>RPOG01000118.1:0-600000 GCA_008086565.1 Thalassoma bifasciatum
AAAAAAAATCAGCTTTGTAGTTTAAAAAATGAATCAATCTGGTGTTTAAAGAATAGAGAGTCTGGCTGGAAAGACTGCTGGTCTCTGCTTTGCAAAGTCATGACAAAAAGAGAATGACAGAGAGAAGCAGAAAATATTAATGGGAAAAAGGAGAAAATCAGTGTCTTCTGTGAGATTGAAATGGAGGCATTATGATAGCGCAGAGGGGAGACTCAATCATGCATCTGAGGCAGCCATAATTCCACATCTATGCGTCTCAATGACTTGACAGCACTTGAGAGACAATGGCTGTGACCCAGTTGCAGGATTCCAATTAGTGGGGTGTATGCAACAGTTGAGATGAAAAGGGAACAGGGTCCTTACAGAGCCCGGGGGCTGTCTGATTACTGCCTGAAAACAAGACTCTTCTGCCTGTGACAAAGAGTACACCGACAGAGAGGCAGCGAGCGCCGGGCCCCAGCTGTTCTCCATCTCTCCAGACGGAGGATTCTGAGGAGCTAATCTCATCTCCGCCTGCCTTTTTACATTTCTACCCTATTAGAAAGTGTAAAGCCAGGCCAGGCACACCAAGATACTTTTCAGATGTGTGTCAGGAGTTGAGTTCGTGTTTGAGGGGTTAGAATGGTAGGAAAATGAATGGCCTCCAGGTTAAAGGAACACACGTTAACACAGGACAATATTCAGAGTGTCTGCAGTTTAATGCTGCATCAAACATATTTTATCTTCTAATGAAATAAAACACATGAAGATAATGAATTCATAGCAAAAGAAGTACTGCTTGTAACACTTTGAGTACTCATCACAAATATTATGAAAGAAAAAGCAGATTTCTTGAGACAAAAGAAATGTTGCTGCCATGATTTCACTTTTTTTTCCCACTTTTTGTGTTTTTTTATGTACAGGTGATGGACATAACTCAATTACCACTACCTGATAAAGAAATATTGAATCAGGTCAGCTTTAGTACGGTCACCCTACCTTATATTTTTAAGTTTTTCAAGAATCAGTATAAATTGAACCAAATACAGTACACTATTCATTTATGCCGTTAGACTATTGAGGTAAAAACAGAATAATCTTTTCAATCAATTTGGATGCTGACCATTTGACCAGAGGTGGAGAGTTTCAGGTAGAGCTGACTTAGGCAAAAAGAAATATAATTTACCTAAACAAGTGACTTAGCCCATTAGTTTAAGAGGGCAACAATATATATGCTCTATTTTGTCCCTTTCAGCACACCATAGTTTAGCTACAGCAAAACATGTTTACATCCACTTTCAGCAAATGATTTTGGTCTGAATAGCATATTTCTTTATTGGCACACATTGTACTAGAGGTGAATTTATATAAGTATATACATATAAATTCACTCCATGTACATTGAATTTATTTGTATTTTATTTCAAAGATATGACACATTCTTGTTTTGCATGATAAAGGGCACAACTATCTCGACTAATAGATGGTGGTAGCTGTTAGCAAAGAGGCAAAAGGCCATAAGCTCTATCTTTTTGTTTTGTTTTCTGTCTTTCGGGATTTAAAAACCCTTAAGAAACAAATGGGTGACACCACAAACACTATGTCCCTGTATAATACAGTCTAACTGCACATTGTTTATCAGCACTGAAGAAATGCACAATTGACCAAGAAAAAGACAAAGGCTCTCAATCATCCTCAAAGCAAAAAGAAGAAAAAGGAAGAAAATGAAATGGAAAATTTGCAGAACAAGAATATGTGATGATAGGCCCCAAATTAAAACCTTCAAACAGAGGCCCATAGTATAGAACACACCATCTATTATGAATGTTGTGTACTATACTATGCGATTGAACGTGACAAGGGTAACCTTCCTTCAAATCCACAAACCAAGCATCCATGCATTTCCCACCAAGTACAACACAGAAAGCAATTAATTTCTGTGAATTGTTCCATACAGACTATAGATGTAGCTCAGGTGAACTTGTGTGTTACATCCCTTTGTCAGCTCTGTTTACATATGGTTCCATCATAATAGCATGTTTTCCCAACACATTTTAAAGCTTTCTTCATTAATAATTTTTGATTGTACTACGTAATAAGGAGCACTATTGGAAAAAGCAATTTCTATTCCTTTGTATCAAAAATTAAGCTAAGTGATGTATTGTATCTTTAATGCATGGAGGCTGAGCTGCAGAGGTAAAGCCAGGCTGTGAATCCCTCCAGGGGCAGGAAGGAAGGCGGCCTGTCAGCCAGTCGCATAAGAGGCTGCGTTTGAATCGTGCCACAAGGGTCAAAGATTACAACACCCTGCGATCATCACCACATAATGCATACATTCTCATTCTGTCAAGGCTCGGCAAACATGTGGTGACTAACTGATCATCGGAGGCACGGAGAGGAGGGCTTATTCATGATCAGACAAACCTGCTGACAGAAAGACGGAGGAATAAAAATTACCGGGTTTTTAGAATGATAAACAGGTCCACGTGCAGACTCAATCATGGAATATCTGTTTTTCATCTTCAGGATGAAATCAATATCAAACTGTTCACGAGTAAACAAAAACTAGGTTGTTATTTGTCTTTATACAGCTGCTAATGAACTTGACTCATACTCAATATGAAGAATAATATGTAAAAAGCTGCTCATAGTTGTGCATTGCAGACCAGGGATGCTGCTCTCTGTACCATGCGATCACCCCTCCTTCTTTCCCTCCCCACATTAACATTCATGGAGCCACTGGAGTGTGGTGAGGCGCGTACGTAGAGCCAATGAGGAGATGCAGGGATGAAGGGGGAGAGGGAGATTTGAGCCTTCTCCGATAAGACTGCTGGAAGTAAAAGGGAGGGAGCGGGGTGTGGTGGTGAAGGTTGCCCTGTAAAGGATTGTGGGAAAGGTCAGCAAGCAAGGTGCTGCGACTTTGTCCATATATCACAGTTATGATTGTAGGTCATTGACTGGTATGGGAATGATAGGTGTGGTGACAGGTCCACATGGCACACTGGAGGAGTGAGCAAGGCCAGGCCACAAGTCACTTTTGACTCACACTGCATCTCTAATACTCTAAGAGATTTATAATAACCGCTTTAGCAGCTTGAGTGCAGCTTGACTAGCAACAATGCTTTAAGCCACCGTGGAGATATCAATGCCCACAGGGTAGAAGACAGTCGTATAGGAAATCTTAGGACTCGGGTTTCAAGGGGTACAAAAACATCACATGGTTGGGGGATGTCTCTGATTTAAAAACACTGACCTGGAGAATTAATTTCAATCAGTTTTCTTATCTGCTTACTCCAGGGAAGAGCAAAAGTTGAGCCTGACTTCTTTGGTGCTATTTACAATATAAACAACTAGAGGAACTTGAGAAGCTCAGTGCTTTCTGACAGCATCGGGGTCTTGATTTCGTTACAGCCAGGTTAATCTCAGGAAGGATAATCCGAATAATCTCATCACAAAGTGTTTGATGAAAATCTTAAACTGTGTGAGAAACTTTCAAAATTTGTGAGGGATACACTTTGCTGAAAGTCTCCAGTCACCCTTTAAGCTGTAACTACTACACGAGTTGATCCCTGCCATGGTTTTTAAAATCTGTTTTCCTGCTCAAAGTCCAAGTGTTTATTAAACAAACTTGTACATGATGCAATGATCAATAACATTAGAGCTGGAAATCTCCTCCATGCTAACTATATTGCTGCAAAGCATGATGCCAGCATCTGTCACCTTCTATGTTGTCATCTTTACTGTATGGCCTCTGTTTCTTTCTGACTGTTTGCTACCTAACTGAAACATCAACAGGCCTCAGGAAGCAGTTAGTTTCAAGATTAAAGCCCAGGTACATGGCATACAGAACGCAATGCACTCATTTTGCGTGGGTAACTGCAATATGTACAATAATATCAGAAAGCAGCTCACATAAATTGAAGGGTAGGTGTCCCTTCTCAATATGCTATCACTATCAGCAGCACTTTGTCATGTGAAGTTTGTGTTTTGATCAGTAGACTTGTGAATTTTGTTGCCTGCATGGTTATTTTGAAATGTGCATACGTTTAGGGATGTTTTGCTTTTGTATCGCATTTCTGCCCACAAAGGAATGATTGTAATACCTGATATTTACCTCATGGCTCATATGGTAGCAGGTTTGATGTATTTGTTAAAAGCTTAATGTCTCCACTGAAAAAGTGTCATGATATAAGCATATTGAATGATGGCTCCTGAAGAGCTCTACACTAAAAAGAAAGTACATGCTGTGCACTCCACGCGAACACCATACCCTTCATACGGTGATCACAGTTAGTGTTAAGCTGCATGCAAACACCGGTCTAGCAGTGGCCCATTTTCAGAGGTACACCACATTAAAATGCATGCATCAGAGGCATATCAGTGAGGCGTGGAGAGCCAACTCCCTGTGGATATGTTGGTTTACTGCTTCTCAAAGGGATTGTGGACGGGTTTATTTGTGACCAGTGTCCTCTGGCTCTGAAGGACAAAGGCAGCCAACCAGGGAAATCATTGAGCTTGACAACATCGCATACAGATGTGTCATCTGACACTGCTGGTTTCTGACATTTAAATCAGACTGATAAAGATATTTCAAGAACAGCTCTCAAAAAAAATGTTCCAGCCTACGATCTGAGGAGGAAAGAGAATCAGGAAAAAAGGGGAATCTGCCCGAGATTTGACTTATAATTCAAATCTAAGTATGATGAGAATTGAGGTAATGCAATTACTATCTTGAGAAGTCCATGTGTGCTTTAAACCTACACTGAGCTATTGCACTACCAGATTGTTTTATCCCATCTTCAGGGCACCCTTGAGAGCATTCAAAAGATATTCAGGCTGTCCACTGTTCTGAAAAGAACCAGAAATAAAATCCCACTTCTTCCATGCTAGCTTCAAAATCTGATATAGAATAAAAAAATTCTCACTCATTAATTACTTAACAGATAGTCTTAAATCACTGAAACCTGAATTATTTCTCTAACAAATTGCACTCACAGGATGAAGGCTTGCTTTCGGTATCTCAAGCTCTCATAAATAGTATGGGAGGCAGTGCGTTCAGTTATCTCTCTGTTGAATCACTACACTGACAAGTCTTCATTTGAAAGCTTATGTTCTGATCTGTTTCCTTCATACCACTTTAGTTTCATGTGACGGAACCGAACTTAAACTTTCACTCTTTTATTTTCTTGCTGTCTGTTCCAAAGGTCAGATTTGAGATGTTTAAAAAAATCTTAAAGTTGCTCATATTGTAAAAGAGTTCCGTACAAATTGTCTCAAAGTTATGTGCTAAGTGAACTAGCTTTTTGAAAGTATTTGGGAGCAAGAAAAGAAAAAGAAAAACATTCTTTCCTCCTGCAATCGAAATAAAATTAGCCTGTTTATTCTGGTGGGGAAAGGATGAAGAGTGCTATACAGGAAGGATAATTGGGAGGTGTAGCTACTACACCTGCTGCCACCTGAGAGCCAACTTATTACACACACACACACACACACACACGCACACACACACATACACACATTTTGGAGACACCCTTGAATATTAAATGCATGATTGTAAAATAGAGAAGCAACTTTTTTCTGTGTGCTTTGTCTCACTCTTTGTGTATTACCCAAAACACATGGAGCAGTCAACAAAATCTAGAAAATGTATGACACTGTGATAAATCAGCTTCTATTTTCTAACAGTGAATAAGTCCAAACTTTTTCAGATTGTAGAATAATATTCCAAACTCTAAACCCATGTGAATGTAAACATACTCTCTAAAAATGAACAGCCAGTGATTAAAATATTAACAAGCTTTATCAGGCTCAGCCTTTGTGAGTTAATAACATGTCACAGTCTATAACATCCTGAAATCTCCCCAGCACTTGGCCCCTCCAGATTGAGCACTGCAGGAGAAGAAAGTAGGAGGGGAACACTCACGATTCCGTCCTCTTCAACTTTAATCAAAAGTACACTGACGTGCCGCAGCCCCCTCCCTCTCTTTCATAATAATAGCCCGCTAAAAATTCAGGAGGCAGGCTCCACATCAATCACTCGCCAGATTTGAGTCCAATGCAATAAATATGTAAATGAGGAGAAGCCAATGTCTCGTAGCTTTGAGATCAGCACGAGGAGGAAAAAAAGAGAAAAACTGTATTAATTGCCCATGGCCAGAGGAATCCTATTACTGTGGGCATTGATTATAAAATTGTATGTGTGAATGATTTTCATGCAGAAAGTGGACTGCAGAGCCTGGAGCGAAGAAGTGAAGAAAGAGACGAATTAGGGAATTGGGCCACATTGTGAAAGCAACTTAAAGGAAAATCCACGACAAAAAGGCCAAATCTAAGTTCAAATAAAACCCAGATTACAGAATGAAATGAATTTATATCTTTAATATCAATCAAATGTGATGTCGCCATAGCATTTGTCCTGTTGTTAATGTGTTGCTCTAAATTTGAGCTTTTGCCCCAATTTTAGATTGTTCTATTTTAATTCTTGAGTTCCTCATGCAGTCGCTTGTCTCAGATGAAAGATTGGAGGTTCAATACCGGGTCACTCTGCTCATACGAAGAAGCGTCCTTGAGCAAGACACTTGACCCTTAATTGTCCTCATACCGTGCCAGCAGTGTGTCAAAGAGATTAGTAAATGCTAAATGGGCTTTACATAGCAACTGCTGCCATCAGTATGTGAATGTGATGTAATATGACATGTAATGTAAAGGTGTTTTAAATGGTCCGAAAACAAGAGAGGACGCTGTCAAAACACAGTACATCTGTCATTAACAATACGGCGGTCTATAGAGATAACACTTTCATGAGAAAGTCCATCACTGTGTTGTTCTTCTTCTCTTTTATACAGTGATTTTATAAAGTGGGGGTAAGGATCCCCTGGGGGGTTAAGGTACATTGATAAGGGGTTAGTAAATGTCTTCCAAAAGCAAAAAATACTATTTACAATGGCATTTTCATCCATTGTTGTAAAAAATATTAACAAATTGTTACCCCCCAATCACCGACCCAGGTGACGAACAGATCTTTTTAGAAAACCGAAAGATCTGCACACAGGTTGTCTTATTTTCTACTGATTAATAACTTCTTGTTTTGTTATGTTTTTTTGTTCATTTTTTCCCCCTAATATTGTTTTTGTATGGTCTTGTGCATTACCAAGACAGGGAGTTGCCAGTGGAGTCACAGACAGAAAGTACAGGGACCCCCCTCTCAATTAGATGCTACAAATACTTGATGATAATGATAGAGGGATGACAAAGGGGCTGTAAGTTTACAAGATTTCATATATCATGAACACATTTGCAGAATAATAGCTTGATATACAGAAAACTAACAAACGAACAAAGCAATGGAACGTGATCCCCCCCCCCTTTATATTACATTAGATAACAAAGCATGCTGGGAAACATGTATTGTTTTGCTAAAAGCTGCAACTGAACCACATTTGAAATCAAAGTGTCTTAGTTGGGGTCATCTGATTTGTTCTCATTTAGCATCTTTGTCCTCTCACTTGGACTCCCCAGCTTTTGTTGCACATAATGGCGGTTTGAATGAGTTGAACAACAAAATAAAGGTGACCTACTCCTCAAAGGGACAAATAACCATGGATGTTTGTTTATTCAACAGTGGAGATAATGACTGTCAGCTAGATTTAAATTGATTTGCTGGCCTTGTGTTTGACTTGCAAATCTCTCTCTTAATCATGGTGTTTTGTTCAGATAAACAGGGATTAGTTTGATTTACAGCATAACATTAGCTCTGAACATTCAAACACTGAAGGCTTTGGACATTTGGTTTTAATTAACAGATTATGACAGTTTAAATCACTGAGTATATACTTTTATATTTGCGTTAATCCTTGTTTGTAAACCTCTTTTTAAATAAACTGCAGAGACAAAAAAACCCACTTCAATTGTTTATCCTTTGCATCTATCAGTTATAATTTTGACAACAGTTACCCAGCCACACTTGAAATAATTCTCTTTGTACACCTTATATTAACTTATGAGGACAAGCGTGTTGAAACTAAGAGATTCAAATTTACATGTATATTTATCCAAAATTTCAAACAATGATGATTTGAACTGAGATTCATTGCCCCCCATACAAAGTGTCACCATGAGCCAGCTTTATATACACCATCAGGACTTTTTGGTTCATTTAACGTTTATTGTTTCGCGGTCGTGATGTGTAGTTAAGTTAAGTCAGGGATTTTACAAGGTTACAGTAAGTTAACCTGGAGCACTGGGGCTTCGAGTCTTGTGTTGTGGCTGTATTTCATATCCTGGTCTGAAATGGAGTTTTAATGCTATGAACAGAAAAGATCTCAAAGCATAAATCTTCTTTAGATATGGAGGTGATTGCTGCACTTATACTAGATTGTACAAAAGAATATTTCATTTGATCAGATTAGAATAATTCACATAAAATCCCATAAATACTGTTGGAGAAAGTCATTAGTGTCATGGTTGTACTGCCTTTGTCGAAAATGTTGCCACCTAACCAGCTCTTCATAACAGGGCTGAGCTGCTCAGCATGTTCTGTGGGCAGTAAGCTTGTCAGTGACAACTTGCAAAAAAGGAAAAAAATTACAGAAATAGAAGCATAGCCAGAACAGCGCTGATGCACCGTTGGTACTAACATTCACTGGCAATAAGTGCACACTAAGATTTGGCATTTCAAAACCAAGTGATTCTTTAACAGTCTTCTGAACCTAACCAGCAAGTTTTTACATCCTTAGAAGAAGAAAAACATGACTGGACTTGTTTATTAACATTTTCCTCTTGGTGTCATGGGCAAGAACCAGCTTGTTTCATTACCAGTTTCCTTTTCAGTTTTCACTGCTTCAAATTAACATCATGAATAATTCCTGGATTTAAAAAAAGCCAATGTGCGTGTCAGAAAAAAATAGTAAAATCTGCTGGATATTTTAGATGAACTGTGGATTTTGTTTATCAATGATCTTTTTTGTCTGTTCTGTCAGCTCCACTATCCTGCTCACCTGCCCAACTGCTTGGAGGCTCAATATTCAGTGTAAGTCCTGCCCTGACCTTTTCCTAACTCCAAGAGATTAACTCCATGATCAGACTCCTCTTCAGCACATACTGAGAAGCCTCAGCGAATTAATTTATCAGGTAAGTCTGTTACTGTGTGTGATTATGTGTGCATTATTCACGACAACAGAGAAAAGTTTTATATTTTTGCAATCAAGTACATTTGGTTATTTGATAAAAGCCTGCCGTGAGCACACAGATGTTTTAAAAAAAAAAAAACACAGCCGATGTTTTATCTCGTCTAGCTAACACAGTCTGGATGAGGGGCAATTTTTGTTTCAAAAGAAAGCGAGCACCCATTAAAATATCATTAATTTCTATGCAAGTTACAAATTAATAATATATTTGCAATACATACTTAATTTCAACAGTGCATGCTAATGTATTTAGGAATAATGGAGAATCGGTAACACTTTATATTAACACTCGGTTTTTAGCATTAGTAAAGCCTTAATTAACCATTAACCAAAACTTAGCCCATCATCTGTAAAGCATTGCTCATACTTTATTACTCATTTTCACATCATGTACAAACACAGTTATAAATGTTTTATATTGATGAATATGACCCTCTATAATGTGTTAATGAAGCCGTTGTTCACACTTTATAAATGATGAATTCACCGATTACAAATGAGCTATTATGGTAATTTTAACTGGTTATGAACCATTAACAAGTTATGATTCAAACAGCTTATAAGACTTTTGTGACTAACTTAATTAATTATATTTTGCTCTGTAATTAGGCGTTCACTAACCCTTGATGAATGTTAGAATCATAGTCTGTAAATGGTTTATAACCGGTTAAAAATGACCATAATAGCTCATTTATAATCGGTGAATTCATCATTTACAAAGTGTGAACAAAGGGTTAATTAACACATTATAGAGTGTCATAGTCATCAATTATAAAACATTTATAACTGTGTTTGTACATGATGTGAAAATGAGTATTAAAGTATGAGCAATGCTTTACATGTGATGAGCTAATTATTAGTTAATGGTGAATTAATGCTTTACTAATGCTAAAAAGTGAGAGTTAATATTAAGTGTTACCACAGAATCTTCTGTCACCTGATACAATCGAAGTCAACTATATCCAACCACATCAAGCCTATAATGGTGTGGAGTCCTGATGTCTCATGATGATTTAAAACTTTAGTAAAGTGGTTTAAAAGGATCATTGATAGTTTTGATCAGAGGATAATAATTCTGATTTTACTTGTACCTCTTTCAAACCATTCATCCTTGTATCATTAAATATTTTACTGAGTTGGAACAGCTGGCTCATAATACCCATAGCCCACTGGCTTTCCTAACTCATAGACCACTAATATATGGAAAAGTAACAGCATCTTTAAAGATTAACATCACTTCTTATGAAAGCACTATGTCTCTCTTTTCTCTTGTTTTATTCCCGTCATATGAATTTTATTTCCTTTTTCTTCTAATTGGGTATATTATTCATAAACAACCAGTCTGTAGCCTTTCCTGTGTATGAGCTAAAAAACTGCAGTAAATCCCAATATGCCTTTATTCTGCTTATCAATTAATGTGTGTATGCGTAACTGTTTGAGTATATTTATATGTGTATGTATATGAGTATATTGTGCTCACACTATATGAATTTGAAAACACAGCGATAATAATGTAAATAATTCTATTCTGCCCTGAAAACCCCACCACAGTAAAGGAGACAATCAGTGTCCCATAGAGGGCTAACAGTACACAAGCATAACAGCCAAGATTCTCAGAGGCTTATACAATTGGCTCTTATGGCACAACATGACAGGACAATAACATAAGAAAGTGGACGTAGCCCTTTCTTGATAGAGGAGCGCAAAAGAAACACAAACTTAGTTCCTTACATAAGTTTTAAACAACCTTTTGGTCTGTTCTATCAGACAATTAAAAGATAGTGGGTCTTTGCAAATGTCTGTTCATCATACAGTTACTGATTCATTATGTCTTTTAAAGAAGTATTTTAGAAAATGCCGCTTAGAGTCATGTTCAAAACTATCAGTTGAAGACAATTTTTGGTCATAAAGACAGAACCTATGTGTAGAAATGACTGACACAAACACTATACAAGGAGATGGCAAGAAACAGAGCTCAAAGTACAAGAAGACTGTGCTTTCATTTGGCAACAGTTTATTATGAGCGTTAAATTGTTTTTAATGAGGACAGTACAAATGAGCACAGTGAGGGACCACATAAATAAAACAGCTACAAAAGTTTGGTTTGTTTGCATTAAATCAAGAGCTTTTATACAATGCTGATATCCAAACCCCTGAACACTGGAGCTTTAAGTAAACAGTTGACTGTACTGCTTGACTCATGTCACCTTGAAGTGAAATCATTCACTGTTACATATAAAATTTCCACATTATAAAGTTTTCCTTTTGAAGGCAAACATGTTGAAAATAACTTAGCATCAAAATTAATAAATAAATAAAAAAGAAGAATGTTTAGACAGTCCTGAGAGAGGTTTTTGGTCAAATGCATTAAACATGACAGTAACAATCTCACATGAGTGCATGAATGGAGGATACGCAAGTATCAAACACTGATAGGGATTTTAAAAATGCGTCATGCATCTTTATATCAACATTTTAAAGAAATTAAGTGAAATATGTGGCAGATAAAAACACTTCCTCCTGTCTTTAAACTTTTTTGTTTATTGCTTGATCTTTGAGGCCCAGCATTGTCAATGTGTTAATGAGTCAAATTCAGGTGTACTATTTAAAACAATCTACTGATCGACAAGTCATTAACAGCATACAAATATAGAGATTTATAAATACTTAAATAGAGCTTAACAAGGATGCAAACAGTTAAACAGATACATAAATAAATGGATCAAATAAATAAATAAATAAATAAGTCAAGGAGCATCAATATTGTCAGAATTGTGTTGATTGGCCTTCAAAATAAAAGCGTGCCTTGCTGTTGGGTTTCTTCAAGACTACCATCCGGTGCCTTCACTCATGTCTGAGGAGGTTTGTGACAGCTGGTTGGTGTATCCATTGTCACTGAGGGACACAGAGGTAAAAGGTGTGCCAGGGCCACACATCTCACTTGAGATGCTGTGCATGGAGCCTGGCATATTGGGCTCTGGACTGGGTGAGTCTCCAGGATGGTGGACGGATACTGTGTCAGAGAAACACTGCACCTCTCCAGGACAGTGGTGTCCAGGGTGGTGGTGGTGGTGGTCCATGGCTCCTAACGGCGTGCCAGACGAGGGCACGAAGCCCAGGTCTGCTGGAGTCTGAGCCTGAGATGATGGAGGGCCCTGGTAGTATTCGTAATTCCCACCTGAGCCGTAGTACTCACCAGGAAAATCTGTATTCAAAGAGACATCAGTATTAGCTGCCAGACTGTGGAACATCAAAACTCCACTGTAATAATAACAGGCACAATTTTGACATTTGGTGAAGTCAAAGTGATGTTTTCATCACCAATTAGTAATTATTATCATGTTTCAATGAAAGATTACTGAAGTTGTTGTAACTAAAGTTAATTATAAGATGGCGTGTGTGGACTACAAAATATATTTCAACTTGAAATATATGTCTACATAAATCTATAATACACTTCAACTTGACAATCACCTTAGCCCCTCCCAGCTGTTTAGTAAAGCTACAGCTTTCAAGTTATACCCAGAATGCTGTTGTGAATTGTAAGCTAGTAGTTACACCATGAGTGAAAAAAAATAGCCCCGGCCGTCTACACTCTAAGAAAAACCTGAAAGAGTTCAATTGGGATGATGTAGATGAGTTAATTTAAAAATCTACCTAAAGAAGTTACATTAACTAAAAAGTAGTGTTGTGTGATACTGCAAAATTTGGCATCGATATGATACTGAGAAAATATCAGTCTCAGCGCAAATATTGATCAATACTGATACCAACACTGGTACTAATAGTGCAGATTGATCTGCCTACCACTACAAAAAAAGTCTAGATCAACAAAACTAAGACAAGGGTTGACACAATACATCTTATCAAATATAGATGACGTCTTTTGGTTTAAAAAAATATATATATATATTTTCTGACCCAGCATGAAATTTCAAGGCAGTCCCTTACATCATATTTCATGAAATAACAAGTTACATTTAACCGTGTGTAACACTGTTTAGGCAAAGATGAAAGTGTTCGAAAGAATAAGATTATATGCCTACACACAATTTTAAATGGATTAACTAGAAATAAAGCAAAACAAACTGCCCAGTTTAATGCAGAAAAACAGGAAATCAACCCCTCACATCTCTCACCTCCATAGTAAGAGAAACGTCCCAGCTCCTCTGCCTCCAGCCTCTCCCCCAGCGCCCTCATCCTCCTCGGGCCACGGTAGAACACGTGTCTCCTCCCGCCCAGTGTGCTCAGCTGCTTCATGCGCCTCTCTTTGGATCGCCGGTTTTGGAACCAGACCTACAGGACAAAGCAATGAGGAAAGGACAAAAAGAAAGACCATTGACATCAATGAACGAAGAATAAGGCATATTTGCTTTGTTATGAAACCACCAGAGCTATGAGAATCACAGCAGTCTTCAATGTGCTCAAAATCAGGGGTGTCACTATGTTTTATAGACTGGGGAGGCTTAGTCCCCAGGAGATGAGTGTGAATGAATGCAACATGCAAGCACAAATATTTTGAAGTCACACAGAATACCATATGTGACTTAAGTGGTTCAATTGTTAACAAAGATAGGACATGAGCAAACATTATACAGGATGCATCGAAAGCTGTCCAGAACTGCCAACATATCAGAAAATCCTCTTTTAGCTGGTCACCCAGTTTCACATATGACTAAAGCTGGCTCCATTCTCATCAACCAAAGAGATAAATACACTGCAGCTCTAGTGAAATAAGTTTTTAACACAACAATCTAGATTGTGCTGCTGGTATTGTTAAATTTGAGAATAAAAGAGAGATGTTGTTACACCACATTTTGATATTAAAACCACTGTAGTTCTATTAAGTAGATGAGAATACATGACTCACTTCTACTACTGAGCTTTATCTCTACACTATGTGTGCTTCTACTTATCTAATGTCATTTAAATGGTACTTTTCCCCAAGACTGTATGTTTGAATGTATATGGATGTATATATCATTTATAAAAACAACAAATTATTTAGGGAGGGGCTTAAAAATATAAAATAGACCTAAAATAGACCTATTGACGCCACTGCTCAGAATATTTTGATTTAGAGACTGACATGACATTTCAACATATTTTTAGACTATAATACAGTAGTGGATAAATTCCTGTGTGGAAAAAAACAGTGCGTCAACCCATCAGCCCAGGAGCTTTCTGATGGACATCCGTGCTAAGTGGGTAGGAGCGCAATGGGAGTAAAGATTAAGAGCGAATAAATAAGTAAATATGCTAAATATGAAGGATCAACCTTCCCCGAGGGGACGTTGAAGGCGCACGGCCTGAAACTATTATTCTCTTCATTTTATGGCACTGCAAGGATCTAGGTTGTAGGTTGATGTGTTTCACAAAAAGACTTTGAGGGGGTTATTGTACCTGGATGACTCTCATGGTGAGGCCGGTCTCTCTCGACAGCTGCTCCCGGATGTGTCTGGTGGGTTTCGGCGTGGCCGCAAACGCCGCCTTCAGGGTCTCCAGCTGTTTGGCTTTGATGGTGGTCCGAGGCCCGCGTCGTTTGCCGACACCGGTCTGCTCATCGTTCTCGTTGTTACACGCGTCTTTGTCCGACATGTGCCCTGTTTCTGAGTCCTTTCCGTCGTCCTGCGGGTCCTGCGAGTCCGGGGAAAGACTTGGGTCGCTGCACGTCGTGACTGTCAGGGGGAAAAAGGATACGCTGTCCTCAGCTTTGTGACAGGATAATTACAGGAGCTGATAAATTACACCTTCAAATTGAAACAGGCTTTAGCTCTAAATGTGCGTAAAAAGAAGATGGATAAAAAAGGGAGAATAATAAAGAGAAAAAGAATGACGATAACACAGTATTAAAAAATAAAATAACAAATAAAAATAGTAATGATAATAATAATAATGTGGGTTTTTTTTTATAATTGCATTGGAAAAGTAAACTCTATTTATTAAATCCCTACCTGAAAGTAATATTGTGTCTTTTCCGTTGTTGTTCTGATAGTCCTCTTTACAGACAAACTTGAACTCGTCCAGGATGTAGAGCTCCTCTCCCGTGGACAGCTGTTTGTGACACATCACACAGGTGAAACAGTTCAGGTGGAACACTTTGCTTTTGGCCCTGCGGACCAGATCACTGGGTAAAATGCCCTGATCACAGCCGTCACACTTGGTCCCAAATTTCCTGGAGAAAGAAAAAGAAACAGCCAGGGAAAAATTTTAAATGCTGTGAAATTAAGACTAGAGACAAAATTTTCAGCACAATAATGTTCAGACTCGTACCAAGGGAGGAAGGCCTCGCATTCGACAGGCCAAAACACCAAAGATCTCTTCTTAAAAATGAAACCTAAACGAATGTTTTCAAGGCTTAAATACCAAGGCCAAAATGTAATCTAGATTTTATTTACAACCTTACATTAAACGAATTATCATGGTTATAATTGCATGTTACAACACGTATACTGCTAGGGCTTTATTCTTATTTTATTCTAAGAGTGAAAGTGCAAATAAATGTGCCACTAATATGAACAGGAACAAATTTTTGCCTGTGATTTAAAAAAAAAAAAAAAAACTTATAAACGAAGTCTCAAGGTTTATAAGCGATGTTGTATCTAGATATTACAACAAATCTATAACGATCGTAACAAAATATACAAATTAAATGTAAAAACGAAATCGGTATCTGCAGCTCCATTGATAAGAACAAAGACACATTATATGATCCTGCGCAAAATATGACCCCTTGCTTTTTTGTTTTTCCATGGTCACCAAAAATTTTACCCTTTTCAGAATTTATTTTGTACTTTCAAGTAATTTATTGGCAATCAGATATTAAATAAATAAAAATGACCAGAATGACATTGTGCCTTTTTCCATCTTTAAATATTACAGGGATACAAAAAAAATAGTGATTAAAAAAAGGAAAAAAACGACCAACAACAACTCTTGAATGTCGTACCTGAAGAAGTCATTTTTACAGTATAGTTTCCCCTCTCTTGAGAAACACTTCTCTGTCAAAGTGCATTTACAGTCGCAGCACTGGACACATTTGATGTGCCACGGTCTGTCCAAAACTTTGAGCAGAAACCTATCCACGATGGGCTTCTCACAGCCGGCACAGTGCAGCATGTTGTGTCCTGGATTATTTCCAGCCCAAGTATGTGTGGAGTGTAAACTCTCTTTATATCCTTCACAATCGTCCCACTCTCCTCAGTGATGATGCACTCTCTGCGTAAGATCCAGAAAATCCAACGTCTCCAGGTTAACCTGACTGATCAGGCTACATTGCCATTCGAGATGTCAAATTCATCTTCTTTTTTCCACAGGAGAACAATCCACACCTGGACAACAGCTCCAGAGGACAGGTCAAATGTCGCATAAACAGCATTTCTGAAACACAATTATGAGGTTCAGATCACAGCTGGGCCATCACGATGATCCGTAGAGTGCTGGTATCAGAAAGAGAAATTAAAAAAAAGGCTTCTGCATCAACCCTCTTCTTCACGACGGATCCCGAGAGGTGACTAACGCGGGAAATAAAACGATGATACGCTCTCGGTGAGCTCAATCTGTCATTTGTGTCCCATTTTGTCTGTGACGAGTTCTCAGTCTGAGAGAATCGCTGTATAATGAGCGCACCTCTTCAGGCTCAGCCAATCACGTTTCAAGAAAGCAATGACGTCAGCTCACGCGAAGCCCTATTACGAGCCTCAATTTCACCAGAATATGTAGTTTCAACTATTTAATCCACCAAAGTAAACACAATATTTATTTTAAAAAATTAAAAAAGAAAGAGAAGAAAAGAAATATGTAAAATCAACTGGAAATAAAGAAATATGCATCATTTCTAAGCAAATTTGTTAAAGGAAATTTCGTAGAGTTTTGAGCCTCCAAACAAAACTTGGCTTATTTCCCCATGTCTGGAAATAATACCAAGAGAAGAAATACGCATATGATGGGATCATTTACACAACAAGAGGGTCAAAAGTTATTTTGTCATAACCTTGGTTTTTCATGCAATTGCTTGAAAATGACATGGATGGTTCCATGCCATGCTATTTGCACGTAAATGTGGTTAAGACTTTTTTTTTTTGGTTGAATTATGTATGTCTTATATAAATGTATAGCATCTTACTGTTATTTAAGAAATCTAAATGATTTCAGAATATGCCTGCCTATGATGATACATCAATATATGCACCTCTGATAATAACCTTTGTGGGGAAAAAAATGT
Source organism: Thalassoma bifasciatum (assembly GCA_008086565.1). Lineage (NCBI taxonomy): Eukaryota > Metazoa > Chordata > Actinopteri > Labriformes > Labridae > Thalassoma > Thalassoma bifasciatum. Next base: position 17,389 of record RPOG01000118.1, read on the forward strand.
ACATTTTTACTTTTAATCCCCAAAAAGAGGCAAACTTTTACGTAAATTAGGTCTATCATACCAGATATTAAAATAATGAATGTTGAATATATGTGAATAGGTTAGAAATATCTTCACTACAATGGAGAAACACACAAAAAGGAGGAAAATTTTCACCTTGTGCAGTCAAAGCAGACGGTGCAGCGAAAATCTTAAAAAAACAGAAGGGTTAAGTAAGTGCTAAAAGAAAGACTATTTTGAAATGTACATTTAAATCAAAGATAATTGAAAAAAAATGGAATTAAAGTTTTATGTAACTACTTTCAGAGATACAAATAGTAACGAACTAACAAGTTTGATAAATATAAACTAACATTCCTATTAGTGACAAAAATGTTTACCCCTGCTGAGGGTCGTTGATGAAATCACTTATGAATGAATGATTTCCTCTGCCTTGTGTGGGAGAATCAGTCTGCACAGTGCGTCATGATGAATGATGAGCAGGCCTCGGTCTGCAGTCTGCACAGATGAACAGAAGCCCCTCACACAGATTACTGTTGTGCCCCAGCTTTATTCCTCATCTGGTCTGAAAGGACAAGGATCACTAATGGTTATAATGTGTGCTGATAGGCTGCTTCTGTAGATGCTATCGCAGCGTGTTGGCGCGCTGGGGAGGGAGATAGTGGGTTTCCCCCCACGCCGGCTGCAGCTCTGTGAGACCCTGATATCTGAGCTGTAGACTGAATCAAAACTTAACGTCAGGGTTTTTTGATAAAGCTGTGCACATGAGACGAATGTCTGAATACGTCTAGGTCACTTCAATGCTCTAATTATATTTTTCAAAATTTGACTGGAAACACTGTCTAGCTCCAACAGACCATACACGTGTTTTCTCAGATCAAATCAGTTGGACGTTAAAGGTTTTCATCAAGAAAAAATGTACTTAACTACAGCACCTTTGTTTTTCATCAATGCTTATGCTAATTCCAGGATTTTTCTTTTGCATATCTACATCACTGTGTACAGTCATAATTGACTTTTTTTTTCACAAGAAGTCCACCAATCTTCACTCTAGTGTAATTTAAACAACGGGCTCTATTAGCACCATGGACAGCATCTCTATGAACTCAGAGAGCACGAATGTATAGAAAACAAGAGAGCATGTCAAGAAAAATGGAGCATCTGTGAGAATAATGGTGCATATGACTTCTTTAATTGAATTGTGATCTAAAGTTGGTCAAAAAAAGTCTAAATTTAGCTGATGGGTTACAAGGCTGAATCTTAGATCACTGATACACATATGATTCTGCATGCATTTTTCCAAACAATAAAATCATTGTTGTACAAAACCTTTTTCAATAGAGCTGCTAAAGGTACTGTTTTACAACTATTTAAAAATTTGTCTTTTGTTATTTGAAAGACGTGATTGTATATTTGAAACTTGTCTTAAGAAGAGTCTTAAGTTTTAAGTTAAATCTCCTGTGTTATAAGCTTATAAAACCCTAAATGTAACACACTTGATTTGATATTGAAGCTCCATCATGTGGGCAGTTGAGTCTATCCTTCATCTCAAGAACAAGAAGGTTGCTGGTTCTACTCTTGCCACAGACCCAAGACAAGAATTTGTGACGAGTTTCTGGAAGGGTGGCAGAAAGAAATGCTCATTTACTTTTTATTTTGACATTTCTCTAAAAGTACCTGTCCGTTGGATCCTTTTCGTGCATGTATTAAATTTCCTATCCAGCCCAAAACAACAACATAATCTTTGTTTTTCAGATGAAGTTTGTAACAGTGCAACCCAGAAACAGCGTTTATCCTTCTCTATTTCATATTAGAAAACATCTATAAAGCCAGATGAACTAAGATTCAGGTAGGGGTACTTTCTCAAAGTTCATCACAGTGATCCTCATGTAGGAGTATATAGCCCTTTTAAAAACATAACAGATTTTATAAACATTGCTTTAAGTCACTGAGATGCTGATTTGATTCCTACCTAATTCAGGAAGACTGCCATTATTCTAAGATCTTACATCAATTAAACTGTTTGTTTTTCCCCTTGCGAGCCTGTTGGGTAAAGTTTTAATGAATTCTTAACCAGGTATTAAATAATTTCTGTTAGCTACCCCTTTAATGTAAATGACATGATTACACCCTTATAGCTTCTTTCTGTTCCTTAACTTTGAACAGATTTGCAGAAACATAAAGGAAACGTATGCTGTGTGGATAAATGTCTCCTTATGGGTGTCTGTGTTTCTCCATTGGAGGTGTTGATTAGCAGCCTTAGCCTGCTGAGCTGCTCCCCCTGCACCTCTCCAACACACCAGAGGCCTCTGTGCAGCGCTGGAATCTGGCGGGGCGCTCTCTGTTTGTTTTGGAATGAAAAAAGCATGTCATTAGTGTTTGTTAATTGCAGCTAATTGGCCCTAACGAGATGAGCAGGCCACCCACTGGGAGCGCTCATACAAATAATTTGTAGAAAACAAAATTAATCACTGGATGCTAATTAAAGCCAATTAAAGCTGACTATAGGCAACGGTGGAAGAGGAAAGTTGGAGACAGGAGGGAAATACCTGGTAGCCCACAGCGTGACAGTGTAACAAATACATCTGTGAGTGCAGGGACACCCTGCTGTGAGACAAGTGGGTCTTCACCTAGTCCCTGCACTCGGCTCAGAAGAAGCTTGTTTTGTCGAGTGAAGGTACCACATGGAGAAAGCGATTGCAAGATAACTGCTGAAGAGTACAGGATTAGGATTACAGAAGCTCCTCCCTTTCACTCTTTCTGCATTTCGAGCTTTACTATTGTTAACTATTGTTTAATAGCTTCAGTTGTACTGCAAAGCTGGTTAAAATATGGATGGTATTTCTGATACTGCGGTAGTATAAGATGGTTAAAAGAGTTAGGGGAGGAGATCCAAAGTTTCCTCCCTTTAGTAACATTTAAGTTTAGGTTAGTGCAGGGGTGTCCGACTTTGTTCCAAAAGGGCCGTATTGCATACTGTGAGAATGACCAAGGGCCGACAGTTCTTACATAAATTTTTATTAACAGTGAAAGTAACAAATGAGTGCTCAGTTTGAAAACTATTTCGTTTTGGTAGTTTCTGTACAAAACTAACAAACAACCCAACAAAGAAATGTCTCCAATTTTAGTCAAACATGCTAGTGTTATTATCACAGACCTATGAGATAAAACCTAACCTGGGAAAAATATGCTGTTCTTTTATGGCTGGATCAGGATCTGGAATTTATCAAGTTTGTTTATGAGACAGTTATAAGGACATTTTCAACCCCAAATATTTCTGATCCTGCATTCTGAACCATTTTGTGCATCAACTTTTGTCTTTTCTTCACCATTTCATAACTTAAATCCAGTCTTTTGTCCTTTCACGTGTTTTTTTCTTTTTTTTTTTTTCTCGAAGTGGCCTGTGCCAAATGTCCAAATTTTGATGAGATGTTACCAGATATATTTAAGGTTTTTTCAAGCATCTGACAGAAACTGTAAATGTACACAACAAGAACATGCTTAATGTAAGTTACAAAATTAATACATATCAAAATGACAGCTGGGGGCCGCAGGAAAATAGAGGTGGGCCACAATTGGCCCCCGGGCGTTAGTTTGGACACCCCTGAGTTTGTGTGAACCACTGTGGGAGTGCAGAAGGAATGTTTGGTTCAATTCACCAGGAGTGAGTGAATTTGAGTTGGTGAAGTTTGTGTTATGTGTTTGCAAAAACCAGAGCATAACATGTAGTAGATGAGTAGAATCATCAAGGGTTGAGGGAGAGTCAAGACCGGAACAGCAAAGATGTCTAGGCTTGGCCAATAGTACGTACACCTTTCATCATAGTGTGGCTTTCCGTTGCTTCAGTCCCATGTGGTTTCTGCAGCTCACTTCTCATGTCATGACTTGACTTCCCTCACCCAAACCACCCTCATCTATTGGAGAAAACCTTACATGGTGAGGGGCATGTGTGAACAAGCAACTTTGAAAATGTCAGGGGGGTATTGTCCTTTTCTTAAACAAGACAACAGCTAAGAGAAATAATAGGGGAGTGAGGGTTGACATGAACTAAACATGAACATGATAGTGAGTTGAATTGGCAACTTGGGCAAATCTTTTCAAACTGAATCAGTATTTCATTATCGTTTATAACTCGGTGTGTGGGCTAAAGGATGTTAAACACACATCGATTTATGGCCAGGTTAGGAACACGCCACCATCATATTTTTGTGTTTGTACCAGCAGACCTTAGCTTAGTGTTACATTTACAGTGCACACAAAGCTGATCATCATTGGTAGCCATTCCTTGTTCTGATAGAGTAATGAAGGCTGTGATTGGCTGTACATGTAAACAAAACTAGAAGTAAAGAGTGAATCCCATTCCGATCATGTTTGTATCCCAAACAGTTCAACAATACAACTGATTTCTTTACTGATTCTCTTGTTATTATTGTCCAACTCACAGTTAGATAAAGGATACAAAAGGAATAACATTTTTGAGTACATCCTTTAGTCCGTCAGAGAAAGAAGTCTTTATTTAGTTAATGTATAAACTCCCTGGTGTACAATCCAACAGCAATGGCAGAAATCAATCAGGAAATCAATCCGGCTGATCGTGGCTTATTTCAGGGGTTAGAAAGCCATCGAGAATCATGCTTAGCTAAAGCTGTACTGAAGCTACAGGCTCATGTCAAAATACTGCTGAAATGATACATTTCACATCAAAAGTGTCTAATTGAGGAGTCCAAGCATTACAACAGCAGTGTGTACATGAGGGTGTCAGGAAGAGCAGTGTAGAGGAACAAGGGGAAATGCACAGAAGGGGAATCTTTACACATATGAAGGAACAGGGGGTGATCTGCCTGAGGGGGCCATTCACTGAGAGGACCCTGGGGACAGTGTGCCCGCGGCCCTGCTGATGATGGTGATTGATGCAGCCACAATTCACACACCGCAGACGCTGCAGCAAATTAAAAGGCTATTTTGTAAAGTTGTAAAGGAGCAGAACGGCAAAAAAGGGGGGAAGCCGTGTGCCCCCTCCAGCCTGCAACCCCCATCTCTGACTCCACTCCGCTGCTCTGTCACACCATCAGCCTCTGTTTGGTTTCCACGGTGTCATCAGTCCCTGAGGGAGGAAAGCTATTACAAGCCTTTCACTCTCACTCATACTGGATATACCATTGCTGCTGCTTGTGCACATATGGGGAGTGTGCATGTGTGGAGAGAAGGTAAATATGGATCCATTCACAAGGGAGGCACTGTAAGATTGTCTTTGAGTCAGTAGATGAAAGTAAACAAGCAAATATTGATGAAGGAGGACTTGGTGAGAATATTCTTGACAATTCCTCATTCCTCCATTCAGCCCTATCTGAACATAATTTACAAATCATTTATCCTCAATTTGAATTTAATTGACCCAGCTGACCTGAGGATGCACCCGTTGCTTGGAGCGATATGCATGTTGAGAGGAGATAGAGGGAGACAGACTGTGGCAGAGCAGCCTTTGGGGAGGACGACTTGCATGCCAGAGGTCAAACTGGTGTCAAGTGGGGAGTGAGGCCAGCTGATCCGCCTTCGGCCCACTCATTGTGCTCATCAATGCAGCTGCTGTCAGTTATCAGGAGGGCTTGCAAAAGGGAGGCACAGTGGGAGGGGGTGAGGGCAGTGAGGACAGGCTGTGTTGATAGAAAGGAGCGTGCTTGTGTGTAAGTTTGGGGGGGGGGGTTGTGGGAGCATAGGGGCATATGGTCCCACTACAAGAGGACAAGAGCTCTTTGCCATGCAGCACATGCCAAGTCTCTCACAAGCAGCTCACCTGCTTCACATCTTTTCCAGAGGGAAATGGTTTTAAAAATGACCCATTCCTACTTTTCTATCTCTCAATTAAGTTCTCATTAAAGTAGACAGTTATGAGCTAAGCTAGTATTACTGGCCATTATCTCAATCGTTGCAATGATATAATTGCTTCGGATTAAAAAACAAAAAAAAACAAAACAAAACGAAAAACAAAACAAAACATACATTTGCATAAATGATACACAATTTTAGCTCTTATATTTTATTAATACAATGCACTGTCTGCTTGCCTTTTATTGATAGCAGGTGTATGTTCTGTTCAGATGGCCAACCAGTTAATGAGTCAGTTGTGTTGTAGGCTGAGGTGGCAGATTTTCTGTTGATACCAGACAATAAATTTGACAAATAATTCCTGCACCAACCAAACAAGACTAAATTTCCATTGAAACCATAATCCGGCTAACTCCAGCAGTCACGTCAGTGTTACTGCAACTTCCTCGCCTTTCTGCTTTCATATAACACATCACTCTCACTTCTCTTTTCTGGTCATTTTCTTCTCTTCAAGTGATGACTCTTGTACACATTTGGCAAGAAACCAGTGGGTATTAAAACAAAATAGCTTGCAACAGCCAGCATACACCATGAGTGAAGTGAGGACACTTGTGGGACTGACAGCTATGACGGTGCAGTATTTGTAAATTACATATTGCAAGAATGAAAAGTGAAACTTCATAAATTTAAGTGGTAAATCCAGTTTTCCTATACACAAGACACATGCAAGAGACTGTAATATTTGAGTTCCCATGTTTGCCTCCCCTGGTCATTATCATCTCCTCTGATCTCAGTCAGGGGTGGTGTGTTTGGGGCTGCAGTGTAGTGGTTTGATTCTCAGACCCAGCAGCTGAGGGGGAGCTATAATCAGCCCTGCTGCAGTGGGGTCACGACTCGCTCTGGAATGGTGCAACGGGCCTGTAGCAGCTTATCACTCGCTCCCACTCTGCCCGGGCCGTCCTCCGAATACTGACAACAAAGGTAGGGGGCCATCCACTGTATGAATCGATCTGCTCCCGCACAGATACGTCCCGCTAAGAGGTCACCAAGGCTGGGTAATATGTACACTGCCGAGTCAATAGGAAAATATTGGCCAAACAGCTTAACAGAGAGGGGGACACAGACGTTGCATGCATGAAAGGACATCCTAGTCTGCTTCCCCCCTGGGTGCATCTGTCAGTCTCTGATCTCTGAGTTGTATGCAGGCAGGGGAGTCATAGATGCTGCTGCATTAGAATAAGAGTGGACTGCAGGAGCGCTGTAGACAGACTGTGTCCTGATGCCGCCGCCCACCCTTGTCTTCTCAGCTGGGCCTTCTCATACTCATCCTTTCATTCCTGCAGCTCTCTGGGACCAGACTCGTCCCAATGCACTAAACAGATGGGTGTCCCACAAAGGGTTGCGCTTCTTGGCAAGCTGGTGTCCTACATGGCTGATTACACCTAAATACCAAACCAAGAATTGATACAGTGGCTCATGGTCACGTTGTGCAGTGAGGGTGCAGAGCAGACGGGAGGAAAAAAAGATGATAATGTAAGATTAAAAGCGTCGTACTGCTGTAGTGCTTGTTGAAGAAATAGAGGGTGGAGGGGCCCTGAAAATCAGACAGACAATAGCATATTGTCTGCAAAAAAAGGCAATTGCACTTACTTTTCAACATGTGTAGGTCATAAAGAGGCAAAAGTCATTGGTTTGGATTGATCTGAAAATCTTTTGTCTTTGTTGTGCCATTAACAAAACAGTTTTAAGCTTTGCATGAGCTGTATTGTGCCTGGTTGATAGAAACAGGTATTATTTGAGGGCATCTTTTTGAACTTGTGGGTGTTTTTATAGGTTCTAGCCTTGGATCAACATAATGACTCACAGATTGATGCACCTCTGACTTGCTCCTGATTTTCAATCTAAAAATATCTTGTGAGGATTAAGTATCTTTTGATAGGAGTTTCAAGTCTTTTGCAGCAAAGTGTGAGCTATATCTTTCGGGTGATGGTTCAAGAAAAGAAAAACAAAGATAAATCAGGTGACACTTTAGGTGCAGGCTGACAAATTTACTACAGTGGCTTGTTAACCAGGACTGGGTTGCATACATAAGATAATGTTGCTAAAATATGGTCAACACCAAGATAACATAACCAACCAACTAACCAACAAACAGTCAAAGACACAGTGGCTACATATCCATTTTTATGTCCATTCTCCGTTGTTCAACCAATTTTTCACACTATATTATGACTCTTCCTGCCAATATTTTATTTTTTCATAAACCTGTTGTTCTTTAAATAAATTGACAATGAAGAACTGTTGTCCATAAATGTACAGATTTACGAGCAAATCCCTTTTTGCAGTGGACTATGGACACTGTTTATTTCCCAATCCAGTGTTTCCCTCTTGATTGTATCCCTGCTCTCTCTGATAGAAGTGTGTGTGTGTGTGTGTGTGTGTGTGTGTGTGTGTGTGTGTGTGTGTGTGTGTGTGTGTGTGCATCGACACATCCACTCTCATCCATGTGTGCGCACAGAAGATAGAGAGGAACAGAGAGGGGAGTGAGTACATGCCTGTAGCAAGACTATCCCCATTTTCAATCGACGTAAAACACTCACACACACACACACACAAATACACACACACACACCAACAAACTGGGCTCCTTATCAGCAGCTGTGTCCTTTCCTTCCTCTCAGACTGCCCTCCCTTCACTGTCTGGCCCCCCAGATATGCTAATCACTATGTAAGAATATCCTGTTGGATAATTACCATACATTACCCTATGCTCATCTCCGGATTAATCCTTCATGTGCATAATCGCGTTTGGGCTTTTCTCCCAGCCCTGTGTTAAAGGTGAAACACGGGTAAATACATTTTGTATCGGCTGAGCGTTACAGTAAGGAATGTGTTGGCAGCTTGTACCTCCAGGATATTGTCTGCAGACTGAGATGGCTGAAAGAGGAGGATTATCTCTCCACACATAAACTGTCCACACTGCTGGATCTCAAAGTTGTAATGCCACCACCAGAGGCTATTTCTGTGGTGGATATCCTGGAATTATCCTTTATTATTTGATGGTTTTTCACTCATTTATTTGTAGTGATTTGGTACAGCAGGCAGAGAATACCTCGTTACAGCTGGAATTAAGCTCCTTATTTTATTTTGTATTTATCTAAAGCTACACACACTGATAATTTCATTTTTGGGGGTCTTCACATGAGCTTTTGATTTAGATCATATTAATAAACGAATAAATGAAAATAACGCAAATTTAAAAAAAGAAAAAAAGAATCTACTTGTTGAAAGAAATATGAAAGTCAGCTGATAATTATTAGGCAAAGTGTCCTGACAGAGTGAGACAGTGAAAGATCTCTGTTTTGACACATATAGGTTGGTAGCAAAGTGACTTAAAAATGAATGTATTGATTTAAAAATTACTGTTTTATATGTTTGCTTTTACAAAAATAATAGTTTCTCTCTTTTGACATCTGGATAATGGTCTCCTCATCAGCCTCATAGATCTGGTACATAATTAACCTGGCACATACATTTACACATTAAGGATCCCATAAAATAATGATGCTGTCAATTTGAAATAATCTTTTATCATTTGGTTTACAAAGTTAAAAAAAAACTAAATTCTCATTCTCACTCTTATATCAAGGAAGGGATGCTTAAACTAATACAAGACTTTGTGGATAAAAAAGCATTGGTACCAGCTTTTAAAAGGTTGGGGTGCACCCTGACTGAATTTTTTTATTGATTAACGCAAACAAAAAGTTACAACCAATTCAATTTTTTACAGACTCAATACTCCATTCTTGCTTCTTACAGATTTTTTCTTAAGATAAATTAGATTGTCACAGGAAAAATACAATCATCTTGATAACCCCAAATAAATTATTTCATTTTGATTTGTGGCAACTATTTCTATGACAAATGCTGCAAAAATGCAAACGAAGCAAGTGATTTTGATTCAAAAATGTCTTGGGAGACTTTGCTTCAAGTATAATCACCTGGCAAGCACAGAAAAAAACTCTTTATAAACCACAACCCACAAGTATTGTTGGTTTCTAATATTTTAAGATATTTCTGGACATATCAGGTGATATATAAGAAAAAAAAGTCACTTTGTTCCTAGTTTTTGTAGTGAATAAAGCTTTGAATCCAAACTGTGATTCAAAAAACTTTGAGTATTCGAACAAACAATTTCATTGGAGTGAGAAAAGTCTTTCCATGTCAGTTTCAATTCAGTCACATGATGCATCAACATAAACAGCTCCTCTATCGAACGTCCCTCCTTTATTTTCATAACTGATTTGAATATATTGAGTGAGCCATCTGTAAGACATTAATCTACATCAAAAAGCCGTTAGAAACACCGGCTCCTCCCCTCGGCCCTGCCTCCGGCTCAGTCTGCAAACACAAATCAACACATGATTGCATATGTTGCTGCATTCAAGCAAACATGCAGAGAGAGTGCATGTAGAGCGGGTTCATCTGAAATGCCCCAAAAGCATCTAAAACCTCTTCAGGATGTTCTAAATTTCATATCTGCATATGTTCTCAGTTTCACAAAACAAATTTTCCTATGTTCTTTAAAATGTTGTGGTTCTGCAGCAGGAAATACTATTCTTCATGGACACTGGACGCTGTTTTCAAACTCTTCTCCTGACAACTGATACTAACTATATCTATGTCTGCAAAAAATTCAGACAAAGCCCTGCTGTGGCAGTCCCACACATGCCCCTTTGTGAAGGAAACATAGAAGCACTATTACAAGAGTAATGACCAAATTTAACACTTTGCCTCAGCACACCTGGGTTCCAGACAAGAACCGTATATTTCCTCTGACAGTCCCAACATCTCTGCAGAGCGCAGCCAAGCAGAACTGAAGTGGCATGGTCAATATCCCTGAGGGAGGGAGGGGGTGAGAGAGACTGTGTGTGTGTGTTTGTGTGTGTGTGTGTGCGTGTGTGTGTGTGTGTGTGTGTAAAGGAGATCTATTCGAAATTGGAAAAGCAAGTTGAAAAACAAAAGCTTTGCTGTTCTACATGAATATGCATGAACTCAGAGTGAGATTTTGATACTTTATTCTATTTCAGGCAATGAAAAAAAAAAAGCTGAATAATAGTCTGCTGATGTCAGTGAGCAGCATTTGCTTCATCAGCAAGAAGGGCCCCAGGCAGAGCCAGAGGTCTCTATTCAGCCCTTCAATGCTAATGTGCTAATCTGTTTTCTCCCAGCATGCCCTGGGGCTTTACAAAACGTTATGGCTGCAAAATGTTTTTTTTGTGCAGATTAGTTAATTGGTCTAACGATCAGGAGGAGAGGGACAGGTGAAATACAGTTTTCTTGAACATTTAGTCAATTCAATTATCTACATCAAAATATGGTTTGATGAAAAAAACTCAAATCTTTCATGACTAAGTGAACTCCAGTTGCCCAGATACACAAAGTCATTAATGAAGATAGTGACTCATCCTGACATCTTGATCTGATCTAACACTTATATTTGTCATTCAAGCAACATTTGGTCACCCCGTGGTCTGATAGAGCCAGAGTCAGCAGGGCAGTGTGTAGAGTCAGGGGGGTGTTCACAGTGAAAGTGTGAATGAATGGGTCAATGGATTCTTACTTTTAATTTGATTTAAAAAAAAAAAATAATAATAATTCTTAGCTTCTACAAGTGTTGCACCTTGATCCTTGAAGCGATTGTTGTCATTTCTGGTAAAACCATTTACCTCAAGAGTTTTTCAAGTTGTTTCAGTTCTAAATATGTTTAAAAATTGCACAACCAGAAGAGGATTTCTGAATTTCTTTGGCTGTTATGATGTGCCAGTGGTGAAAAATACATGTTTTTTTTATACCTTTTACCTACAGTAGATGTCTGTTTGTCATTTGCCATGTCAATAAAGCTATTTGCAGGCAATTGATCAGTTGCCACCTCTTGGTTCCCACAAGACTGGAGTGAGAATTAGGACTGACGCATAGAAAGGGGCATAGTAAAAGGAGTGACTCACTGGTTCTTCACTTCTGACCCCAGATAACATCACAAGACCTGCGTTCTGCTCCTCCCACTGGGCCTGCTCCTGCTGCTGCTCCTGCTGCTGATGCACATCTTCTGGCTCCTGTCTGTGGAGGCAGAGGGAGATAAGAAAAAATAAAAAGCCATGACACTGTGCTCTCTCATCAAGAGTTGTCAGAGATCAGCGCTGACACTCCAGGGAAAAGAAAGGGTCTCTGTAGAGAAGCCAGTTCCTGATAACTGCAGGGATTTGTCTCCAAAACTGGTGCTCTGGCCATTTTTTTTTTAATTAATTTATTTCTGTCCCACCTCAAAGCTGCCAATGAAGCACATAAGTGCATTTCCTCCTACCTATAATGTTTTGGAGTATCATAAAGTAGAAGAAGACATATCTGTATGTGTAACAACTTAGAAACAAAGCTTTCCTGTTTTTGAAAAGAAGAGGAGAAATCAATAAGTATCTTCAGTTTGTAAAGACTGAATCAATTCAGTGTTGGTTTTATCCCTTTGATGGAGATGAGGAAACTATCCGACTTTTGTCATTTCAGGGTCACAGCAGACCGGAGAGAGATGGTCTTCAGTAGCTGTGTTTGTGTTAGATGCTGAGTGTTGTGATGTCTATTGATTCCTTTCATCCTCTGTATCTCTGAGAACCTTTCTTTGCCCCTTCAGGCCTTCACCGCTTGACTTTCTCTCTAAAGGCACTCTGAAGGAACCTTAGTCTGATGAATTCTTATTCTTTTGATACATTACCAAAGAAAATTTCCATACCTAGAAATATATTGGACATATTTTTTCCCTCAGCTTTCTTATTGGTCAAAACCTTTGACTACCTTGACTACTTTGACTTATTTTTTTTTATGTATATGCTATATTTTCTATGCTTTTTGTTTCTTTTTCCGACTGTCTTCTCATTATTATTTTTTTTTTATTGTACTTTTTTTTTTACAGCACTGTTAACATTTACCTTGTAAACCTTGTTACCTTGTTACCTCTTACATTGTGTTATCATTTATTATTATCTGAGTGTGCTACTAATTTAAACAAGGCATGTTCACCTGCGGTTGGGTTGTGGCTTCCTACTCTGATCTCTATTAATCCCCCCAAAATTATTCTTAATTCTGTTTTTCACTCAGAGATTAGGCAGAATAATTCCTCTGCATCTGCTCCAAACCTCCTGTGATTTGATACACCTCAACAAAAACTATTGTACTCTTCATTCAGCTTCTCTCTTTTCAGAAAAAAGATAATCCATGATTGGCATGCTGTGAGTCACCACATTCATACAGCATCTGAATGAAGCTTCAAAGTGATCCCCTTTGAGTGGATTAGTCCCATTCTTTGTGTAAATTCCAGCTTTGTTTTGACTCAATAACAATCTGTGTGACTTCACTGATGTTTTTCAGTTTCCTAAAGAAAACCAAATTAATCTTGGGTGTATGTTTTGTCACATGGGGCTTTACATCAGCTAAAATACTGTCCTGACTCTAAAATTCATGAGACCATCATCTGACTAGAATTTGATACAATTTAAGCGAGGGCCACCATGCAAAAGTCGCATAGAGGGAAATCTATTTTCTAACAATGACAGACACATCTCTGAAAATGTGGAAGAAAATGAAGGATTTTAAAGACAAAATGGTAAATGATTGTAATTGTAGCTGTCTAAACAAATTAACTTGTAGCAAACCGTGTGTAAAATGATCTACACGTGCACAAAGATTTACAAATGCATACAAACATTCACACATATGTATGAATTGATCCACATATATATGCATTTTAAACAAATTGAAGATGGGTGAACTGATTCACTGATGCAAACTTATAGCCACATCTGAAAATGTGTAAGAGAATCACAAGTGCTAAGGTGACTTGCAACTTTGTGGACTAATTTGCAAATTCATACTTAGTAGTTTATGGATTAAAGTGAAAATGTTTTGCATATATTTGTTCAAACATTCTTTGATCTGTGTTCATATCTGTGGATTTGTTTATGCACTTGTGGATCAACTATTGCATTAGTGGACAAATTTACATACATTTGTGGATGTATGTATGCAGTTGTGAATTTTTATGGATCATTACAATTAGTTTTGCCACAATAATAATCCATAATATCTTAAAATGATATTTTAATTGTGTTCAAATTATTTTACCAGTTAGTCCTTATTTAAAGGGGCTGTGAGGACATCAGTCACATTTTAAAATGAAATTATCAGCACCAAAACAGGTTCAGTCTAGATAATTCTCAGCTTCCTGGTTGGGTCAGACAGATGTGATACACTGCACTGGATGCTGAAGAGGGAAGAATAACATTATGTCCAAGCAGAACCTACCCAGAAATCCCGAGTTCGGTTACATATTTGAAAGTTTTTATCAAAAAGTAATGCAATACTTACTCTCCCTGAAAACTAATGGCGTCTATGAAGTAGTAATTTCATGACCAGTTCAATTATTACTTTTCCCCAACAGGATAAATAAAGTATTTCTGATTCTGATTTCTGATTACTTTTTTGTGAAATTTACTTTTTTAAAGTAATTTGCCCAACTCTAGTGTTCAGATAGTTTTACATAGAATTATGGGAAATGTCACTGAAGTCAAATGTTCTGTAGATTCCTGGACAGCTACTCAAGGAAAATACCAAACCCTTGGGTTTACTGGCACTTATCCGTCTGCTGATACACCTTGATCATCATTGACTGTTTGACATTTCCAAAAACATATTATATTTTTAATCAGTCCTTTTCAACAGCCATACTGTGCTGCTGGTGTAAAGTGTAATGAGAAGGTCTCACTCTCTTTCCTCACATTTGCTGTTGACACTTTTTAGCCTTTGCCTTTGTAATTTATACACATATGTATTTGTTTCAGAAGATTTTTCTCTCAAGTTGTACACACCTAACTACAGAGGATGTATGATCTGCTGAAGATAGAATAGAAAGATGGAAATTGAGGAATGGGACCACCTGTCAGAGCTTGAGTGATGAATGGAAATAAACCTCGCCTTTCCTCCCTCTGCATCCATGTATTTCCCACCACCTTGGATGACATTTCTCTGATCAGTCATGTTTTGCACATTCCTGGCAAATTACTTCATCAGACATTGCAAGCACCTGTCCGTCAGAGAAAGCGAGAGTCTGGATGCCTCCCTGACGGATGAGTGACAAGGACAGAGCAGACAGCACCGGGACAGATGTGAGAGGAAAAGAAAAGTCAGGGACTCCTTTGAGCCTGAATTCCCAGGGGAGGAGTGGTATCAGTCAATCTGGGGCTAATTCATGTCAGAATGGGTGTGTGATGTCTCCTTAAGGGGCCAGCAGAAGGTGACAAATTCAAGTGGAAATGAAGTAAGTTGCAGATATAGCACCTGTCTCTGGTACCTATCTATCCTTTAAAACTCTGCTCTGATTAGAAAAGTTAGAGGGTTTTAAAATGAACAGCGAGTGGATGCTTTTAAAGACACAATGCAGGAGTTTCTTTTGAAACTTTTCATTTTCCAGTTGCTACATATCCATATGTTATAGAAATCCCCAAATCAGTCTGTAAACTGCTCCAAATGGTAAGTGCTGTACTGTTTGTTTGAGCTGACTGGTCTATTTCTTGTTTAATGAAAGGAATAGGAATATTATTTGACATTTTTTGTTTGTTTGGCTTTGCTCTTTGCTTTTCTATTTTTGCTTTCAGTTTTTTTTTATATGTACAGAAAAAAATGTGTTGGTACTAGAAACAGCACAAGCTATTAACAAGATCTACACAAGACTCGCTGAAATGATTATTTTCTAACTGGTTCATGGCACAGGGGCTGAAGAAAAGGTGTCCTAAAACACCAGTGTGAGAATAATGTGAGGGGCTAGCTGTAAGTCTTCTAAAGCTACTACGGGGATACCAGGGGGATAGCACAAAGTTTAATAAAATACACCCTCTTGAATGTTGTAGGAGTAGAGTAACCCTAAACAGTTTGTTTACATGTACTGCACATGAAACATGGAAAGTGAAAAGAACGACAGGATTTTCTCATCTGAAGCGAAATAATGATTTAACTTGTTACCCTCTTTTGTGCACTGCTGCAATGAACTATAAAGAATGGACTCACCCCTGGAGATGTTACCTTTTCCAAAGAGAGTTAAGAAACCCTTATAAACAGTCATAACAAAAAGGTAACTACCTCAGCTCACGTTTAACTGATTTAGACTTTAGTAAAGTGTGAGGTTAAGGCTGTAGCTAAGCTAGTTACAACTTTTTTTGCTTTGAAAAGTAATGTTTTGTGATTGATGTGATGGGGCTTCTTTGACCTTTGGGACCTGATGTGGACACCAGAGGAATTGCAAATTTTGAATTTTTGAATTTTGACTGCATTGGTTGCTGCTGGGTTTCTACACAATCCAACCACTAACACTTAAAAAGCAGTGAAGGAATTTTAAGACTCTCTAGATAACTGAAAATAATACAAGATTTAACGGCTCAACATGTTGACTGACCGAGTTGCAGCTGAGAAGAAGTTGCATTTTGCTGGTTCACTGGAATCATTTTTCACTGTCTCTTGCGAAGTCTTTTGTCAATATAAATTAGAAATAAATAACAAAAAAAACAGTCTTTTTCCTAACCTGAATTCATTCGCAGGGTAGGCATACACAGAAATACATATAAAAATGTATTATGTATACTTTTTTGTGTTGGTTATCTTTGGAGGCACTTGAAGGCCATGGTGTATCAGGTGAAGATACAAGACATAAATCATCTAAAGGAACTGGTCACCAATGCTATTACAAGCATGACTTCAACTATGCTAATGCAAGTTCATCAACAGTGGCAAATACGCAGTACTATGTTTTTGAAACAATGGTAATCATAACAAGCACATTATATAAATAAAATCTTTATTTTTCCTATGTATGGAAATGTTTTGCTTACCCTGTATTTTAGATGCCATGTCTACTGAAAGTGGTCATTGTTAGATTTTTCCAAATCATACCTTTTGAAATATCTTTACTTTCTGAAAAATACAAATGGTATGGTGCCTGTACCTTGTATTTTAAGTCAAACAGGTGAAAGAGTGGAGCAGATGGTGAGGTCAAAGCTCTGTATTGAGTGCATAATGTGCCCTAGGGCCGGGGGAAGCAATGTCTAAATTAATATGATTTGTCCACCTTTGATATTTAAGAGGATTATACCTTATGTTCAAACACGGGGGGTGAATGGCTTTGGATGAAAAGTGACACAGAGCAGAATAGAATTAACGGCTCCTGAAGGACTTCTCCATTCATTGTTAACTTCTTCTCTAATCCTTATTAGGATGTTCAGGTCTAAGGGAGCTGGTCCTGGCTGTGGGGGCCATGTGCCCCTATTGTGCGTCTGATGGTTAATCATGCTGTCATGGCAGGGGGAGGGGGGAGCAAATGAGAAGAGAACGAGGACTCAGGAAAGTGCATAAAGGCCCCCTGCTCATATGGGTGTTACCCAGTCTGGCTGAGCTCTGATCCTCCTCCACATTAGATATGAGCTGCAGAGCAGCAGCACTGGCTGCCAGCATGAGTCCATGAGTTATACCACATACTAGTTCACACATCAAAACCTGCAAATTACAACCTGGATCCTAAACAAGTGCAGGAAAATACCAAGCACAACCAGTATCACTCAGCTGATTTAATACAGCCTTTTAAACCCTAAAATTCAGGCCCAGTCAAATCATAAAAAGCAGGTTCATGTCAGGCTCATTCAACATTCAGTAGTTCAGCGCAAACTCTTCCACAAAGAATTCAACTATTTTCAGACATAATTTCAGTCATTCAGCATCTTTACCAGTCTGCATCAGCAGTTCAATTCAGTTTAGTAAAGGCTGCTTCAGCCCTCTGAATTCACGGCAGTTTCTTCAAAATTTGCCAGTTTAGTTTACAACTGATTCACAATCTTTTGTGAAAATATTTTTTTCCCTCTAGAATAATAGTTTGATTTTTAACTGGTTGCACAGACAGGAATCAATTTCTAGTTGATACTTGTTTCAGTGTGATTACTGACAGCCTATGTGCTGCTCATCATTTAAGATTTCAGTCTGTTTGCCCTCAGTAGGTCCATCAGCTCTCCCTATGACAGGAGCTTAATTCACTAACACAGACTATATCCCATTAATCCCATTTGCCCTAACATAGATAGAAGAGGTAACCCTGGATTTTGATGAAACCCATTTCACATGTGTAATTATTTGCATTTAAAATAAATGCAATATCTGAAAGACAAAAAAAAAATTGCTTTTGTATTTACATGAGATTCAGGTTTACAACATTTGTCTTCAGAATATTCTAGAGAATACACAAAAACTGTGTTAGACAATGAAAGCTCAGAGGGAAATTTCCAGCAACCAAACTGATAAATAACCCTGTAAAAGAAGCCTCTGTCCATGGTACTGAACCTGTTGCTTACCATTGAAATTTCCTCTCTGGGATTAATAAAGTGTTTTTTCTTTTTCTTTTTATGCAATTATTTATGGATGTCAGGTCATACTTCAAGGTCCATGACATGGGTATAATAGCATCTATACCAGCAATGTTCTTACAAAGAGTTAATTATAGAGTTTTGATAGGGCGTCATGCATGAGGAGTGTGTGAAATGGCACAATACGCCACTAGATTGTCAGAATATGTTTTTCCAGCACACAATTAATCACATTGTTCAGTGTGCCAGACTTACAAAATCTGAGCATTCACTTATTTACACTTTCACTGTTCTGCCTCTTTTTGTGCATTATGTGCTCTCTGCCCAGATAAGGAGCTGAAGAACAGAGACTTGTATTCCTCTGGGTATGTACCTTCCCCCTCACCCATAACCCTTCACTCTTGCTCTCCCAAACACCAGCATGCTTTCCTCTAATGCCATGGTGCACAGATCTGACCCCTGCATGCTCGCAGAGGCACAGCAGCAATACTATCATGTAAATGAAGTCAGGCTTATTTGAAGTGCCTTTGGGACATCAGTGGGTTAAGAATATGAATGTCACAAAAGCTCTGAGGTGTTTTCCTTTCATAGCAAAGATCAAATTCAACAAATTTTCAAAAGATGCTACCAAATGAAAGGAGAGACACACCCTGTTTTAGAGTGATGCTGAAAAAACACTAGTCTGTGAATTTGCTGTGAAATCACTGCGCTCCCAGCATACAGGCCTGCTCATTGTACCTATAGTCTTTGTAGGTAAGAAAGTAAGTAGTATAAGAGGTCAAACAGGTCTTCAGGCTCCTCTTCTTTGTAATAATTAATAACATGGGGTGCAGGGGGCAGATGTCTTTTCTACTTTTGGAGAAGACTTAAAATGTTACTTTTAGAGCTGTTAGAGTTGACTTGGACTAGTTCTTAGTCATGTTGCTATCAACTTCCATCTCTTTTTTATAAAGCTTTATGAGGATTTTATAAGGGATACCTTTTTTCTGTTATATGGTGATACAAACAGAGATTGATTGATCAAAGATTGATGATACACCATTACATTAACTCACTGATACACCATTCAGATTTAAGTAACTCTTTATATTGAGGTACCCACAGGGCATAAAATTAACTTTTGACCTCACCTGCCATTGGCTATTTTTCCACTGGCCAAAAAAAAAAAAATCATGCCATATATGATTTGAAATAACTACCATACTGTTTCTATTATGAAAATCCAACTGTCCAAAACAGAGTTGAGAACATCTTGAGTCATTTACATAGTCATCCTTATCTAATTTAATAGCTTGTCTATTGGAGTGGCAAAGTGTTTCACTCACATCTTCATTGAACACATATTGTAATATTAGCAAAATGGAATGTAAAACCACAAGTGCGTTTTTTCCTTTAACTATTCAGTTGCTATGTAGTGTTGTTCAATCCAAAACATCTAATTTGCACATCAAATACCAGTGTGATAGTTTGACAGATGTACAGAGTTAAATGGTTTGTCTACTGTTATCACAGAACAACTAATTCATTAGAATATATATAACTATAAAGATAGATGTTAAAATCTCTGTTTATCTTTTTTGTTGAACTTTTAAAATGAACTAAAAAGATATGACCATCGAGATTTTTTCTCAAAAAATGCCAGTTTGCAAGGACTTAATTTCATTTAAAAGAAAGAGCATTAAATATCAACCATAATAAAAAAACACTCCTCCTTTTTCAAACAGTTTCCAGACTCACTAAAGCTTTCTTTAACAGATGACACTCTCCAAAAGTGCTGACATTGCTCAGGCACACAATCCTTTTCCCTGTTGCTGCTTTCTGTTCACCAGCTTGTCTTTTGCTTTTGTTAGGACTGACACATTTGCCCTACTTTTGCTGTACGAACAAAAAATTGGGACCACATTATGCTTTGAGAGTGAAGTTTAATGCGTGCGGAGCAACAATTCAGGAGCATCCTTTCTTCAGCAACTAACACCACTTAAAATGAAAGATGTTGCCGTTCCAATTAAATACACACTGTACCTCTAAAAACATAAATGGCATAATCACAGTTGTTAGAGGAAATTATGACACTTGTGGGTAAATGTTCTGTAAACTGCCATTAGAGGTGAGGAGGCTCTGTGTGGCAGTGCAGAGAGGCAACATGTTTTAGCCTCCACACCGCGCCATAATAGCCCCCACATAACACCTCCGACCAACCATTCCTCTGTCAGATTGAAGTACTCTGACAGCTTTGCCCCTGAAATGGACCAATTATTTTAATATCCATATCAGACCCCTTATTTCTGCTAAAACTTTCCTTTACTGTATTTAAAATTTTCCTTTTCTTCACATAATGAAAAAAGAAGACTTATTGTTAGACTTGATTGACCAATAATCAAGCTGTTGAGGATTATTAAGCATTTTTTAGCTTTTGTAAATACTGCTGTGATCTAGGTGTTAGACAACAAAGAACTGATATCAAAACCATTTTTTCTAATTTGTCTTATTGGAATGAATATGAACTATACTCACTTCTTCTTTTTATATCATAAAAAAGACATTATTCTGAACTTATCAAGTGAATGAGTGTTAATGCAGTGTGTTATTTTTTTCAACAATGTATTCAATGTTTATGAACGTGCTTTAAAAAAGACTGAAATAATTCATTATGACTATTTTTAAGTCTGGCGTTTTTCAATCGATTATGTCTGTTTGTAGAAAGCCAATGAAAAAAATAGTCCAAGCAATAAAGAAATATGACATAGGTTCTAGGAAATAACATGAGTGACTGCACCCATTGGTTTTTAGGTAGAACCAAGACGTCTGTGTATCAGTATATGTATGTTTACTAACTTCCAACTAGTAAAGAAACTGACAAATAGTTGAAGTTGAGACTACACCAATGATGTATGGCAAAAAGCAATCTCATGCTCACAATTTAGTATGACTTTGTGGATTAATTCTAACAAATATATTGTAGAATGTATCTTGTACACTGTTTATTGGTTATATGGGCTGCTTTTGACTTGTACAGCACTTTGGCCAACTCTGGTTGTTTAAATGTGCTCCATAAATGAAGTTTGAGTTGAGTCGAGCTGAGTTGAGTTGAGTCGAGTTGAGCCAACAGTCTCCTAAAGAACTGGAAACAGGGGTGGCATTTAGCTTGTTCTTTGTAAAAAGAAAAAAAGGATTAACCATCCGCCAAAATACATCTTTTTAAAGTGAAATACACATGAAATATATATATTTTTTCCAATGTATCTTTCTCTAAGGAAAGCAATACACTGTAGAAGATGTCTGAGTAACAGAGTCTCATGACAAATGATAAGTTAAATTATAATCTTCATCACTGAGGATTGATAGCAAATAATCATAAGTGTCAATAAGTGGGTCTACCAGGTGCCATTGGTCTCTATTTCTTGAGAGTGTTTGCAGTCATAGTTAGCCCAAGCTTCATGTTATGATAGTGGTAGATCCATTGATTTCCTTTTTTGACTCTTACAGAGAGAGAGAGAGAAAAAAAAAGATTCTCATTGAGTGGACAGTTCTGTGCACATCCAGGCTCACAGTAACATGTTAGAGAATGTAAATCATGCAGTTGAATTTCTCCTTGATTAACAGTAAGAGCTCTTCATTTAAAGTGTCCTCCATTTCAGTGGTCTCTCCTCTCATTTTTGCTTCAATTAGAACAATTACAGCAGCAAAGAGGTACTCGTCCTCAGCGAGCATCAGTATGCCATGTCACCCTCTGGCTCTTTTCAGTCTCACTTCAAAACACAGCTGTAATGAGCGAGAAGTGGATGGCTTACCGAGGTTATGAACTCTGCTGGACTTGTGATACTGGGGTATTCATTACTTTGTTGATGCTCTCTTATGTGATAATGATCCACTTAAATCCGCCATGGAAAACTTTCTCCTTAATCATAACACAAAATGAATACAGAGGGACTAGTTTTTAACATGTCTGCTCTTACTGTTGGGGCAATGGAAGTAAAACTAGACAAACTTTCACAAATCTAGGAAAGTACGGTGAAAACATATCTGTTTAAGCTGTTCAAATAATGGGGAAAAAATCCTTCATACATATGTTCTGCTTGTACAAATAATCATTTAAGCATTCAATCTTCCCATAGCAAATATATGTGGGAATTTCAAGTGGCTAACTTCAGTCCAGCAGTATTAAACCAATGCAGAAGTGCACAGTGCCTGGTTCAAAAGGGTCTGAATTTCTCATTCCTTCACCTCGACACTATACGGGAAACACAATTTTATTAGAATTTGTATTGTATATGTAGGCAGGGCTAACTCCTCTGATAGGTGAGCACGCTGTGGCTGTCTCATAAGAGGAACAAAGCTAGAATGAGTTCAACATATCCAATCTGGGCCCTGTCGATGGTATGCCTCAAGAACCTGTATTAGAAACAAATGGGTGACATTATGGGCACCACATCCATATATTGCAGTGCAGTCTATAAAGGGTCAATATAGTATGTGGATTTTCTTTTAGTGTCATACTTTCAATCATCCTCGGTCAGGACCTTGACCCCTTTTGTTCACATTAGAGTGTAAATCAGGAAGTGATTCACAAACTGCATGTCAGTTTTGTGACATCATGTTTCTTGTCCAGCAACATTTTGGATTGAGAAAATAAGAACCTATGCTGTTAATCATGTAGTAGGCTGAATGTTTTTAGAATGGCAACCAAATTAGATCTGTTGCACAAAGAATATATGACAACAAGGTAAAGAGGCTCTTACTGGTTTGGTTTAATAATGACCCGTCTCACAACCAATTCATTCAAATATAAGACAGACAGTCTGCCTGCACAGAGACGGAGTTCAGAGACAGAGGTTGATGGCATAAAGACATGAATTTGAGAGATATGATAAGCACAACACTAGTCTGAGTGTTACAGAAAAGGAAACTCATTTTGGCATTGATTAAAGGTGTCTAATGTGAAATAAAACATCATCATGTCCTTTTCCTGCTACAGCAGAGAGCCTGGATGATGGTGATAGCGTCCCTCATCAGAGATCTGCCTATAGGAGTCATTCTTCCTCCATGAAAAGATTCCTTCAAGAAGTCCAATAATTCAAGTAATTATCAAGCAAAAGAGAAACCTACTTGAGTCATAATTAGGTTATTTTGGAGAGTGCTGTGACTTTCCCGAAGAGGTTAGGGCAGGGTTATTAAGTCCACAGAGATACTCTGAGGGAGCTGGAGAGATCCTTATGTTAATCATCTGTGAAATACAATTCATTATAAAAAAAGGAAAAAAATCATGCATACTGCAATTAACCCCCCATGCATTTGTATATGTTTCATCTGTCTATCCACTTTGCCAGATTAATGCCTATATTTGTAGTCAGACATCAGTGACTAAGCTTTCATGGATGGTATTTAACCTTTTATCTCTGACTTTAAAATCCCCTATTACAGCCATCAATAGAGCTATCACAAGATTCATTTTTTCTGACAATTGTATGCTAAACTTGGGAAATAGATTTTATTTGGATTTTTAAAATTCCATCGGGTTACATTTAAAATCAGTAGTCTATTGGTCTATAGTTTGTATTATTGATGTAAAGCAATGATGATACGTGGCTCATCCCTTGTTCCACCCAGACCCAGAGACCACTCCTCCTCTGCCTCTCCCTCCCACTGGTGCCAGCTGGGGGGCTGGCTGGTGCTGGGGGTGGCCGCTCTTCTGCCCCTGGCCCTCAGCCCCACGCTACTCCACACTTGCATTTCAGGGAAATAAACTAACCAGGGGAGTACCACTTGGCCTAGAGAAGCTGGTTTTAAAATGTATAGTCTATGCAGAAGTATATAAAAAACTGCAGTCCACCATTTCACTATCAACAAACACACTGTGTTATACAGTCTATGGTCACAGGATGCCACCCTTAAGACCTGCCCTGCCGTAAGTTGTCACCTTTAGAGCACTGAATGTATTTTTTTGCTTGCGTGGTAACTCTGACTCAGGGTATTGTGTCTGTCATTAGGCCACATCACTTCTGAAATGTCAAATGAGGGGTTTTTATTATGGTGTACCCTGAGGGACAAAAAAAAGCATGCAAATAATAAAAAAAAAACACTGATAACACTAGTTTGTACGATAGCAGAACAGTTTTCATCAGATTAAAACCAATTAGCAGTTGACAAATCTGACCATGCAAACTAAATTCACTTGTCTATACCCCAGAAAACAAAGCAAAGATTGTAGAAAACTTTGAGCGTTCCTAATGAAAATCTGTGTAGAGTTCAAATCTGCCCATGTGTGATATCACCAAAGACCATAAAAATGTCGTTTACAGCTGTAAAGGCTGTTTCATCAACAGAATACGCAACACTTAAAAGCACAGAATACCAAAAGTTAACAGATTGGAGATATTGATCTACAAAAAATAAACCAAAAAATTCTACATGTATTTGATGGCAAATGTCAGATCTGTGGGATATTTATGAATTTTTAATAAAACATTTTTGTAGAATAAAGACCCATATGGAAAATTCCTTCATTTCTCCCTCATATATCTTTTCCACCAATTGAGTCACAAATGAGTAATTACAGTGTAATTTGAAAATGCATTTGCTGGTGAGTGATTAATCAATTCACTTGTAAAATGTAGTCCTGCATAGTGCCTTCTGATTAACACATTAAAAAAGACATTAATTTTTTATGTTTCATTATAAAAAGATCTCATGTTAAATATTAATGACTTTAAATGCATCAGGTTGGGATTTTGATCCTTATTTGTAGTGTGTGTGCTGCTTTTATGGCTGCATTTGGAAAACAAAGACATTAGTTATCACAGCTGTTTAAAGTGTTTCTGAAATTAAACTGTTGTGTCTTTCCTTTTCCGATTAAGGTTAAGTAAAACATGTGGCAAAGGGGTTTTACATTAATGTGCACTTCATGTCATGTTTAAATGTAAATCTCTGGACAGATGTACTTGAACTTTGGAAGTAAAATTGTGAGTATTTCTATTTGCAGATCAGCTAGAGAGAATTTGATCTGTAATATTTGTTCTCTTTTTGTCCTTTGCTAATTTGTGGACTACTTTTTAATTTATAACCGTTTGCGGTATGTATTTATGTTTCTTAAGTTTTTAAAGGAGGCTTTAGGTGCTGCCTTCTCCTTATTGTCTTTCAAAACAAGAATTTCACATTTCATGCAGTTTGTAGCCTCAATATTGCTTGTATACTTTGCTCTTCTTTGCATCTCATGCATCCATATTACGTCAGTCATAAACAAACTTTATCTGGAGTCCTTCATCATCCACATCAGTAATGTTTGGTAATGATTATGCATCACTATACTGAGCCAAAATGTAGAAAGGAGGAGCAACAAGAGAATGAAATCAATATGAGCGCCACATTTTTCCCTTTGTGCAGGAAGGGGATCCATTATGGAGAAATCATGATTTATGTCAGTGGTTGGAGAGATGTCAGGTTGAGCAAGGGATGAAGGTATGAGCCAATAATGATAAATGCCCCCCCTGTTCACAGGCCCACAGCCCCCCAGTGCACTCCTATGTGGCCAGAGGTGAAACCCTTCAGCTCAACACTTCTCTACATCCCTCAGTGCTTTGGTTCACAGTTTGCACCACCCACACACACCCAGTCTTGTGGTTTACTCTCTACTCTTGTATTTTCTTGTCAGATACAGACCCATTTTCTTCTTCTTCTGTTGTTGTTGTCTCTTCCATGCAATCCGTCTGTGTGAAGACCAGCACTCCTGCTCATGATGGATTCCAACGATCCAGCGCTTTAGGGAACAAGGAGCAAGGCAGTCACCTTTAAGCTGTAGCTGTGCAATCTGTCTCTGTCACACATCCCTCCCCATACAAGCAACATGGACCTGACAGTGAAGAAGAGGAAGAGGAGGGAACAGGAAAAGACAGAGCCCTAGATAGTGTAGCCAAGAAAGAACATATTTACTGAAGATAAAAGATAAAGAAAGGATGTTGAAAAACAAATCTGTTCATTTGGATAAATAACAGTTATTTTAAGACAGTAATAATGTATTGTGAGTTATGTGGATTAGAATCCAGACATGGTGAGCAGGACCCTTAAGAAGAGTCCTATCCCCCATTTTAACAACATCAGAAGTGAATACTATGACTTATGTCTGTTTTGTTTCTTTTTTTCTTTCCCTCAGCCCCTTGTGTAGCTGTTTCTTTGCAGTTAGTTACTCTATTTTTGTTTCTTTGCATTAACATGAATCCAAAGTTTTGAGCTCTCTAAATATTTTTCAAATACTTGAAACACTTTCCGACTTGATATGCATTCTGGAAATACTAACACATGGTCCTGAAGGTCAAATACTCCTGATAAAAGTAATCAACAGTTTACAATTAAGGGGTCTGATGCAAAAAAAAAAAAAAAATTCAACTGCTTGCTGATGATTGCGTTTTATATCCCTATGCACCTTCATACAGTGAGGCTCTTTTGCAGTTGCAGCCTGATTGTAACTTACTCGAGTTTTTTTTTTTTTTTTTTTTTTTCTAGGACTTACTCCTGCCTTACAGAAAGAAATGAAATGAAAAATAAATAGTGCAAGCTGCTATGATGTTAGTTTTGAACTACAGATATGCATTTATGTGTACATTTCTGTTATAAAATCATTGGATGCGGTATATCACTGTACTCTGCTTCGTATCAGATCACAATTTAGACTCACTATTTTGGCGTACCTCATGCTGTGGGCCAGTTCTTGTTGCTTTTAGTATTAAGGCTGCTATTATGTGGAATAATTTTCAAGTGTCTGCTCCCCTCTCTAGTTTCAAATGATGTTTTTGTCAGAGCTTATGTGGGAGCTATAAAGTGTCTGCAATTGATTTAAGTTAGTCCAGTTTGAAACTATGGATTGTGTTGTTATGTACATGCAATTATTTATGTTGCAGTTTAGTTTATTGTAGTGCTGCAGGGCACCCCTGGAAACCAGGTCTTGGTCTCAGTGGGTCCACCTTGCTAAAATAAAGGATCAATTAAAAGATCAATTTCTGCCCCCTTTTAACTATACATGAACAAAATGGCCACCCCAGCACCAAGACAGGGTCAAACCCAACATTGATTTATAACGACACATATGTCAGTGCGAGTTACTTGTTTCTAACTATATCCACTTTGTTGTTTAATAATATCGCATGGGCTTAGGCGAATTAGAAATTACATCTTAAACAATAGAACAAAAATGGAAAAAAAAGTAAGCTTTGTTTTAAACTGTATCATGCAATAGTCATAGCCTAGAGCTGCGCAGGTAAGTTTCATGCAGATTGCATGGACCAAACAATATCAGTGGGTGTGGTTCACTAACAACCAGGAAAACGTCTCTGCCCAGCAGGAACATGATCGTGATACTAATCAAACATCATTTACAGCCAGCTTTATTTGAGCCCCTGAGAGACTGTCCCATCCCGCTCCTTCGCCATGGTAACCAGGGATTCATTTCAGAGGTGTCATGCTGCATTATCATCTCAGCGGCTCATCCACTCCCCTCCGCCCTCTGGCTCGCTTGCTTTTGTCCTCTCTCTGTTCAGACCCTTCAATCTCAAACCTGCCCAGCATCCTGGAAGGAAAACATCTCCTATCTCACTCAGGCTCGAATAATACACCAATGTGATCCGTCTGCCTAACACACACATAGCCTCGCACATACACAGCATACAAAGTAGTTAACTCGTGTCTTAGCTGCTTTCATGCATAAAAACCATACCTGCTTAAGCACCTGCATATAGATGCAGACACAGGTGTACTGACATATA
This sequence comes from Thalassoma bifasciatum, assembly GCA_008086565.1. NCBI lineage: Eukaryota > Metazoa > Chordata > Actinopteri > Labriformes > Labridae > Thalassoma > Thalassoma bifasciatum. The sequence continues at coordinate 45,413 of RPOG01000118.1, forward strand.
GACTCACAATCCAGCACAACACATTTAGGCAAGTAAGAGAGTCTGAGAGTAAAGTTAAAGGTCAGCATATGCTGTTTATTTACTGCTCTCATTTTACTAAGTGCTTTGCATGAACATGGCACAGCATATACAAATAAATTTTAAAAAAGAGTCAGATGACTGAGCTGAGCCAGGCAATCAAAACATACCAAACTAACAACATAACAACGGAATACCTATGTTTAAGAAGGCAAGGTACAAACACAGGAAAACAATGTGAATTTCAGAAATCTGATTGATTCAAAAAGCAAACAATTCATAAACTACAGCTAAATAAAGTCAGTCGTAAGAAAATAAGGCAAAGCAGAACCTACCTTTATGGGAGGTCAACGAAGCAATGACAACCTATAGCTGCTCTAAACTATAAATTAAAAGGAATAATCTCACAGATGTCAAAATATGGCAGCATCACCTATCATAGCTAACCGTTTACAAATAAAGTTGTCAGTATAGTGGCAGAAAACATGGGATACAAAGGAGGATGATGTGGTCGGAAAGGTGGTTACCCAAGTGTCTTTTTTCTAACCCTAACACAAAAAAATTTCTGGTTCTCAACCCCGAAAACAAAACAGTGTTTGTGCAGGAACAATCAGGCCCCATTTAGTCGGCTGAGAAGAAGAAGTCAACCACGCACTGCCAAAACCACAATACTAGTGTATATCTTATCTTTGATGATGAAAAAAAAAAAAAACCTTTTAAAAACGAATATGAGCCCAAATTACTTGACAAGACCAGAAAATGTCTTGTTACAGATACTAAAAGACAAAATAGTGTTTTAACTGCTTGATAAGAGTTAAAGATATCTGTGGTGTAAACAGAAATCTGATTTTGTACCGGGAAGAGCAGCGAAACAGGGACAAAAAATGATAAGTCTTTTTCTCATTACACTGTTTACTTTTTATACTTGATGCTCTAAGCGTGAGCGTAGCACTACACACTACATGAAGCATCATGTATCTGAATTTGCCCCAACAACTTTTATGCCAATGAAAAAAGTGAATTAAAGTAAAACAGAACCCATTTCTAGCATCTTTAGGAAAACACTAATTTATCTGTTCTCGGGGGGGGTGGGGGGGTGTGTGTGCCTGCTGGTTGGGTGGATGACCAATATACTGCTGGTTCATATGAACAGAGGTCAGGCTTGAGATGGGTCTCCACCTCATCAGAGAAAGCATCCTGATAACCAAGCTTTATTTCTCCTGTACCCAGCACAACAGATGCCTCAGTGGTCTGCATCATTGGGTTTAAATGTCCTGTATTGTTAGAATATTAATCAGATTAATAAAGTTGTGCTTTATAGAAGCAATGGCATCTGTTCAACAGAGCTGGAGAGGCCTGAAGGTGCATCAAAGCCCACAAATCTTTTTATTCTTGAAATGAAACAAATAAAACTTAAATAGTCACCTATTTTTGGAAATAAATCAGATACTTTTTTAAAAATTACTATTTCAATGTTTTCACCACTCATAATTGATTAAACAAAGAACTTACATGTGATAACAAATGTTAATTTTCTAACGAACATGCTCTCCCATATGTTTTACCAAGCATTTAACGCCTTTAATTTTCCCTAACTACTCAAATTCAGTGGATACAGGAGGAGTCTTTGAATGGGTCATTACATTAAACTATCTCTCATAATGTGCATCCCAGAGCCCCCAGGCTGCAGACACACAGAGGGAGGTCTAATGGTCTTCTGTATTAGTGGGTTAATTGCCATGTCCTGGTCTCTCTTGGATTGTGAGTACAGCTTTTTAGTTTAATTGTGAACTATCCTGGCCCGTAAACCCTGACACCAAGTGGTCTAGCACCAGAACATGCTGAGAATAACAAGAAGTCTGGACAGTCTTTATATTTGACGTGTGGCAGCTGATTCTTCCTTGAAGGTTTAGTAGCAGACTGCCATCTACTGACAAAGTAAAAGTACTGAAACTAATACTAGACCTCAAATATACATATAAATTACATTCATTTAATTGAACAACAAACGTTATCTGCACACCTTGTAAAAATCTATGCTTAGATATTTTGCCATGTGCCTCAAGTAATTTCTCATTTCTCTAAGTGGCTGTAATTATTCTGAGACCAGAGACAGCAAGTCAGTGATCAAATGATACATGTCCAAAAAAGAAAACAAACCCCAGGAGATTGGAGGTCTTTCAGTTCATGTGCACTGACTGTACAGTGAAAAGCCTGTATAAAAGTTCACTATTTTTGCAGCTGCCTGCACAGAAGTGAAAGCTCAGCAGAAACCACGCCTCAAACCACCCATGGGCCCACCAAGACAAAGCAACTGTCACATACACACTAATACAGAAAATAACTCAAATTCTTGACATCATTTCAAAATCTTTTGGCACTATCTGTAATCAGTTTTTTTACAAGTCATAATTTCACAAACACCTGGTACTTACTGCGACAAACATGTACTGAAAAGGTTAAAAGGCTCTTGTCTCCAAAACTTTATAAGCATGTCAAGCAAAGTTATATGTCATGATATTACCAGTCAATTCAATCCACTGGTTTTACTTTTGTGTTTGGAATCCAACGCTTTCAGTGGAGGTTGTGTTCATCATGAATTCATGAGGGTGATTGTTGTTGTTTTGTTTTTTGCATGCTGGAGGTGCATATTTTTTAGACACCTAACATGACTCGAAGTGGACCAGAAGTTCAATTATGATCCCAAAGTGTGGTTTGTGGTACATGGGCCTTGTAGACCTTTTAGAAAAAGTAAAAAAAGTCTTACCTCTCAGACACAGCAACTTCATTTGCCAACAACATGGAAGGTACCAGCAAACTACATGATCTACTTCCTGTTATAATGCTGCCATCTAGGGGCTAAAAGCAGTAAAAGCTCCTAAGCTGAGCTCTTCTTCTTTTGTTATCCAAAAGTTATTAGGTTTCCTACTCTTTTCTTAAGATGGTTTTTTATTTATTTATTTTCTCTGATTTAAATTATTTTTCAGGGGTGAGGGTGCTATATACTGTAGCATAGATGGGAACCCTGGTTTGTGTTTGAGTTAATGTGAATGGATAATTGGCTACATATACCACCATATCCATGTGGCTTAACTGTCAACTAATAATGATAATTTAAAAATGCCAAGTGAACACCTGCAGCAGGTACAAGTGCACAAACAAAATGGATTATAGAAGAAAAGGGAATTATTTTTAAGAGAGGTAAACACCAAAATGTCACTTTTTCTTTCTTTCTTTTTATTGGAAGAGCCCAACTGGTGACAACACCCATCTAGCACACTCTTTTCCAATAGGTGTGACATCCTTCAGGTGATAATCAAACAGTAAATAGACTTAATTTTACCTGGATTTCATCATACAGTAATTCACAGCAGGTAAATTAATCTTCGATGGATCCATGACTTGGTTCTGAATAAATGGATCCCAACCTCTATATAATATATAATACAATGTCCAGATTTTGCCCTAATTTATTATTTTTAACCCATTTTTGAGCTCAGGTATGTATCAAAATGCTGCCTCTAAACTAACTGATCCCAGAGGTAAACAAAGACTCTGTCATGTGAATGCATTGAAGCATCTAAAATAAACTTAATTTAAGCCTGTGTAAATATTGGGCATATTGTCAAACACTTACCTGCAATGGTTGTCCTTGTTACATGATACATTTTTTATGTCCATGTACCTTATTGGTTGGAATGCTCCTTTTTTTTTGTTTTTCTTCTTGTTTATTTTATTTTCTTGGGCTTTATATGCCTTTATTTAGAGATGAAAAGGCAGTGGATAAAACAGGAACCAGAGTGAGAATGAGTGACATGCATACCAGCACCCCTCTGGTAACACAAGCAAATGAATTAAATTACTTATCAATGAGTCAACACATTAAACAACAAATTATTTTATTATCAATCAGTGATTAATATATTGATTTAATTATGTATTTATTAATCCATATTTAAAGGTGATTTGGTCTTCTGTGTGTGGTTGGAACAGCAATGCTTAAAGAAATTTTTAAAATATAAAGCATATGCACAAAACAAAATGAGACCTATCTACGAATTTGAAACAGTCTGATGCACCACAGCAATGCAACCGTAAACGAAAAACCCATCTGTTGAATAGGGACCTATTTTGCATACCTTTACAGTTTTAATTGTTTATTTGACACAAAGAAAATGTCTAGTATTGAACCTAAAAGTCTGCATCAGCAAAATAGCCAAATTGTGAGCCCACTGTGTCTTTATTCCGGGGTCTGCACATGCTGAGGTGCAACAATAGTTGATTTGAACATACACACAAACAAACAAGTTGCTACTTCTTGTTTGAGGCAGACCTTTACAGTGTAATTTTAAAAGGAAACTGTGCATAGCTGATGAGTCACATATGAAAACATTTATCTGTAAAATCCCCCGAGGTTGTTTTGCAGTTGGAATCACACTTTAACTTGTTGGAAAATGCCTGGATGAGAAACTGTGCTATGGATTAGAGTGAACACAGTGCAGAGTGTTAAGAATGTCAAACCTGAAAATACAAGCAAAGAAAAAAAAATGAAGTCGTTGGAGATCGAGTTTTACAATTTCACTAATGATCTCTCAGGTTATATTCAGTCGTGAGGCACTCATATTGGACAGGCAGTTTATTTACAAAGAGCAAGCCCATACACACAATAGAAACAAAAATAACAATGGATATTTCCCCAAGAGTGGTGGTGGGGGGGAAATTTTGTCGAACAGATTACAACAGTCTACCCACCAATTCCCTTCAGTCTCTATTTGCTACAGGTGTAGGGCATCAAAAAATACTGAAAAACATACAATCACCAACGGTCGTCAGCAATTTACTTTATAAAAATATCACCATGGTGATCCACAGATTCACAGGTTAGACCGCCGAAAGAAAGACATATTTACAGGAATCCACACAAAGGGAAGAAAAGAAAAAAAATGTCAACTCTGAACAAAAAAGAAGAAGGGAAAAATGAGTAGTGCAGAGAGAGTCCCAAAAGGCAAAGCTTGAGTAATTCTTGCTTTAAGGTCTCTAATTGGACACCTCTTTTTCTTTTTCATTTGTCCTGTGAAAACCAAACAAAATACATCAAGTGAATATATTGGGTACATACAGTCACTTCAGTTTATAACACCTTTAGGTATATTCAGACAGATGGATGCATTTACACAATTCAGCTTTGTATTTTATTCTTTAGAAACAAATCCTCACACTGCTGGCATAATGAAGGTGCAATTAAAAATACTGAAAACCAGTGTGAAAGAGTCAACATATCTCATAAAACAGAGCAAACAGTGCAACAAGAACAACTTGGTATCAACATAAGAAGTACATAAGAAGTATTAGGAGTCACATACAGATCATGTATAATACACAATAAAAGACAGCAGAACATTTTCAGCTTTATTGAAATGTAAGATAATGAAGAGGGAAAAGAGAGGGTGCTTTCAAGAAACAAATAAGCCAAACACATTTCTTGATTAAAAATAAATTCGACAGTTTGATTTAGCATTGGAGAACTTCATTCATCGTAGTATTTCTGACCTTTTAAAAGCCACAGATGGCTTCTAATTATACCTATTTATATCTCCCTTTGTATCAGTCAGGAGGAGCTTTGCATGATTCGAAATGAGCTTGTACTCACATCTGTGAATCCCTTCATTTCAGCAGTTTACAGCCACTGCCTGAAACCATTAAGTTTGTGTGATTTTCCAACAATAGAGAGCTAGAAAAATCTTGTGGGTGTGACTTTTTATACAGCTTCGTCATGAAAGGACATGAAAGTGATTCAAGCTTTTCACTCTACGGCTATTTGCTTTTCATGATTGTTAACTCTGTAAAGCCTGACCCATCAATAAATAGTCTTAAAATTCTGTCTTTTTTTTTGAGCAGTTTCCTTTTTACCAATCAACAAATTGCACTGATATATCATTTCATTAATGATAATTTTTTGCATCACATTTGACACACTGGGCAGATTTGGCAACTTTTTAACTAAGTTTTTTTTAGCAAATGTGCATTTTTCAAGCAGTAAATACGTGTTTTAAAAATGAATTACAATTTAGATGTTATTCTTACCACGACTTCTTGAAAATCAGCTGCATTTTTCCTGACAAAAAGAGTGTGTGAATGATTTCATGGGAGCTGGCATTTTGAAGAGCTATAATAACCTTAACTGCTTTCAGTGGTATTATAATCCTTAATAGAGTATATTACATTTTATTTTACAGTTTTAACAGATTTTTTATGAAACTCTTTGTCATGCTGATGAGATAGAGGCCTTTCAATCTCATGTATCAAACATGATAAGTGTGGTGTTGAAAGGATTAAATTATGTGTTATTGCACATGCAGCTATGATTTGGCGCTCTATAGATAAAGATGATTGATTGACAGTGCACAATATTACAGCTGGTGGTTTTGAGCCTTTATGGAAGGTCTTTATAGAGGAAACTGAGCCAGGTTTCAGCAGTGGTCAAAATGCAAATCCAAGCAAAGGAACCATCATTGGATTGCAGGTCAAAGGTGAAGCCACATAAGTGGACTGAGTCTTGCAGGGAAAGGTGGTGGAAATTCATGGCAGGTGGAGCAGGTGGCTGTGAATGACAACAATCAAATCTCACCTCATATTTCTTCAGCAGTAGATCCAAACTGGACTGACAGGATTTAGTTTCTAGAACTGGACTGCCAATGCTGAACAAGCAGGAAAGAAAGACAACAGGACACTGTAGTCAAATCTGAGACCAGTGCATGAAGAGAATGATGGATGTGGGGTGACTGCTGACTTTTACCTTTGGACAAACTCACACACATATTTGTGATAAGTGTTTGGTTTGAGACCATTTACACAGGGACAATGAAGGTACACAGACAAGGTTGTGTCAGCATATAAGATGACAGACAAGTGAGGATGATTCACAATGCAAATGTCCTCTCACGCCTTTAAGTGAATTAAACATGGATGGGTTGAAAATGATGCCATGGTGCCCTCTGCTGGTGAAACATGAGATGACCACAGGGTGACAGTCAGATGGTTGAGGATCAGGACAGCACACTGGTGTTTCCTGAGTCCACGTCCTGCATGCTCATGACATCTGTACTTACTCCACTCTCATATATAGGGTTGTCGAAAGCTGACTCTTCTGTCATGTTGTCATAGGGTGGTGAGGATGTTGGCATCCTGATAGATTTCCCTTGAAGTCTGTAAAGAAAAGAGAAGCAAGGACCATCACACAAGTACTTGTTTGAGAATTATTGAAGTGAATTAGTATTTTATGATATCACATACTTTGCAAAGTAGACATAAATGCTGAGGATGACCACCAAGACAATCGCAGTTGGGATGAAAACTGCAAGGGCGATGTTGGTCCCCTCCATACTGTAGTCCATGTTTACAACTAAAAAAAAAGAAATCATTTTCACTGTTAAACATGCACATATTGATCATCCATTTAAAGTCAATGGTGAGGACTATTTGTTAAAAGACTACAAGTTTTCTTATTTGCTTGTTAGTTGACAGTTTTGTCTTGTGACAGCTTCATTGTAAAAATTATGTTGGGGGACGGTTATAAAATTCCCCAAAATGTCCAGGTTTGCTCTGACTGCTTGTGCTGCGCTCTCAGACAGAAGAAAAAATAAATCTCAAGTGGAAATGCACGTTTACAGACAAACTGCAGTTAAACAGTAGTTTCTCTCTTTTTTTTTTTCATTTTTTCCATGGTTGTGACCGGTGATGAGATTTTTTTTGGTCCCATAGTAAGTGATAAAAAGTCGGGATTTTAAGATATGAAGTCAAATTTTGAGCAAAAAAGTCAAAGTCATAAGGTTAAAAGTTGAAATTTTGAAAAAGTAAGTCAAAAATTTTAGATAAAAGTCAAAGTAATAAGATAAAAGGTCCAGATTTTTAGAATTAAGTCAGAATTTTGAGATAAAAAGACAAAAATCTGAGCTTAGACATCAAGGTTAAGAGATAAAAAGTCAAATATTGAGATTAAAATCAAAACTCTGGGCTAAAATGACAAAATTTGAGCTGAAATGAGATAAAATGCTGAGATAAAATGATATTGTGAGATAAAGTTTAAGTTTGAGATATTAAAGTCAAAGTTCTGAGATCAAAAGTAAGAATTTCGAGATGAATAGTCAAAATTATGAGAATAGAGTTGAAATTTGGGCTCTTATTTCAAAATTTTGACTTTTTGGTTGACTTTATTTATTTTTTTGGTGATGATTACTTTTTTTTTTAAAATTTGCCCAGGCAGTGTCTTCATAATACAATCATTGCAGGTATCTTGAAAATAAGAATCTCTGCCCTACCAGGAAACAAAAAGATGATCTGGTCTGATAAAACTTAGCTGGGAGCAGCCAGACTAAGTAAGTAGAGTAGAAACACAGTAACAATGCAGTGATTCAAGAGAAGACTCACCATCCAGTCTGCGTTCATTCACAACTGGTTTGGAGGATGCTACAGAGACACAAGTGAAGTTTTTTGGGGCTGAAACATTTGCAGTGCTGAAAAAATTATGTCCACATTCTTGCATACCAACACTAACAAAAGCATTATTGTGCCATGCTGTTGGAAGCTTTGCTCCAGTGTGTGGACCAGGTTTACCTCTGCAGGCAGGTGGTGTGCTGTTCCACTGTGATGGGTGTCCAGGGATGCAGTAGATGGTGGCCTCACCCTGAAGCTCGTAGCCCGAGTGGCAGGAGAAAGTCAGCATCTCTCCTGCTTGGTAAAAGGCCTTTTCTGAACTCTGCACGCTGGTGGAGGCAGCGCCGGGGTTCCTGCAGGGTTCATACTTCTCAGCTGAAAGGCAGAACAATGTTGGACTTTAAAATATGACACAATGAAACTTTTCAACACTGCTAATAAGATAAAAAACCTAAAGACAACAGACGCGTTAAACAGCCCAAAACAAAGGAATGATAAAACCCAGAAAAACAAAAACAGATTTATCAACATTTCCAGATATTACTTCATGTACATGTGACTTACGGACACATTTGGGCAGCCTCTCATTCCACTTTGGTGTGGCTGAATCTCGGTTGTAGCATGTGAGCAGGTTGCTACCAGACAGGACGTAACCTTTGTTACAGATATACTGCACAGATGATCCAACAGTGAAGCGGCTTCCAGTGATGACCTTATGGCTGTGCTCCACGTTTCCAGGGTCCTGACACGTCATAACTAGCACAGCAAAAAAAAGAAAAGGTTATTTACTGCAACATTTGCTGTCTGTGATTGAGTAAAGAATTGAAATGTCTTTATATTTATATAGTTCTTAACAAATGTATCTATGAGACCATCAGCCAGTGTGAGGTGTTTGCACCTGCTGCTCTTAATTAACTGTATATTTCTAATTATCAAAATGTTTCTTTTTTCCTGAAACGGCTAGTCCAACAAAACAAACACAATATATTCAAAATCTAAACAACAATAATGTTATCCATGAAAACTGAAATGTGCTGTTTTCTTTCATTTTTTGACTGTGTTGCACCAACACTTTATGCACACTGTTTCTTTTCTCTTTTTATATTTTTACATTCAATTTATACTTTTGACCTGTATTGTCTTGTTTTTTTTACTGCTGTCTATTATTTGCACTGAATGTGTATTTTGTCACCGTGGGCCCTTTACTTTCAGAATTTCAATCCTCTGAGTGTGTTACACAGAACTGACAATTAAACTACATTGAACTTTAAGCTCTGAAAAAAAAATCCTTAAACACATTATTATATGTGTTTGAATGTGATCCTTTATTAATGTCCAACTTTTCAGAGAATTCTAGTCTTAAGAAACATGAATTCAGTTTAGAAATATCTCACCTTTGAAGCCCTGGTGAAGCAAAGGAAACTCAGAGAAACAGAAAGACTTTGACTTAATGCACTTCACTTCCCTTCACTTTTCCAATTGTTGCTTTGTTGTCTGAAGTCCATGTGAAGCACAGTGGGTTATAAAGTTGCTGAAATTACAACAATTTAGACTCAACATTACCCCAGTGAACCTGATTTTGGGAGGAAGCTGAAGCATCTGGAAGGAGCCATTGTGCAGCCACACCTCAGGTAAATAATTTTCCAAAAGACTTTAAAATAATGTAGTTCTTCCTCTCATTTGAGTATGATTTTTGGCCATGAACTGTTCCCCTCCATGAAATCATGTGATTTTACAACAAGATCAACTAATAACTTCCCTCTGTTATTAAAGTGAGGTCAAAAGTGAAAAACTTTTTTGAAGAATGTGACAGGTCAATGGGGTTTACGACAGGAAGAAGCCAGCAACAAGTTAACAGGATCATCAGTTTAAAGGGGCGTGAAACGGGTGTTCAATCAATTGTGACCTTTAAAAGACCGTGTGGCTCACTGCTCTACAATTAATGACAAAACTCAGCCCCTATATAAACTGTCTGCAACCGGATCTGCTCAGCCATAATTAAACAGCTTGTGTTCGATCTTAATTATTAAGCCTCTTTGTAATATTCTAAGCCTTTTTTATAGCCTTTAGACTTAAAAATGCAATCACCATATTTGAGCTGGATTTAGCCCATTTTTATGGGTCTGGTTGTCATTATGCATTCTGCTTTGCTGTATTTCTATTTTATTTCCTACTAATAAAATCCAGTCTCTGAGGACACGTCTTGCTTGATCAAAAACAGGCTTAACCGAAAGAAAAGTGAATGGATAAGAAATCTGTTTTTACCATTGTAATTTTGCCTATCTAAAATGTTCTAAAGAATTTGTTTCATGATCTGCTAAAATATGTCAGCAGCTGTTGATCCATACTCCAACTGATCAGGCATTTCAGTCTTTAAATTGTTGATCATGTTACCTTAATACTTGTAAAAAAAGTGAGTGCTGTGATTATAAATGAATTGTTGAAACTTCTAACCAGCACCTATCTAATTCCGAAAGGCTACACACCATATTAAAACTAATATTTCAATAGTTATTTAAGTTCTTTTTCGACAAAATGGTGCTTCCTCTCACCTTCCTGGCATCTGGGGACATCACCGCTCCACGTTAGATCCCACTGACACATGAGGATCTCAGAGCCAACCAGCTCAAATCCCGGGTAGCACTGGTAGGTGATGACGGTGCCATGGATGAGGTCAGGGTGGGATGTGCTTTTCCAACCATTCGTGATCTCAGGCAGCTCTGAGCAGGTGTCATTCCGAGGAACCTCTGAGTAGGTTCGATGTATTTCAAAGTGGTGGAAGGAAAGACATAGAATAACAGTAAGGACATGCAGAAACCTATTTGAAAGAAAATGGTACAGTTTCTATTGAAATAAAATGAAACCTTAATTTCTATTTTGTTAGCGAGACTGTAAAATTCAACGATAATCACAGAATTTGTATGTAACCATTTCTGCAGGGACTGGAAAAACTGAAAACTGTGTGCTCTGTGTGCTCAGTGTGCGCTGAACAGCAGCAGTTTGGGGGGAAATGTAAATAGAGGCTTGTGATGTTTGCAGGGAAGAGCACAGCATGTGGTCTGGCACCAGTCAATCTGTGTCTCTCTAACTGCAGCATGCATGGCCAAAACCACAAAGCACTGGGCAAAACCAGCTGACGATGAAGTGCACCCTGTTATTGTGTTTCTGTTTTTGCTGTTATTCAGTCCTGTGCACCTGGGAAAAGGCAGAATGGAGCCATGGAAAGTAAAAGACGCAAAGAGACAAGGGGATACATGCAGCTTTTTTTCTGATTGGTCACCTGCTGGGTTCTAGTTTGAGTAACTATTTATATTCTACGCTTGTTACAAATTTTCTCTAGGGCAATATTTTCCAACGGGGATTTGTCACTAAAAAGAGAAGTGAAATTCAATTCCCAAAAGCACAAAACAAAAATAAATTCAACAAAACTCTTACCAAAAAAGTGGACCACAAATCCATTGTTGTAGCCGTAGATGTTAGTGGCAGGATCCGACTGAAACTGAATGGTGACATCAGCCATGGAGGTGTAGAGCTTGAAGTGTGGCTTCGTGCCGCTGTATTGGCCCAAGATATTGGCTGTAAGGTCATCTCCATCATAGAAGGTCAGCAGGTCGTTCTTGCCAATATGAAGACTAGAGAAAACATCACAGGGTTGTTATATATCTTGTATCTAGATGTTAATTACTTTTATTTAGATATGACTTCTCATGATCATGACATATGTTTATTTACACAGTACTTAAACAGTGACTAGTAATTCCTTTAGCTGATGAAAGCAAAAGCTGATGGCAAAAAGCCATGTCAGCAGTGCTTGGGCGATATTAATTCTGCTTACATTGAATGGATGTGATGTGAAGTAAACACTAAATAATTCATGATGTATGTCTCCGCATTCCCCACAAAGCTCCCATGAATATATACAAAAGTGTAAATCTGGTAATATATGAGCACAACAAAAACATTCTTCAGGTCTCTGTGTCTTGAAATGCCCCAGTTTATGGTGAATAGGATGATAAAGCATTAATGAGGACAGAAGTAAATAAAAATCAGATATTAAAAATAAACACATCCAAACATTGTGCGTTATAAACCTGCAAAACAAAGTACCAAGCAGCTAAGCCACATTTTTACAGAATCTCTGCTGTCATTTGCAGAGAATGTAGTAACCTTTTCCATTTAGTGTATTCATATATGCTTGCCCCTTTTACAGCATTACTAACGCTTGACATTTATTCACACACAGGGGATGGAGAAGAAGGAATTAAGAGATTCTACTAAAAAGTAACAGTCCTTTGCTGATATAATGAGCTGTAAGAAATAGTCGCTCTTCTGTGTGCACAAATACAAGGCATCAAATGGTGCAGGTTGTCTTTTATTTGTAAGGTGGTTTGTGAAAAAAACAAAACAAAAACAGGCTTCATAGTGATAATAGGTCGATGTATTTCTTCATGCAAGTCAAAAACGCAAGGAAGGTAATGTGTTTATATTGATGAATCATGTGGACTGCTTTATCAAGAAGTGTACCAATGAAATTCAGTTCTGGTTTCACTTATTTGTTCTTTGTAACTTTTTGGAATTTAATCAAAGTCAGCAAAACCGCATTAAAACACTCTCACTGTTGCAGGTGAGTCACCGGTTGCCTTTCAAATGATCTTATTTCCTTTTAGCGACTGTTCACATTTACTTTTCATGCTGTCAAGGTCATCTTTTCTTAAGTTTTAATACTTTTGACTAAACTCAAAATAGCTTTGTTACTGTTTTTATATTTACTGAAGAAGTTTAGTTAGTTCAAAAATGCAACAGTTAAATAAGAGTGGAAGTAGAATATCAATGCTTTCAAAAAAGGTCTATGAGTGAATATAAAATGTAAATCCTTATTCCTCATATGGTAAAATATATCAAACCAATTAATCTAGAATATAAATTGATTTGTCGAGACCAAGATCAAAGTAATCATTCAATTTTACAAGTGTCAAAGCGAAATGCTTCAGGTCAAGTGCATTTGTTTATTGTTTGTTTGTTTGTTTGTTTTAGTGAAGCAGAACATATGAGGAAGATTGAAGCTATTGACTCAGATCAAATTGTAGTTTCAGCATATTTTAATTGTGACTTTTTAGAAGAGCTGTTACACTCTTTTTATGCTTCATACTGTTTCTCTGGAAAAGAAAAAAAAAGTCTATATTATTTTTCTCACACTAGTTTTCAAGAAAACCATCACTTCAGCTGTTCTGAAACACTTCTCTCTCCCCACTCCACAAGCACACTTTCCATCAAATGCAGCCCTCTGGCGGCCTGTCCGGGGTGGAGCTATGGGTAAACCTTAGTGTTTGAGGCAAGTCACCATGCGCTATTAACCAGTTTGCAGATCCTTATGAGATAACTTCATCATTCCAGCAAGTCTTGTGAAAATCAGTTTGATCAGTTTAGGGACAGAATCAGGAGATTTCTACAACATATGATTAAGAAGTTTGAAAGTCTGCATATGTTCAGTATGAAAATCCAGCATTGACACTAAACGTTCACATTGGAAATGTGGTGAAGCATAATACCCCCTCTTTAAAGTTGAACTTTGCTTTTAAGCGAAAGTTGGCCCTTGATGTCAGATGGATTTCTCTTCCAACTAGTGACTTCTTTTTACAAGTAATATCTGACTGAAATCACCTGTGTGGGAAACTTTATCTGTTTTTTAATTGCTTTTTATCACAGTGAAAATTGGTGCTGAGCTACTTCTGCTCTCATTTTGAAATGAAAAGCTTGCACTGGTGTTGCAGTTGAAGCTCTCTCTCTCTCTCTTAAATTTGCTATTTTGACCAAAAGGACCCTGACGGAAGGTTACTCAATATGGCAGCAATTTTGTACTTCTTTCAGCTCTCCCTCAATAGCAGGTGACTGTGATGAGCCCGCTTTGTGATTGACAGAGACGTGTATGACACAACGAAGCAAGTGACCCGAGTCTGTTTACTTCTCTTCAGTGTCTCATTCATAACCTCCCACACAAGATTTTTAAATCACTCCAAAGGAGAGACATGCTGCAGTTAGGATAAATGAAGTGCACCTAATTCAGATCTATTCACTCAAGCTACAAACATGTTTTTAGTCAATTAGCATTCACAAATACTATGTATATTTACACCTACAATGCTTTTAGTCATGAACCACTAGTTGAGGTCCTTGAAAGTAAAATTCTAAACCAAAAACACTACTAAAAAGACTGGATTCCACTGTAGCTCAAATCTGGAGAGAATTAAAATCCAGCTTCTCCTGATGGAGCCAAATAATAGCTGCCAGCTGCATGAATAGGAGCAGAATGAGGCTGAGAGACAAGGTGCTCCCTCTGGTTAGTTGGACAGCCATAGCAACAATTTACACCTCCATGTTCTCTAACAATCAGCCGCTGTGGATGGAAGTGACAAGAATGACAATGGCAGGTTTTATTTCCAAACGGCTATGAGAGCACCTCATGCATATATGGAAATGATGCCTCCTTGAAGTGGTATTTGTTAGCGTGCAAAAAGAGGAAACGGAATAGACCAATAAAAGTTTAAACCTTATAGGCAATTCCATGCATAACCAATAGATGAGATGCATGCTGCAGAAGCAGAGTGAATGTATGCAATGAAAAACAATGGAGATTTTTTATTAGCAAGACTACCAGGAGAGTCACCGTGCTATCACAATAAAACAGAGAGACCATCAGTGAAGCCTACAGAGGAACCAAATTCTCTCCCCCCTTTTTTTTTTTATCTTCACATCTCACACTTTACTTCCATTCAAGCTTTATCCTCCTCTTGCTGCTCATGTCAACAGCACTATCCACCTTATCATTGAACTGTATTTCACCTTATCTCCACCCAAAGCTGTGCCTGCATTCAGACTACTCTGGAAAGAAGGATTTGGTACTGTTGGTTTTCAATTCTCCCGTGTGATTACCCTCTGTCACTTTAACCACTGAACTCAACACATGCAGACACACTAAAAAGCCCAACAATGGCCGCCCCTTGTGAAAGTGTATCTCTTACTGATAACAGTGCAACACCAACATGTTTCAGGGTTTGATGTTAGCTTTTGCTTTGACTTTCTTTCTATATTAAGTAAAAAGAGGTTTTAGGACAAGCCTGACACTCGTTTCAGATTGCACATTTAAGTATGAACTGCTGCACCTTAAATGGTGAGGTGGTGTCACGAAAGTCATGAAAGCAGAAGAGGATAGATGAAGAATGTTTGACAGCTATGGAGGTAGTCAGTAAAATAAACAGGAAAAACACAACCTATATGATCTCTAATTTTACATCTTAAAAGTATGAACAAGGCTCACACTGATCTTGCTACAAAAGCATTAACAAACACTGCAAATGACTTTTTCCTTTTTTTTTTTTTTTTTTAAATAAATGTCTCTTTCAACTTAAATTTTTAAGTTGTTTTATATAGTCAATGTGTGACAACACATGCATTGTTTAATCTTGGGAAACCAACTCAATGTGCAGTGAATGCATTCATTAATCCTACTATTTGCCTTTTTGGGGGGGCATAAAATTAAGTTACCCAAATGCCATGAAAATATCTGAGATTAATTATGATGAAAACTAAACTTCCCATTTGCATATGGTGCTCTGCTCCCTAAATAGATCTGTAGCCATTGTTATTGCTACGCTTGTTTCTAGAAGGATTTCACCATATTGGCCCAGTATGGTGAAGAATAGCTACTATTTAGGACTAATATTTTTACTCTACCTAAAGCCTTTAGTTGCCTCTCTATCTTCAGAGCAACGTTTTAAAAACTACTCTCTAATTAAAAAAAAAAACAACAACTATATTTCCTGTTAATATTTTCCTTCTCACTTTCCAGTTCTGATCACTGATAGTTATAATCTATCTTCACATTGTGTATGCAGTGTCTATGCAAAGCACCACATTGTCTTTTATTTCCAACACATTTAAATAGGAAACCACAGCCTCCCCTAAAACCACAGCAACAAGGTACAATTACTTCTACAAATACTTTTTTTCTTTCCAAACTGGTCTGGTGTTATTCAGATCTAACAGTACGACCGCACCTGACAAAATCAGATTTATATGACAGCATTAGTAAATCACACGCTGTCCCATTTGACTTCAATAACCTTTTCTCCCGTCTGGGTCCCTGTTCTACATATTCTCCCGTGTCGCTCTCACTCATCAAAATGCTGAAGTCAACCTTGCCTTTAAACATCTCTTCTGACCCCATCCATTTGCCCTCCTGTCTGATTCAGGTGTCCTGGTGATAACAAAGAAGAATGCCAAACACAAAGTGCCAATTCAGTCCAGACTTCAGCGCAGACTCGAGCAGGTCTCAGTGGTGAGTCATAGCAGGTCTTTCTCTGTCACGTCCTGGCAAACACTCTGCCCAAATGTCATCCCACCTGGCTCCTTTAAATGGTTTTTCTTCAAGTCTTTTGTTGCCGTCTGGTGACTAATAGTCCAACAGTATTTGAATCCAGTTTCCCACACGATTTAATGCTGATATTTAATACTGATTCAAGATTAAACAAACTTTTATCTGTTTCTTTTTTTTTAGAAAATAATAATGATGACTAGTATATGTTTTTAGTTCTTTTTTTTTTCACTTAACACAGAAATCTTTGCACTTTGCTCCAAGAGAGTAGAACTACAGCCATCAAAATATCAGGTGCAATTTGTAGATGACAAACTTTGTAACCTTATCCAGACATGCATAAAAGTACAAATGCATGTGCTAGAATAGGTTCAGCACCAATTCAGTAATGCAAATGGTTTTACTCAGTTTAAGTATCATGAATTCCCTTTATGTTATCACTGGTTCACTGTGTTTCTTTGAGAGTTGCTTTAGTTCAAAATTAGACAGAGCAGGTATGATGGACACAAGCTAAACTAGCTCAACTAATAGTCAAAGTAAAAATGAGGACGTTTGAGCTTACAAATTGTTGCTTTAATGTGGTGCTGGTCCCATGCTCTCAGGAAAATATGCAAATCTGCTGAGCAAAGGGTTTTTAAGGCATTTCTTGTTTGGTGTTGTCTTATATGATTAAATACTTCTTCCATCAACATTGCCTGGGTGTTTGCAAAGTTCCAGGGGACTGTTTTGTTAAAGGACTTTCAGAGAGTTGCCACAGTCTCCTCTGCATGCTGATGGGAGCGGCTCAGTTCTGAGGGGATGACAGCTGTGTTTTGTACAAGTCTCTGGGCATTTTGTCACCTTCACTGACCTGTCAAGCCCAAGGAACCCTGAAAAACTTCAGTAACTCTAATGGAATGGAAATTACTTTCACTGTCAAGCTTTCAAAAGGAAACCTTCTACATCTTTCAGAGACATATCTGACATGTAAATTGTTCCGCTCTGTTCTTAAAATAAAAATAATAGTGTAGTTTTCAGGCACATGCATTTCCTCTGCACAAGTAGACGTCTAGATGGCATGTAACGCTCATATTCTCCACTAGAGGACTCAGTGTGCCCTAACATGAAACTGTCTCTGTGTAGTAAAATAACACAAACACAACTAGTGCTGTATACCAGACTTTCTCACCCTGTGATACAGAAGAGTCGAAATGCTAACATCCACATGTGAACCGTGTTGTGTTCCACAGGTGGGGATATCAGCTGTAACCTCTTGTCTCCCTCTCTTGCTCAAGCCATGCTCCATGCTAATTAGCAAAGAGCCAGCCCTCCTGTTTGGCCTAAATTAATTAATCAGTCCTCATTATGCACACTGCTCTCCTGTAATTGCCAGCACAGGCACAGTGATGAATGATAATACAGAAAACATTCTCATTAATGTGGAAAAGTGTGTGCCCACCCTTATAATGAAGCAGCTCTCATCCAGGAGAGCCTTTTGTCACTTTAGCATGCACATAAACAAACAAATAAACAAACATTCACACAGATTACATGTTGACCAAGCATTTAGGAGTGATATTCTCAGGGCAATAAAACCAGACATGATGGAAACAGCAGTGCCTGCAGGGATCAGACAAGCCGTGCCACGAAGGCCATGCATGACCAGCCTCGTCATAAACCTGAGCCAACCCCAGCACCGTTAATTTGCAGAAGGCATTCTCATGTGGCTGGGATTAAAAACAAATTTAAAGCTGGTCCAATTTGAGAAGAAATCTCTGAATGAAAATCAGTTTACCTTAAATCAAACTTGTTTACTGCTGCACAAAATAAGAACTCCTCTCTGGTCTTTTTTTTTTTTACCCGAGGTGCACTGCTTGACTTACAGCATCAGGCATTAATCACTGAGACTTAATCTCCAAGCAAAGAACAGGGAGTCAAGCAGGGTCACACAAAACCCCCGTGTGGCTATCTGACACTGTGCATTATTGGAACTGTCTGATGCTATTACTCCCTTGTTTGATCTGTGGATCATATGTGAGTGATGGCTCTTATCTCAACTGCTGTAAGCCTCAGAGATAAAGTTCAGGGCGCCATGTGTGCTGTGATCATGCAGCGAGTCACAAAACTAAGCCTGTGCGGGAACCATTCGCTGTTACACCAAACCTTATGATGACTCCAAACCACAGCTGTGAAAAAGTCCCTGTTCCTCTTTTTACACTACATGTTTGACTTCTTTCTGTAAATGCTGTGGATGATGGACATTACATTCTTATCACAGTGGAGAGGACCACATCTGCCCAGTCTGATTCAAGCAAAGAGGATAAACATGCTGGGTTTGAAGTTAATATTTAGCTACACATAGAAAGGTCCATTACATTTCTTTAATTTCTTCAATTTCTTTTTTTATTGTTTACTTTTTTCACTTCGTGTATCGAATATATCAAATTGTTCTCATGCAAAAGTTGAATAAAGATGAATCCACCATTTGAAATAATGGACATTGCTTTATCCAACAAAGTATTACCAAAGTACATTCAGTTTTTTCTTATAACAGACTGCTGTGGTCAGAAATCTCATAAGATACAAAAATCCGGTTTGATTTCTGCATGCTCCCTCTCCAAATTTCACCCACTGTCCACTCTTTTTCTCTAAATAAAGGAGAAAAGGTCTGAAAATACGACTTCAATAGTTGAATTCATTCACTTGTGAACATGCCAACACATTCTGACCAAGTGGCAACCTCCAGCCGTGAACAATGAAGCTCACATGGAAGTGCTAGAAACTGCACTTTGTCAAGAGTCCCCTTGAGGCTGACTTCAGAGGAACTGGAGACCTCAAACACACATAGCCAAAGGAGCAAATTTTCACTGCTGGTATAATAAAAGTTTACACACTGACACAAAAACGTCTTTCAACTGAATACTTCATTTTTCTAGCCGCACACATGGTGACTTTTTTCTTTATTTTAGCAGTAGTTGGACTATTTGGGGTCAAGTGTTTGTCCATCCAGAGGCACACCTTATATAATGCAGCAAAGTTTATGACATATTGCATTAAGAATTTTATTACAAAATGGGGGCAAAATTTTTCCCACTATTACACAAAGTGGATCCACATGCTTCATGTCAAATATGGCTTCTGCTAATGAAAGGCTTCAAATTCCATATACAACAGACAAGTGACGTCGCTGATGATATGTCTATATATCATATATCATATCATATCATGTCATATGGTCTATAGTTCTGACACAGTTGGTTGAAAGAAATCTACCAAATGTGAATAAGAACATTAACCTTGCAGAGCAGATGTAGCTGCCTGATTCATTTCCGAAATCCTGCAGATCCATCTTGCTATGATGCAACCACAACCGATTTCACCCGGTCCAATATTGACCGGACCAATCAGAGAAGAGAGGTGGGAGCTGTAGGAGCTGCAGACGTGACGTCAGCGCAGCGGGAAGCGTCTGAATGTTTGAAAACAATGACGGAGTGTGAAGCGGTCTTCGTGGACGTGGCGATATCTGCAGTTTTATCAGAAATAGACTCAAAATCTTCTCTAAATGAAGAACAGAGAACGTCACTCAAAGCCTTTTTGATGGGAAACAATGTTTTTGCTCTTCATCGGACGGGAGAAAAGCAAAATCGGACTAGTGAAATATCTCCAAAGCGGATATATGAACTTTCTATCTGGTGTCAGGTTACAAATCTACTACGTCACCGTGGCTTGATGTGGATTGGTCTGTGATGAGCACTTTGTCCAATCACCAAAGCACTCTATAGCGCCCCTTACCCAGATGGACGAGTGACGCATATATGAAACTGTCCGTCTGGCTTGTCAGGTTAAAGAATAAGTGCGTCCACTACTAACTGATGAGAGAGTACATGTGGCTTCGCTGCTGGTTGTATTCCACTGTTGAGGAAGATAACACCATTGGTAGCATGTAAAACATGCACTGCAAGTATTTTAAGGCAAACAAAATTGTCATCAGCTCATGAGAGAACATATTCACAGTCTGATCAACGACATACAGTGGCTAAACTGTGCTTTACTTTTGGGCTTATAAACCCCTCACATCAGACCAGTGAGTGTTCTTTTGGATGGTAACACCATCACTTTTAATATCAATATAAATGCAACTTTGTTCACTATATCTGAGCCTTTCTAATATTTAGGGGCAGCATTGGTTACACCTTACATCAAATCAAACTATTTACATTGAATTCTATCGCTGGATAGAACAAATATTTGATCTAGTCTTACAGCAAGATGATATGAACTATAAGAAAAAAATAGGAAATGAAAGTTGATGAGTTGTCTTCTTACATGCGTATGTAAAAAAGCCACCATGACTAATAGCTTACAATAGCCTCTGTTTGAGATTTGTCACTGACTTTTTTTCTTTATCCTCGGGCTCTATTCCCGCTGGTTTAATTCGAGCCTCCCTGTGCCCTCTCGTGTGCAAGTGCTTCAGGCTGAAACACAATTCACTTATGGCCCTGTTTTTGTTTATTTATTGTCATGTTTTCTTGTGATGTCAAAAGGAGGGAAATCATTCTAACATGGCAAACAGATGATAACGTGTAAGATACATAGACAGTGATGCAGATTCATAGTCACACACTTGTTCAAAGAAAGATAGCTTTAGTGTAATGTGTAGGAAATAAATGAAGTGTTCATTTACACTTCATTAAAGAGCAATAACTTGGATGAGAAAGCAGAAAGCGAGTGTGTGTAGGAGGAATGTTTGAAGGAGAAATGGGGCATGCCTATATCTGTGTGTGCATCTGTCTATTTTGACATCTGTGGGCATGTGTGTTGCATTACAGTGGGGATGGCTGGATAAGTGGCTCAGAGTAGTTCACTGCCAGAGCATATTCATTTCAAAGCCAACTCTGAGACACACACCAGGGAAGTGGGAGCAGGGAGGCTTACTGGCTAATCTGGTCAGAGAGCGAGCTGGAAGCAACACAGAATTCTTAATGTAGCCGATGAGGAAAAAAAATCTAATTAGTGACTGCGGCCACAGAAATATTTCCTCATGTGCATGTCGAAGTGTGAGTGAGAGAAAATAAGAGAGAGAGAGGGAGAGGAGGGGGACCGTGCACGTTTGTGCCCAGAGACGAGAGTTTTTCACATCTCGTAGTGCGACCTCCTCTCTCTCGACCTGCCGGTGTGATATCTCACTCTTACACCTGAGTGCAGTCTCTTACACTTGGATGTCAAGCATGATCCTCTTGTCCTCTTCCACATGAATGCCCCAGATGCAGTCCTGTCCTTTGTCGTACGCCTCGGGCCAATTAGGAGACAACACCACACCAGCCGAGTCTGTGATCTCGCCGCTGCACACAGCTGCAACAGAGAAACACCTCAGGGTGATGCTTAGAAACAAATATATACACTGTAACGGCTCAACACAAAGGGGATTTAGACGACCGTCAACAGCATGATATATTACAATGCAAGCTGTTATGTGCTGGTAAAACACTGGGCTATCTTAAAGAACTGGGACTGCTGCCAAACAGTTATTTAATTTAAAGGGTCTTAGCCAACCAAGTTTTCATCCATTTCTTGTCTGCAGAAAGACAAAAAGACTCAAAACTAATTATCATTTACCAGGACATCACTTCTCTGTCTCTGTAAAGATTGTCTAATTTTTGGTCACCTGATACTCAAATCTTCCTGAGCAGCACTGATGTTTCAGTCATAGCGTCAGAACAGCTGATCTCTGATACTGGGAGCTGCTGTTTCTCTCTAGTTCTGTCCCTCTAATCATCTGGGATTAAAACCCCTGCAAAAACCTAAAAGGGTATACAAAATGTAGTGTTGATAGTAGTAGTGTAAGTGTTGAGACCATATTTTGAAGGTCTTGGTCTAGTCTTGGTCTCCGGCCAGACTCTGGGCTTTTAATCAAGACTGGTACTGATCTGCTATTCTTCAACTTCATTAATGTAACAATAATTTAGTAACTAATTTTGTTAAGCTTTCAGAATTTTGCATGTTTCATTTTGAAGAATTAGCGGACACCCAGTTTAGTGTCAGCCAAATGTATTCAAAAGAAAACTGGATTAAAGGGGGAGTGCTCTGTGATTGTTCAACCCTGTCATGGTTTTTAAATTGAATTTTTATGGTCTTGGTCTCATCTCAATCTCAGTCTTGACTCGGTCTTGGTCTCGTCTCTCAAAAGTCTTGGTCTTATCTTGGTCATGGTGGATTCTGGTCTTGGTCTGAGGTAGTGTGGTCTTGAGTTCAACACTGATGAAATGCCAAGTTAACAGCAGCTAACACTAAGGAAATAATGCATCTATCCATGGTCTATTCATCATCAGTCCACTAGAGACATTTTATCAACATGAAATAAATGTTCTTGGTTAACTGGATCCAATCCCCATGGCTACGTTTTGTGGATGGCAGAAAACGTTCTGAGGTCTTTCCTTTTAAAATGGGACGTATGTTGGCCTATGGCTAATCAGCAAACTGCTGCACCTGCTTAGGTGAAACAGCTGCGACTAAACATGCGACATCAACTCCCAGTTATAAAAGGTGTTAATATTCCCTATTAATTACTTTCTTCATTCATTTGTCATTTCAGTTAGATAGACCAGAAGGGTTATAGTTAAATGTTAATGTTGGGGCTTTAGACAGGGTGTTTCCACTCCACAAGGAGGCGCTTTACTTCTGTTACTGACTTAAATTTGACTCTGTCTTGGAAAATATTGATCCAAGTAGAAAAAATACTTTCTTTTAAAATAATCTTTAAAAAAGTTCTGTCACTCAAGTAAAGTTATTTTTCTCCCCAGATCCTAACCTATAGGTGACACGGTCCGGCTGCTTTAAGAGGAAAATATGGAGTATGTTTTTTTCAGCTGCACTTTTACCAAATGTTTTGAAGTAACAGTAACAGGAGCAGTGGAGCTAAATTTACAGATATGCTTGGGTTCAAATAAAGACCGAAGTGAATCAACTACAGACGAGTTTTTGTATTGTTTGATACAGTGGAACATTGTGAACATCAACAATTATGTCATATTATAATCAATATTTCAGAACTTCAAACTATTTTGTCTGTAATTACAATCCAATCAATCAATCAGTATCATACATTTGCAACATTAGCTGACTGTTGTCCCAAACTGATGACACCTGGTCACC
Organism: Thalassoma bifasciatum; assembly: GCA_008086565.1. Taxonomy (NCBI): domain Eukaryota; kingdom Metazoa; phylum Chordata; class Actinopteri; order Labriformes; family Labridae; genus Thalassoma; species Thalassoma bifasciatum. The sequence continues at coordinate 69,366 of RPOG01000118.1, forward strand.
CAGTTTAGCCCTGAGTAAGATGTTAATGCATGAGCCCCTTCATGGCTTCAAAAGATGAAACCTTCTTGCAATGCTTGATAACATACAGCTGAAATGAAGTGTGCTGGCTCCTTCACATGAACCTTGTAAAACTGCATACTCACACTGAACTGCTCTGTGACCGTGACCCAAAGGAGCAGAAATTAAATTTCCTCATATGTAGCTTTTACTGGAGAGCTTTTCGATTTCATTGTGCAGTGGATTGACCATGACGCAGGCAACAAAAGCAGGCATGGGGTCAGGGTGTAGTGTGTGTGTGTGTGTGGGCAGACTGGTGAGAGTGCTGCAGAAGTGAAAGGCTGAGGGGGAGCTACTTAGTATGGTGGGTTGTCCTTGCAGTGTGGCAGTGCTCAACTTTTGTACGCCTTTTAATCTTAAAGCACTTCTGAAATCGGCCCTGCAAGCACACATGTCAGGGTAAATCACTGTTGCAACTTTAAGAGGAAATTTATCATGGATCAGAGGAAAAGCAGCTTAGGGAGACATAGTTAACTGCCACTGGTCTTTAATATTTGAGTAAAAAGACTTCCCTGACTCCTGCAGTGATCAAGAACAAAATTAAAGCTTTGCTCTTGAGGTCACTCATATCTGCTTCTAAATTCTGCTGGAGTGCAAGCACATTTTGAAAAAGATTTAAAGTCGCACAATTACTCAGGCGGATGAAATCCGTTGACTCACCCCTACAGGCCGGCTCGGTCTCATTCCACTGGGGGTTTTGTGCGTCCACACACTCTATCACCACGGAGCCTTGCTCCAGAGTGTAGCCAGGGTCACAGGAGAATTCAACCACAGCGCCCACACCGTAGGTGGAGTCACTGCTGCTGAAGTTGCCGTACTTCACAAAAGGCTCGTAGCACATTCCATTTGCAAAAGCTGTAGATGCAGAAGAGGAGAGGGAGAAATATTAAGTTACAAAGTTCTGTGTAAAACCAAGTTGACTACACAATCAACCTGCCTTCATATCTGATGGCTGCTCCAGTGGAGGTCACTGTGCCGTCAGTGGTGAATTCTACAAAGAGGTAGCGTCCAGTGCTGAGAACGCCTTCATTAGGTAAATACTCCACTTCGAAAGAGTCGTACACAGGAGGAGAGTCTATGTTGTTGCCATTCTTTATCAGAAGCCTGAAAACAGAAAGAAGACAGGAGTAATGTGGATATGAGTGACAAACTTACCACAGTGTTTGCTAATTAGGACTTGTTGCTATAGCACAAAATGAATAAAGTTTTAATTGTTATTATGGTAATATTATAATACATTTGTTTTTGTTTAAATCTAGGCTGTCACATTTTTTAGGATTATCAAATTAAATCTCATTTTACTTTTTGTTTTCTGACATTTAATCTATCACATTTTTGTAGTCCTGCAAGTTCGTGTCAATAAACTTTTATGTTCACAAGTGGAGTAAGAGAGCTGCAAATTTCTATGAAAAATGTTTCATGAGTAGCGTTGAAATGTATGTTAGCGAGCCTTGTGTGGTAAGAAAAGTATTAAAACAATCATTTAAAAGCTATCTGTGAGCTGATCATTGTTCCATTTCTGGATTTAATAACATTATGATAACTCTCTCTAGGACTCAGTAATGAGGTGAATGTCCAAGTGTGACGGTAGCCGTGTGGATCAGTAGTTACCGAAGAATGAAAAATGTTGTGCAATTTCTGTCTCCTCCCTTTCACTATCCTCTGTAGCCCTTTCATTTCTCTCGCCTGATGGAACACTGTTAAAGTATTATAATGATAAAAGGTGCTTTCAGATTCATCTGCCACTCCCTAAAGATTTGGGCTATTTATAGTCTTGGAGAGTCTTAACAATCTGTCCACAGGCATATAGTAATTCAGAGAATGACTTTAAAGCTCTGTGCTGTCGAGTAGCTTGAGACACAAACTCAAACCTCCCTCTCAAGTCCCAATATGTGTGTGTTTAATTTTAGCAGCAGGCATACACCACCTGTCATCATCTTCTGCCAGAGCCACCTTCTCAAAGTGAACGTGAAGCCGGTGGCCTTCGGGGGCCTCCAGGACCCAGTGGCATGTCAGATTGTTGCTGTAGTTTCCAGGGAAACCAGGGGAGACGATGCGACCATAGGTGGCATTTTTTATCATCCCCCCACAGGATGCTATAGGAGAAAAAAAAGACAGACAGTAGGGAAAAAGAGGAAGACAACAAAAAAGAGTTGGAAGGTGCGACAAGATGAGAAAAAGTAATGACAGCAACTTTCTAACAGGGGCTTTGGATTGAAGTCCCTGTCTGAGCAGAGATTGCATCGATATCCAGTGGACTGTGGCTGGAATACACTCAGCAGCTCACCTGGGTCTAAGAGTGTGTGACTGTGTGTGATGGACTTGTAAAGGGAACAGCAAAACAGCGGCAGTAACACTATCAGTTCAGAGCAGCTGCAGGCAGACACGGAGGACTGCTGGAGCTGGCAGATGAGCCTTTTAGCAGCAGGAGAAGGAGAGTCATGCAGCCCAGTTCTAATTAAGGCAGCCGGGTCCAACGGCCTTGTTTTGCCCCTGTCTCCAAAGAATAGCTCCCTGTGCTGCTAATCACAGGCAAACACACTCATTTGGCCTCAGAGTGTAACTAATCAACTCAGAAGGGGACAAGCAAGTGAAAGCTTTCGTTAATCAAAATCACCTGTTTTGGAGAGGAAAGCTGTGAAGAGAGAAACTCTCAAAATAAACTTGAATTCTAAAACGTGAAAATTATCTACTCTGCAAATTATTGCAATTACAAAAAAAATACCAAAACCACTTAGATTCTAAACAATGCTGCACTATTGAGCCCTTAAAGAAGGTATTACGCTTATTTTCAGGCTTTATAATGTCCTTCTGGTGTTCCCGCCATGGTTTCACATGATTGCAGCTCAAAAAAATCCCTGTTTTCTTACAGTGGTGTTTGAGAAGACCCTTATTTCAGCATCCATCAAAAACATTTTGTTTTAGCTACTGTTTTTCTAAGGCCTTGTACAAACATACACAAGTATTTTCAAAAATAAATACCCTCTTCACGCATCTTTAAAAGTACTTTCATCCACACCTGATCATTCACAAAAAGAAAAAAAATAAGTCGTCCTTATGTAACCTGGCAAATCCAAGCGTGGATCTAAGCATGAATGTCAAACGTGCAGGTAGCAATGTTTGTCAGATGAAAACCCTTGCCACCAAATCAGAACGAATCCCCGTCATCTTGTCTATTCTGCCGGAAATTTGGACATAGCACCAGGATCTTATGTTAGGATCAAAGTTTCAACATCAGAAACACAATGTACTTGAAGAAATAAGCGAGCAAGAAGTGTTTGCATCAATGTTAAAACTAACATTCCTGCAGCATTATTACTCGCCACAACGTCCCATTTATGGGACATCAATGTTTTTTTGTCGCAAGGTGTGACGTTTGAGATCTAATAACTCTGGTTACCAGTGTGTACACAAAAGCATGAAACCAGAGTTTTCCAAAATCCTCAGTTTGGTCAGAGTTTTTGGGAAGATTGTTTTTAGTGACATACAATTGTAGTTTCTTGTGGATAACAGGCGTAAATATATGACAATATATGTGGTTTCCTAGATACCCAGCTATGTGTGAACATGGCCCAGCACCTTTCTCTCTGATTGAAAAGCTCTCTGTAAGTCTGTTAGGGGCAAAGCTAAAGGTGTGTTTGAGACCTGTTCCCCCAAGGTGTCGTGAACAGGTTGGGAGATCTTCAAATGATTACCTCATCATATCAGCAAGTTCTGTGAAGATCTCATGGTGTTTTAAACAGATAAATATACGGTGGCTTGAAAACCAGCATGTCTTTAGCATTATCACTGTTACTCTACATCCATGTTTAAGATGTACCATTAAATATGAGAAAACACGACAGCACTTCTTACATCTACTGTGACAACCTTCTCAGAGCAGTTACTATAATAATCTAGGCAACCTCTATGGATGAAATCTTTGATCGTGTTCCCTACAAACATCGATTATAGTCTGTACAACAATAACAAAAAGTTTTCCTGCAGTATCTTAACTGTCAAACAAATCATTTACTGCAAATCAACCAGGAGATGAAAGTGATTGGTATGAAAAATAAAGAAATAGTTGGGCTTCCTCCTTTTTATTTTAACTTCCCATTAAGGGCTATAACCATATAAACTTTCCTAAATAAATTTTAAAAAAGGAGTACAATAATTAATATATGTCAAAAGCCAACATGTTTTCAAAAATGCGGGTGGCATCCAAGTACCAGTGAAACTATGTACTTTTGTATGTATATTTAGCATCTGAGGTCACTGTTAAGCTGTTGCATTCATAATCAACCATGATTATGAATGATATGCAGCAGGGTGTTGGCAAGGAAACGCTAATTTATCCCTCTGACTTATGCTTAAAGAAAAGGAAAGATGCCAACAACTGAAGAATTGGCAGCTGTTATTACTGTAATCCTGCAGTTGAAGTGTTTATTTAACTGAATGAGATGTCATCTGCTTCTGTTGCACGTTCAAAAACCTTGAAACAGTCAACTCCATGTGGTCACGTGTAACCCGGCTACGCTGAGCTACTACTACTTTACTTGCTGCTTTAACCATTCTCTTTCGTGACTGGCATCAGGGGAAACACATGGTTGCAATTGATCATAGCTGCATTTTGGTTTGCTTTTCTGTTAAAATTCAGTTTGTGGCCTCCCAAATTATCCAACTGCAAATAAGCAAACGTGACTGACCAAAGAAATCGGTCTCTTACCCACACATCTGGGTTCCTTTCCGCTCCAGTAAGGTGTGGTTGCATTACGGCAGGTGAGCATCTTGGGGCCTTGCAGTTTGTAGCCGGTGAAACAGCTGAAAAAGGCTTCACCACCAGCATGAAGGTGTGTCACAGAAACTTCTCCACCAGCAGGTTCTTTGGGGAACGAACAGCTCAGAACAAAAGCTGTAAAGGAAAAGAGAAAATATGTTTTACAGGTCAGAGTCAGTTTTCTAGTTATTAGTGTAGTGCATGCACACAGCATACCGTTTAACCTGTTATGGTCTATATGTAACGATAGCACTGTTAATTAAGTAGCTAATTATCATTGCTCTAATTGGAGTATGAAACATGGCATAACGTAAATGTGTGCATGATGAATCACTGTATTAAACGCACAATCTACACAACACTTCATCTCTGTTCTAAATAATTCCAAAGCCGTTTGAGGCCCAAATGAGACTTTGTATGTATAGATGAAATGGAAACTACTGAATTTTGAATTCAATGCTTCAAACCAGAGTCCAACTGAGGCCAAAGCAAACAGCCACCATGTAAAACTGGCTCCCCAACCTGTTCCTCTGTGTCTTTCATTGTGTATACCCCCAAACTGTTCTGTCGTATTGTTGACCATGTTGTCTCTCTTCCAAATCACCACTGACCGCCAAAACAAATTTAGACAGAGGGAAAAACAACTTTTACTGATATTTGTGTAAAAGAGCCAGGCAGTTTTCTTCTTGTTTCACTTAGTGGCAATAAATCACACACACACACACACACACACAACCGCACACACATTTTAAAAAGTGTTTTATTACCACCCTTTCTCTTTGTGTATGAATACTCCCGCACCTAATTAATTGCAGTTTACCAGCTCATCCAGTATGCAAATGTACACAGACATGTTTGCAGCAGTGTGGTAATTAACGTCACTGAGTCAGGGAAAACACTTTGACAAATGAAAATCTTGCTGATTAGCCTAGCATTATAGCTGTGCTGTAATGTGATAGCTACGAGAATAATAGTTCCTCTTTGGTTTGTCAAAGAGTTGTGATTCCAGCAGGTTAAGATCAATGTCTCTGGATCTACTTTGCATTGTTTTCCTGTCCCTGTTTTAAATGAGCGGTATAGGATGCAATGGAGTCCACATGGATAATGGAGTGAGCTAACCAAGTCTGTAATGAATGCTATTAAACAACCTTCTTTTGCTGTCTAATAACCAACACTGTTCTACCTCATTAGTGTAGGCACCTCTTTAATGACCAGACTGAAACTTTAAAACTTCTTGAGATGTGTTAACAACAAAACAAGCAACTTAATTGGAACCACTGTGGGTTCTTTTTCAATAACAAAGTGAGTGTGCAATGACAAAATTACAAAAATCTTTTAAAAGCTGCAACTTTACTCAAAGTCTGCAAGTTGGAGGCTGTGTTTGGGTTTAATGGAGTGTATGCAAATCCAAATAGGAGCTAATAGAATGAGAAAACGGGGGGAAAAAAGCAGCGTACTGGAAGGCTATTATGAGAACAATCAGGCATGGGGTATGTAGTGTAAACACCTTAATGTACTTATGTTAATTAGATCAGGGATTACAGTTTGCAGAATTATAATAAGAACTTGACTTTCAGGTTGCAAAGCTGAAACTTACTGAGGTGTTACCTGTTTCTTTATTGCCTCCATTAAGCTGTATTACATTATATAATCAAACCGAAAACCTTATCAGTTCGACTGGATGATGAAGAGATCAAAAACTAAAAACTGGGTTTATTCCAATTTTTTATATCATTTTCATTTTTGCATTCAACGAAAAACTTTCTTTCTTATATCCTTCCAAAGAAAACTGCCAGTTACCATTCAGAGGCTATGACTAATGAACTAGTATGTACCTTGGCCATCTGCTTGCTTGTTAACCATCTTGATTTTTATTTTTTATTTTTTAACATTCTTTTAGACTATCTTTCTTCTTGAAAGTTACTCTAGGAACTAAAAAAACAATATTATTTTAGGCATACTTGAAAGACTCTGACAAGTGAAGAAGAATTAAAGGTCGAAGCAAATAACCCTCGATGCTTCAAAACCACCAAAAGACTCTCCTCTTAACATCCTTCATTCAGTGCCCAAGCTGCTAACACATAAAAAGTGGAATCCGACACTTAATGGACATGCCTGCTGGTCACTGCCTGAGCACTTTTATATCTCTGTGTTCTGCAGTCTTCTTATAGTTGCAGAGCAAGTTGAGATTAAGCAGCATAAAAAAAGGTTAGACACGGCTTTGGGGCAGAGACTAAGTACTTGCTTTCTGGTCATATTTCTCGATGAAAGATGGCACTTTATGTTTTTTTGATGCATCACCTTGAAGCCAAATTGGATAAACTTGTTATTATATCAATCTCTGAATTCAAACTCAAGGGAAAACAGCCTATAATGCTAATGACCATGAATGCTGGTAAAACTGCCTCTCCATCCACAATATTTTAATCTACAGACTTTTTCTTTTACACAAGCCGCTGGTTTTCACAATAATGAAACAGGCCTTTTTCTTTTGCAGTAAATCAGTGAGCCACAGGGACGAGGTACACTGCCCCTGGGTCATCCATTCAATTCATAGTTTATCACTAGCTCCAATGAACCTAGTTATTGCCATTATCATAGCAGCATTTACATCCCCATTGAGCATGCAGTGGGAGAGCCAGAGGCAAAAATGTAGAGCCAATTCCTGGAGTATTAAATTACGTGCTGCCTCCATTCCAGTAGATGTGGTGCTGGGCCATAAAGTCTGATTGTTTTGCCATTACAAATAATAGATCCACAGTGCAGACAGCCAGGAAGATTAGCTGAGGGTAGTGTAGGGTCACAGGGAGCAGATGTGGAGCTAATGTCTGTAGTTATTGTTACCGTGAAGAGAGGAGGGAATAGTAGCAATGGTAACATACAGGTGAGCCTCCAGTTTTGCCTCAGTACTGATAGAGACATCAGCTCTACATCATTAGTTGAAAATGTTTATAAACAAGATGTTCAGGCCATTTAAGTTTTGTGTTCACTGAAAATAATTACAAAATATTCCTGATTTTTATATAAGGGATTTAGAATTCGTAAGGAAGAAATGAAGTCTTGAAGCAGGAAATGAAATGGAAATAATTCAACACAGTGTTTGCGTCATGAAACAACCAAAACCAAACTGAAAGGTTTGACAAATAAAAAGATGTTAACAGCACAAGGATGCACATTATCTGTGTTTTAATGAGAATTTGTGCTTAAATTTAAAAAATAGCTATTTCACTTCTAATTTCTCTAGAAAATAACTGAATGGGCAGGTTCTTTGGTTAAGCACTGATGAGATGCACCAGTAACTGTTATTGACAGCTGTGTTTAAAAAAATAATAATGCTGTTTTTGTGTAAAAAAATGCATATGAGTGTGCTGCATAACTTTTTGGTTTAAAGCAAGCATCACTAAATGGCCCTCCATGAAAGTTAGCACCTGCACATGGGGAACAGTCAAAGAAGTTACAGAAGCATCAAAGTTAAAAGTAGTTGTGAACTCATGCTATCTGCTAGCCAAAACTGTCAAGATTTCCTTAATTTCAGTGTGTGTTTTAAGTTTTCTGATTTTTTTTTTTCATCTGACAGGGTGCTTTCTTGTACTTTTATTGTTTCGCAATTGCAAATAGTCTTTCAGTCTCAAACAGCGTTTTGGACTGACTGCTCTAATGAAGGATAATGTTTGTGGAAAATAAACAGTTATTTACTGTCAAACAACAGCATGTCCTGTGTTTAAAAAAAATGGAAATGATACATCTATCCACCCACACACATTTTCAAATACACCGCAGGACAGCATCACAGGTCAGAACAAGCCGCCATTACTCACATTATACTACGATGTCTGTTTGACATCATTTGAATATGATATGTATCTGCACCTGGTTCAATCCAGTTTTTTAAAATAGCTTTCCATAAAAAGCCAGGATGTGAAACAATTGAAAAAAGCCTTTGGGAGTTAAATGACATAGTTTCAAGTTAGAAAAGTTGTTTCCTTTGTGCAGCTTGTCATATCCAATACATAATCATGAGGCATCCGAGCATGGGCTAAGTGTCCTTTGTCTTTTTTTTTTTTAATATTTTTGTCATTTCACAGTACTGTTCAAAAGAAACACATTCTGTTTTCCTTCTTATCTGTGCAACACTAATACATTACTTCCTCCTTTTTTGAATATAAATCATTTCTGTTTATATTGCTTCCTGCCCTTTCTCACCTATCTAAAATTAAAGATTTGTTTTTGTTTTTGTTTTTTGTTTTTCTTTGCCGACAAATACGAAACCAACAAACTGGAGTTTTGGATCTGATGATGAGTCAGGCTTGCTTTTGCCCTCTGTCAAATGTTGCTGAAGATTAACATCATGAAAACATTCAAAAACAATTAAAATCAAACAATAGCTCACAAACACTCCTGTCATTACTGCTACTGTGTGCACATCTCTCATTTGCCTGAGTGCTCCGTATTGAGAATGCTGCTCTTCAACCAGTAATGGACTAATATGGTGGACCAGGGCTCAATAGATGAGGTGAGGAAGCCAGTAATACCCAGTTAGCCACCACATTTGGACAAACAAATAAAATGCATTTCAATTTTCAGCCAATGAACTGTTTTGCTCTGGTAATTTCAAGTGCTTCCTGAGTCTCTTTGGGTGGAGCGCTGGGATGAGATGAAACTTGGCAAGGTGAGGGCAGGAGATAATGGAGGGATGGGGGAAGGAACACAAATAATGAATCCAATTTGGTTGGTATTGTTACATTTTATGGCAGAAATTTTGCCGAATAAAGCCTCTGTGTTCATGTAAGGTGGATAAAAAATGGACAAAAACAATGTTGACTGAAAGCCATCTCTAGTTAGTTGTTGTTTTACACCCCTCCTGCAGGTAGCAGGTTGCACTCTGGCTATCACTGTATCCAAGCTTCATGCCCCGGCTGTGAACTAAAGCATTACCTTTAACAGAAAGATCAATAGTGTTGTCTCTGAGAAAGTGATTCAGCTGTCGAAAGCCAGCCCACGGTTCTGCCATGATATGGCCTATTGATATTTATGTGGTGTGGTTAAAAACTCGATTTTAATGGTCATTTACTCGATGGAGGCTATTAAAGAGGAATAACTTTGGACTGGAGGTTGCATCTCATCAGAGATACTTAGAAGTTGTGGCCAATGGTGGATTGCTGCCAGTGACACAGGTCCCCCCGCGACCTGATTAGTCAACCACCCTTATTAGTTACAGCAGGTCGATAATTCCTGTAAAACACCCCTGCCACCGGCCATGCCATTGATTCTGCAATACTTCACAAGAACTTGAAATGACAAGCTTTCCTGTGGACATGAATAGGTCAGAAATGACAACAACCATCTCATCAGCTGGGGTTACTGCTGTGGTCGAATTCCTTTAAAAGTTAAGGTGCATGTTATTTTGAAGGTCTTTCCATGTTATTGTCACATTTAATTTTAGGGATCATACAAACAATTTCCATTTTTCAATACATGAAGCCATTCTTTGACCACTGATTTAAAAAAGTCTGAAATATTTTTGTACTGTAGAAGAGACATTTTAAAATATGTTAAAATAGAGTTTTAGTTTCCTTATTTATTTCTTTTTATTTCAGTGCACATTTGCACATAAAATAAGTGAGAAGATAATCTTTTCACAGTCTAAAGCTTTATGGCAATTCATTTATTAATTTTTAGGAATTATAATCCCAGAAGAAAATTGTAATAAAACAATATGTCAGTATGTTTAAAAAATTGCAATTTAATCTCTCCATATTTGGTTGCACAAGAAAAGAAATTGGATTTTCATAATAATTATTATTCACTGTGAAGTGCAATAAAGGCTCAGTACAAAACACAGTGGCTGATTTTAATAACCATTCACCACACAAACAAATGCAGTGTGCACTGTGTACTGCCTTTGAATGTTGTTGTTGCTGTTCACTACTTTTCAGTTTTAGAAAGATGAGGTAAAGCTGATAGCAATACTACTTCCATAGCATTCACTTAGTATTTGAAAAAAGTTAATAAGTAGTTTATCAGGACTGCGATGTCTTTAGAAATTAAGAGTGGCTTGTGACATATATAATGACTAAAAGTGGCAATAATCATAATAATAATACTCTTTTTTTATGCATTACTTTGCTATAATTCAATAGACTTTTAAACTTAAGCACTGTTATACTGTAATTGTAAATTCAAGACAGTTGGTGCTGGCAATGCACCCAAACAGTATCACCCACTATAGATGAATTAATGAGAGGACCAACATTCATGAATTGTTGAAAACAGTATGCAAAGTAGACTGGCCCGCTGCACCCTAAAAACTTTACCAGGTTTAGTAGGACACTCAGGTGTTTCTAGCATCCTGAAGATTGTAATATTTTTCACATACCACATACAACCTTTTGTCCTGGGCAGTGTGTTTTATTGATACAGTCAGCATTTCCGTAAACAGCCAACAGCTCGTTGAATTATTCCATATATAAAGCTCTTTACACTGACACTTGCCATGAACTCATTTGACCAATTGGAGAAAGCCCCAGATAGTTTTCAGCAATCTTTGGATTTAATTGTGATTACTTAGTGGCATTTGCAACAGCATTACTCCCACCTTAAATTAGCTTGAGTGACATTAGGAGTGGGTGGGTGGAGGTGGGGGGTGCCTTTCAAATGTAAAAATGAATTGCAATTCCATTTTTAAAACCTAAACAAATCAAGGATTGAATTTAATACAGAACCAATAAACAAAAATATTTGGTCAGTTTTCATAAATAACTACATACATTAAGACCTTCAGGATGATTAAGCCAAGATATGGACAGAGTGGGGGCAGAGTAAAAGCCATGTTAACACTGCAGCTAAAAGTGGTCTGAATCTCTTTCTTTCACTCAAATGTGACTCTTTGTTTCTGACAGTGTGAACAGCAAAAGTCACATTGAATCTGAAAAATCTGATTCAGATTTGGGTCATTTCAGATGTGGTACTGAGTTGGATTTTTTTAAAAAGATAACCATGGTCTGAACAGTCAGGTCACCTCTAGTCCCACATTGACGTCATTCTGCTGCAGGTCACTAGAGGTATGCAAGCTGTTCGCATTGCAGTCTGCACATAGGCCACATTTAAAAATGTGATATTTGAACAGCCAAAAAAAAAAAAAAAAGATTTAAACAGTAAATTAGAACATGGCCAAAAGACAGGAATCAGTGCACATAAGCAGCCAAATTTTGCACTTATCAGGTAAAATAACTTTCTAAGGTCTCTTTTGTTCATGCTGTCTGCTTTTAGTTTGGCTAATTGGTGTATTTCACAGCAGGGGATCACTTGTCTCACAATTTTTGGGGTTATGGACAGAAAGGTTTGGGCGGCAGTATCACAGAGACTATGGGCAATATTTCACTTATCAGCATGTTTCAATATACAATTGTCCATAAGACTTAGTAAGGTAACTTTGTAATCTGAGTTATATTTTCTGCTGGCTCTGCATGTATGTACTTTTTCTGTCTTATTGTATGTTGATGTCCTCATGAAACCAGGATTATTTTCTATGATTTGTGCCGTATTTGTCGACATAATAGATGATGTTCACATTGATACTCCTCACTCAGCTATTTCATTATCACTTGGATAAAGAAAATAAGCCTTCGGATGTATAACTTCACGTTTTATTATAGTGCATTGTGAGCTGAATGCATGTATTTTTGTTAAACATTATTGCTGCAGTGGCTGACTGTGGACATTTTTGTTGAATAGATAAGTGTTTTGTAGATGAGGATGCATCCACGTGTGTGTATTCAAGGAAACGATAAGGATGGACAAGGAAAGTAATACACAATACACACTGTTGTCCCACATGTCTATTTCCAACTCTATACATAAACAATCAAACACGCGTATAATCACGCTCCTCGTGTCAGGCTCACTGCTGGTGTTATAGAGGCATCCATCAGTCTGCCATCACAGGCGGAGCCAACGCTGATATTAATTACCCTGAGCTGAGATCCATCTCTCCCCAGTTCTGTCTCCTTCTCCACGCTTGTCCAATCACATTTTTCACAGCCCATTATAAAGGACAAGGTGATACTCTGCTTACCAAGGAGACGGGCACAAATTGAAATATCTTATGTGTCTCCAGTTTGTCTACTCTGCTAGAAATATGCTTGAAACCTGTTTCGTTTACCTGAAATAAAAAAAAAAGTTATGTCCATTCAACTTTGGTCCAGAGGGTAATTTGGTGGACAATAGACTCCAAATCAGACTCAGAAAAGATCCAAGTGAGAGAATTACATGTTTCTCTTTTTAAATTCATCCCCATTAAGAATCACACCAAGAGGCCACAGATGTCTCTCTGGAGATAAAAATCTGTGACAGGTTGCTGTGTTGAATTAATTTCGTTCACAGATGAAGTCCTTTCTGGTCAATTACACTTTTTCAGGCAATTTTATTAAAAGAATGAAAAACAAAGAAACCCCTGTGCCTTTGGCTGCCCATCCACAGGCAGATTTTTTGATAGTTGATCTCTCATAATCATTTGGAATTTAGATATCTGAGCTACTCTTTCACAAGCACATGAAGTCCAGTTTGTACATTTACGTTACACTTTCAGTGATTCTCATCCTGATTTCAATCCACCCCGCAATGTCCGTTCTATATTACCATCACAAGAATGGATCAGCATCAAACTAAGAGCTGTGTATATGTGCTTGTTGGTTCACAATTTGGTAAAGCTGAGCCTTGTTTTAGCCCATCCAGCATTTTTAAACATCTGACATCCAAGCAGGAAAAAAAACATCTGGCTTTATATCAAAATAGCTTATCTATATTAATTATGAACAGCCAAATAACTCTCTAGGGTGTGGATCATCCTGGCTTTTATCAGGACATACTTTCCTTGACTAATTAAAATTATGAGACTGGTTCAAAGGTCACATCTGCACACATCCATACACAAAGAATATCTGGGTTATGAGCCTCATCCTAGATTTGATCTCATTCAGGGTAAGATGTTAGCATAAAGAACCATCTGGTTATTTGTTTACCATAGAGAGATTTCAGCAAATGTTATGTGGATCAGAAAACAGCAGCCAGCTGTTTCAGTTAATATTATTTGCAGCAGCCCTCAGTATTATAGGGTCTGCCTGATGATCAGATGCATCAGATGCATCGTGTACCAAGATCAATAGCTTTATAAATCCTTTCAAGGGATGCATGATATTGGAATTTGGGCTGTTATTTTACAAGTCATTTCGCCAATTACTGATACTGATCATTTTTTTCAGCATGCAGAGATCATCAACTCCCATCTGTAACAGAATTAGTCCACAATGTTACGGTGCATATTCTTATCACATTTGTTTGTTTTGGTGTAAAATAATAAAAATACTTTATGACTTGATGCTCTCCCTGAGTCAATCATAACAATAACCATAACCAGGGCAAACTAAGTCAGTTTCACCATTGACAAGGTGAGTGAACTTAACCTCAATTCACAAGGAACATGGTGCCATGTATTAGTTTGGTATAAATTGTATCCCCAAAGTCAATATTGTAGGCCTTTTGATTGACACCTCATTTGACCAGCTGGGCCAATCGATCTACAGCCAATAATATCCCTAAAAGTGAAATGGTCTCATTAGTAGTCTCATTACAGTTTCGCTTCCATGTGCCACTATGTGTAAAAAAAAAAAGAAAAAAAAAAAGCAAGGCCAAAAACATTCAATACTATTTATTTACGGTATCAATTACAACATGTTTAACTGCTGAGGTTAATTTTTTTTTTCTTTTCAAATTTCAGTGTTACCCTTACCGGGAGACCAAACTTTGAATATATTATAAAGGGTTTAAGAACAGTATCTAGTTGAACTTGGATATGCCTTTGACAAGAGTTTTTGACATTTTGGTGGAATGATTGAGGAATTCACTTCTAGCTTCTTAAACTTTCAGAATGTGGGTAAAGTATGCAGGCACTTTCTGTTACTCAAACATATTTAATGACAAACAAAGCCCACTGTATAACTGAGCACTGAATTACCCCAAAATAAATCACCTTCAGATCCTCTTTCAAATAATCAGCATTATTCCTGAAAAAGTTGGTGTCGACACATAAATGGATTTTGTGGCAATTTAGAAAAAAATGCTTTAAAAAAATGATTTAGACGCAAAAAGGAGAGGTAAAGGACAAAGTACCCCTACCGACAGGGTAATTTTTCATCTCTTTGTCACCATCTGTCCGCTACATGAATCACCCTGTACGATCTGTACCGACCTCTCGCTGTCATCAGTCAGCCTGACCACACACTGGTATTCAACGACGACGGGTTGATTTATCTCACGACAGCGTCAATGTTTTGATGGTTGCTTTCATTCGCGTGCTGATGAAAGAGCTGCAGTAATGTGGTGGAATGAATGTTTTGTCCAGCAGCTTCCACCATCAATTCAAATCGATGGGGCATGTAATTGGCGGCCACTTTGTGTGATTGCTCAGATAAACAGACAGTGTTGAGGACATGGGGGATCAGTGTCAAGCACAAAGCAAGCACAGAGAGAGGAGGAATTTATGATCCATCATATTCTCAGACAACATACAGTAACTATCTCCACTCAGAAATTTGATTAGTACAACAAAACCATGCAATCATGATATGATCACACATAAACAATAATTTAGTTTGGGTTGATCCTTGAAAAAAAAAACAAAAAAAACTCACATTAAGGGCCTGTGTCCACCAATTGAGGATGGCAGCACCCTTTGTTTTTTTAGATAAATCAACAGGCACTGTTTTCTGCTCTCAGCATCATTGGCTCAGTTATTCTCGAAACAAACTGTATTTTGTTGCACTCAGCACACTCAGTTGAAAATAGTTCAAATGTTGGGCCAACTTTTTTTTCATCATCCATCAAAAATCAAATCAAAAACAAAGAGGGACAAGACTTTGGATGTCAACTTTTCCAGAAACAACAGCAAAGGTCCAATAAAGAGAAACCATCCAGAACTGCTGAAAAATTACTTTTATGAACCTACTTTTTTTTTTTTTATTATTCAAAAAACCACCAAATAAAGCAAATATGAAGTACAAGGCATTGTAAACCAAACTGTATTGTCAACTGAAAAGGAAAATGAATAATATGGGGCAACTTTTGTAACTTTGCAACAGTGTGAAGCTCTATAAAAATTACACTGAGATTTGCCTGTGCAAACAATCCTTGTCCTGAGTTGCAACCTCTAAGGATAAAAACAATTCAATACCCTAAACTAAATTAAACTGAAGTAATTAAATTGCTACTTGAGACTACACTGAAAAAAAATACACTTAAGCAAGTGGTTGCCATATTATTAATTTAAAACATGGTCTCATGAAACTTTATGTAGGCAACATTCATCCAACGGGACTGGAAATATGTCTTTTTTCAAGACATAAAAGCAGAAATAACATCTGCATTTTTGTGAAGAGTTAAAAACAACAACCTCCAATTGGGTAAGAAAGATTTTTTTTAAGTTTCTGTTCATGACCTTGGCAAGAAATATTTTTTCTTACCCCATATAAAGCTTGTTTTACTAATTCTCTACAAAAGTGAATCAGCTTTTATCAGTTAAAATATCCAACTTGTCAGAATAAGAATTGTGTACAGCTGAGTAGATTAAATATTTTTTTGTCTCTATCGCTCAAACTTTAGTTTATGGCATCTGCACATTGAGTCATTTTAACCACATGGTCATTGTGTGAGTGACGGTGGACGCTGCTGGTTGTTTGCCCAATGAATGACCTACTCAACTCTCATAGCTTACATTTTTCTGTGTGTGTGTGTTTTTGTTCCAGATGCAACCCCAATGTATCAAACTATACACTAGATCAAGTTTTAAAAGGAGTAGGATCAAGTCTGCTCCAAGCTTGATTGACTGAACCATTACTGTGCAAAAACATAGCTAGCATGTTATTTGCTCACCTTGGTAATGCAGATGGAGAAATCCAGGGTTTTGTTGTTGGTCACTTCGAAACTGGATAGAGATCTGGTTGCTCCGGCTGCGTAAAATGAGGCCCCTCAACAAGACCGACTCATTTGCGAGGATGAAGGGTTCTCGGCCGCCCGTGTCCTCCACTGTCACCTGCTCCCCCTCCATCACACTCACATTTAATACCTGGAGATTAAAAAAGTAGTTCTGAGTGGCTTGTTTTTCAATCAGATAATCAAACAAAGTGAATTCCATCTCAAGTATCTGTGTGAAGAGACGCATCATACATGGATTTATCAAGCCAGCAGTCAGTGCATCATTTTTTGGCACTTAGAAAATGAGGACATTTATACCCTGTCTTTGAAAAGACAAACAGACTTTTAACTCCAGTGCTAAACAAATAAAGATCACACTGCACAGAAACCCAGTGACTAACTGTTAACTTATGAGCTCTCAGATCACACCAGATGGGATCTTAATTCAGCACCACCACTGTTGTGTTTCCATTTAAAGCCAAGTTTATTCTAATGATGTTTCTGCAAAAATGGGTCACCTGCTGTTTTACTCTGCACCGTTGTCTACAAAGTAGTTTCAGAGGGATACGTGTGGTTAACATTTCTTTGTTTACCTGTATCATAGACATGTTTTTGAGTAATTGTATGATCTGTCTGGGTCGTTCTACCCTTGGTTATGTGTCTATTATTGACTCATCCTCTGTCAGTTTCCTTGTTCCTGCCTTAGAGCCTCTCTGAGCTTCTCGCTCTCAACAGGTTTGAACAGCATCTGCAGCTAAATCTGGAGAGGGAACCTCTGGAGGATTGCATGTAGTTAAACTGTCAGGATAATGGAGCACTGACACATTTTGGAGCAACATCTGATTAATTCCCCAAAGGGCTATAAAAGAAGTATTTTAATCCAACAGCAGGTCATGATTATTATTCTCTGCGATAAAAATAAAAACCTTCATCTTCCATGTGCGTTTGGTAGACGAAACACAGAATCTTCTTGCACATTCAAAATCATTTGAACACGTTTACTGAGTTACTTGCGAAGTTTGTTTGTAGGGAGTTTCTTTTTTGTTTGTCTTTATTTTTTATTGCCCTCAGTGTGACAACAGAGGCTTTAAAAAGCCCATTATAAAGTTATTCGCCTATTAAACTGCTTTTATGGGTTGTCAGTGGGAGCATATATTTGAGTTGTAAGCTCCCACTCTGCCTTGCCTCAGGTCATCTCTTGGTAAAATGAACAGTCCACATTTCTATGAGTGCTGCAACACCTTTATTAGTCATGTTAGTAATGATAGGAGAAAAGAAAAATGTGGTTCCCGTAAATATGACTAATAAATGAGAAGATCCTGATCACTTTGATGTTGGAAGAAAACAGGAGTTTGTGTACGATGTGAGATCAAAATTAAAGAGATGTTGTTTCAATCCACCATAATTTTGTCAAATAATTTAACCCCTTACAAAGTTGCATCAAGGTTTCTCACTGATCCTGCCTCGTTGTTTCAAACTGGGGTGCCTCAGCCAAGGTACTCCATATCTCCACACAAGCCTTTGTCTTCTGCGGCTGAGTACACCACTGGGCACATCCTGCATGCCACAACATTGCAGCCAGCCCCTTCAAGCAGGCTTAAGTCCCGCCATTCCTTCAAAATGGCAGGTCAAGAGCTGCCACTACCATCCCAAAGGACTTGTCTGTAAAGGTCAGACTGGTGGCAGCTTGGAAGCAAAAGTGGAAGTCGGCAGGGTATTTGGGACCCTGGGGACAGTGCTGAAGGAGAACTGCTACTTTGCTGACAATAGACCCTCCTCAACCGCCTTTGCACAGGAGTTGGCTGCTTTGGGTCATCCAGAACAAAATGGGACCTGTCGGATAGTGCAGCGTGCAAGAGTGGGAAATCTGAGCAGACTGCCGGGCCGGCCACATCATCACAACCTGCCCCCTGCACGAGCCACCTTCCAATGAGAACCTCTGGAGTCTGGAGCTGACACAAGGGCACAGACACAGAACTGGATGTTTGAAGATGATACACAAAGAAAAAGAGCGATACAATAAATTAATGTACCATGCATCAATTCATAGTCAAAATGCAGAGCTTTTTTTCCAACCTGGGGAACATCTTGTAATGCATGCCTTATTGTTCTTATTGTTTCATATGATAACATTTGACCCAACCAAAACTAACACCTCAAAACCAAAATATGTTTTGTGCCAAAATCAAACCAATCAGTGGCATACAGTTTGGTATTACTATTGGTTTCATGATAATGCATTTTTAGTGACTTCTGCTTGTTGCTTTGAACATGTCAAGACAAGTAGATGACATGTGCTTAAAGTTGCGACTGATACCATTGCAAGTATTGTAATGGAAATGAAAACACACCTCTATGTGGTCTTCTATCATATAACAATGTCCAAAATTCAAAAATAGTGAAATTCAAATGCAGAGATAATTAAGGTTAGCATAAAATTTGCCAAACCTTTTATGGATGAAGTTTAATTCATTAACCCTCTGATGCATGAATTATGAAAGTCAGTGTCCACATTTTTCCTTTGAGTGTTTTTATTTGTCTTAGAGCACGAAAAAAAGTCCCCCCCCCCCCAAATATTTGTAACTGAGCATTCAACTTAAAACAGCGTGAACTTAATGTAAATGTGACTTATTTAAATTTTTGTTTAACCTCTGTTCTTTTTTGGGGGGGTAATTTTTGGGTAATGAATAATCTTTTTTTAATGCTTTGCGAATCATTTTAACTCTCTCATCCATTTTAACACGGAATAATTTATGGTTATTATGCTGTTTTACCCTCAAATGTTTGTCTATAACATTTTTTAAATATATATTTATATTTGGAAAAAGAATTGAAAACATTTTTTCAGGTCCACCTAATAACTACTGCCATGATGCCTTATTATGCTATACTTCCTGTTTGTAACAAGCATAGACTATCCAAAATATCTTGGAGTGCTGCGTGGTGGGAATATTTAAGTTTGAAATGTCATTGAGTTGCATGTCCACTGCTGTGTTTAAACCATCCTAATGCACAAGCATGTTGACACGAACCTGGACAAGTGATCTGATAATGTGAGCTACATCTGGGAAACTAATTAGACATTTACTCATTCTGTGATCTTGTGCTTTTTTGAACAAGTTTTAGACAATTTTGATTATTTTCTAGGTGTTCATTTCTGTTTATATCAGTTGGAATTTTAATTGTTGCAGCAACTTGTTAATCAATCCCCACTGGACATTAGTTTCATACTTTGCCCTTGCTTTGAAAGATAAGTGCAACATCTAAACCAATTCAACCACATCCTTGTCAAGCCCTCTGTGAGATTCATAACATGTTCTGAAAGCTAATGCTGTCATAGGGAGTGGGCTCAGGCTTCAGGTACGCCATGATGCAGAAAAAAAGAGTTGCCCTCCAAAGACTGTTGTCCCCGAGGTAATATGTGTGCTGGAGTGTTAGTGCAACAGACTGGAAAAGCTGAGACAGTGGGCAGGGTGAGCACATTGGACAACAGCGGCAGGAAAATGAATTTGGTCAGGTTGACTAACCGTCACTCAGTCGAAGGAGAGCTGACAATGAGCGCAAAGAGGCTAATGGACACTCTGAGACGGAGCTTAAAGGTGACTTCCCCCTGAATGATCCATGAGGTCAGACACTTTGATTGATTTGATTGTTATCATGACCAGAGTTAGAGACAATAGCTCTCTGTAGAGATATCAGACAATGTGTAAACACGAAAAGCAAACAGACTTTCCCAGTTGTCAAACAGAAGATAATCCTAAGATTTGTGTGTAACGTACAACTACCTCCATATTTGAAATAAATATCTTTGTATTTCCTCTCTGTTGCTTGAATAGTTCAGTTGTTGCAGGAGCCTTTAACATTGTGCGGTGGTGAGTAATAAAAAGATGTCGCTTGATTTAAGAATCTCTGTTTCTTTGTTTCTGAAGGGCAACAGCAATGACAAAGCCTAAGGCACAATTCCTTTTTTCCGTGTCTGCCTTTTTTTTCCTTTCTTTTTTTTAAATCTCCCAGTTAATATGGAGGGCTTAAATGTTTTGCAAATCAGGTTACTTCGGAAACACACTTGTCTTATAGCTTCACAACTCACAGCACAGTGCAAAGAATGAAATGTAGAGCCTGTGCAAATATATCTTTACATTTTTTGCAGGTTTGAGCTTGATATTTTCTGCATTTCTACACAGCCACAGAGACAGATGATTCCATTTCATCCAGCACAGCTTGTATAATGTTGCCCTCAGCTTTCAAAGACGGAGACATTTTACATAAACATCCTTCAGTGAGGGGAGCTATGTTTTTTGAAACTCCTGTGTCCTTCATCTCTTAACTTCCCTCTCAAAGAATTATCTTGTGATGCTTTTCAGTTTCCTCCTCAACGATTATGCAAAGGTTTCAGAGGGAGGTGCCTTGATGGTTCATGCATATTTCAGTCAAAGCCTCAACAAAAGTCAGGTTGGAGACTGGTTGTGCCTGTAGTGGTCAGTTTGTCCGTCTGTGTAAGAGGCTGTTGCCCCGGAGCTGTTGGCCAGGGTTTGAATCCAACCTGCAGCCCCTCATGTCACTCTTCACTCATGCCCCATTTCCTGCTCTGTCCATTGTTTTGTGCTATTTCCATGAATCTAATGCAGTTCACCATCTTTGCTTTTTCTCCTCTGTGATGTCTGTGTTGTCAGCCCAGCAGCAGGACAACTTGGTTCAACCATCAGAACTCAGAGACATTAACAGGTATAGCCCTGCTAATGCTACATGATCAATAAAGACCCAATATCAAGACAAGATAAGAAGTAGCATTTAGCAACTTGCAGTGTTAGGGGCAAAATCTCTGTTTTAGCAGAAACAAAATCGTGCCAGACAGCCAACACTCACATCTGACAAACAGACATTGACAAGAGGGAATCTTTCTGTTCACTAAAAAAAAATAATCCTGAATATAAACCAAAGGGTCAACTGCACAAGTTCAAACTTAGAAATGTGTCTTTCTTTCTTACAATATAAAATGCCTTGAAAGCATGGTTGACAGGTCCCTTACCACTAAAATAAAGATTACATCACCCTGTTAAAGAAACTTTGACCAAATTGTTACACATTTTAAAATTTTATTCCTGGCTGTTTTTAAATTCTATTCCTGGATTTTTTTTTAATTACCTTTAGATCGTTACACCTAATGTGCCTATATAAATCATAAGACAACATTTTGACTAAGTAGTGTATATTTTCTGTGGAAGGCTTGTGACCTGTTTAGGGTGTACTCTGCCTTGCACTCAAAGAGAGCTCAGAGAGGCTCCAGTACCCCAGGAAAAGAAGAAGCAGCAAAATATAATGGAAAGATGGAAGAATAATCATAATCCAAACTGATGTTTCATAAAAGCAAGATTGTTGTTGAAATAAATTAACTGTACAAGACTTTCTATACATCTATTGTAAGGTATGCACTCTGAAAATGCAGCAACTTATAATATTATTATGGTGAGGTCAAACAGATGGTGGGTTCGTGACCACTCTGTTTACATACACCAGGGAGGCGCATGAAGGACAGGTGAGCAGATAGCGGACAGTGAACACTTGGACTGATAGATAGTTTGGCCCCAGAGGGCCCTATCATCTGTCATCCGCCCAGGGACCTGTCAGTGCAGCCAGCAACAGCTGTCCTGCCTCAATTATGAATCATTGGCCATGTCAGGAGACATCACACTACCTTATCTTCTCCAGTGCTGCAGCCAAATGCCCACAGGGAATTTTCACTGTCTCTCTCTATCTCTCTCACACATATACTATAAGGACAGGAGTGTGTGTATGTGTGTATGTATACACACATGCATGTGCCTCTGGGCTGTAATGAGAGCAGGCTTATTGTAGCTGGTAGTTGGAATCTCTGCCTCAGCACACACATTGCTGGGCTGAGGATTTGGCTGACAGAGCACATTTCCGCACCAATCACATTATCAGAGGATGCCATCTAAACATTGTGCTGCTCCATTCACAGAAATGTGTTTTGCAGAGCAAAACTATGAGCACAGTGCTTTTCCCTAATCCAATTTATTGGTTCAGGTACATTTGTTTAAAGAAATACTGGAAAAAATTGATGGCTCTTTTAAATCTATGCTCTCTGACATCATTCTTTCCTTTTTCTCCAAAATAACTTTTTCAAAATGGGAATATTTCCTGAGTCCAATCAAAATGAGGGGACTCGAGGAGAGAGGGTCATCTCACTCCTCCAGCCAGTCTTTTCAATCAAACCTCTATAATGAACAGACCGTCCTCCAAGGCCACAGTGCATCGACAAGCCTGGAACTGCTCACAGAATACAAAAGCCGGGGGAAAAGCTCTTAAATGAAGGTTTCCAAGGGTAAAAATATTTGCAGGATTGAATGCTTTGATCTTGTAGTGTTTGCTGTGACCTTTGCAGAACAGAGGGCTTGCAGAGAGATGCAGAGTTAAACAATGAGGGTGAACAGTAAGCAAAGGTTATGATCCCTATTTACACATCCAAACAGAGAGCAGCTAAGCATAAGGATTGATAATCTGCATAGAGTCATTTCAGGTATCAAAGTCCCGGTCTTACATCAGAGAAAAACTAAATATGTGTAAAAAAGGAAAAAAAAAAACAATTTTCACAAAGCAGTCTGCCATAAATGTGCAATTTGGGCTGAAAGAATGATCATGTCTGGTGCTTTGAAATAAGCAGCCTGACAGACAAATGGGACATTCAACTCACGGAGTGTGATCCTTATTCACTCATTTATTAATTTATCTGTAAGCACACACAATGAGTTAACTGTCCACAGAGGCAGACTCTCACTGATAATTTACTATTGGAAACATCTGGTGGTGCTCTGCCATGAACATTTACTCTGACTCACAGGAGCCATTGCTGATGCAGAAATGAGCAGTATGTAATCAAAATGATCCCACTATACATGGAAATTAAATGACCCTGCTGCTGGGGGCAATAAATCACCAGCCATTGGACTCGCCAGCTGCAATGTCATCATTACTATGATAAAACCTGCTGGCTTACACGTGCAGGCGAGCAGATTGGTAGTGGACCTACCTCATAGCCCCGTATCGGAGGCTTCCATTTAAATAATCTGGGTATAACACTCTCAGTTGGTGCTTTTGTGTATCTCCTGATATATTCATACAAAGAGGATTTCGCCTCTGCTCGTTATTATAAAACGTTATCTTAATTGAACATTCACCTCTATATAAACAACCAAGTCTATTTCTTGTTTGTCTCGCTGTTTAAAACAATGGACCCCTACCAATGAGCGAGCTGAGCGTTAATGAGAGTGTGCCGAGTGCCGAGCCAGCGACTGGGATCGAAACTTTCATACTTGATGTCACTTCTGTCACATTTGATACAACTTATTTTGTCTCCCGTGATGAACATGCGACCTAACTATATATTGACCAACTTCCACCAGGAAAATTCAGAGGTTGAGTCTTTAGGGTTTTCAGGTTGTATATCGTATTTTTGGATCCACATGATATTGTAAAAACAATCTAGAATTCAAGGGAGAAATATCCTCAACCCTTAAAACGAAAACAATCGAAATTTAGGCCAAGTCACTAAAATTACAGGATGTGAAACAAATGTCCTTCCCATCCTCTTGAAATGAGCATCTCAGGAAAAGTGTGAGGGAAAGTACCTTCAGGTGTGGCAAAGACATGTTGGAAACCATTTCCCCCATCACAATGTCAGTGCCAATATAAAACTTATATCACAAATGCTGTAAAAGTTTGAATGTGTGTAGAGCTTACACCGTGCAGGGCAGGAGGGGATATGTCTGCAAAGAAGCGATGGCTTGAAGATTTGTCTGAATTCAATAATGAGGCTGCAGATTTCTGTCAAGTTCAGAAGGTCACTTTTAGCTTTTTAATTTGTCCATTGAACAACACAATTATTTGAGGACAGTTGAGTCTCATGTAAAGGAAGAGTCACACAACAAAGCCTTCGGAAAACATGGAGACTGTGAGACCAATACGAACAGCTCTGGTTTATTGCTGCCTTGCCATGCGATTATTTAACTATTTGGGTTCTGCACTGTTTCAAATTATGTAGTTGTAACTTAATCAGTGAGCTGAGAGATTGTATATAAGGTGATCAATTTAGTTTTAGTTTCCCAATATAAGTTTCACTAAACTTTCAGACCTTTGAATTGAACATTTTAAGAATTACATAAAAAATAAAACAATAAAAAAATCGTGAGATGAAATCTTTCCTTTTCTGGTAAATCAGTTTGAATCTCTGTCTGTAGTGTGTTTTTAACTTTGGCATCTTCATTTCTCTGTTGCAGCTTGCATTTTTGCATAAATTTAAATCTATGCATTGTTGATTACGTTTCACATTTTCTAGAAAGCTTCTCTTCCCTCCCATACTCATCACTGACGTTGAAAGAGTTGGGGAGAACATAGCGTTGTCAGACAGAGTCTTCTTCCTTTATGACAGCTCGCTGGGTGGAGGAGCAATTAGTGTCACCTGAAAGCATTTCTCTGGAGAGACTGGGCTCCATGAAAACTCATCTCAGCAAAGCCTTGACACCCTAAAAAGCTCATCAAGATCACACTGGCCTTCTTTATGTCCTGCCTTATTCCCCCAAGGCACAACATGATGAAGGCTTCCCTCTACCTCATCTAAAGTTGATTAAAAGCAGAGAGCCTGTCTTGGCCTCCATTACTCTTCAGAGCTCAGATGCTCAGCGACACCTCTGCTATGTGTTTTGTCACTTCAGATGCCAGAGAGTGGCCAAACTTGTGTATCACTTTGCTGAAACACAGTTTTCGAAATGTCAAAAGAGGGGGAGGAGGGATTACAGCTGTCATTTTGTTTTAAAGAGTGGCTGTTCGGGTGAAAGGAGGGTGGAGAAAAAGTGGAAATCTCCCATCACTTTCTGAAGGCCTTTCGTCTGATGAGAGCGCTCTAGGTCAGCAAACGGCAACAAAACAAATTACCAACCCCCAAACACACACACACACACACACACACACACACACACACACACACACACACACACACACACACAGTGAGGGTCAATGCCAAGTGCATTGTGCTCCTTTTGTAAGAAATACTGGAATTAAAATGAGAGCGCAAAGGATCAATACAGCAATTGAGCCAGCACTGAAAAGAGTCTGTGTCAAGAATTGGTGCTGCTTATTAACATGACTATTGATTGGAGTCAGGGTAGCGTGGTTGCTGGGGCAGCATCAAATACCGATCGTTAACCCCGCGAGTCAGGGTCAGCTATAAACACTTGGCATGCTCTGTAACATCTCAATCCTTAAAGGAGCATTTCAGTACTTTATCCTATCCTCAGGTGGAACTGATTCATGCGTGTAGCCTTGAGCTCATTAGATGTGTGGTTCTTTACTTGTATTTGGCTTTGTTTGACACAGTTTTAATCAATACTCACTCTTGGCTCATTTGAGGTTGAAGCGTTTGGAAGCTATAATTTTGCCCTCTGAGACTGGAGGCTTTTGTTTGATATTTATATGCTTTAATTAACCAAACAAACAGAGGAGGTTTTGTGTTCGACAGCACTTGATGGACATTTTATTCTAAAACTTTCCTTAATCACTTTGGTTTCACTTTGGAGAACCACGTTTAATTAAAATTGTGATAACATATTACAGTACTTAACTTTAAAATCCAGCATAAGAGATTCAAACAACATCAGAAAAAATACATCAGAGATAAATAGTTTAAAGCAGAAGAGCAGAAAAGGGTTGTGTTAATTATTCCCCTTGTTATGTTCTTGGTCTACCAGAAGAAGCTGATTGAGATGGAAAAAGGTGCTCGACTAAAAGGAAAACTGATAAATGCAAGGAAGATGGAAATGGAGGGAAAGAAGGGTATTGACCTGAAAATCCTGCCTCCTCATCTCATTGAATGATTCTGCTTTAAACCTGTCAGAATTGGAAACACTCCCCCAATCAGCCTTTGTGGCAGTTGAAGAAATTGGCTGCATCTGGGGCTCCTAACCCTCTGAAATACATCAACCTCCCTCCGTCATTCACCACACAATACTCCGTCTCTTTAGCAAGGCAGCGAAGATGTGGTCACCATGAAACAGAGTCAGGACAACCTGTGCTGAGCCTCAGATGGTAGCTCCTTGAGACGCACGCAGGTAGATCAGTCAGCAGAGGAGACGGAGACATCAGAGCAGGACAGATGGTCTGGAAGGAGCTGATAGCTAGCTAGCCCACTGGATTTATTTGATCAAATAATAAAAAAAATTATAAAGCTCCAAAAAGGATTTTAAGCACTTTAATGCAACAGCCCAGTTCTGGAAAACCTCCATCTGTCCTTTGCTAAAAAAAACCTTAATGCTAAAGTGACTGTAGAGAAGAGGAGGAGAAGATTAGGGTGGAAATAAGATGTGCTTAAGATATCTCAAGTAACCTGGCAAAGTTATAAGATACGCTGGGTGGTTCTGTGAGCCTATCAACTGCATGGCCAAAATTCATTCAACAGCAACTGTATATGGCCATGCTTTATAATGATACAGTTGTGCTCAAAAGTTTATATAAACCCTGGGAGAATTTGTGATTTCTTCAGAGAAAATGAACGAGAACACATAAACCTTTCTTTCATTCACTCATGGTAAGTGGTTGGGTGTAGTCATTTATTAACAAACAACTAAATCATAATGACAACAGAAACTTCCAAAATGACCCTGATCAAAAGTTTACAAACCCCAGTTCTTAATACCTTGTATTTCCCCCTTTTAACATCAATGACAGCTTCAAGTATTTTCTGGTAGTTGTGGATAAGGGTCTTCATTTTCTCAGCTACTCCAATTCTTATCTACAAGCTAATGAGCTTTATCTTTGTTTTAAACAGAATTCAAAAGCATGCAAAGTGTACAGAGTGAAAGCTAATGAAACCCTTACATACAGCAACCCCAAACAGCTTTTTATTGATGCATTGTGATAAAACTTAATATGAAAGATGTGAATTCTAGCTATCTATATTCTGAATCTACACATAATTCCTCCGACAGCACCTATGTAATATTTCTGTATAGCCTAAAGCCTGAGAACAGGACAATGTTAAAATAGTCCCAGCTTTTTTTAAACCATAACTTTACTTTATAAGCCTAAAGTTGTGTTACAGCAGCCTCCTCATATTTGTGCAATCATTTTGCAGATGAATTGTAATGCATCCAGAATCACCAGATGGGGCGATGCATTATATGTTGTTAGCTGTGGCGGAGGGGTTGAACAGTCAGGCTGAGGCCAGTAAATTCTCCTGATACATTTTTCATCCTCCCTCCTCTGCAAGCTGCCAGACAGCTGAAAGGAGTATTGACTAAACACAGAAAAAGGTCTGATCCTGCTTATTTATTCCCCACCAATCTCTGAGATAGTTTTAAATTCCAGCGTAAAAAAATCAGACGGGTTTCAGAGTGCTGGAAATGACAGTCACTGTGCCTTTATAATACTATGTTTTACTGAACCAAAGGTACATTACAACAACATAAATATTTATTATGCTGTCACAGCATCTGTCCTTCAGCACTTTTCTTTCACCTAATTTCCTTCCTTTGCCCTTGCAAACTGCTGGTCTGTCTGCTATAATGATCACACCCGTCCATAACGGAGGCTGCCTGCCAAAACAAGAACATGCACTTCAACCATAATGTCTCTCCTACCGTCCCCCTTTGCTCTGAAGTGTGAAGCAAAAGCATTTTCACCCTGTGAAAGCTCAGCAAAGGCATTGGTATAGAAACCCAGCAGTTGATATTAAGGCGCACATTTGTGTTACCCCCCTAAAAATCCAACAAATATCTCCAAATCAGATTCTGGAAGAGTTAAAATACTGTTTGAAGATCCTTCAAAATTGAATATATTTATGTGCAAATAGCTAATGTGAAAGAGACATAGTGCAATAGCAACACAAAAAGGTTGAAAATAAATACCTACATTGCTATGAAACAATTATACCAGGTTTGAACAGGTTTGCAGCAGCTGGTTTTGACAAACAGTGATAAAGTTACAACCACCTGTCAGGAGGGACACCAACTAATAAGTAATTTTTGGGATCCATAAGTGACATGACTAGCTATAGAAAGCGCAGTTAAAGAATAGTGAGTGTCTCAGAAGTTGATGTGTTTCAGCACTCTTTAAGATACTGTACAAAATAGAAGTTTAATAATTTTAGCACAATGTTTATCAATGTAAAATTGCCAAGAATTTCAGGATGTCATCATCTAAAGCTTTTATCCATGTCAAAGTCTGGGGAAGGTCCCAAATTAAAAGTAATAAAAGTAAAATGGACATAACTGATAGAAGATGACCATAATCATCTGTTCCTCAGGTGTGGGTTGGGTTACAGACAGACATGTCTCTAACTTTATACACCGCTTCAGATCAAATTTAAGATTTTGATTGTATTTCAATTATACATCTTGTTTTTAGTAATATTGTTTTGTGTGTGGATCTATTGGAAAGTAAGGTTATGTATATAATCCATAGTTTCTTTGGAATCACTGCAGAGGAAGGTCTTTGCTCTCTCCTTAGACCACTGTTTGGGGAGGACAAATAACCTCATCAGTAAATATATTATAATAGAAGTTGTCACTTCAGTTGCTAGGATAACAGTTGTATGATCTAATTTTTTCATTACTTACTATGCTCATCCACAAAAATTCATAAACTGGTAAGTAGGAGGGTAATATATGGACACCCATAATGGCAGGACAGATTTTTGATTCAGCCTATTTAATTTAATTATTTGCCGCATTAAATGCAGTGAAATTATTTGAAATTACTGCATGTTGCTAAGAAACGGTCTCATTATTGCTTGAGTGACTCCAAGTCAATGTCTTGTGTATCCAAAAATCACAGAAATAGGTTCCCCTTATTTTACAATGTACCTTTTGAATAATTTGAATGGCAGTAGTCCCACGTAAAAACCTGCAGTAGATTGATAGGAGCAGATCAAAGTGTTCTGGTTTATTCTAAATCACAAGAAAATCCCGCAGGGGCCCTGTACTGCATTCTGCTGGGAGCAGAGACAAAATGGACAAAAGGAGGTAATAAAGTTGACTGAGCAAGACATCTAAGAGCGTGTGGATATAAGACAAAAACATTAGAGTGAGGACGCCTGCAGTAACAAGAATCGAGCAGCTCATTGAACCACTGTCAGTCCTGGGTCTCTTGTTACTGAGGCTCTTTTTAGAAAACTTTAAGAGTCCATGTGTGTTTGCCAGGTGTTCCAATTCAAAGCACTCTGTGTGACCAACCTTTCAAAGTGTTAATGATCCATTACTTGTAAAAATGAATAAAGAAATTCAATCAAAAATGAAGAAAAAAGCATCTTTCCCCTATATCTCATTTTCCACAGCAACATAATGTACATAACTGGCAGTACTGCACACTTAAAGAACACATAGAGGCTTACAAATTGCTCAACATGCTGAATATCAACATACCAAGCAAAAATATCCCTGAGGGCATATGGTCCGAGAGAGCGAGGTTTGAATTGCTAAATGTGGATGTGCTGCAACGAGCGAGCTGAATGGAAAAATATTTCAGACTCAGTGTCCATTTTTCTGTCCATTTGTTCCTATTGAAGAAAATAAGTATGTTCCTACAGTCAGGTGTCAGCTGTAGGCAACACTGGGTTGCAATCAGTCCGGCAGCAGAAAAGCCTCACACGGAAGGCGATGATGTTAGAATGGAGGAATACAGACGTGCCAATTTTGGTCAGTCAGGAAAATCTATTTTTAATATCTTCTTCAATGATCTCTCCTCAATAAAATAAAAAATGTTCTTAAGATGTGGTTCTATCGTGTATTACAAGATGTTGTGAGCAGAATCCATTTTTAGTGGACCCCCCCCCTCTGGCTGGGGGACTCATGCAAACTGTCCTGAGAAATGGCACGTGTAAGATCAGAATCTACTTTCTATATTTCTTTATTCAAGATGATTTTTTAGTGGATACAATGGGACATGGTAATATATTTATCAACACTTTGTGAGGTGGTACCGTGCTTGAGTAGCCGGCTACATTTAGCATATTGGCACCTTGTAACTCAGTGAATCCTGGTTATGTCCTGGCAGAGCTCATCTACCAAGCAGATCAAACATAACATCACTCTTCATTTTACTGAGTGACTCTCAGGTTTGAATAGTTTACAAAAATATAACTGCTGTATGCCCATTTTTTGCCTGTTGTGTCAAAATGTGTCGATTTTGGCTTTTTTATCAGCTTTTTTGTGTTTTTCCAATGCACATCAAGGAAAAAAACACATTTATACCAAAAACATTTGTAATTGCAACAAATGGGAGAAATGGTGTACTTTTTTTTAGAAAAGTCCTTGGGGCGTCAATACTTTTGTCCATGACTGTATATAAAAATGAGACATTTTGTGATCACTTTTAAACTGCTCACAGCCCTTTTAAATAAGTTGGTTCATGTTGAAACAAGCCTGAAAGTTTAAATATTACTCTGTTGGCTGAATATGATAGCATGTTGTTAACCCCTTCCTGATAGAAAACTAAAATTACATAAGATATATGCATGTTCCTTCCAGTCTTCAATACTTGATTATTTCTAACATCTCTAGTGTCAACAAATGTTGTATAAGTTCTTTCAAACAGATGAATCCAGGTAAGTATGTGTGTCCTTCTCTTCCCTGCTTACTTTCAGGATTAAATCTAGGTGAATGAGGGCAACAGTCACATGGTGAAGTTATATAAATATCCTGGCTGAGCAACATTTTCTATACACTGCTTCTCTGTGAGTCTGCTGCCTGATTGCCTTTATTCCTCTGAAAACCTTGGGACCTTAAAAGCCTTCAGAGCTTCACACCCTGGAGCTTCACACATAGCTAATGAAAAAGTTTGACATGGAATTGACTTTTTTTATCTCCTTGTATCATTTCAGTGTATGTCTTGCCTGTAACAGAAACAATGGCCTCTTTTATCCTCAGCTGTCCTAGTTTGTCATCTGATCATTTCTTTTTAGCTGTAGGAGGAGAAAAACCATGGGTCCATCTGGTTATATAGTGGTGTTGAAACACATGGTTACCTCCCGTTTCCCTATGAGGCCTGGTGTAACAGTGAGAATAAAATGTCTGTATGTTTTCTCTCACAGCCTTGCAGTTTTCATTTTTCTTTCCAAAGAAAGTTCTGCTACAACTGCTGAAGAAGCAGAGGAAGTTAAGAGCTGATACATCAAATGTGGAGGAAAGCACGTGTGTGCATCTGTGTATGCATGCAGGTATATGTGTGCCTGTGCTTATAAGGGGTTCAAGCTTTACTTTAGTTGCCCAGAGGAAGCTCTTGGAGGAAAGAAAAAATACTCTCAAGCATATACTCTGTCAAGACTTATCTTAGCCCTCCAGAGGCAGCAAGACAAAGCTCACACATTTTAAAGTCTCCAGTAGTAAATGAGGTGTTTGAGGAATTGGAAATGCCAGGGACACACACTCAGTGACAGTTAATTTTCATAACCTTTAGTAAAGAGACTTACGAAGCAAACGTTCAACCTGAGACAGACCCTTCACTTGAGCCCCCGTCCACCCACTCCCCCCCGGCAATTTGCTGCCTGTCTATCTTCATCAGCCCACACAGGACCAACAAATACAGTAAGAGCTTAGTTTAACAACCAGACAGTTCTGCAAGTTAATGTTTTACTTGTTCTGGGAGACAGGACAAGTTGAATTTCTTCTTCGACTTCCAGAAAACTTCCTTCGACCTAGCCCTGGCCAAAAAACATAATATTCCTCCATCAACCATACCCAAAACCAGTTTTTTCACACGACAAGGTAGCATGCAATATATACTTCACCCTGCTTGTGAAGGCTATGCTTCATTGTTTAGTGGGGGGTCAAGAAAGCAGAAGTAAACAATGGTCAAGTTAATAGAAAAACTATGTCTTCTGCATCCACTTATGACTTAAAGGAAGTAATGATATTTGTGGTGGATATTGCTTCTGGAGAAACTAAAAAGGAACAAGACTCAGCCGTTTCTTTACTTACTAGTCAAAGCAACTGACCATTGGACGCTATCATTGAACTATTGTAGTTGTTCTGTTACCCCAAAACAGTGGGTGCAATTATTGTGATCTTCCAGCCACGATAACTAAACATAGTAAGATGTCTCAAAACTGTCAGAGCAAATTGTGCCTTAACTATTTAGAAAATTTTACCTAAAACACTGGCTAAAATGAGAGTAAAATGAAAACTGAGTTCCACTAATTGAATCTTGACAACAATACAAGACTAAAAGACTAAAATATGACTTAATTTAACCACAGTTTACTGAAAATGACCTCAACTGATATTGATTATTCATCAGAGTTAAAACTGGTTATACCTGCTGGAAAGCAGAGGCGGATAGATCGATCTAAAATGTTGAAATATGGATTCCAGTGTTATCAGTATTGTTAAATACTCGCATGTTGAGATTGAAACTTAAGTTTCATTTTCTCCTCTGTATGTCCGCTCCTTTTAGAAAACTAACAAGGTTCTGTGGAGACACCATGAAATTAAAAAAAACAACTAATCACACTAAAAAGAAAACTCTGAGCAAAGTTAACAGGGAGGGGGAGAATACCCAAACCAGAGCCCCTAAATGTTAAAAAGACATTGTTCAGCAAATTCATTAGACCACATTCATTAGACCTGAATTATCAGTATTTTGCTGATTTCCTACTTTTGATGTTTCCGCAGTGGTTAATGCACCAGTTTGTGTAAACTGTTTGATCTACATGAACTCTTTAATGTTGACATATGATTATTGCCACTATCCATGAACATTTTTAAATCTACTGTTTTGCAAGAAAACAAAAACAAACATAAATTTTAGTGGTTGTGTGTTACTCTTGACTAATTTTGACAAGCTGTATTCCATGTAAAAAGTACCAGTATTGATTTTGGCAACACTGTCCTTATATTTACTTGGAATCAGATCCATGCCAAATTTTGCAGAAGCTACACTACTACTGTATAGCTCTATTAATGTAGATAAAAGTAAACATTGTTTCCTTAGCCATTTTCTGGTAACCTCATGATGAACCAAATGTTTAATGTTTGGTGTAAGAAAGTGGTTTTATTCTGCATCAAAAGTTCAATATCATGGTAAAGTTATGATGAGGGACAACTTCATAATGAGTGAGACTTCAGCACTGACCTGAACCTCGATGCCATAGCCCAGGTAGACAGTAACCAAGTAGTTACACTCCACTCCAGAGTCAAGCTGCTGCAGGATTTCGATGTTACCCTCAGGGTCAGTGAAATTCAGACTGCATGGCTCTGTGGGAGACAGCGAAAAAGACAAGTGATTCCCTTTTTCCCAGACCACTGATCTCTCTGACAGCCCACCTGTGTCTCCATGCCCCCTGTAACCCTCTAACTATCTCTGCAGATTTCCTCGCAGACACACAGCTCATCTAGGCCTTTAGCCTTCTGCAGCCCGTGGAAAGGACAGGCAGGACACATCAGGGAAAAATCAGATTGTTTTTGACACATGAGCAACTCTGTTATCCCTGGTGGAGAGATGAAGGGTGGTGTGCAGCATGCAAAATGAACAGCAGATTGTCTGATGACTTAATGCTCTGTTTTCCTTTCTACTGGGGTGAATGTGGTACTCTTAACTTTGAATTTTCATTAGATATTATAAGTTTTAACCATGCATAAATTGTCATTTTTAGAAAATAGTTTAAATGTGTTGAGTTTGTGAATTTCAGAGTCAGGATCTCATGAGCATTGCTTACCTGTTGTTTGCATGGTGGTGATGGTGGTAGTCGTGATTACAGTTGTGGATGTCCTGGTGGTAAATTCTTCTTTGGATGATGTTGTCTTGTGAGACAGTAGGTGATCAGGGCTGGTTTTATCTTTCAGTGCTGTTTCCCTGAACTCTACTTTCTCCATTCTCACAGAGGAAGGTGCCAGAGTTGGCTCCGCAGGGATGGCACTCAAACTTTCAGACCGGCCTTTCTGTGACAACAAAGAAGCTGCTTGGTTGTTGTCATTACCCGAGCCTCTGCTGTGTAGTGTCACTTGAGTGGTAAGAGAGTCTGTTGTTGGCACTACCTTTGCTTCACCACTGGACTTCTCTCCAGAGGATTTCTTGTAAGGCAGAGACATGGGCCTTGGCGTTGTGGGGGAAAATGTGGTCAGTGGGGAGGTGGCAGCTGCAGTGGCGGTAGAGGCAACATCTGAGAAAGCTGGAGCTTCCTCATGGGGCACCAGCTGAGTCGCTGCGGCAGGCGCAGAGTCTGGCATGGCGGAGTACGCCTCCACGGAGCCATCCTTCCGAAAAAAGTGCTGGTCGCCCTGAAAGTCCCGTGTAAGTAGGTGCTCGTGAAGCAGTAGCCCCTTGAGGACAGGCTGATGATTTGGGACGTTCATCGGCGAAGCAGTTGTGACAATTTGGATCTCGCTCTCTGTGTCTATTGTCGGAGCCTCCCTGTCTGGGTCAAGTGTCCTTCTGCTGATGCCGTTAATTTCCTTCAGTCCTAAAAGGAAAAGAAAATATGGTTGTGTTAAGCAGCATATTACAGACCAGTAAGCTACTTACAGTACTGTAGAGCCGTACATCTTTCTGACAGTTTCATTATAGAATCATCAAGACAGCCAGCCTTTAATCTACTGAAATTATGCCTAATGAGGTGAGAGGCTGTCCTCTTGTATAATTCTTCCACACATATTTTGTTGCTATTTAAATCAGTTCATTATGCATATGGATGTGTGTGTGAGTGTGAATATGCATTTGTGTGAGGCTGTGTGTTTATGGGGGAGGGGGACAGTGGTTTTAATCCCTCATATTATCCATGATAAAGCTTTCATAAGAGTAAAACAGTCTAATGGGTCAGCATGGAGTATGTAGGTCACTACAAGCAATACACAGTATACATGATGCGATAGCTTAGCACAGTTCATTTTTTAACCTTTGCGACAGTGTTAAATTCAGAGCTTTTCTTCAGTGCTTGGCATGCTTTGCTGTACATTTCACTGACCCACCATCAAGGACGTTCTTTTTCAGTCCCTGTGGCCGATTAATACTGACAGCAGTGAATAGCAGCTTGCTGAAAGTCGGTTTTTCACAAAAAAACAAATTCCACAATCACACCCTGCAGGCAGTGAAAACCCAGAGCAGAAAAACACTGAGCAGAAATAGTCTAGTTACTTGTGGGATTGAAAGGTGTAAAAACACATATTTTTCTGGGACATTGTTCTTTGGGCTCATATTCTTTATGTCCCATTTTCTTCACCAGACAAACACACACACACAGACACAAGCGTGCAGTGACTAATCACGGCACATGCATTGTTAAGACTCTCTCAGAAAAAGCAATCAACCAACAAATAGTCTGTTGTCCACAATGCTATGAAAAGAATGGATAAACCCATGGGTGCAAAACGGGATTAAAAAAAAGTGTAGTTGAAGTGTTCGGCAAACACAAGAATATCAACCTTAGTAAAGTCAAGGACACAAGGTAGGAACATACGCACTTCATGTACACTTACGTAGCTCAAGATAAAGAAGTGATATTAGATCCAGCTGAACCACACTTTTAGTCCTTGCGTTCATGTGTCTGCACTTAGTTATAATACACAGCTATAATACAAAGCAAACTGTAATAAATAAATGTACTTGTCAAAGTGTAACCACTCGTAAAAGCATACTCAGTTCAAGGACTGTAGGAAATGTTCGAATGCATCTTTGTAACTCAAGTATAACTGAATACATGATATTTGCAATGTATTTTTACCCACTAGACTTTTCTTTTACATTTATATGATACTGATATATGAACTTCGAAGACAACAGCACAGCTACGGGTCTTTCAGTACTGGCTTACACCTTTAGCCAAAACTTTTTAAACATTTTTTTTTCATTCTCTCATATTTCTTCAACAGTCACAAAAGGACAGCTGTGAATGGGAATTACCTTAAAAGGGGAATATTTATATGACATTGGGAATAAGTTAACCATGTTTGTAAGTGAGAAAGTGGAGCACACAACTCACTCAACAATCAAATTGCTCATTCAAAGCTCTAAAAAATGTCAAGGACCTTTCTTGCCTACCATTGAATGTCTAGCCTTTATTAAAAAAAAATACAAGTTCAGATGAATAACCAAGGAAATAGATCATGATGGATAAAACAGTTTTTAAAGCTGCAAAAAGGGTAATTATAACATGAATTGTGTCTGTCTAACATGCACTGTGTCTAAATGACAGCAATTTAAAAGCAAGAATCTGTACCTATTTGGCATATAATGAATCTTTTACCCAAATTTTGACTTGATATATTTTACAAATCATATGCGAGTAAAACTTTAACATCTAACCTTTACCTTACATTCTACAGTGTGACAGCTCTGCCCAGCCGGTTTAAAAATGACGCTGCTAATCCATTTTTAAGGCAGATTGAGCTTGAGTTTTAATAACGCTGCCTCTTAATACAGTGTGGGTTTAGAAGCCGAGGCAGATGTGTTCATTTAATAATGGATTAACTAATACGTTCTGAAATAATAAAGTGGCACCGCTGTCAGGAGGTACACAAAACAAAGCCTGATTATTAAATTAAAGACTGAATGGATTCAAGCTGCACCTGACACCTGTGTTGCGTGTCTAAGTCATTGTGCAAAGTGCTTTCACTAAAAGAAGGAGCTGTTAGCTTTTAAGATATAACCAAAGTTTGGAGCCAGGCACAAGACTCTGTTCTTAGATACAGATTTTTTTTTTGTATCTACACTGAAGAAAGTGATGAACAAAATGAGAGGAGCAGCTTGTCTCCAGCTCTATGTCATTAAAAGACCTCTGCAACTTGAAACAGCTCAGTAAGGACAGACCGGGGAACTCGTTTTCGTGGAGCTCAAGTGTATATTGTAGCCAAATGGTTGCAGTGCGAGTACAAAAGTGCCATTTTTAGGCCATTAACAGCCACATTCTCCTCACATCAGTTGTTTTGAGAGGTGTAATGAATAAATGGTTCCCACGGCTGCACTCAGTGTAAACATTAGCAAAGACAAACATCTTCATATGTCCTCAGTGGTTTTGATGGGACAGTTTTCCTGCAATGATCAAGTGTCCTCAAGCTGGCTGTTAGTTAATTTGATGACAGGGAGTTTTCTGGCGTTCAGAACATTTATGATGGAGGGCTTTTCAATTTACAGCCTCTAAGTTCTTAATACAGAAGTGGAAATAATGTGAACATGTTGTGGGACATAGAATATAATTTATGTGGACAGTACCCACCTTTCTTTTAAATGAGTGCCATTAACTGACTAAAACATTACATTTGAGCATTGAATAATTCTCTCTTTTCTCTGTATTTGTTCTATTGCTTTACATATTAAGGCGCGTTATCTTCCCCTAAAATTTCACAGGTCTTTATTCAGAAAAGCTGAATATACAGAAGTAACCTTGTGGGCATAAAAAAAAACACAAAGAAATACTAAATGTTGACATAAAGCTTTAAATGTGACTGTTAAACAATTCTGTATTCACACAGTAGCTGAGATAAATGCTGTAAGAACAGAGAGTTCATCTTATCCTCTTTTGTCACTGTGTACACCTGCCTACGTAAGGCGAAACTGTCATCTTTGACACCTTAATTAGTGTCATTCAGGGTGACAGTTTGTCTTAACGAGGCATAAAAACTGCCAGCACACTTTTCACGCTCATAGATGTGAAGATGTTGTTGACACAAGCAGTAAGTGAGCGAGATTTTCTCTTGGTGGGTTTTTTTTTTTTTTTAACATAGAGACATAGATTATAAAGCTAATGTAAGTACAAAGAAGATTTTCTCTGAAACAATCCTTATATATCAGTGCACGGTACCAAATTACTGGTGTTACCATATAATAACAGACTGTATTTGTAAACATGGTGGACAGTTTGATGGCTGTCAAGAAACTGAAGCTAGCTGCTTGGCCAGCTGGTTCAGTCCCTGCAATGGTGTCTCATGTCCAGCTCCTCTTTCTCTTATTACCGCTTTGTAATAATTCACAAGACTTGCTGTATTGACACTCATGTTGCTGCCACAAATCAACACTTTGGTGATCTATTTGGGACATACTTCCATGCAAGGTTTCATTTCACTCATGTTGCCATGGTTATGTACGATGCACTTTCTTTCTCAGTCAGATTGCTTCCTGATTGGCTATCAAGCAAACATCACGCAACGAGTGAGGTACATTCAAGAAAGTTAAGTGTAGGTAATCAGGCCCAAACGTTTCCAATTGACATTTTGTGTGTACCCTGCTGTAGCTGAACCTTACATTTCAGTAATGTAACCAAGAATTGACACAACTCAACCAAAAACTAGCAAGATGTGATGAATATCAGTGTAGCCTTTGCAAAAATTCAGACAGGATTTAAAAAAGCGGGGGCCTATTTGCTCTTGGCCAGTGCTCAGTCTTTTCTGTGTAATGCTTTTAAATCTATTAAAATGTTTATCCCAGAACTACAGTCCTTTATGAAGAAATATCTGATGCTCCAAAGTAGCTATGTCATGTCATGTCATCTCTTTGGTCACTGTCTGTTTTTGAATATTTAGAAATGGTCCTATTTCTATTTATTTGTTCATTTATATCCATTTCTGGTCCTATTGCTGATCCTAATTGTGAAAAAAAAAACATATTTAAAGCGGGGATGTCTGTCATGTCTGTTAAATTCTCTCCATTTGCACATTGTTTCCTGTCATGTCTGTTTTGTTTTGATTTCACTCACCCTTATTTCTGTGTCAGATCACTCCTGTCTGACCCCATCTGGTCACACCCGCTCCCTTTCTCCCCATGTGTTTCCTATTACCCTCATTAGCTCTTGTATTTAACCTCGTGTCTCTCACTGTCTCGTCACCAGTGCATCTTCCCAGCTATCTTTTATAGTCATAATCAAAGTCTGCCTGTATCCTTGCCTGATCTGACTGCCTTTTGTGTCCCGACCTTGCCTGGATTATAATTAAACCCTTTGCCTTTTGGATCTCTGGTTTTGAGTGCCTTGCATTTGTGTCCGCCTTTCTGTGCCTTGATTCATTACAGTATCATGCCCATATTTTATGAAACGTAAGAATGTTTCATAAAATCATACTATAGCTCAACATTATTGTATGTTGTAGAAATCCCTGAATTTGTCAGAACTGTCAGTCTTATCAAATACTGATAGATTTCTGTTAGATTTGATGAAACAATGGGGCTGTGTAAGAATTTTTTAATTGGTGCATGCCACGTGGAGGGATGGACCTCAAACACCAAGGGCTGTCCTGGACAGGCCTCCAGAGGGCTGGCCAATCAAAAGGAAATTGGTTTTAGGAGTGGGGATCCCTAAAGAGACAGCAGCTAAAACAAAGTGTTTCAGTCTGAGGCTTAGATAAAAGTTTTCTAAAACCCCAGGATTTTTTTTTTCTGAGAACTGATTCATTTAAAGCCACTACCAGGGTGCCAGAGGGGACGTTTAAGGCCTGAATAAATGGCCACTCTGTAAAAACCACAATTAGACAACACAATGATTCAAAGCTCTATTAAAAAGCCTGAATGCTTCATTCTGTTGTCCATATCCGATGAATGCCTGTGAAATATATCATTGAAAACTCTGTGCAGAAAAAGTTTTTATATTTGATTGACTCTGATCACAATGCCAGTTGTTTTTTTTCCTCCTCTGAAAAAGATCTTAAATCTACTTAGCAGCACACACACGTTCGCCCTGAATCACTCTGACTTATTGATTCTTTAAGAATCCCCATGACAGGAAACATACATTTAAGTTTTTAAATAAGAAATGTTGTCTGAATAAAAGTTTAAATTGACTGGGCCGTGGGAGAAGCTCTGTGTTGCTTGTAAAACTTAGAAAGTAGTGGTAAGCCGTGAAACATTTTGCTGATGCAGAGTAAGTCTACCATCCAGCATGCTAATAAAAGTTTGATCAGGCTATTCAGGAGGAAGAGTAAACAAATTTGTTACAAAGCATCTCCCTGGCTGGCAAAATTGACACATGGTTTTACATTTTTACTAGCAGACACGACAACACCACATTTATCTTCTCGGTGACGGAGGCAATTCAAAGACCTTTTGATGTAGTGAGATGGAGGAGGAACATTTCCTTGTAGCCTTATTCTGTCACAGCAAGAGAAGCTAAATCTGAGCTATAAAGGCAAAGTAAGCATATTTGACACGTCTCACAACCAGCAAGAGTAAAGAGTGTAAATGGAGGTCTTCATAAATGTTTGAGACTTCTCTATATTTGTAATTATAAGGAGGAAACAGCCTAAACACATATATACAGTAAGAGAGATGGGCTATGCCAGTCCCAAAACATGCAGTTTCAGCATTTAACTGTTATTTGTGTCCCCTTCTGTCTTTATCTGTGTTGGTCAGCTTTAGCCCATCCCTTGCCACCCTTCACTCATACTATCGAGCGAAAGTGGAGAGAGACATCGGAGAACTGGGTTAAAGCCGAGTTTCTCATACACAGATCAATACGGAATCAATGAGTACAGGTTGGAGACCTCACTGTGGTGATTACAGAGAAGCAACTTCTGCTAGTGCACTGCTCTCATCTTTCAACCCTAATTGGGTGTTTCAAAGAGCAGAGCTGAAGTCTGAATTAAATGTAACTTTTAGAGTATCTGCGTAATGTGGATCAATGAATACAAAACAGGAGAGAACCAATTACATTGTCTATTTTTCATGCAAGGCACAGTCATTAGTTTCACATGTGTGTGCATGTATGGCTTATTCCTTTGTTACTCAGGGACTGCCATACATAATCCCTTCTGTACAGGAGATCTCTGGTGTTGATTAGATAAAAATTGTATGACAACCATATTTACTCCGGCATAAACGAGGTACCATCGTGAAAATGTGACCTGACAGTTAAAAAGGCAAAGTGCTCGTTACTCATTAGTGAATAAATAATGACTATATTTTGCAAAGTTCATTCTAGGGGTAACTAAAGGACACATGTAAGACTTTAAAATCATTCATTGAATTCTTTTTTTCCTTAGAGATTCTTTAAGGTGTAAATTTAAACTTTAATCTGATTTGCTAACATCGATACCTCAGTTTGATCTTGTGGCAATCTACCA
This sequence comes from Thalassoma bifasciatum, assembly GCA_008086565.1. Classification (NCBI taxonomy): domain Eukaryota; kingdom Metazoa; phylum Chordata; class Actinopteri; order Labriformes; family Labridae; genus Thalassoma; species Thalassoma bifasciatum. Next base: position 111,192 of record RPOG01000118.1, read on the forward strand.
ATTGACCTGTAAATGTGGAGCAAAATAATAATATTAGCAAAATAATACAGTTTTTTGTAGTTGATGCTTAACTGGTAATTGTCTCTGTTTATTTTCAGCACAAGTCTTTAATATAAAATAAAATAAAATAAAATAAAAGCTTGAGTGGCAATTAATTCAGAGGTCAATTTAACAAAAACAACAACACGATCCCTTCATTAAACATGGCTAATGAAAAAAAAGTTCTAAAATTCTGTTGTTTGATAAAATTAACCACTCAAGAGAATCTGCTGTTTATATCATTTTTTTTTTCATTTTATTCATGCTGTAAGATGAACCGCCAGCATGAATAAAAGAGGCCAAGCAAAATATATGTTTGCCGAACATATATTTGCATGTTTTATCAAGTTTGAAACCACTAATTTATTTAACAAACAGACTTTAATGATATTTGAATACTGAAGTTATGTTATTGAGCTGGTTTGCTGTCCGATACAGTTTTTCCAGACTCTGCATTTCCTCCTTGACACATTGAAACAGGTTCTGTTCTCACCCGTTTCCATCTATGCTTCAGAAATCACACCTTTCTGCCATCCAATTTAAATTTATTGTGCTTGAAGGACTCCAAACAGGTATTGATGTTCAGTGATATCCTGGCATAACCAGTCCACAGTCAGGACAAAGTGATCTTCATGTGCTTTGTCAGGCTCACAGGACAGGTGTCTCACTGACGTTTTAACCCTTCACTAACCAGCAAGCGAGAAGAAGTTCATTAAATCGCAAAGAGATAGATGGATGTTAAGACTCTACAAGTATTTTCAACAGTCGTGTAGGTACTGATGTAAAACTGAACAAAGCATGAGTGTCTGCACCTTAGTTAAACTCATTGTGCCGCAGCAGGTTCAGACCCTTGCTGCACTCTCAAGAGGTTAAACATGTAAGTGCACATCAGACAACTCTGAAGCTGGTTAATTAGAGCCAGTTCATAAATTAGTGGTGGTAATTACTACGACAGAATGAGATTACTACTCTCTTGTCCTGTGCAAAATACAATAAAATACCATTTAATGTCCATGGGGAAATTAAGTTAGTGAAATGTGTGTTCTGTGTGCATATTTAAGGGAGCACTTTTGGGACATGTTTGGGAGGCTAAAAGCATGAGAAACATTCACCTGTCTCTGTCCAGACTAATGGTGCCTTAAATAACCACTCACATTTTGCTACACAGCTACTTTAAATTTATTTTAAAAAAATAAAATATTCAAGTGCCATTATGCCATATGTTGATCAACTGATGTAGGCAAATCTAACTTGACAATATAAACCAAGATGGGTTCTCTCCAACTTTTCTGCATATCTTCGAGTCAAGTACATCAAGTTATGGTGAAAGCAGATACTTTTCAGCAGTTTTCTTTTTTGGCAAACATTTTCTTGTAAATTAATATAAACAGGGCAAAGAGTCAGAACGAGAAATGTGTAAAATGTTGTAGAGAGCTCAAATTTCTTGCTGAAAAATGGAAATGAACAGGACGTTGTGGATGCAAGTTTTCATCAACCCAATGTGCAAAGAAGACTTCTAATCCTATCATATTACACACAGCTCATATTTGCTATATTTCTCTTATCCTTATTTTCACAGTGCTGTTATCTCTCGCTTTCAACGCACTTTAACTTCTTCTTCAATCACTGCTCACTACTTATACTTGTAATATAGGCTGTTGTGTTTTATGGTTTGTTTTTTTTGTTTCATAGCCTTTTGTTTTCATGCCGCCTTGCTGCAGATGTATTTTTTCTCATGGGACTTAAGAGATCCAAGCAGAACTGAATTGGGCTGTTCATTTGTTTTTCTCTACAAAATAAAATCATTTAAGAAAGCAAATGGGGCTTGGAGTTGAAATCTAATGACATCTCATGGTTTTAATCCTGTGGCCACTGATCAGGTTGTAATAAAAGGTTCTTCAGCCATCTGCTTTTTGTCACATTTAGAGCAGGTTTATTGGCTCCTTTTCTTGTACTTGTGCCCTGATACTCAGTAGATTCATGACGGTCTCTCCGTCTACACTGCCGCAGATAAAAGAATGAGCAATCACAGGGGAATCCTGCTCAAGATGGCAACAGACGGCCCCCTCTCTTCACTTGCATATCAATGGAGTCATCAGTGAACACTCAGTGCATGGAGGGAGCGCTAATAAGATGGGACAAGCTACACTTGAGGCGGACTGCTGATTGGCATCAATCTCCTTATATCCAGGGGCTTTATTTCCTTATTATAACAGAGAGCCACTAGACAAGCAAATCAATAAGCAGCTTCCGCCGGGCTCAGATACGAGGACCTCAGATCACTCTACACAGCTCCTTTAAGGGTCCTCAGCGGAGGTTTGAACACATGAGTCTATTTTAACACCTGAGGTAAAAATTTCCTCTCTATGACATTTGCTGCAAAGCCTGCAGTACGAGCAGAGTCGACGCTTGTTTGCATAAATGGATAAGAAAGTAGTGTTGGAAATAATGAGGTGAAACTGATAAATGATTCCATTAGTTAACTTAATGAATTGATAATTCAATTTGGTTTGTGGGTGTGACAGGTGCACAAAAGTGGAAATGAAAATAAAAAAAGAAAGCCAGCAGGAGGAAAATTAAATTAGGTGAGCACTGGCTGGAAGAGTAAGTCTTTCTGAAAACAAACAAAAACTCTAATAAATGAAAGGTCACATTTTTACCCCCATAATGTTATTTACAGTCGAAGACAAGACTATCACACCCATGGCTGTGCAGGCACTTTGTCGGAGCATCTAATTTCCTTTTCACTATCTGCTTTTCTCTTTTTCCGGAGTACTAAGCAGCATATTGAGATGAGACGCACTCCTCTCCTCCATCTGCCCTTTGACTTCATTGAGCGGAACCATAACTTTTCCCTTTCATTTATTACGGCCCGTCTGTGTTCCGGTTCATCGAGTGTTGTCCTTCAGACGGGCTTTAAACAAACTGCGTCTTAATGGTGCTAGGAAGCTCATAAGACCTGACCTTTAAGCCGGTGCAGAATGAAAACAGAGCGAGGAAGCGCCACAATTTGCATGAAATGCACTATAAAACGTTAAACCTGCTGGGGGTATACAGGTCAACGTTAACAAAATCCGATCTCTACAATAAAAGGTAAGCTTGAATTTCCTTTGCTATTGGAATCCATTCACACAGCTCATGATACTGCAATTATCCAGAATTTGTCATCCCCTCTTGCCTTCACCTTTATGTTTCCCTTTTTCCAACACAAATAAAGGAATGAGTGTACGTCTTGTTCCACAAATCCCTGGTATTAGAATTAAATCATATCCCATAATCGTGGCAGACTGTCTTATGTAGGAGCCAGATCCTCGTTGTGTTTCAATTTAACAAAGTGCTGCATCCGAGAAAATACAGGGAGGATTGTCTCTTTTCACACTCCATTTCCTCCCATTAGAGTCATTTATCTTTTCATTTTCTTCTCATTTACTCCATGGTGGAGTCAATTAAGAACAAAGCTGTGGGTGAAACAAGACGTGCTACTTAAAATCTGCTGTGGATTACTGTATGGTGTAAGGGATTAGCAAAATGTATTTTTTAATATATTTTTTGGGGAGCTTTTTTTTATACCTTTAATTAGAGAGGATAGGACAGCAAATAGAGCAGGAAACGGCACAAGTGACATGCAGGAAAGGTGCCACACAGGCTGGACTCCAACGCTGGGAGGGTTTACTCCATGAGGCAACCTAGTCTACAAGGTTTTATCAGCATATATAATGACAGAGAAGTAGGAGCTCTGAATTTTAAGAAAAAAAAGTGCTGTAGTTACAATTTGGCTCACTTTTTTAAATTCCCGCAGCATTTTTCATTGCCCAGGTGCACACTCTCAGGTCACAATAATATAAAACAACAGTATATCAAGGAAGAATTCCTTAATTTATTCTTAAATACAGCCATGCTCCTGCAGGCCGTACATCTGGCTCCGCTCCTGACAGCAAAAGACATTAGTGGTGAATTTAAAAGCTACCTGATGGATGCCACACACTCCACCTTTCTTCGAATGATTTCTCATCCCCTAACAATTCCATCAGCCCAAGGGAAAATACTACCAAACGACAGCAGCGGCAATTTTCAACCTTATCTGTGTACTTGTCATAGATTGACATGCCGGTGTGGGCCATTGCACTTGTCAATACTTTGTATCTCAAAGGGAGGCTAACACTAAATCTGTCACAGTCTATAAGCAGAAACAAGAGAGACTCATTTCAGCCTCGATAACTCCCTTATTTTCTGTCTCAGACAGGAAAGTCCATCTGAAACAAAGAAAATTGAAGTGCCAACAAGATATATTGAGGACTGATGCATCATTGTTTCTGTCCATGGTTTGCTTTTGGTAACATAGAGAATGCTCTGGCGTTCATGTTAACAAAGCTAAATCAAAAGAACTGGTTATGGTTTGAGAAAATGTTGCAGTATTAATAAAGGTTAGCTTTCTTGGGACTGCTCTTTATAGGCTGGTCATAACTGTTGCAAGAAGAAATTTGGAAACCAAAAGGAGCCAGAACACATAAGCCCTGAATTTTAAAGAATAAGATAAAGGAAGTGTCCATAATCAGTGGTGGTAAAATTACACACATCATTCATCAAATGGGAAAAGGAAGCCCTGATAAAAACAAAAGTACAAAAAAGTAAAAGCTCTTGGATGTAGTCACACTTTAAAAGAATAAAAAGAGATCCATGGGACATTTTGACCCCTGCTTCTGTTCGAAGTTTACACATGCCACTCATGCTGGACTATTAATTCTTAAACATACAACGCGTATCTTAACACATGGGTCATGATTCAGGACTTATCACATCACACAACACTTTTCAATAGTATCGAGATTATACATAAAGGTAAAAGTGCAGCTTTCTGTGTAACTGCACTTGTTTGGATACCAGGGTACCAAAATCTGAAGGTATATTGAGGAAGATCCTCCTAAAAATAAGACAAAGACCAATTTAAAACGTTTCATCCCAGTGAACACTAATGATTTACTTGACATGTGCGACAGTCTCCTTATCTCATGACTCTCCCCTGCTCTCTGTCAGTCTGCAACAGAAACAAATGAAATCTGTGCTTCTTAGTGAGAGGCACAATGGACTTTTCATCATGGCAGTATTTACAGACTTGTGAATTGTGGCGTTCTGACTGTTTTTGTGGGGTAGAGGAGGATATAGATGAAGCTGACAGTGTGAAGAGTTGCACACAAACGGTAAAGCTCTTTTTTGCACATTTAAGCAGAGCTGTGCTGTTGATTTTAAGTACTAAGGACCTTACAAAACCATGAATATGAAAAAATCTGATTCAACTTCATGAACACTGTTGGCCATAAAGAGGAAATATGATATTTCTACTCTTCATGAAGTGATTGTGACGAGTGATTTTTCTTTTAGGATTAAAATCTTCTCAAACATTATTATCAATCTCTTCTGACACAATGGGAATTAAACCACAATTAAACTTTGCAAATCACAATTGTTTCATGAAAAGAGGTGTAAAATATTTTATTCCAACACTGTGGGCAACAGTGTATTGGATTCACTTTTTTTTTTTTTTTATTGCTGCACTAGATCTCATAACTTCCTCGTGTTGCTCAACCACTGCTCTTTCTCTCATGCTTGTGGCAACTTTAGATCATAGACAGCAACAGACAGTGTTCACTGTGAAACCAAAACATCTGGAGATTTTGCTTATTGACAACAGTATGGAAAGCTCCTTTTCTGGGATTGTTTATCATTCTTACTGGGTTAGAGGGAAAACATTATAATGAGCACTGATGAAGAGACATTGAACTTCCCAAAGCCATAAGTGTCAGCTTCAAATCACCACAGTAACATGTTTTTCTGTGGGCTGTCCAAACCAGAGGGATCATATTTTAACAAACATATGCACATAAAAGCTGCTGAGCATGCCATGGTTGCATGTACATTCAGTGATCAGTGCAATACAGCTCAAGGCACAGGGGGTCTGTGTATGAACCAACCAGGGTCACCTCAAGGCTCTGAGGTCATTCTGATGACAGGATTTTTAAGCGAATGGGGAACCTCGAACCTCCATTGAAGTGAATTTGTGACACAAATTTTGTTTGTTCACATTCAAGCTTCACATCCAGCTCACAAACATTGTGCATTGTGATGTTTATCTGACAAGCTTTTCCCTTTATTTACCACTTTAAGGAGAGAGGTACGGCACCACTGCTGTGATCGGCGCTGTCTGGTGCACCCACACATATATGCACAGTGCACACAAACAGACACTCACACAGCAGGATAGATACAAAAGAACATGCTTTAAACCCTGTTAAACACAACACTGACTCCCTTGTTTATCAGTTTATCAATCCACCTCCACACTTACATTCAACAAGAAATACAGTTATAAAACAGCATACTGTTTTCCGTTGACAGCCCCAAATTAGAGTCAACAAGCCATCAAACAGTTGAGCTGAATCACGTTTTAATTAAACAGTAAGATTTGCTTTTTCTTCTTCTTCTGCTCGGTTTGATAACTAAATTTCTGGTTCTAGCTTTCAAAACTTGCTTCAGGCTAGTGCTGTTCATTGAACTTGATGCCTTTTAGTAACTTGTTTGGTGTTTATTACATAAATATTACATTTCAGCAACAGTTTCAACAAATAAAGCAATTCACGGGTTTGCAAAGAACCACTTGTGAATTTCATCTTCAAAGTGATCTTTTTTTTTCTGTGACTCAGAGTAGCTTTCTTTCACTTTTTTGTGCTCTAAAACATTGATGCAACTGTCCATGGATAAAAGCGAGAAGGTGAGTTTTCTATAATGGTTCTTAAAAGGACAGAAGAAGCGAGCTTGTGCCTCTACTTTTGTGTATTTACTGACTTGGTTGGAAAGGAGGCGAAGGAGCAGACTCTTAGAGAAAAATCACTTTGGCACATTCATCTGCCAGAATCAGGGCAATGTGAAAAGCACATTTTCTGTGCACTCTGCCCGAGCAGACAAGCAAAATAAAATCTAATTGGTCAAAGGGGGTGAAAAGAGAAGAGATGGAGCAGAGACAATGTGTTTGAAATTGTTGTATGTTTTTGACACTTGGCTGAATCTCTTTTAAGGGAAGACAGCTGAGCAACCAAAATGAAAGACCTGCCATTAGGCATCTATTCTTCAAGAGAGATGTTATTTTCTCCCATCTAAACATGACAGGAACATTCTGGAAAATTGCATCAAGGAAAGTGACATTATACACCTCAGTACCTCAGGCTAGAAGAGAGGATAGAGCTGATGGGTCTTCTTTGAGAGGGAGTGTTGGCTCACTTTTGAACTTTTTACTTCAGAGTATTGATGCCTGATACTTTTAAGCCATTTATTTTGGCAGGTACCAGACAGGAAACTCTATGACCGCTTTGATTTTTACCCTTAAACATTTGATTCTTCATAGGGAGTGGCAGAATGAAAATAGAGAAATATTATAAGAAGAAAATTTTCCTGTTAGAAAAGTTCAATCAAAAAAGAAGTCAAAGAAATAGTTCCACTTTCTCTTGTTTTCTCCCCTTCTTTCCTTTTTCCTTTTTTACTAAAGTTGCTATTTAGCAGAGTCTCAGGAAATTTCACTCAAATTCTTCTCACCTATTCCTCCCTTTATTTTCCTATTTCTGTCTTTCTCTCTCCATGTAGGGCTCTCAAAAGCTGGGTTTCCATTACAGTTTTTCGCAAAATAAAAGCGATACTCCTAAAATTTCGACAAAGTATATTGGCGCTTTGAACATGTTTCCATTGAAGGTTGTTCTAGGCAAGAGTGCCGTAGCTCTCGTCAAATATTGTCCCGGTGCGAAGATCAGTTTCTATCTCCTTATAACACTCTGCATTCCTCTGTTGTTTGCTGTCTAATATGGCCGTTACGGTTTTCTCTAAAATAATTGCGAGAAAAGTCTCCGTCTCTTCCTCTGTCCAACGAGGCGCCATGTTTACTCACAGAGAAGTGATCGTGTGACCAGGTACATCATGTCCTGTGACATATAATTGCAGTAAAAGTGTTTCCATTGATATATCTAAATGTAGAAACGTTTAAAAAATCACCTCATGGAAGCGTAAAAACTTTTTAGCGATATCTTAGTGCTTTTTCGAAATTCAGGTGTTTCCATTACCAGTTTTTTATAGCACTATTTCAATTTTGAGCATATCCAAGGGTAATGGAAACGCACCTAAAGACAGTTTGTCTTACTCAGGAGCGGCAGCTATTCCCCTGAGCTTCCCCAACAGCAAGAAGTTTAACATCAATCTCAGAATTTTCTTGTTCCCATTTAATCTGTAAATCATTGTCAAATTACATCTCAATGGTTGACGGTTGATGGTGCCAATAAAGTGCAGTTGTGTGAGGTACTTGTCAGCTATGAGACTGTATATAGAATGGACAGCATGTCTCCACCTTTTAGTATTGCACTGTTTTTTCCCCCAATCAGCTGCTATAGTGCTTCCAGATTCTGCGCAGGAGAGACCATAGAAGAGTGTAGAAAAGCTAAAGTTTCATCTAGCTGCTGCCCAAAGGGAACAGAGCCAAAGCAGTAGAGTTTGCAGCTTTTATAAACTTTTTGTCTTTTGTTCTTAACCTTTTTGCTGACTTCTATGGGGTGAATAATAGATTAAGACTTTCGTAGCAGAGGTTGTTGTAGGATTGCACATCAATAGCTTTTTAACAATGAAAACCCTTTTCAAAGTAAAATCAATAAAACACAACTCCTGGCATCTTCTGAGTCAAATCTCTGCAATTTTACAAAAGAATGTTTCAAAGTAATCCCGAAACCAACTAGAAAAAGAGAGAGAATATAAAACATGAACCATAATGAGCTGAAACCTGGAGGGAGTGATGAGGGAGAGAAAGGGAGAGAGAACGATGTCTTGGAGCAGCAGCATTTTAATATGCTGGCTGCATGTAATGTTGAAATTAGTTTTATGCGTTCTGGCAGGGGAATGCCAGAGAGCAGAGCCAGGTGAGGGCCTGTGAGTACACAAGTCTGGAAACATAAATGCTGTAAAGCAAAACACAAGCTGCCTATTGGGAGGTGAGGGGAAACAATATTAAGTCTGACAGTGATGGATGATGCTGCTTCCTGTAGAAGGCTGGTGGGTTCAGGGCCCTTTAGTGCTTAGATTGTTTATAGTGAAGGTGCAATGTACATGTGGTTGACACGAAACAGGTGAGTTTGTAGATTTTGTTGTTGTTTTTTAAATTTTTTGAAAGTAATCCCAGTGTTTGTTTGCTTTGGTTTTTGTTTGTTTGTTTGTACTTTTGCTAATGTTTTTTTATGAGGAGGAAATAGGGCATTGTCTGTTTTTGTTGTTTTTTTTTTCAAATTATGATCTTTCCAGGAGGACTTAATATAACAGTTGGCACCAAAATGTTCATTGCAGCACTGTTATTTTGATTTACATAGGCTATTTATTTTACGCTTCTCTTTTTTTGACTGATTTTTTTTAGGTTAATCGTTCACAACAGAGTAACCTTTGCCCCGTAGTGTAAGATATCAGGGGTGTATGAGGAGGCTTGACAGAACGTTACAAATTTTCTATGCTCATCTACCATGCAATACTTAACGCACTGCAAAAAAGGGAGTCTGAATATAAGATAAAAATACAAATTTTGATGGAAAAATATCTTAAAACAAGTGAAATTATCTGTCCATGCAGCAAGATAATTTCACTTGATTAGAAATCTTGAAATAAGTCTGATAAATCTAAAAACAAGATGGCCTTGATGAGTATTCTCAGATCTTAAAACAAGAAAAAAATGCTCATTTTTAGATTAAAACGCTTGAAAACAAACTTCCTGAAGAAGAATTTTCAGTGAAATATACTGAATATGAGCGATAGAATATTTTTTTGTGTTATTCTTTAATCAAGCAACTTGAGGTCGAGCTAAATCTTGAAACAAGTTTAAATTACATGTGAGATAACCAAAGTAACTTGTTTTAACAGTTATCCACTCATTTTAGGATTCTCAGACGAATTAAGACAAAATTGAAACATTCATGGGATCTAACATAGTTTTAAATGCTAAAAATAAGTTAAAAAAAAACATTAAAACAATATGTTTAATTTAGCATGTCTTAAAGTATTTGCAGTGTGATTATATCAAAGACTGACAAGCCTGAATGTTCAAAAATAAATGCAGTATCACACATACCTGGCTATGTGTGGGCATTGCCTTATTTCCTGCCGTAGTTACTCTTCTGTGGAAATCACTTTGACTTCTCATGAAAATTTACAAGAGGGCTCAGGGGGAATGGTTAGATGGAACTGTGGTAATCTCCACAAAACTTTAAAGAAGAGGTCACTACACATGGATCTCTTTGTTGCTTCATGACTTATTGGAAGGTGAGCCTCAACATCAGAGTCTGCTCATAGCTGTTGTCTCTAGAGGGCTGGCCAATCAGAGGGAAGGGAGTTTGTGAAGCAGGGAGCCTTTAAGAGACAGCAACTGAAATGATTGATTTCAGACTGCTGAAATAAGGCTTTTCTCAACACCAATGTGAGGAAAACAAGGGGTTTTTTTAGCTGTAAAACATGTAAAGCTACTATAAATGTACCAGAGGCACAAAACCTCCTCTTTGAATAATGAACCATCTCATACTGTTTAGCTGGCATGATCAATATCAGTGTTTATAGGGGGTCAATTTTCACTTTGTGTGTATTAAAGCTCTTTTTTTGCAACACTTTCCTCATCTTTTGCTGATGCTTTTCAATATGAAACAAAAGCTGCCATAATACATGCTTCTTCATGACCTCATTGGGACTCATGCTCAAGACAGTAAAGTAAATCTTGCGTTGAAGCTAATTGCTTGTTATGTGCTCTGCAAGAACAGTGATTTTTTTTCACTTTGTTTCAAATTTGTATCAAGGCTGGATTCAGATTAGAAGCAGAAGTTACTAGAAGACGACAGAAGTATCAAACCAGAGAGAACATCAGTGATTTGTAGCTGCTGCTGTTGTCTCTACGTGTGTCTGAACATTGACCACTCTGGCAATCGATAATGTCACCGCAAGCTTCTCAGAGTTCAAACGGCCCAGACAAATGAAGTCCACATCAGTCTGCTGGCCCCTCAGATGAAGAAGATGAAGAGCAGCTAAAGGGGAGATCAACAGCCCTGCACTCCAAAAATAACATATTAAATTGTCCTCTGCTGCTTCACTCTGGAGCTCAAATTGATGTTTCTCTCCAGCACAACAACAGTTCAATATATCAAGCAGCTACTTGTGGTATTTTAAGTTTAGAGCCATTGCCTCCAAATACCCTCCTAAATATAATTTAGCAGTTTTACAGCACGAGAAACAGTCGGAGAAGATGAAGTCCTGGAGGATGAAATAAAACGTGGAATTTGTCATTGATAATAAAAACTGATATGAAGGGTCGGCCGTGCAGTGAAACAGAGGCAGATGGATAGAAAACAACACTTAGGTTATAGAGCAATACTCTCTTTTACTCAGGGTACAAGAAACTTTATTTCAAAAGTACAGTACTTTTACATCCTTTTTCTTGTGTTTTGATCCATATTTTCAGATTGTCACAATGCCATGGTTTAGTTATCATGTACCCGATCTGGCACCCATGTGATGTACGTATGTATACGCAAGCTGCAGTTCACTTATTAGCCACTGGGAGATTGTTTCAAAAGCAAGTTAAACCCTGGTAGCTGTGAATTAAAAAGCCCAACTCTGTAACTGACAACTGTCCATGAGCTGGGTCCCTGTGTAAAAATTCAATGATGATGATCCAATTCAGAGGTTTTTAAATCATGATATTACCCCATTGTCTGCTGAAAATAGTGCAAAGGTGACATATTAGCCATTGAAACTTAACAATGAGATTGTTTCAAAGAGAAATACAAGTTCATTTAGGAGAATGGTATGTTTGCAATTGTGCTGCTTCATCTCTCCTTGTTACAACACTGTTAGTATTTGGGATTGAGGAAACCAGCTTTTGGAGTTATCAGAGGGAATGGTCATCCAAATATCACCAGACAGAGGATTTCAGCTGCTGTTTTGGGGATCTCCTTTGAGACATTTTTTGTAAAGGAGCATCAAATGTTTTGGGTGATAAGCCAGCATTTTGGTCAGGGCAGTTACGCACCTGGACTTTCTTACTACAGAGCTCAAGTGACGTCACATGGGGAAATTGTAGTTGTGAATCTTCTTGTTGTCATTCATGGAGCATACTGCGCAAAAACCTGTTTATCACACAGCATTCATCCTGTCTTCTCAAATGTGTTTAGCTACTAATATGAGCACTTGCATCTCCACAACATCAAGGATGGAAACTTTGGACTGATTGGAAGCTGAGTGGTGCTTCCTATCTGTATGAATAGATACATGTATAAATATACATACAGAGAGAGCCTTTGTAAACCCTATGTATCCATAATAACATACAGTTCTGTATAAGTATAGGTGAATAAGATAAATTGATGACTCTCCATGTTTTATCAGTCATTCACTTTATAACAGTTTGGTGTCTCACCAGTGTTGCTCTTCCAGCAGCTTCTCCAGAATATTGAAAAATCCCAGCCACTTATTGCTTTAATAAACTGTGACTGATAGAACAGTGTACTCATGACTGAGCGACTGCAAATATTCTGCTCTGCTATTATTAAAACCTCTCACAGAATAAAAAGGAGGGCCCTGCCTTATGGTGCAGGGGCAGGTTATTGTGAAGCAATTTGAATAACAACACCAGGTAATTGAACAACATCAGCAGAACTGATAAAGTTAAAGCACTGACAGATGGTTAGAACAAAACCCTGATGATGAACAAGTCTCTTGTTGAGCAGCTGTTATTCTTCGGACACAAACTTCACTTTGCTGATTCCAGGTTTTGCAATCCCCAAAAACACCCATCACTGCACTAAAGTTGCAAAGTTGTTTTCAACTGGCTTCTGTGTAATGAAAAGAACCATCACAGTTTATAAAGTTTATTTTATTTATTTTTTTCTCCTCTTTATAGCTTTACCAAAATTGGATTTCAAGCCTGGCTACCCTAAGAGGATCTACAAACACATGTGGTGCAAAGAGCAAATCTGTGTGGAAGAGCACCGGGCGACAAAAAAAGAAATAAAGAGTGAAAATTAAAGTGGTTTAGCCTGAATGGATTTAAGGGGCTGGAGAAGAAATTTCAGGGCCCAGTCATTCATCTCCTATGGTTTTTAATATACATTTTTAATGGTTTGTCTGTATCAGCACAGCAGAAATCATGAGTCATTCTTCAGGAGGTGCCTCACTCTCACTGAGCTGTTGTGTGGGTGGCATTCAATTGTTGCATCATTAATTTACTTCTATTAATTATAGATTCCTGCCAGCAACAATAGTGGAGATGAGAATGACTTAAGAAAACAGCAGCATAATAACAGATGATTCACTCTTCTTGACATATTTTAAGTTAACATTTGTAATATTGTTATAGGATGATTTCAATTGAATTTGAATAATGTGTGACTGTGAGGCGATCAATAGGATATCGATCATTTGTTGCTTCATATTGTTCAACAGAAGAGCACCAAATATGCACGTACCACAGATGCATGTTGTGCCGAACAATTAAGCAAAACTGAATGATTATTTTGGACAATAATGAGATTTGTGATTGAGACGTTTCTTAGGAATAATGATCCTATTAATCTATATTCTTTGTTCTGAAGGAACATTAATAGATCATGGATAGTTGTGGAAAATGTACACTTCAATGAAACACAAATAATTATTGATTTAATACATTTTGAATTTGAAGTACAACAACAGAAAGCATGTATAGAAGTATATTTGGTGTACTGCAGCACTTTTAAGTTAAATTCTTGTTTTATTCTTTTTTTAAATGCTTTGTTTATGTTTAGTTTCATTATGATGATGATGATTACTATTATCCTAAGCTTTTAATACATTCCAATAAGCCAAATTAAATGCGAGTGTGGGCTCACACAAGTCATACCTTCTTGCAGGTATGATATGTTTCTTTGCTCATCAACATATGGATGTACCACTCTTTTTCCAATTGAATTTAATGAGGCTTGCCAATCAGTGTCTCTTCTCCCTCTGCGCAGCAATTATTCACAAATTATGATCCATTTATATCACCAAAAAGAGTTTTTTTCTGTATTTACACCGCGCGAGGTGTTCTGAGAAAAACTAATGTAATTTTCTTCACTAACTTAAGAAAAGAAAATGAAAAGGGGGTGTCATAGTGAGAAAATCACACAATATCTAATTAGCAGTAAACTCTTGCACTACTGATATGGAAAAAATGTGTGTCCATTGGGATGCATGGGCTCAAGAGTAAAAAAAAAAACATTAATGTGACACTCTAGTTTTTTCTTTTTTTGTTAATTTACTGTTACTGTCACAATCGTACTACACTTACCCACAAGGAGTCAGAGACCAGAGAAAACCTGCTCATCAAAGCTAAATCACCAGAAGTGTATAAGTGTCACGAGAAACAGATCTAGGAGCAATCTTTGTTTCAGTCTCTCACTAAAGTACATCTCAACACCTGGACTTTCTAACTCCCTGCTAACATTCACTAAAAAAACAGTACAGAATGTTTTTGACTCTTTTGATGTAAATCAGCTGTATCTATTTTGATGCCATCTGAAGTGAACCCTATAATAAGTGATAATTGGCACGTCAGTGGTGACACATCCATGCTGGCCCTCTCTAACAATAAGGGGAAACTCTATCTCTTTGTTTTCTCTCCCCTGCGTTCCACTTTGAACCCCGTTGAGAATCAAGCTCTTCTCTTCAAGGTCTTTAAAGACAGCAGGTGGTCAAAACGCCCACGCCAGCACTAACCCTTGCGCCGTCCCACATGTTAGACACATACATCAAAGCCGGCACACACAACTGCAGCTGTTTGTTTACTCCGTAGCTAAGAGAACGAGCAGCTCTTGATTCTTAGCATGCTGGAAAGTCTGCAGAATAAACAACCCTAAACTCCTGCAGTGTGATCATGCATGTTGTATTATCTTTGATCGAGAAAAAAGAAGCATGTCATCTGGAAAATGTTTGACATGATGATCTGATCTGCTTCTTAGAAAAATGTTTTACTTGGAAAGAAAAAGCAGCTGCATAAACATCGCACAGACAGTTAAAAAAAAAAAGTCATTGGTAAATCATTTCTTTGTTGTAACAGTGCTTCTTGACACTACATCTTATTGGAAAGCCTGTTGATTTTACTTAAATGGTGTCAGATTTGTAAAGACCATTTGTGGTATGTGCCCATGAAAAATTTGCCAAATTTTCTCTGCCAATGCCAAACAGCTTAATCAAGCATTGAGTAATTACATATTTTTATGGCCAACACAACTGGGAGATTGTGTGAAGAATATGGCTGTCAATGTTTTTTTTTTCTTATTTTATGAGTTTGCACTTGTGATTAATGCATGATTGCCCATAGTTAACTCATTTAATCACAGACAGGTGGCACATGGTTTTAAATTTACCTTAAAAGGATGTTTTTGAGCTTTGTCAACATACGACACATATAATTACTTTAATTGTACATCTATTATTGCAACAACCCAAACCAATAATTAAAAAATTAATAAGAATACTGCCTGGAACAGTTTTTTGCTGAAATTTTGGACCAGCTCCCCCCAGTGGTCTGCCACTAACATATATATATATATTTTTTTTTATTTTTTTTTTTTTGAACATTTAATAAAAACAAGATGCAAGTAGTTGTAACATGTATGATGTGAGTTTATAACTAGGCTGTTGTTTTGGGGCTATTTTGTTTAATGACCAATGAGGGGACAAGTGATCCTTGGCCTGAAACAAGTTTGAGAAATATTGTCTTATAGTATCCTGGAGAATAATCTCACCTTCCTCATTTTTTAGAGCTAACATTGAACAAAATGCTTGTAAAAGATAGGAAAACATTCCATGTTTTTAAGAAGCCCATCTAAAAATGATGAAACAGACTGCGTCAGTTTTGAATCACCTAAACATCCTTCCAGGGAAAGCAAATAACTTATTGCAAGCCTCACATGACAGAAAATAAAAACCAGTCAGGATATTTTGCACCAGAGACTCTGAGACAACCCTGATTTGCAGGAGGAGGGACCCTCTGCACCAACTGTCTGCTTTATTGCTCTGGTGGTAACTCAGTTTACAGTAAATGCTAATAACCTTGTTCATGTCAAGACACCCATCTGGCAGAGCTTTGACGCTAAACCTGCCATTCAAAACAACCGTTTCTTTCTCCATTTCTGCTCAAGAGAGCTTTGTTTCTGCTTGCCATCCACGCTACTGCTTAGCTGCTTCAGATTTCCTGCAGTAGGCGGAGGGTCATCATCACAATAGTGTATGTGTGCATTAATCACGCTTCAAAGAAATGCGTGGCATTCAAAATTATTATCGCCTTCACTTTGACAGCCCTTCTGAAAACACAACAGACAAGACTGAAAGTCAATTGCAATAAATGCGCAGGGTTTAAATTTCTGCTTTACTAGAGTTTCTCTTCTGAAGTTTCTTTATCTAAACTTAAGACAAAAGATCCTTCCAACTCTTAGTTTTGGTATAAAAGCAAGATTTTAGGAAGGAAAACACAATATCTACTTGAAACTCTTGCATTGTTATCAAGCATTTTCTTTTTTCTTTTCTTTTCAGGTACCTGTGTTTACCTTAAAAATGTTATATAACAGTTAATGTTAGAGATGTAACTGTAGAATAAAACAGAACTGCAATATAAATGAAAAAGAAAGGAAAGAGGGTGCATTTCTTCAACTCCCTGTATTTCTACGCAGTTAAAGAAAGTGTGCACTCATTCCACCTCTGTTGTTATGTTATCTTATTTCGTGAGTTGAACTGCGTGATCTCCGGACTATAAAGTTCAAGTTTGTTTTGGTTCCTTAGTGAATCTGTCCACCAGGAGCAAGTGAGTCAGATGGATTTTACTGTGACAGCTTTACTGTTTTTGATGCTATCTGCTCAAGATGTTCTTGTATTGAACCTTTTTTTATATTGTTTGCTTGTTTCTGCTGTTTCATGGTACCCTGCAGTGTCACCACGGTGAATCACACTCAAGGTTCATCAACAGTTATTTTCCAACTCGATGAAGAAACTGAAGATTTAACTTGGCGACAACATCCCTTGACATTCATAGCCATAAAAAAATGTTTTAAATGTGTTGTAAATCTTCTTTTCAGACAGTTTGTTCATGTTTAAAGTTTGAAAGTAAAGAGCAGGCTGCAGCAGGAGGAAGTTAAATTTCTGGTTAAGCTACATGTCCATTATTATACTGAAAACTTTATCAGGAGCTGATCAGTATCCTCTGGCAGGTTTCACAAACATGACCCAAAAAGTTCCCTCTTATCTGCTTTCAAAGTGATGTGGACTGACAGGAGCAGTATCATGCATGACGCGGGTGAATAATTCACTGTATTTTTTAGAAAGGACAAAAGACGAGGGGAGACTGACAACTTGTCAGCGGGAGATAACTGGGCGAATGAATAAGAGATGAAGCATATGAAAGTGTGCCAGTAGATGTAGGTAAACCAAAGCCATAGACTTTTCTACTGCCTTTTATGTGTGTTATCACTTTGCCCCTTCTCTTTTCTCTCCTTCCTTTTGTTGTTCTGTCTGCAAAACATTTCTCCTCGTAAATTTTTCAGTCCCTGTATGTCAGAGCACATAGAGGCAAGGATCTCAAGTTCAAAAGGGGTTCCAGAGGGAAAGAGGTGAAGACATGTTTAATGGTGACTAACACTGGCTGCTGATGCCTTTGGCCACTATGTGATTCACTTTCCCTCCTGTCAAAGTGAACTCTGACCAAGTGTGTCCAACATGGCATCCATGTGCAGCGCTGAAGGCGAGTTACGCCAACAAGACAGGAGGGAAGGGGCGCAGAGCGTAACCAAAGGAGCGGCCAGGGGGCAGGTTCTGCTATGATTTGACAGTTTATGGTCAGTGCATTTATCACAAATGTCATTCTTCATCACTGCTGAGCTGCACCATAAAGTCCCTACGTATAGGAGCACATGGTAGAGGAATGGAAAAGGGACCAGTGTAAGAGAAAACACAGCACATGGTGGTTTTCTGCTGAAATAAACATCAACATAAAAGCAAATTGCTGTTCCTGTATCTAGAGGAGAAGCATTATGATGTGAGACACGTTGCTAAGTAGAGCAAAGATACTAAAGCACAATGTAACTTACATTCAAAACATTGAATAAGCATTGATCAAATGTAGTAGTTGTTTGAGAGTGCATCCTGGGATGAAAATAAGATTAATAATAGTTTTTTTGAGAGGCATGCATTTTAAATAAATTTTATATCAGGCTATTTTATGCAATACTGAAAAGATGAGACTTTTTACCTTATGTTGAAACTTCTCAAACAAAACATAACGCAACAATATCAAACTGTCATTGTATCAGCCTGAATGTAAGATGACCCCGATTGGAAGGCAGCCCGACCTTTGTTTCCATTAT
Organism: Thalassoma bifasciatum; assembly: GCA_008086565.1. Lineage (NCBI taxonomy): Eukaryota > Metazoa > Chordata > Actinopteri > Labriformes > Labridae > Thalassoma > Thalassoma bifasciatum. The sequence continues at coordinate 129,659 of RPOG01000118.1, forward strand.
TCAGCTCTGTACTCACACACTCAGTTCAAGACAGTCATACATGCTCGCCATATTCAGACATGACTATGTACTGCTGTTTGAAAGGTTTTTAATGACTCTGCTTCATCATTAACCGTTACGTTAGAGTCAGCATCGTGACACCACCCTATTTATTGAATTAATTCCACTTTGTTCCCAACAACCACTGTCTCTCCACCTTTCATCTCGCTGGCTCTGTAGCCACAAGCAAAGTCTGGACTCTTTCATTAGGGGTTCATGTTGCAGATAAGTGGCACATTCACTAATGTGAACAAATACTGGCATGTAATTAGTAAACCCTTCATACAAAATAACCCCATATTTTTCAGGTGATAAAGGACTTGTCTAATGTCCTGTTCAATATCTGAAAACTGTGGGTGGGGGTGTAAATTAGTCTTCTTGCTAACTTTGGGACTCTAGAGTCATGTGTATTTTACAGAGGGTGACCCAAAAAGAAGACCCCCTACCCAGCTTCTTGGAAATACAGCAAAAATACTCAAAGATACTCAAAGATGACAAAGTAGCTTCACAACCTATATAAATAATTTTATTTGAAACAGTCCTTTTCTGTTTGAAATGAAAATTTTCAATAATGTATGGAAGCCCATCCCTGCCAGTTAGAAAAAAAAAAATCTTTGTTGAGATTTTTCTGCCCATACAAAGTCAAGATTTTGGTATTTTTTCCCAAAAATTGACCCTTATCGCAGAATTCTAAATTTTCATGCCAAATTATGACTTTTTACATCATAACTCTAACTTTATTTCCTCAACGTTTTGACTTTTTTTCTCTTAATTTGACCTATCATCTCTAAATTTTAACTTTTTCATCTCAAAAACTTCAACTGAATATGGGCCCAAAAAAAATCTCAACACCGGTCAGAACTACATCAAATATTGGGGTACTACTGTAAATCTGCAGTTGGTCTGTAAAAGTCCATTTTCCCTTAGCATTTTCTGTCTGAGAGCACAGCACAAGCAGTCAGTGTGTGTTTTCCTCAATGCTCAACATCTTAACAGGTCGGCGAACCCAGACATTTTCCCCTGGACATAATTTTATGACCAAAATGAGGACATGTCCAGGCAAAAGAGGACATTTGGTCACCCTATTTTAACATGATTTGTCTGTACAGTCTTTGCAGAGAGCAAATAAAGCCATAAATAAAGGTGAAACTTAAGATGCTTCAATAAATACAGTCCTGGTACAGCTTAATAGCCTGACTTCTGAACCTTCAAACACTATGCAGTTTTCAGTCATTACCACATTGACGGGTTTTTTCCATCTCATCCTTTCTAATCTGGTGAACAGTGCATGCTATTCTCTGAGTGTACTGCACATCCCCGGCCATATGTTACTCCCCCTGACCCCAGGGTTTAACAGGGCAAAAATAAATCGTGATTTTTCCATACTGGCCTCTGAAGTTTTATGAATCCATAAACAGATCAAGATGGATTTTCATGTAATCAGATATTCTGAGTCTTAATCCTTCGCCTTGCTTACAGTATAGATTGAGTTGTGAGGGGGAGTGAAGCACTGCCACTCCAAGTGCTTCCCTTCAGTGATCACAGTGAATCAGCGCAAATTGAGCAGCTGCACTTTGAACATGAATATGGTGAAGACAGAGATGAAAAGTTGGATTTGAAAAGAGGTATTCATCGTGAAATAACGTTTTGCCTCGCATTAGGAGCTGGTCGTCATCATCTTACTAGGTACCAAGACAGAAACAGATGCTAAATAGCAGCAGTCCCATGGCAAACATATTCCCATTTTATGGCTCTTTTATCAAGTAAAAGAAACATTTTCAGACTTCATATGAACCACATCCACTGACTAGAAAATGTCTTGTTTTTCAGCTTTTAACAATAAGTTTAAGGTCTGTCTACTGTATTGTGTAATAGTTATCCTGTGAAATACATTAGAACTCCATTTCAGGTTCTTAAACAAGATATTTTGATACTCTGTTATTCATTTATGACACTTTAACATTAAATACCTGATATATTTGTAATTTATCCTCATTTTTTTCAGTCCTGTGCATTCAGACATTCAGCAGGATGTCAAGCATTAAATGCAGAAAATCTGGTGAATGTGTATATTTCTCGGTTAATCTGAGAGGCAAACGGTGGTCACAGTAGCACAAGGTTAAGCGGTCTATAGCACCATGGAAAATACAACCCAGGGCTAATCCTTTAAATCTTGGCAGATCTACCAGCACAGGGAAAAAAACACTCCATGCAGCATAACTGGAAACAGACACTATGTGATCCACATTGTCTCATTGTTAAATGTTTGATTAACTCAGTCTCCTGTGTGGGAAGCTCCCTCACTGTGGTCACCTGATACTGTTTGGCTGAAATGAATTAAATGAACGTATAATTGGAACCACCATTCCCATCATCACACTGCCTATAGTTATTTAACTGTGCTGAAGATAAGGAAACATTTAAGAGCATTTCATTGAATTTCTCAATTAATTTTACTGTGATTGGAAAATTGAGCGCTTAGTCTTGTACGCTATTTGACAAGTGACTTTGCAGTTAAGTATAAAACAGCCTGATGCATTAGTGGCACAAGCAGACTTTGATTTAACAAGGAGAAAGCTACTGTTTAAAGCCTGCTATAGCATTGGCTGTCATCAGCAAGCACTCTCACACAGCTCAAGCTACCTGTCTGCTTTATCCCTTTGGGGAGGAGAATAAGCGAGCGGTCCGACACATCCACGTGTCAGAGCTGCGAGCGGTGCCAACCACAAGGTTAAAAGGACGGCAACCTTTTATGTAAAGCTCTTCAAAAGAGTTTATGCTAATTCTGTTCTCAACTGAGAGTGAAAGAGTTGTTCTTTTATTTTGTAGGAGCATATCATCACGGTTACATCTCTCCTCCTGGGGAAACAATCAAAGTTCGACGAAATCAAAGATTTGGGCTGACTTGGTGCCTGAGTGCATCAGACCTTATCACCCTTGTTTTAATATTCTGGGCGCAAAACTCAAATACATGCACATATTCCTCTGCCCCTCAGGCAACTTTGTGAGGTAGATGGTTTCTGTGTTTTTTTCTTTTCGATGAAGAAAGAAAATTAAAAGTTGGCATGGAAATGGGCTGCATTGACTGGGTGGATGATGAATTTAAATGAGATACGTTGGTCCTTGAGTGTTTACAGAAGAAAAATGTTTGATTCAAAAAGCTTAGAGTTTATAAAGATCCCATATTTGAACATTAATAACCTACCAAGGATTTAAAAACAACACTACTAAATCTGAAATATATTTCTGCAATGATAATTTTTGTAATATTGTATAATGTTTGTTTTGTTTTTGGGGATTAATTAGACCCCCAGTAAAGCTGCTCTTTGGAGCATTTGCAGCATCTTAAAGATTTTCTGTGGCACTTTTATTAGCCAGACAACCAGCCACTCACTCCACTTCACTGTAGTTTCTCTGGTCGATTTTCTCTGCCAGGCAGTATCCATCAAGCTTAGCGTCAATAGTGCTGATGGCAGACTCCCTGGATCGAGTTGTGTGGATGGGGGGACATGTCACGCAGAGCTAGAACGGCAATCAAGCACTGGTGAGAAGGTTCATCCAGAGAGAGAAAGCTCTGGATGGTTCTTTGTTGCCTTCTATTATTTCTGATATTACTTTAATGCTCTGTTTCGAAAGTTGTTTTTCTAGACTCCTGGTATTTTAATAAATCTGATGTTCCGTGTGCTCACAGCTATAAATTTACTACTAAATACCAAATTATTGGGGGTTTTTATTGCACAAATGGACAGACAGGCTGGGTAATTTCAGCTTTTTTTTTTAACGATGCATGGTGGGCTCCAGCAGCAGTCCCGACCTGCCAACTTTCCTGCAAAGTGTTCCTCTTATCAGCAGGGAATTTATTTCAGCATGTGCAGAGGAATAGCTACATTCAAAGATAAAACCATCGATCTCTCGTCGTCTGATGGTTGAGGTCATGTTGCTGTTATGGCGAAGAGATAACTGATGAAGAGATGACCCTGCAACGTCACAGAGATTGGCACAGACTGAATTTTATGGTCCAGAAAAGGTCACTGACGCCATAAACACAACTGGAATGGTGACTGAGCAGGGCAGGAGGCGAGACTGTTGATTAAAACTCCAGGATTTCAGTCATGACTCAGCAGAGGACTGAATATTGAGGCACATCGGCTCATCGACCAATCACGGCTTAGGTATAACTCAGAGACAAAGGGTAGCTCGATGAAGGGATGCAGCAGATAAACAGCTGACATTTGGCAAACACTGAGCAAGGAGCATAAAAAAGATAGAACTAATGGCGCAAATTTGGACCAGCAGAAAGTAGTTTGGATGGTTGAACAGTGCAAAAAGCAGGGTAGATTACTGTCACCTAAGATGTTTCCAAAGTGCAGATTGCTGAGCCGTGAGTTGGCAGCTTTGCTTTCTGACACATGTAGATAAGAAAGTGTTTGCAATACAGTATTTATGTGTCCATTTTACTTTAAAAAACCAGCCAGGATCACATCAGCAACAGAAAAAAAAACATCTCTTTGAGGATGTAGTGTGACTGACAAGAAAGAAACCGCACAGGAGAGATTTTGTTTCCTGCCCAGAGGTGGAGGGTAGCAGGCTGAATTAATACAAGAAGGATGAGCAAAGAAAATGGTTTTCCACACTCCTGAGGTATTATTTTAAGATAACACAGTACTTAGAGAGAAAAAAACAGTCAAAATCAAGCCCCTGCTTATTCTTGGATAATGTCCAGTTTGCATGTAAAACATCAGGTTAGAAGCTTTTATCAGGTGGAGACACACTCTTCGCTGAGATGACCATAATGATGACAGATTAATGGAGACCATCCATACAATACATCATGCAGGTGTCTCTATTATTCCAGTGCAGTGAATTCCAAATGCCACCTCCATGGTAGTGAAATTATGAATTATTAAGTAGTTTGTCACACCGTGGCAACAAGATTTGTACCTTTACTTTGCATACTGCTGATGCTGCAGGGAGGTGCACAAAGGTATATCACTCCAATATGATTGAGTGCATTTGTCAGGCCGTGAGATGTGGTGTCATAAAATACATGTTTATTGAGCAAGATGGATTCAGACGGGCACATATCTGGAAAGAAAGGCTCAGGACTCATCAGGGGAGACATTTTCATTCTGAATAGGGTTTAGATATGGACGTTATTGACAACATTAGGGAATGAGCAAAATTGTTCAGTATCACAGTTATTTTTTGAGAAAGTTTTCTCTCAATAGCTGAAAAGAAATAGGACATACTTTGAGGGACCGAGAGTGAATTTTTGGCCTGAAGTTGAACTAACAAGCGCCGCAATTAAGTTTACAACCACAGTACACTTTGGGCTGTTGCTTTGAGTTGGCGTAAATACCTGAACCAAAGTCCAAATAATGCCCCTAACTTTGGTGTTTGGATATCAAATCTGAATGCCATAGAAATTACCATGACAGAAATTCAAATCTTTTACACATTTCTTTTTTTTTTCTTTTTATTTAGAGATTTGCTACAAAACATGCACAATTAAACATGTAGTTATATGTTATATGAAAAATGGGCTTATTTTCTTTAACACTGATGTTCTGTGAAAGTCTATTGCTACGTAGCGTAAAACTCAAGCAAACCCTGCATGTGTTTGATGACCATTTCCTATAATTTGTATAACATTTGGTGGCTAACTTATATAAATAACTTCCCATGACAAAGATCCTACTCCACTTATCTTCTGACTTTGGCAACACAATGTATAAAGTTTTCCAAGAGCAGTAGTTATGGCATGTGCAGTGGCTGTATAGAAGCAAGGCAATTAAAACATGATCTGCCATGACACCACGGTCTTGAGAAGTGATCCAAACAGCAAAATGAGCTGTTACTTAAAGTGGATTTTCGATTGCTAGAAACATTTATATCATAGAGTTTTATTTGTATGCTTTATTGAACTCAAAACTTTGATTTTCCCACTTACAACTACTAAAAGTATTTCAAGCCTCATCTCCAGTGGCTTTAATGGACAATCAGTGTGACTTTGCATGCTATTGTATGGACTTTAAGGATGAGAGTGTAAAAACAGCTTTCTTGACCTTTATTGAAGATCAGTAATTCTCTGTCACCTTCTTCTGCATTTAAAGAAACAAAACCGTTGGAATTCAGATGCTATTCCATTTCCAGATAACTCTGGCATCACCCTGATCTCTAAAAAGATACAAAGCCACATGAGGAGATGACTCGTCACTGGCAATCTTTGGTTTGATTTTCTCAAAGAGGTCCTTTGTTCCCTCTGCATATCATCCTCTTAAGAGCAGAGGGATGCTGTTATCAGGCCTGAGATGTACTGTAATTGATTAAAACTATTGAGAGGGACAAAAGGACAAAGAGAGTTAGCGAGTGAGACGGGTAGAAAAAAAAGGGAGGATGTTTGGAGGAGATGATGGCAGGAGCAGCACTGGCCATCCAGCAGAATTTTAATTACTGCAGGCAGCAGCACTTCTCGCAGACTAATCTCCTCCACAGTAGGATTTATAAGCATTACTGATGCTGACAAAGTGATTGCTCAGGGAGAGATAAAACATTTCAGAATAAAGCGTGGAAACGGATATGAACAACACTTCCTCCTTAAGGCAGTGTTGTTTTAGTGTTGGTTTCACTCAATGAAATTAGCTTGTAATAGACTACTATGGAGAATTACTATGTGCTTGTGTGTAGCTGTAAAGATACAATAAAAAGTTAGATTAAATTAAGGAAAAAATGCTAAACTAATCTAAAAAATTTCAAGTGATTTTCCCTGAACTTTCCAACATTGGGATTTAAGCCGTTTTTCAGCAGTGATGCCGTTGTAAAGCTGCTGTGAGAGGGAAGTAGTAATGATGAATTCTACACTATCTGTGATTTTGCAGTTAGCACAGCCCCCTCACCTCCTTCCTGCTTCCTCCTTCCCCTTCCTGACATTTCTATTATTGAGAAACAGCAACTCCAGGATAGCATGCTACTGCAGCCACACTATATCCGCTCCCACTTAATCCTCCTGGCATTTCACTAGCCTGCTCGCCTTCCTCACACACGCCAAACTATTTAATTTTTAATCCACTTTGGGATGGGATTACCACGCCGCGGTTTAGTTGAAAATTTTTGGCAGGGGCCGGCCTTATCAACGCTTATGATGCATGGCAATTTTTTTTTTCTCGCGTTTCCCTTTGGCTTTGAAACGGACTGCTGGTTGATTGTGCTTGTTGAGTGTGAACAGGGATTGATGAGAGGTCTGAGTCTGCAGAGAGAGTTCCTAATGAACAAATAAATCAAACATCTCTTCTCAGATTAAGCCCGTGTCTCACCACCAGGACCGCAAAATCACACCACATCGGACTTGCGTAAGAAGATGATCAAGGGCACTAATTGAATTGCTGTGTACGCTCTTACAGTGCAGTAAGAAAACCCCGCCTTTGAACAATCAGAGCTCTTTCCTTGAATTTCACAACCTGCAGTCAATTTCACAGACTGCAATCTCCATATGTTTATCTGAATGGACGTAATTTTTGTTATTAGTGACAGTCCTTCGGCCACATGCTCAAGTATTCACACACACAGTGACTGAGACACACATGCACCCACGGGGTCTAAGTGTGAGAGCAAACATCTCATAAGGATTCAGTGGAAATGCTGTATTGTTCTTCAGTGACTCTATTCATCTGATGCAGGAAAATGCAATAATTTCAAAAAGAAAATTCTGAAAGGGGAAATTTATTTCTGAAGAGGACGCTGAATGCTTTGGGTTTTCATTCAGCTTTTAAGAAAGGGACAATGATGACATATTGTGACTTATTGTTGAGCATTTACGTTCGCTCGCTATGATTACTGCCTTTTAAGTGAGGTCTCCCGTATAGTTGAGATGTTCCCTTTAATATCTCGCACGCTGACTGCCTGTTTGTCTACAGGGAGTCATGCTGCCAGCCTGCCATGTGGAGAAGAAGGGATCATTACCGGAAAAATCGGGTTATATTCTTGTATGATCAGAATAAAAGCATGGGTCCCCCTGGAGACTTGTCAGTCTAAGAATAGAAACAAAAACATCAACTCACAAAATCTAGCGAGCTAAACAAAGTGACAGAAATCCAATAGAACTGAATTCAAAGCGCTACACAGTAAACCCTGTTACTGTATCTACTCCTGCAACAGCAAAACTGAACCTTTTCTGTCATCCAGATAAAGACAGAGTGGTGTTTTGTACACACAGGCACACAGAGATAAATGTATTCTATTTCAAGGGATTTCCACACCAACTAATATATGTATGAACTTTCATCCCTATAAGAAGCTTGACCAAATGATATACTCAAAGACACAGCACGCAATTCATCAATGTAAATTATAGTAACTTTCTCATTATAGTTGTTTGAACTTTTTAGCTTCTCAAATGTAAACAACAAATCAGTCATTTGTAAAGGAAAATGTGTAGTGGGCTAAGTGACTGTGGTATAGACACACGGCAGGCCAAAGTGACCTCAATCTGACTGTTTCACTCATTTATGACTCAGAACTGATCTTTTTAATGAGGGTCTGAATAGAAAAAGTAAAATGTCTTCAGCTCTTCTTCTTTCAGCTCATATTTGGCCACATTCATCCTTAATCCAGTTCAGGAAGAAAGTAGTTCATGGAGATGGTGACTGAGATATTGCACCTCAAGTGATGGCACTTAATGCACAGGATGAAGGGTTAAATCACAACCTAGCTTTGGGTAAATCCAAATAAATATCTCAACATGGTCACACAGGAAAATGGCTGCAGTGTCAACAGCCTAAAAGTCAGAGTTATAGAAACTGAGGACCCAAACTATCTCATTAACAATAATGAAATCATACTGTACGCCTTCTGACCCTTAGTCTGGTTCTCACAGTGTTCACCATGGTTACTTCAATGAACACAATGCTGGATGGTTTGTGGCAATGCTTTTACACATGCAGAACTACAGTAGTTCATACAAGCAAAATATGGAAGCCCATTTCTACCAGTTAAAAAAAAGAGAGAGAAAACTTGGCTTTGTTGAGGATTTTTTCCCCCATATAAATACCAAATTATCAAGTCAAAGTTTGAGTAAAAAAAGTCCTACTTATTCCAAAGAAAATCAAAATTATGAGCTAACAATTCAAAATTTTCAGGAAAAGAGTCAAAATATTGTTTAAAATGTCATTATCTGATCTTTATATCTCAGACATTTTATTTTTATTTCAAAATTTCTGGCAACAGAAAAAATTAATCTTGACTGGGTCAGTTTTATCATATTTACCGTTTTAACTAGTGGAAATGGGCACTTATACAGAAGCAACGTGAGCAGCCAGCCAGACAAAAAAAAAAAAAAAGCAGGTCAGTAGATCTGACTTACAGTGTGACTGTATATTCTAATTCATTAACCTAACGTTGAACTCAGTCAGAATGAGATGGGCAAATGATTTCCGTTTAGAGAGGTATGCACAGCTCTAAGAGGCTGTGATCCCTGCTTACTTTGCTACATTGCTTGGTGACATTACAAAAGCTAATGTACTAGTTCCCCATTAGTTGCCATAAGGCGTGAATAATACTTTCTGGTTACTTTTAAAATCTTATCTACTTTTCCGTTTTTTATTCATTTGCTAACTTTGCTTTGAAGGCAGGAAAAGATACAGATGTTAATATGATTCACAACGTCAACCCTGGGAAATACAATCCATTTTCACACTCTATATAGATTACAGTCCCAGATTATTACCTGATGTGATGCAGAAATGATGCCTGTGCAGGGATTTTTGGGTTATGTGTACTTAACCACAGTTTCCCTCACAAGTTATCAAAGCAGATAGATTGGATACTTCGTGCAGAGTAAGCTGATATTTTTTTTTACCTGCATGCTTAAAGATTTTGCTCAAGGTGTCATGCTCAACATATTCCCACAATCTAACACTTTAAGAAGTAAGTTTACAGAGTGGGAGCTCACCTGTAGTTGCACTAATACTCTACATGGACAGGCTGATCTTGGGCAAGGAAAAAAGATTAGGTATTATGCCTTTCTGGTAAGTCTCGCAGTTCCTAGGGCTCTATGGGAAGCTCACCGCTCACACTTTTTGTATGCGGTTCAGAAAACATCACAACAAGTCACATGTGGAAAAGGCAACCTGTAGGAGAGGGATTTAGATTTGTCGCCAGCCAGCCCATGTGATTATTGAGAAACTGCATGAGAGCTCAGCATGCCAGCATTGAGAATGAGATTTGTAATGTAGAGATGTAGTCTCAATATGACAACATAAAAATATGGGAATGCCTCCTGGATTCCCTCCCCAAGCTTACATATGATAAGCTGCAACTATCGTGTCTTGAGCTGCCGAGTCGGCGTGTAACACAGCCTCATCTGGCTAGAGCAGCGGGCTATGACATTTCAACCCCCTGCCAAGAGGAACCCTCCTCTATCTTCTCCCTCCAAAGCCCTTGTGGCCTCTGAGAGCACCGTCAGTGTGCCGCAGTCAACTGAAGCTGATTGAATTAACTGACACCAAATGGATTCCACTAACCCGACCTGCTGGACACATGAACGCATCACTGACAGACTCTGAATCCAGGAAAACCAACAGCGTGTCTAATTCAGGCATCCATCAGGATACAGTCATTCAATGACTCTGAATGCCATCAGAGTAGATACTCTGTCAATTCATATGAAGTAGGTATAAGGGTGCATTTGTATAAAATAGGTAAAACCTATCGAAGTGTTTGGCACAGACCTGTATATATTGATTGGAATTTACATCAGGGCAAATGTCAAAATGTGGACCATGGCCTCTTTGTGAAGGTATTCTGCTGCTTTTCTTAGTTATGTCTGTGGTTAGATTATTAACAGGAGTTTACTGATGTTTCCTTCTTTTTGTCACATTTTGAATTAGATCAGCTCTTGCATACTTTTACACTAATACTAACTTCAGGTGACTAAACATCCTGTTTTGCCAGGACATGTCCTTGTTTTTGGTTGTAAAATTGTGTCCAATTATTTATTAACACAGTTATTTTAGGTTTCTCTCAGTTCGTTCTACAGACCATGTGGTGAGACATTATTGGGCATATTTCTGCCAGTAGAAAAAAAGAAAAGTGAAAACTTGACTTTGCTGTGAAATTTGTAATTATTTATCTAAGGCCATATTAAGTGAAAATTGTGAGATAAAATTTCAAAACTGAGAAAAATGTTGAACATTTGAGATAAAAAGTCACAGTTTTGATATTAAAAAATCTAATTTGTGAGATATAGGGTCAAAATCATGAGGTTTAAAATTGAAATTTTGTCTCTTTATTGCATGAATTTTACTTTTTATATAAAAATTTCGACTTTATAAAAAAGTTCTCTACAAAACCAGGTTTTTACTTTTGTATTTTTGACTGGTGCAGTGCACTTCATGAAGTGTACTTAAAGAAGAATGGGATCTGAAACAGCCCTTTTATAATCGAACACTCATGGTTAGGAAAAGACCAGTGATTCTTGTTTTAGTACCTTTCACATTTCAGACTGTTCTATCTCTGCTCCTCCAATCCCATGCACATCATTTTGCACGAGCCACTTGTGTCAACAGAGCAGTCAATCATGGTGTTTGTGGCATCTTGTAACTAATCAAAACTTAACTCCAAATTTGACAAGGAGAGTTTGGCTTCACTTTTAGAGAGCTGTTACGCTGTCCTTTCATGCACTCTTTCTTGCAATGCATGAACATTCCTCCTATGTCTCATGATTTCTGTCCGTTTTAAATATAAGAAAAATTCTAGCAGATTGTATAACTTTAAAAAGGTAGGAAAAACTCAGTTAGTTCAAACGAGCAAAGAAAGTGACAGGAAAAGTACAAGGTCAGGGTGCAAGCCATCATCTTCTTTTCTGTATATTTTCAGGAAATAGAAATATCTTTTTGTCACGACAGAGGTGTGTGTGATAAAAGAAAACTTTAAAAATTATTTTGATTTCTTGGAAATTTCGAAAGCAGCTGCGAGTTCTTCGAAGCTCTGCAAAGGATTTTTATGTCTGATGTACATCAAACACAAGGATCAGCTGTTAGACTAAATTGTATGTTTCCGAGCAATAAGAGAAATGATTGCCTGAGGGGGAAAAAAGAAACATTGTGACTGAGGGTTGTTTGAAAAGTTTGGGTTGTGGAAATTAATTAGAAGCACTTTCCTGTTGTTGCAGCAGGCAAGCCCTCAAGCATGAGTGAACCCAATTGCATTTAATCCTCCTCCCCCTACAACTTTTGCCCTAAGGATGGAAACGGATGTGAGCTGTGAGTCAACAAACCAGGTAAAATAAAATGTATACTTCCTGTGTAACCTGCAGCATTAGGAACACTGACTGTTTTTGCCTTAAATGTGCTCTAACATAGGAACATTGTGGACAGTTGCACTATAATCATGATAGTCATGGGCGCGAATGGATGTTGAGACCAGTGTTGTTGTTTCATGCTTAAGGCTGTAGGGAAAAACATTAATAATGGTTGTTTAAAGAAGAATTCCTTGTACAGGTTGCATTTATACTTACAGTTTCATTTTGTGTGATTCAGAACCTAGAAGACTCTGAAACTTTTGCATCAGAGCTGACCTGGGTGAGATCATACAAGTGTAATGAAAAAAAGAGATATGTACAGTAGAAGAAAGAGTCAGCAGGATTTTTCCTCTGTTTTGAAAAGCTTTTAACGATCCTGTGGTGCTCTGTAAGAAATCAATGACACACATGTATCTGCTGTGTTTCTAGACACAATGCCCACTTTTTCTTCTTTTAATTAGGAGTTTCTCCCTTTACTAAGAGACATAAAAAACAACATTTGAAACAACCCTCAAGGATGGGCGCAGGATCAGCCCTAGGGATTGACTCATCGATTCCCATCAGCCCTTGAGGCTGGCTCTGAGAGCCACTAGGCAGGTTTCAAGGGCTCTCATTATACCGACACGCACATGCAAAGCTGTTCTCTGCTGCCTGAAGCTGTCTGGAAAAGAACCCTAAATTGAGTGCTGCAGTGAGGATGATGGATCGTCTTGTCTTGGATACAGATGGCTCCTGCAGGGGGTCCAGCTCCCCTTTGGGACGAGTCAGCTGGGCTGGGGACCACATGTTGGCAGCCTGAACCTCTTAGTAGGGACACTGCTCAGAGACCATGTTCTTGTCTGAGATCTTGCAATTGTACAACACGATCAATAAAGCTGTGGGAGTTACACTAACACCTTCGACATGCATGTTACCTTTCTCCAACTGTGAACAGTCAAGTGAGATCCAGTACCATTACAAAAACCTGTCACAAAATTATACCCTTTGGGACATCATTATATAAAAAATGTTTACATGATTGTCTTATGATTAGTTTTGCTGAATTTGGTGCCTGTAGTGAGCCTGAATGAAACAACTATCGATGATACTGTGTTTTGCTACCATACTGGTCACTGGCAGGATGGTTAAAGATGTGTTTTCAAAGGATTGGTGGCTTTGGAAAGAGCCATACAGCTGCAGGTGCCTCACATTGCCAAATAAAGTATTTAGATCTGCAGGATTTCAGAAAAGGAATCAAGCAGGTCCATCTGCCCTGCAAGGTTACACACTACACACTACAAGATCAGAAGAGAGAGATCAGGCGCTGTCTGTCTTTTGTTATCGCCAAGTGTGTGGTCTCTAAATCTGGGAAGATTTGAAGAATCGTGCCAACCTTAAGAGTATTAAAGTCATCCAACTCGTTTTAAGCGAGAATATGATCAGCACTTGCATAAGGGAAATCAAACAATCTATTTTTTTCCTTTTTATTCTTGAATAATATTTGAAGGGTTACTGCTGAGTGTATGTCGAGCTCTTGTTACCACAAAGTGTCAGAGTTTACAAAGCTAGTGAGTAAAAGTGACAAAAACTAAGGACACAAAAATATTTGTTGCTCATGGACAAAGTGTGTCTGTCTCTTTTAGAAGAAGAACTTATGGACCCCCTGGTCTTCAAAGTGTGACACAATGTGCTGCTACGTTCCCACACTACAAGGCAGCCACACAAATGAATGCAAAGTAGTTCAGGTTTAAGTGGTGCTATAGAACTGTCGTTCTGCGCTGTGTGTCACTTTGACAGAGGGAGCAGGAGGGCGGTGGGTGATGGAGTGCACTCGTGTTAGAGAGGGCTCCAGGGTCACATGTCTTTGTGTCCTGCCCTTTCAATAGGCCTTGCCCTGCTGGTCCCGCTGGCCCGACTCTCCTGTTGCTACAGGTAAAGCTAATCAGAGAGTGTTGCACCAGGTCCATGCATTCGTCCCTGAATAAAACATGCAGCAAAATTTTAATCAAAAGAGGGCATCTGTGGTTGTCTCGGGCTGCTGGTAGCAACACTCCAGCTATTCACCACATGTGTCCTCATACTAATGACAAGCCTAAAAGGAGGCAGAGGGCAACCTCTTTTCATAATCAAAGTGTTTTTATTCATGACATGTCTATTAATTAGTTTGGAATAGTCAGCAGCATGTGCTCAGGAGAATTTAAATTGGCTGAAGAGGATTTGCCCTTTCTTGGTTGAGCCAATGATTTCTTGGCAAGTCCTTACAAGCGGGGAGGGACAAAGAGGAGAGGAGAGTGAGAGGAGGAGGAGACAAGGAGATAGAAAAGGGGTGTTTATGAGTGTGAGTGCGTGTCAGTCTCTCTGTCTTACTCTGTGTGTGTGGCTCAGGGAGCCCATAGATCAGTGATGATCGCGAAATTGATCTGGTCACTGCTGTTTGTCCTGTTACAGGTATCTGTGTTAGATTTTTTCATTTGGAAGAACTTGCACTTACTTTCTTTTAAAAACAGGTCAGAGGTTTTTTATTCACTCTCAATGCCGTATCCAAATTTTATGTACTCTCATAAATTGGCTTTGGCACCTTGAGTTTCACACTTTGCCTCCAACCTGAATTATAAGATGGTAAAGTTGCAAGTGTGTCAGAAATCTTTACTATTTCACGAGCATAAAGTCAATTACTTTTGCATTTTATGAGTTTTGCTTGTTGTGGAAAAGTCAGGTTGATTCAGAATTTTTTGATCAACTCATGTTTAATGTTAGAATTGTCAGGGTTTGGAAGGGAAATTTTCTGAGTACAAAACAAAAATGACTGTATTTGATTGCTCTGTGATGTAAATTGTATCATTTTTGCAAATTAAATTATTGTGTAATGTATACTTCATACATCTTAGAGACTGAGCCTGCTCCTGTGCCAATCTATTTTCACAGACTTCACATAAAACTCATGCATCTGTACTCGTGGTCTGGATTTTCAGTATGTGAAGTGTTAGCAATCTGAGAGATATTGATGACAGCAGACTTTCGTGAATGCAGGGAAAATTTCTGTGTGAAGAGCAAAGGCCATCAGAGCAAGCACCAACACAGGCTGCTACAATCTTAAAAGAAAATCTAACTGACACCGGTCTCCAGTGATAGATGTGTCTATTCAAGCCCAAAAAGCTGAGGGGTTTCTCTATTTAAATATTGACTTAGTTTCTAGGTTCATTTTAAAAGCAAAAATCCCATTAATTCCATTAATACTTGATGAAGACATTCTGTAAAAGTATTCCTTCAAATAAAATACAGAGAAGTAACCTAATTTGCTTCAATACAGCTATACATTTTGATGGAAATACTACTCTTTTTTTAATGGGTGCAAGTCCAGGGTTTGGCAGCTACATGTGTGACTGTGTTGTGAGGATTGTGAGATATCCTCATAAAACCCGCACCACCGGCGCTCATGTATTATTTCTCGAGCACCTAGTGTGACTTGGATAATTAAAAGTGTTCTCCCATGGCCTCATCTCGATCCACGGTGTCTCACCTCCACTAGAAAAGAAGCTATTAATGTCTGTTTATGCCTGCTATCATTACAGCCGTGCTTCAACTTCTTCTGAACTGATTGCGAAAATGCAACAAGACACAACAACATTTGTTCTCTGCTTTCATTCAAACCGAGAATCGATACATCTCATTTCAAAACCCCCATAATGGAACCTCATGAGCAACCTGTCTCTGGCAGAGCTAACAAGCAGGCGTGCAGTATTGACACTTGTCAAGACATAATCAGCAGTGATGTTTTAGTCATGGTGAAGGCAAGAACAGGAGGCAAATTGTTTGCTAATTCTCATTTCACACTCCCAATGTGAAATCATCCAGGCAGCGCTGCTTTCTCTACACGCACAATGGTCGGGCTCACTGCATAACACCAAATTATCTTTCCCTTGGCTTAATTATTCATTAAGCAAACATAATTAATTTAAGAAGCTTCTCTCACAGGAAGTGTTTCAAATAAAGGCCAGAAGGACAGCTTTTTACTTAATCGTTAGCTGAAGGCAGGTTACAGCTTCCAACCTGCAATGGTCTGAAAGCTTTAGGTTAATATAATCTTAATCCTAGAAGTTCATTCAAAATGTCGGAAAAGTTGAAGGAATATTGAAAACTTGCATAAATAGATTCTTCATTTCTAATAAAGCAAGAAAATAGCAAATCTTGAACTCCAGTGTATTCGCATCTACAAATCCAGAAGCCAAATTGCAAATCAGATGTTCTGGTTTGACTGAAGTCTCAAGTCTTGCTTTGTTGTACGTCACTTTGGACAAAAGTGTCCGCTAAATGAAATTGTAGAATTGTAGAGCTGCTTTGGCCTGTCTTTTCTTGCAGCTCTCCCTGCAAACCCTTCAGCAAACAATCCCCGCCCCAGCTTCCCCTTTACGCTGAGGCTGATTTTATAGGTGCCACATGTACTGACACTGAGGTCTACTCTGTTAAGTTCTGTACCTCTGGATGTCTTTGCTTGTGCTCTCCCTACCTTGGCTTTCCCTGGACTCATGCAAAAGAGAATTGAGGTGTTCTCTCCTCACTTTAGGCATTGCTAGTTCACTGAGAAATACATAGAGGCAGGGGGCTCCCAGAACAGTCATACCATCAAAGTTAACTGATTTCATGCAAATTATTAATTCTTCTAACAAGAGAGGTCCTGACTGAGTCAGTCTTACATAAATGCATTGATAAGTGATACTGACACTATTGAATGCTGCATATTAGTTAGAACTGAACTGAACTTAACTCAAATAAAGTCACATTTAGTCAATGTCAAATTCCCTTATCAATGTTGACTCCCTTTGCAGGAGTGTAAAAACATTAGTTGTGTAATAAAGATGCATACACTATGTTACTGGGCTCTTATTCAGGGTTACTATGTGGAGGAGACAAAAACAGAATAATGAGGGAAGGTATTGTGTTAATAAGAGAGGCACCAAATTGGATTATTCCTGGGATTCATAATCCATGGTATCACCTCTGCTCTTGTGTACTTATGTTTTAAAATCTAAAACGGAAACGAGAGCCTTTGGTGCATAATCCAAGTAATTTTTACACCTCACCAAATCCCAGCTGTTTCACAATTTTCAACAATCTGTTAATGATTGCACAAACACAAACCTTAAAATGTTAGCACAGTAGTGTTTCACACAAGAGGCAACCTCCAGTCTGAAATCATGAGACAATGTGAAAGTGTGAAAATCTGCTGTTTATGGAGCGTCTGCTTGGCTGGCTCCGAAAAGTACTGGACGCCACATACACACCAAGTCTTAAATAACTGTTTTCAGAGCAGAGGTTAACATGTTTACAGTCTGGTATGAATAATGTCTCCTGTCTGAATTGCTAATTTTGCTAATGGCACACACAGTTTGGGAGGTAAATTATTTTCTAACTCAGGAAGATGTTAAGATCATGTGACTGACAGGTGCCCAATTGTTATGAGTTGTTATGAGTTCGGGCATTCGTCATCCATTCCACTTCCAATATGGCCACCCTAGCTGTTTTGCTTCACAACTCAGCTTCAGAAATAGACAGGTGACATCGCAGAGACAACATCCACAGCTTATGGTTTACAGCTTGATTTAAAATTTTGCAGCAAAGCAAAACTGACTGTCTTGATACCTACATCACCTTGTTTTGAGTCTCAGGGCCCAGGACCAAGCTGCAGTGTTTGACGAATCGTGAGTTAGAAATTAGTCAAAGCTCAGCTTCCAACACTGCATCTTCAGTCTTCACTCCCACACATCAATTAGCAGTGTCTGCTTTGTGTCACACGATCCGACACGGCCCCTGATGCCCGTGTGACCAAACAGACGTGAGACCAAGACAGAGGGATATTTTTTGAGCCAACCAGTCTCCATCCCTACACATTTACCACAAAACCGCCCTAATTACACACTCTGGGAACACAGGCACACTCGCACAAACTTTGCCCTCTCTTCTCCTCCTTTATCTTCCCTTCCTACGCTCGATGTTCCCGACACTGACGGAAGCATCTCACAGAGAAGGCGCAGGCTTTGATCTATCTTCTCCCTGATTCTGAGCTTTCACATCAAGGGGCGGTTTGTCTCCAAGCTCACCAAATCCTCAGTCGGCCCGAGACAAAGAGCAAACATACCCAAGTGCCTTTCCACATCCATTTGCCTAATGGTAGGGCTGTCTATTAGTATGGTGTGTGTATTTCTGCATTGACCCTTTTCTTTTGTACGCTCCATTCCGACAATCATTACAGACTCTTGTATTTTTGTGCTGGATTATTATTTTCACCATTATCCCTCTCCATTGTTCAGCCTTCATGGGATGTCTAATTTCAAGGACCGAGGCTCCCCACTGTTTCTGCCTTTGTCTGTGTTCACCTTATTTCAAGTAAAGTTTCTTCATCTTTCCACAAGCCAAACGGTCCTCACTTACATTACCATGGAAACAACCACTCTTTTCCTCCTCCAGGATCTATTAAACAACGTCTTTTCTGTGGATCTGCTCAGGAGTCAAAGAGAAGGTGAATACGACACCTCTGTGCTTCTTCTGGCCACTTGTGCGTTTGCCAGTAATTTGGGTTTTAAAGACTGTAAAATAAAAAGTAACTGAGGAGAGAGGAAATGGTTTTAGTCACAATAGTCTGGAAACTCAATTCAGTTAGCTGAATTGGCTTTTTTTTCATTCTTTTTTTAGAAAGTTTGAGTGTGTTCATCTTGGCTGCCTTGAGCAGAGCACTTTGCTAATTGGTTCTCAGAAATCATCGGCTGGTATGGGAGACATGTCTTCAACAACATACCTAACATCAGTCTGTTAGTCAGCACTGGCTAACAGATTATGGGGATGTCAATAGATTTAGATCCAGCATTGGCTGTTCAGATGGAGTGGCCCCATCACAATCTGCAAAACGAGCCTGAGCTGCACCTGGGTCACCTGTGTTAAAGGGCTCTGTGGTGAGATGTTTCATGGAGGCTTGTTATTTGGTGGTTTGTAAGATTAGAATTATTCCTAGACAAAGTTTTCCTCCAGACTAGAATTTATCATTATATTCTCGTCCTTTACCTCCAGGAGGGAAAAATAATGCTGGTGGACAGACAGCCCACGCCTGTGTGATGATACAGCCATGAGCCTCAGGCATGATTACTGTGTGTTTGTGTGTGTGTGTGTGTGTGTGTGTGTGTGTGTGTTTACAGCTCCACATATTCTTTCTCCAAGATTGGAACTTTGCTGATGTAGGCATAACCTCAACAGATGGGTAGCATGATTCATCAGCGTCACTTTAGATTAGATCACGCTTTTTAGCATTTGTAAAGCATTCGTTCAATACATATTAATATTTAAGTCATCATCTGTAAAGCATTATTCATACATTAAAACTCATTTGTAGATCGTAAACACAATTATAGATGCTTTATTATTGATGAATATGACCCTGAATAATGTGTTAACTAACCTTTTGTTCATACTTTATAAAAGATGAATTCACATATAACAAATGAGCTATTGTATCATTCAAAATCGGTTATAAATCATTTTAAGCTGTTTATTTAAATATACAGCCACACTTAAATGTTACTGTCATTTTATGTTACTGATATCTAATTTTTATTTGAGTTTTGCCACTATAAACACTTACAATCTGAGAAATTTCAATTGAGTTGTAGAGTATTTTTAGTTCATATAAAGAGTTATTTTAATAAGTAAGGTTTTAGACAGAGGCTTTTTTTCCCTTTGCTAAATACAAGTTTAAGTACATGTGTTGCAGCTGTTTCCTTATTCTGTCAAATCAGTATGTGTGACTTTTGTGTTTTAAGGTGCTGGTGGTCCTTAATGTTATTTATGAATGCTTTGTGAAGCATAAGAAGTCCTCACTAGACCAGCTCACAAAACAATGAACAAAGCTCATAAGACTTTTGTGACTACCTTAATTAATCATAATTTGCTCTGTAACTAGTGTTCACTGACCCTTACTAAATGTTAGAATCACGATCTGTAAATGGTTTATAACTGGTTCGTAATGACGATAATAACTCATTTGCAACTGGAGAATCCATCATTTATAAAGTATGAACAAAGGGTTAGTTAACACATTATAGAGAACTATATTCATTAACAATAAAAAATGTATAACTGTGTTTGTACATGATGTACAAATGAGTATCAAGGTATGAACAATGCTTTACAGATGATGACTTAAGTATTAAATAACATCAAACTAATGTTAACAAGCGTGAGTTAATCTTAAGTGTCACACATTCATCTTGTGTACTTGTTGATTCAAAGTCAAAGTAGAGAAACAAATGACAAATAATTTTAAATGTGTGGTCACATCACTTGTTGTCACATTTAAAAGTGGTGGTTACAGTAACACGTTGGAAATGTGTAACTCACAACATCACTGAAAACCCATCCTGCTTAGACAGCCGTGATTTATAAAAGCAAATGAGTGGGAAAACAAATTTGCAAACAGTTTGTATGAGCTGAACTCGTGCTCTATTTCTACTGCTGTGAAATGAAATGTGAGCCTACAAATCCCACTGGATTACAGGGTGACAAATCCAGTTCGCTGAACCCGTGCTCTTATCTCTGCTTTCATTTACAGCTGAGTGCAGTAAATATGAAAGAAGCCCATAGTTAACTTTGTCAGGGTGTAAAAGGTGAAAAACAGAAGGAGGGGTGGACCACTGAGCACCATTACTAATGGCACAGGATAGTGAGAGAGGCAGTGCTCACACGGACAATGAAAGCAAAGGCTGCAGGATGAAACCACTCCAAAATCACAGCAAATGTTTAATCCAATTGTCCCTGCCAGTTGGAGCTGTGGTGGTTTGTCCCCTATAAAAGCCATAGGCATGGCTTCACGCCATCTAAGTAGGGAATCCCATAAGAGCAGGAAAAATAATCAACAATCTAATAAAAAAAAGACGGATTCAAAGCAAAGCCGGAGGACAGAGGCAGATATCAACTTCAAGAGGAGAAGCAGCCTGACTTGGAAGCGAGCTTTTACAGCCTTTAATTAAACTTGTGTATTTCTCTCTGGGCTGAGATTTTTTTTTCTCAATGTTTGTCAGATATTGTGGTGACATTCCAAAGTATCATGTCTAAAATGCCACTCTGACTCAGAAAGAGGGATTGATGTAGAAAATATCACAGTCACGAACCTGGATTCAAGCATCTAATAAAGCTCCTTGGATATGAAACCATGCTCAATCTTGTTTGTACTGCCTTCTTGTGCCTAAAACATCAAACTCACTTTAGGCTGACTTACACTACTTAAACTGCATTAGCCTGCGCCTCCTCCTCCCTCTTGTCTCTGCATTACCTTTCATCACCGCCTCAAATGTGCATCTGCACGCTGAGCCAGAGCTCCTGGAGCGTAGCCAGAGAGCGTCCCTGCAGCCTCTCAGCAGAAACAGCTTTGTCAAACTCAGTTAGCCACCTCCGAGGGGGGAGACACCTCTTTCCAAAGTAATACGCCAACTATTCACATCGTGCCCCTCCGCCTCCGCCTCAGCCACCTCATCAATCCACACCGCAACAAAGGTAAACAGCCTCCTCGCACCTTCCAAACAGAGACCCGTGCTGCTTTGTTGACATGGGGTATGTGCAAAGCGCTTGCACAGAGGATGAGCGATTCACAGGACAGACTGAGCTTCATTTACAGAAGGTAATTGCAGTGGAGCCGAGTGGGGCACTTTTGTGATGAGATTTTTTTCCCAGCTTGGCTAAAACCTTGTCTAGATTTGTTTACGCTGAAGATGGAAGTGCTCTGACAGGAACATACAATAAGTTCGGCTAAACACAAACCTGTCAGCATCAAGCAGGGAGGGTCTCTGATATTGACAGACTGATAACTGACTGTCCTTATTTTTGTAGGCATTTAATAACATGACGTTTCAGAGTCAAGATGCCCAAAAATGAAGTACAGAAAATAATATCATTTTCAGGAATGTTTTTTCTCGGCTTGTTCACCTTGATTGAGCTGTAGATTCTGTTGAGTCGATGAATCCACAAAATGTTTTTTTTTTTTTTTTTTTACCATTAGGGTAAAATTAATTAATTGTAAAAAATAAAAAAAAAAAATTTCTTTTTTTGCTATTTTTTATTTGCATGCATTAAGTTTACCTTCTCCAAAGGCAGAAAAAAAAATGTAATGCTGTTCAAAAGTCTAAGACAGGTGAACATTTTCTGATACTCAGTTTGGGGGCAACGACGTGGACACTTTTTTAACAAGGTATGCAAGAACTTATGTTATCCTGCGTCCTCAGAGAAAGCATAGTGGCGTACTAAATAGCCCAATGTCATCATTATTTTCAGCTAACCTTGTATGACACTTAGTTATATTTGTCCTGATGACAAACACACAAATAGCCAAGCTTTTCATGTACAACAGTGAAAACAACTTGAGTAGCATGAGAGTGATATGAGGCAGCATTGATGCTCAAAACATGCACCTGATGATCCTCTACTGGATCTTTGTTCCTGTTTTCAAGGCTGCTCACTGATAAATACTAAAATATAAAAATACGAGAGCCTAGCTTTTATGTCATCGGCTAAGACGGGATCAGTTCATGGCGAATTAAAGACAAACAAAGTGTATTTCAAACCAAGTGAGATACATTATTTATGAAATGACCACTATTCATTGCCAAAAGATAGATTGAAAACCAACAAGTTACTGAAATGGCAATATACCACTTCAAAATGAGAAGTACTGTTGCCTCTTTACAAGAAGGAGCAGACTTTTCTTTCATATCCAAGAATTTGTGGTCTTGTCAGCACCGTAATTACTCATGACTTGAACACTGTAAAAACAGTTTTATCCCTGAAGATCTAAAAGGATCCTCATATGTTGTTTTTAAGTTGTGGTGTAACTGTCCAAGGCTGTAGTTCCTGCTTGTGACCTCTGCTATCATACTATAATGCAGACATGTATGAAATCTCAAAGATGTTTCATTCATTGTAGAAACCCCTGACACTTGACTGATGCAAATGTAGATATATTTAATATTTATGCATCAGTTAGCAAACATTTACAGGTGAAATATTAGTAATGTTCACATCCGTGCCATTCATTCTGAGCGCTTTTATTTACTGGTTTAAAAAGGAATCTCAACTATTCAAGGGGACCTGTCTCATATTTTGAGGAAGCTCTGGTAACTAAGAGACAGAAAACTGCATTTTTTGTGAGTGATAGATGGAATAGCTCCCCCTTTATTTTTGTTAAAATGCAGAGAAGAGCAGGATGTGGTACTTGAAAAACAATGACCCCACCCCCACAATACATGAAACAACATACCAATAAGATCAGTTTTAATGTTAAATTTAACTTACTTCCAATGTAACAAAGCTAACTCCTAAATGTGTATCTAGCTCTTTAGGGTTTAGTTTTTTGATCAGCGTTTAAGTTCCAGGGTGTTTGTATCTATTTTCTTAAACTATGCCGTAAAGGAGTATCAAGAAATGTTGAATAACGACAGAATTTTTTTAGGGCTTTGTAAATTTTTTTTGCTCAATACTTGAAGGGGGACATGCAAAAGTACAAGTAAAAGACCCCTGCTCCCTCTTTTCAACCTTTTGTTATCTGTTTGCATACCATCACATCTCCTTTGAACTTTACTTTCTTGTCTGCCTGCCTGTTAGTTTCCTGATGTTACCTTTAGATTCTTAGAATTTATCTTTTCTCCCAGGTTACACTTAAGTTTCTGTCTCATAGAGTTCTCTAACTCGGCTCGGTCCTTGGTGTCTTGATGTCAAAACTTGTTTTAAAAATGTGTCAAAAGCTACTTACTCTGTGCACTGTTTTTCTTCTTCTTCACATCTTTTTCTTGGTCATAAATTTGAATGAATAAATGTGAAATTCTGAAACCATGATATAGTCTTATGATTTTACCCTCTGGATCTAATCTGATACACACCTACACAGTTTATACAAAATGCATGAAGAAGAGCATGAAGAAGAGCAGATGCAATCTATAACTGTGTCAATAGGCTCATGTGTGTACATCAAGATGTTTCACATACTGATTATTGCACTTTGATTAAACTGACCCAGAGGTCAAAGTGGTCACTCAACAAGTCCGTGTTTTTATCTATTATTAAGATAAATCACTCAGCTCTTCAACAGTATCTAAAGGGCTTAGCAGTGTTAGACCCTATTACGTAATGATGGCATCCCCGAGGTGCCAAGAAAGTAATGGACAGAGAGGTATTCAAGATGATCTGATAATGTCAATAATTACATTAAACTCCAGTCTGTTTATATCTTAAGCATGTCTTTTCAAGCAAGTGATTTGCTATTGCGATCTGAAATTCATCATCACATTAAGAGAATAGTGTGTTATAAGTTCATATAAGCATTAAAAATGTGACATACACTAAATGTAAATGGAATAATGTTCAGCTAAATGAGCTTTACAAATGTGAAATTAACCAAATGTGACACCCATTTGATTTCTGTTGGCTCACAGTAAATGTTCCATTAGACTTTCTTGGATTTTGATGACTATTAATCTTAAGACAAGATATTTGCATAAAGGGAAAAAAATAAACCACGAAGGCTTCATTCTTCCATACCCAAAATTGTCACATGCCAAGTGTAAAAAGCCCTTGTCGAGTATCTTGCCATAGATGATCTCCAACTATCAGGATTCCCGTTCTCTGTCAGCCTTCATAACTCAGTTAATCCTTTGAAGCACACATAGCTTGGCAGAAAATCTCCTCCTATAAGCTGTTGGGCAATATTAGAGAAGTGATCCAGAGTTAAATAAGGAGCTGAGTAAGGTATTTTTGGCATGGAAAAGATTCATTGTACACTCTTTTCAATGTATGCATCTATGAAATTCATCAGCTCACTCAAAGCAATCAAGAAGTACAACTTACCATTAAAACACATGTAGACCAACATCAACATGGACTCATTATTCAAGTGCATTCAGCAGCTGTGTATGTCAAAAACATCAAACTAATGAGGACAGATTCACATTGAGATCTCAGACAGACCTTTCTGAATGAATAAAAAAATCTGTAATATAAATGCAATAAGGAAGACTATTTGTTTGAAATGTTGTACAATCCATGTTATGTTCAATTTTAGATAATGTTAACCATGATCACGTTCTGTGGTTTTGGTTGACTATTGAATTTTGTCATGTTTACTGATAAAAGGGAAAATAAAACCTCATGGTGCCACAAAAAGAAAGAAAAATTGATTTGGGCTCTGACAACTTGAAACAATGAATATCTGATTCTAGTTAAAGCAACTGTGGGGAGTTTATCAGATGTTATGAAACAGACTGAAATCACAGTGAATCTTCTTATGAACCACAAAAGCAGAAAAGCTTCGCAGCGATGAAGCGCTGAAATGTTGTTTGTGTTTTATCTTTGCTCAATGCAAAAGATAAGTTGAATAAATGAAAGATTAATGTGTTTTGAGCTGTTGGTGCGTAGGAATGCTTTTGGATATTAGCTTCAATCCAACTGTTATTTGTTGTATTTTCTTTGACCACTAACCTATGGCGCATGATGATAATTTGAAAGGAAATTGTCACCAACTGAAACAATGTAAATAAAAGGATTGATTCATCCAATGTAGATGATTTGTTTGATACTTGTGTTTGAGCCCAATGCAGTTTCACCGTTCATCTCTCAGTGACTGGTTTTGATAACGCGTTTGAAATTCATCACTACAAGCTTCATTAACGACATTCTCTGTCTATGGATTTTTGTTTTTCAAACATGTCTATATAGTGTATCACAACACAACAGATAAAGTGATCTGCTCAACTGACCGATCAACGTTTTCCTTGCTGTTACAAACAATTTTTGCAGAGATCATCTGTGAGTGAAACATTTTTTGTTCAAATACTTAAAATCTACAAGACAAAATCAGAAAAAGGAATGTCAGTACTACTTTGTACACAAGGGGAGCCCAAATTGGCGCATCCCTTTAACGCTCCTCTGAGGAGCTGCGGCAGTGAGGCCGACGTTCATTTTCCAGACAGTAAATGATAAATATAGTCGGCTTTATGGTTCTGCTAGAGAACATCATCAATGTCAGTATGATTCATCTCCCTGAGTAAGCCTCTTTCTTTTTCACAAACTGAAATGTGTAGAGAAACAGGTACAAATAGGTTTTACACTGAACTGCGCTGTATTTCTGTCAAAGTTATTGTTTGGCTCTGAAAGCACTCCTTCTTTCACCATGAAACTAGGAAACACCATCTCTCCCACCCACTGTTCCTAAGAAATGTCAGAAATGTACGAACCAGCTTTCCTACTAAGAGCTCTAGTCCTGCAATCAATATCACGGTCTCACCGAGCTCCAGCTGTACCCATCTGAGTAATCCATTCAGAAAGGCCTGCGTTTCTAAAGGCTCTCTGCTTTGACAGATGAGAGTGACCACAATGAGCTGGCTCTCCATTACCACGAGAGAAAGGAGTCTGAGGATGGTCGTATGACTGACAGAACACTACCTGACCATCCATCAGCTGGATGGACGGACAATGTTCAATATTTTGAAGATGGCGATCGATGGTTGGACCTTTGAGTTATCCACAAGGTCTTGTGCGGGACCATCACTTCAATACACCCCACTCTAGAGAACAGGGTCACGTTTCAGCCGTCATCCTCGTGTTCTGATCATCTTGATGAAGGACACCGGCTGAACAGAGTGAATTGAAATGCATGGATTCCTGTGATACTTGGGTTCATTTTAACCTTTGATCGAAGACAATCTATGAGCAGTAGATCTTCCCACCTTTAAATCCCACTTTACGTGACTGTTTTCTCCATTTGCTGTCTGTCTCGCGCTTTGGTTCTTATTGTCTTGGTAATTTGAAAATTACAAGTGATGGTATTTAGACTATCACTGGGTTGGATCAGCAATTGAGGACCTCTGTCTTGGCTGACAGGCTGCTGTAGAAGCAATTTGCCAGTCATAAGTGTCCATATCCTGCTTTATTAATCATCTCTACATGGAACCATGGTTTAGTAATTTTAATAATTCTACAATAGTGGAGAGCTATCTGAGTTTAGCAGCTTAAATTTAATTACAAATATGTTGACTTATAGCTAAATCCAACCATAGGTTTCAATTTTTGTCCATACGTTCAATTTCCATTGAATTCTTTCCAGCTACATCTTGGCAGGTCAGAGCCTTGATATGCAATTTTTTTTTACTTGCATTGTGAAAAAATCTTACCAATTTATAGTGCAACAGGAATTCAGACACCAAAACAATATCTAGGTTATTTTGAGAATAAAACACTAGATGATGACATCAGGTTTCACTAAATTCTAACACCAAACCATCATAATAAGCACATTGAGGCCTGTAGCACCACATTATGTAATAACACTGCATTTCATAACAATCTGCCACATTTTTTTGATTGAATTCTTAAACGCAATTTGTAATAAATTTTGCGGTACTATGTAATAAATTCCAATATATTGCACCATAATGCACCAAGTTCTTAAAATTTCTTGATTAAAAAAAAAGTGCAACACCCCAGTTTTATTCCCAACGCAATATGTATATTATTACATAAGGTTTAACATCGGAAAAATGAGGATGGAGAATCCTCGGGTTCACGACTCTTGGTGACCTGTGATCCACGTACTAGGATGGCTGGTGACAACAGCAAAATCTTTGTAGTGTTCAGATGGATTGGACATGGATCTGATGGGAGTTGAGTATACGGTGACTCCCTTTTTGGTCAGTTGTTATAAAAACTTTTGCAACCAGAAGAGCTGCCTCCTGTCGGCTATCAGAAAAATACAAGATGAAGGCAAGTTTACTGTACTTGTAAAACCAGAGGCTACATCCATACATCCATCTTTTCTGAAGAGTCAAAGCCTGTAATCCAGCTCAGTGGGAAGTAAGTCTTGAATTAAGAGGTAGAAAAGCTAGATGATTATGTGATCAGCTTGTCATAAATCGAAAGTGCACTTGGAATCAAACTGTAGCACTATGATGAATAAAGGTATGAAGGAAAGTGGAGTCTAGCTGCACCTACAGTGACTCTCCTTGCGCCCAACACACGTTCTTAGCTTGTGTTTGTCTTTGACTATTTCCAATTACTCGTGGAGCGACTATCCCCTTCCTTGATCTATCCACAACATTGTTATCTTCTCTGCTACTTATAATATGTTTACTCATCCTGATGAATTCAATTACATCTTTTCAGAGGAAATTACTGTGGGGGTGGCTCAGCCTGCCAGAGGTCAGCACTAACCGTGAATACTAAAAAACTGCTCCCCCAAACACATTACACAGCCTATTACCTGCTGCTTTTCACACAGCACACTCAAACCCCACATAAGCCTTTGCACGGCCACAGATGAAATGCTTTCTAGATGGGATGTGGCGTGGAGAAGAGGGGAAGAGAGCCGGTGCTGTCCCTGGGCCTAATCGTTTCAGAGAGCCATGCCCACTGCAGCCGCAAAACACGCCACTCCTGATTACGGAGGTGTGTACATGGCCAGGCGGAGCGTAAAAGGTGCCGAAAGGAGGCTTGGCCTGGGGGAGGTTAACCGTGCTGAGTCTTTTTTTCCAGTCGATCGATAAGGCACAGAGCCAAAGGCAAAGCAGGTAGGAGTGAACCAGCAACATACTGCCTTGACGAAGTGGTAAACATCACTTCATTTTGGGCTTTTGCTAGAGAGTTGCTGGGTTTAGAATACATTAAATGTGTTTGCCACCAATTTGGTGAGAAGCAGTTTCTGAGATCATTGCCCTCCCTGTTGGAAGTCCTGCCCCCATCGGTGGCTTTAAGAGAGAGATTTTATAAGTAGTGTGCCTCTGGGTGCCTGCTTTCAATCTTGAGGAAATGTCTCTCTCTCTCTCTCCCTCTCTATCTATCTCTCTCTCTCTCTCCGTTTCTTTCTCTCTCTAAGGATGCGTGTTGACAATGTCATTGTAAACCTGTTACTTTAAATCTCTGAGGAAATGATTGTGTTGAGACAAAACACAGGCTGTTAGAGAAACCTCTCACACCATTATCTAAATACAATAACCCATTTTAAATCCAAACAACCAAACTGTCATACCAATCAAACTAACAGGATAGAGCATGATAAAAGAGACAAAGGCGTTTGTTACTTTTAGCATTGTTCTTCTCTTCCTTTTTTGTGAAACATAGTCTTACCAAACTCATACTTAGTTCCAAAGACACTCATTGTCAATCCTTCATTTACTCTACATACAATAATTGATCAAAATATCAATATCTTGAAAATTACAAAATATTCAATTCCATCTTTTTGGGTAATATCATAAGGAGCTGTGAGCTCCCAAGTTAATTTGGTTACCTGAAGCACTGAAGCTTTAAAACTTTGTTTTTAGAGCTGCAGCTGGGTCTTAAATATCTGAACAAGGACAGAGAATATGAAACTCAAACTCCAGTAAATCTAACATGAAGCATTTGCAAGTTTGAAGAATTATAAATGAGCTGGTTAATCTTATTTGGAAAGACTTTAGCTTTAAAAGTTGTCTCTCAACATAAGTCTAACTAGCCAGACTTCTGTGCAAGTTCTTTTTTTCCCTTTATTCAAAATCCTCAAGACAAGGACACACACACACACGTACTCTTGGTTGTAACTTCTTCAACACTAGAACTAAGTCACACTGCAGAATTGTAATGAATAAATCTGAAGCGGTGAGTGGGATGTAAAGCTGACCAGTTGGCATGCAGCATGAGCAGAGCTTTTCTAGGTAAAAATCATCAGCCTACAAACCCTCACAGAGACTGGTCACTCTTTCTGTCGAGTTTACTTTATCTTTGTGATTCTCTTAATTATTGATTCCACAGGTTTAGATCCAGACAAAGTCATGCAGTGTTGCAATGTTTGTATATTTCGGACAACTTTTACTTTATGATAACGTGAGTGAGTGAGCTTGCATGCCTTTTTAGAAGAAAATCTAAGTTAAGGAGCATACTTTCAGACTGCTAAAAAGGTGAAGCGAAAGGGCCGGGGTTTTCGGCTAAAATACGCCAGTTCCGTCTGTGGTCAGGCTACACGCCATCACAACATTGGATCAGGTGTTACCATTTAAGTCAATGAGTCAACTCCAAGCAGCAATCTCCAGTCTGAAGATATGAGACAATGCAGAAGTGCTAAAAGCTGCTGTTTGTTGAGTGTCTGCTTGGGGCTGGCTCTAGGAGTACCTGAAGTCACATACACATTAAGCCAAGAAGAGCTGTTTTTAGAGCAGAAAGAAACACGATTACAAAAACTGTCTCCAATCTGAACAGTAAATGTGGCTTACGGCACACACTGTACACACAGGTAGGGTGGATTTTTATTGTAACTCAGCATTTTTGAAGATTCTAAGATTACATGCTAGCCCAATCAGAGGCACAGCTCAGCTCACGTGACTGACATGAATGATAATAGCTGTTAGTGTGAAAACTTGTCACCCCTCCCATTTCTAATATGGCAGTGCCAACTGTTTTGCTTCAAAACACAGTTTCAGAAGTAGACAGGTGACGTTGCGGAATGTGTCCATCTATCTTATAGTCTACGGTCAACTCACACCGTAGACTAACACTGTTCTGTTGTGGTTCAGCAGGTCGCAACTCTATTTCTCCTGGATGCCGAAGCTGTTATGCATCAATTCACTGTTGGCAGAAGGAGCAGGACAGGAAGAAGTGTCCGTAAACCATCGAAAATTATCTTGTGACTTTCATGATAAAACAAACCATGCCAAATTTAGGTTATATTTTACTTGACTGTGACAACAAATGGACATAATGAGCAGAGACACCTCAGGAATTCACAGGTTTTACAGCCACACAAGAATAAAGAGAGACTTATCAATGAAGTGTCACGCTGCAACTATGCAGCAGTTTAAATCAAGTCAAACCAATTAAAAAACATACACATTTTAAGACTGGATAAAAAATCACATCCCCCTCAGGTCAGTATTGTTATAACAGAAAAGATTCTTATGCTACTCTAAGTTGGACACTCTTCCATAGAAAGTTTGAAGACACTCAAGTTAGTGCTTGTTACACTTCCCTTTGCCATTCTGCAGCTCTGCCCACACTGCAGTAACCATCATCTGTAAATCGTGCTGTTATTCCTGATGTCACATCTCTTCTTTTTAACACTCAGTAACCTGATGTGTCACGTTTCATGTGTCATAATTGGTCTTCTTGAGTAGGATTTTAAAGGACTTATACTCTGAATTATAAATCTGAATTGTTGAAGTCATAAAAAGGACTACTTCTGCTTTTGCGTTTCATTCAAAAGGTTTTCAAATTTTCATTAAAAGAAGCTGATTGTGGTTTGTATCAATGTGTGAAACTTCAACCCAATTTTTTAAAGATGAAAATGAGGTTGAACGCTTGAATCAGAATAAGTTGAGGTAGTAATGGTAACCCCAGAACCAGGACACTGAAAACATTCAATTATTTGCTTGGAATGAATGTCAACTACAATCATGTCTGAGAGTAGGGTAACACAAGGAGACATGAAAAATGTTAAATAATTCAGGGAAGAGAAAACGCACCTGACATAGAAACTGATCTGAAAACATACTTATTACACCATTTATACAACATGACTGGTTGTCCTCATTTTTAAAGCTGAGGCTGCATTTTGACCACAACAACAAAGTAAACTGTATCTCAAACCATTTTTGGTCCTGAACATCTGAGTCCTCATCAGAGCATCAGATTTAGCTGAAGTGCTGCCAACTTAGTAAGAACACTGGGCTTTATTCCTATAGGGTGTAATACCAGCTGTTAGGAGAAGCATGCCAAGAAAACTGTGATAATATCCAGAATTATCCTTGCAAAAATACTCCTTTCCTTTTACAAATAGAGCTCCACACTTTTGAGGAAGAAAATATATGAGGCAATGACTCAAATTAGGATGCATAGAACATTCTCACGGAGCGAGAGAGGCATTTGCACATGAAGAGCCGAAAATGAGTCGCATTCAGCCAAGCTGTGAGTTCCACCTAGGAGGCAGTGAAAGAGAGCGAGACAGGCACAGAGAGGGGCTGAGGCAGGCAGGCAGGCGCCAAGCCTTGAAGAGGGGCATTCTGGCATAATGACTCTCATTTACCATTGACAGGCCTTGGGAAAGTTAAACTAATTATGACAGCACACAGATGCTGAATAGCCCTTGATGAAGTTAATCACTGGCAATCCAACAAACAGGTGTTGCATGATTTCTGTTACCTCCCCTGAAATTATAGGATGTTCCGTTTTTTTCTTTTCCAGCCCACGACCTTAAGCAACAATCTCCCCTAAATATGCTGCTTTTGTCCCCTGATCCTGGCAATTCACTTTAAAATTTCCAAAAATGAACAATACCTATAATGCTGGGGAACAAAACGTGTTGTTACCTGTTGTGTTTGCCAGACCAAAGGGGATTTTACGATAGAGTGGAGTGAATACACACAAAGTGTCTCTAGAAAAAGGAAGTGACCCCCATCCTGCTGTGATTACAAAAGCAAGAATCTACAGAATTGCTCACCTGCTGGGAAAGTGCTGGGTCAGTCTCTGGCAGTTTAGTTTTAAATGGATTCTGTTTTGAAGACACTACACTGTTCTTTTATACAATGCAAGCATACACAATGAGACCTAAATATAGCCACATTTGTCAAATATAGTCAATCTACACCAGCCTGAGGAGAAACAATGTGATAATCTAGAACAATAATGGCTTTAATTATACACATGCAAGCTCTTAAAGCCAATAAAAGAATTTTAAGGTCAGCTTTGTCAACCAAAAAGAGCTCATTACTCATTTATCGAGTATTGTCATAAATAAAACATCTCTTAATCCAACCCTAGATCCTTCCTATTGTTCTTAACAGCCTGCAAAGATGTGCAAGCTAAAGATAATAGACTCAGCTAAATGTCAATAAAGTGTCTTAGGCTTCAAGTGTGGCACCAAGGCGACGAAACCCTTCTCTTTAAATATATGCGTGATCGGCTTCAGACACATCAGCCTTTATTTAAAGCTCCTGTGAGGAGTTTTAAAGTGGTTCTAAAACATATTGGATCAAAGTTTGATTCCTCTTTATGATCAAATAAGCTGATTACAAAACTGTTTTATATATAACTCTGATGATAAAGGTGTCACAGGAAAGAGCTTACAGAACTTTGCTTTCTTCACAGAAAATACTTGCATTACAAGCAGCATCAACCCATTATCTTTACTGCCTTTAACATTCAGGAATACAGTTAAAAGCAATGTGTATTGATTTTCATCCTCATTTTCTTCACAGAAACATAAGACTTACAGGAGAAGTAAGCAGATCTATACAGTACGAGGCATCTCTTTTCGTAAAGGGGATGAAACACAGGAGCTTTAATGCAGGCTTGTTTGAATAATTCACAAAATCAAGACACAACTGCACTTTCTCACACAGATTAAGATAGAATTTGTGTTTAAATTGCAGCTTTACTCGCACACATTGATTTAGTGTCCCAACTTTTTTTCACGCAGCGCGGGAAACCTGCAGGTAGATAGATCAAATGTACACACTCCGTCTCTTCTCATCAAGACTCTGACTTGACCCAGTTCTGTTTACGAGATGTGAAAGTAACATTTCATAACATGCTTCGTGTCAGGGAGTGAAGACATCTGATGCTTCCTCTGACAGGTTCAAGCTGTTGCCTTCAGGTTGTCTGTTCTGGTGAAGGTTCATAACAACTGTTCTCACTTTGATTCACGTATCAATTCTGTCAAACAACAATTTGTGTAACTTTTTGTGGTATGGATACTGTAGATTTGAATTTTTATTAAGTGATTTTTTTTTTAATTGGATGTAAAATAACTGATCATAATCATTAAAGCTTTTTTTTTTTTATTTTACTTGTTTATGTTGTAAGATGGGATCCAATACACAATACAAGTTTGTGACAAAGAGAGTTAGCTTTTTACCTCCACAGCAGTCATGACACAAAGACCACTTATGGGAGAAAGATGTGCTTTACATCTATCACCAAAGGCAGTAGAGACGATGCACAATTTATTACTAATATATCAGCCACTGCATTAACATCATTTTTCATATATCTATACAGGACAAGTGCTTGTCTTATAAATCTCTAGAACCACCCAAAGCCAATTATGAAATGTTAACATAAGAGAACAAAGAAAAGTCTACACAAAATCTACTGAGTCACTTTGGTATTCCCGCACCTCTCAGTAAAAGCTGGAAGGCAAACAAAGTGAGAGTGATTCAGTCAAAGTATGGCACAGATTTAAGGCCTGTCCACTGTAATTTTCACATTATTTTTGAAGGTGCTGTGTGTAAAAATCTGAGTGAATGATCAGAATTTTAACCATCATCTTTCAAACTACACTCTTCTTTGTGCTCTTTCTCCCTCACTTGTGATACGACCCGCTCTATTAAAATGTTTAAGTAAAAGATTAAAGGGATAGAAGGCCTGACCAATTAATTTGTAAAGCCGTGTTATTTGTCACAACCCTCGGCTTTGTGCCTTCAGTCCTATGATTATGTTTCTCAACTTAATCAGAGGGTAATTATTTCTTCCATGCTACATTTGCTTTTGTCATTTGCATATTTTGCTGTTTATTTGATGTTTACCATATGAAAGAAATTGTTGATTTGGAAAATGGAGTCACACTGAGAAACACTTGGCATGAGAAGCTTTTCTGTTTGAGTGAAATTCTTGAGTTTTTCTGCTTTAAGTTTGTTTTCAGACAAGGTAAAGGTAAGAAAAGTTCTGAGCCTACAAAATTTGGTTTTGTAAACACAGAGAAAAATGACGCAACTAAATCCGTCTTTATTTTTCCTTTACTCTCTGAAAGTCGTCATTCATGGTAAAGAAAACTTTGAACATATTCTGAGACTGTTCAAGCTGCACTGACAGGCTGCACATAGTAAAACGGCTTTTCCCTCACAATACCTGAATACTTTATGAAAATTCTTTGCTTATATTGTACAAAAATACATGAGTGACCTTTTTATGCAATGATTCATTTATGAGGTGTTTAATGAATCTGTAATGAGAACAGTAGCTTGATTTGGATATAAATATAAAGTGTGAGGTAAAGTAGCCCATTAGTTAAAGTGCATAAAGTATAATGAAGCCCCATTTATAACCAAGACTGTGACATTTTGTGAAAACAATAATGTGAATATTGCAGGATTCTGATGAAAAACTAATTGCACTTGTCTCTTTGTTGTTCGATGTTTTCATGTCAGTGCTCCTAACAGTGAGATGAATACGTAGATGTTTATATTCTCTGCTAGACGACAGATTGAAATAACTTCACAATAACCGCCTGAGACCAGAAATGAAATATTAAGACTTTTATGCAACAAAAACCTCCCTCATTTCTGCGCATGTCTTCTGATTTTCCAAAACTTCTGGCCAAAGGCCATTCCCCACAACAACTAATAAAGTTGTTTCACCTTGGAGAATTCACGTCAAACGTCAACATTTGCTGACAGAGCAACAGCAGAAAATTCACTAATGGAATCTGTTTAATTTTATTTTGCTCTAAAAATAGTTCCCTGTGCACTTTTTTCTTCCTCTCCCCTGAGTTGAGAGCAGAGCGGAGAACAGGGCAGGTGTGCTCCTGGGATATGAGCAGCTCTGTGACTCTAAAAAACAATCATAAATTCATGTGCCTTTTACTACTAAGCACTTATGTTCCAGTGCTGAGTGTGTGTTTTCTCAAACAAGTTCATAAAATATTCAGACAATATAAAAAGTATTGCAGTGGTGTTAGGCTGTTCAACAAATAACTGGATTTGCAATTTACTCGTGTACAGTCGTAGAACTCGATGAGAAGCGGGCAGCACCTTTCCAACACTTGATATTTGATCAGCGGATATTTTTGATGATTGGTCTCCAGAATTGGTCCTCGCTTTTGGATGAGCTCAGACGTAATGACTAAAACAAGCCCAGGCAAAGGGAATTCGTTTTTGCCATCATTACATTTTTCCCCAATTGCTTGTCCTTCATAAATGTGTTCATTTTCAACACAGAGCAAAAAGCTTTCAGAAAAACCTCCATCGAGAAATAATGCAGAAAAGCATTGAGGTAAATTGTTTACCTCGTAATGAAAAAAGGAAAATGTTATTGCATTACCTGATATCCACGTTAACTGTTAGAGTGAAGAGTTTCTTGAACTGTCCACATAAAAACTACCAAAGTCACATTTTTCTGTGGCTTTTTGTTAAAGATTTATAGCTGAAGAAATAAGTCCTGATGCCAGTTTACTCACTTATGAATCGTTTGATTGCACTCTTCAGAAGCCACGTATGCATGGTTCTTTCTCTCATTATTTACAAGTCATTACTCGCACCGTGCAGAGGCAAACTGTGTCTGCATGCACTGGAGATGGTTTGTGTCTAATTCCAGAGGAGAATGCCAAATAAAGGGGGGAACTGTGCAGACAAGTTGAAACCCAGATAGCCCCATAGAATGATAAAGAGGGGGCGGACACACAATAGAGAAATAATTAGGACAAGGCCACTGTGCATGAATCCTTCCACAAGCACTCAACTGTGTCAAACAGCTTGGTCAATAATCTTCAGCAATTCCTGAGGATTAGAGTCTTATTACCGAGCACCGTCTGTCACACAGACCTCTGTGCCCGAGCACAGGCACTTCCTGACTGTGTACTCCCAATTTCAACAAACAAATCATCTCACTGGGGAATTCATTACATTAGGGTTGAATATGGTTCAGAGAGCTGCTTAGTTACAGAGTGTGTCCTGAAGCTTGATTTCCTCTTTATGGGTTGTTTGCATCCTGTATCCATCACCATATGTGTGTGTTTGTGCAGTCAAAGGTTCAATATGCTGTGATTGACACTTAATGTCTCTGTAACTTACCATATTACCAAGTGGGATAGAGGAGGAATCAAGTTTCTGATCTGCCAAACTTTGGGTGCAGTATGTTATAATTTTAGAATCATTGGTTGTTAATGCATTTGCCACTTAATTATAACTAAACACTGAAAACACCTCTGATTAGAGAACAGCATGGTTCTGTATGAAGTTACTGTTAGGGGAATCAGTTTGGTTAACTTTTAAACCGGCCATATTCCATGTTTCTCTGGCTTTAATTTGAACATTTTAAATAAAAAATTGTAATGTTTTTGATAAACATGAGTATTTTACTGGGCTCATACCTCCACAGACACACTTGTAGATTTGACATAAGTGAACCTGGTGTCACAGCCCTGCACTCAGCTCTGCTCCTGCCTCGTTTAGTTTGTTAGTACGCGAAACAGAAACAACCCCCCACAAAGTCCGTATAAACCCCAAGTTCCTTACCTTGCCCATGGATTTCAACCACAGCAGCAGCAAGAACCAAAACCGCCAACAGGCTCTTGAATTGACAGTCCCGTCTCACACACATGTCTACTAAACTCGAGAGGGCTCTTCTCCGCGAGGATACAGAAAGACGTCCTTGTGTTGGGAAAAGAATACTTCCAGTGCTTCAAAATAACAAAAGAAACAAGCAAAGCGAGGGTTTCACACGCCGGCGGAACGCGAGCAGAGCCGTAGGGTTTGCTGTTGCACTTCCGGTGAATGTTGTCGGAGTGAAGACAGCTGAGAATAATCAAGAGAATCGCGGAGGTCCCTGTTTAATTTGGACGCTCAGTGAGCGGCTTCGTGTCTGTGTGAGCAGGAGGCACATGGAGAGAGCAGGAGAGAGGTTCAGCACCGCGGACAGCTCCTAGCGACAGATCAGGGAACAGCCTCCTACAACTTAGTTTACAACACTCATTCTCCACCCTCATGTTTCCTCCTCTCATTGTTCAGAGACTACCACATATCCTTTTAACTTTATTTTAGGTCCAAGAATCTAATCTCTTTGTCATTTTTGTCAGTATTCTTTATTCAAATCGGGCTCAAATTTACTGAAAAATAGGGCTTACTCACAACATAGTAATGTAGATCTGCCGATTTAGCTGAGTTTCTATAAGACACTTTTTGGTCTGCTTTTTTTTTGTTTTTTGTTTTTTTGTTTTGTTTTGTTTTTTTGGATCATACAGACTTTGGCGGACTAAATTCCTCTCTCCACAATAACACACTGTCAGTGGAATACACAACACAAAACCAATTCCAACTGCTTCTAAATTGTTTAGAAAATGTATATTATTTTTTATTATTATTATTTTATTTATTTATTGCTTTGATGGAAACTGTGGTATAAGTTCTTTATGAACAAAAATCTAAAACTGACCTCACTTGATTAACACCTCCTGTTGTCTTTGGGTCAATCTGACCCCATTTCAAAAGTTATTTTGTCAGTACTTTGGTTTTCTTTCATTGATTTGCTTGAAAATGACATGGATGGCACCATGCTGTTATTTGCCAGTAAATAACTTATGACTATTATTATTATTAAATTGTGTTTTCTTTTTTAATCTTAAGCATCTTGCTGCCATTAAAAAAATGAAATGATTTCAAAACAATGTGACATATACCTGTCTGTGATAATACATCAACATTATGTACCACTGATAATAATCTTAGTGAAAAAAATGAAATTTCTGGGTGTTTTTGTTCTCAAAAACAGACGTATGATTTTATTTAAATAAGGTCAATCATACTACATGTTACAAAATTAATTATTAAATATGTGTGGATACGTTCAAAACATCCTCACTAAAAAGGAGAAACAAAATTTTACACTTCACAACATAATTAATTTGTCATCGCACATCACAAATTCAGAGCAACAAAATTACCTTGTGCTTTATAAGCCAATGCAAGGGTTAAAAAGGGTGTAATTTATATCAATCATGATGCCATTTACCTCAAATTGATGTTTATCAATGTATTTCGTTCAATTATTTTCTTTTTGTCCTTGTTGGTTCAGTTTTGGTAAGCTGCTGTAGCCTCGTCTTGCTATTTCCTGCCTGCATGATAGGAAATATTGCCACCACTGCCCTTTTGACTTTTGTGTGAAATAAAAAAAAAGAGAATAATAAGACCGTTTCGTTATCAAATCAAAATTAAAATGGTGTTTTCTTTGCATGAAACTTTGTGTTTGAGCTTACTCCAGTGAACTAAGCATACAGGTGCAGCTAACCAGACTAGTATCAGTGGGCAGCCACATGACAAAAACTGGCAGAGAACTATTTTGGAGTTTGTTAAGTTCTGCAGAAACAGTTTATTTTATCTTAAACTTCATCACTGTGATGTTAGGTGAAGGATTTCTATTTTTCAGTTGTCTGCACTGGGATGCATTTTTTATTTTCTCTCTGTAGTGCTTTCTTCCACTGCTGTATGTGTAGTAGGTGGACTGAATTATCCATAGCAATCACCTTTTTATTATTTCAATATTTTTTTCTTTTCTTTTTCTGCTCCCATATTGAAATGTATTTTATATTTTCAATGTTTCTTTGCTTTATGTCTGATCCTTTTAATTATGGCAATCTTATTTTGTTTTTAACTCTATAAAGCACAATTGCTATGAAGCCTTTTAAATAAATCTGTTTTGCATCTCTTTGAAACAATATATCTGCAAGTGAAGTCAATTAAGTACATTACATTTAACTGAACAACAGCATCCTGCTTTCATTCCCAAATCAATACAGTGGTAAGAATTGCTTTATGTTGTTCATTTATATTGTTTAATGAACCTTGAAACTGTTTCTGAAATGTATGATGGGGGAAGTTTTAAACGTGAAATTAACTATGTAAATGTTTTGGTAAATCTGTGTTTTATAAATACTTTTTTTGACAGCACTTTGCTTTAATGCCAACATTTCAGTTCTTTTGGAGTCCAGCCTTGGACATAAATAGTGTACAGCTCTTCTGTTCTCTGCCACTGGGATGTGATGACCTTTATATAAGACACAAAGGTGAGTGAGGAGCTGATGACATGTGACAAAGCATGGTGTATTGCATTACAAGGAGAGATCAGATGTAGGAGAGGGAGGAGTGCCTATTAGAAATTCGAGGAATTGAGGTACAGTTGCTTCGCTAAAACGTTAAAAAGGTGCTTTTATTCTCATTTGTTACAATCAGTGTTCTGACTACCTTATTAAAACATTGACCCTAAATTTAGCATACAGCCTCCTGACTACTTTTAGCTCCTGTGTCACATCTCCAGCTCAGCGGCTTTCTTTTTGGTCCCATTTCCAGACCCTGCTGTGCATGACGAGCCCTGAGGGGCGACTTTCCTCAGGTGCTGGAAATAATCATGCCATGCTCTAAGTCTCTAAGGTCACTTTTTTTCTCTTAGTCCCTTCGCTCTGTTCACAGTTTATGTCTCAGGGCTGTATCTATTTTCCGCCGTCTGTTTGCACGGTGCTTGTCAGAGAGCTTGACTTTAATGAATAAAGTGGTGTTCTTAAATTGGTTACACCGGGTAAAGCGCAACCCGTAAACACCGAATTCTGTCAGTGTAGCAGTGACACAAAACTGCGACAAGGATATAATGAATGCTGAGAGGCATCCCTCAGGGAAACTTGGGCTTATTCTCCCTTTGCAGAAAGTTGTCAGTCTGAAGCAATGAGCCCCCGTGGTACCAACTCAGAGCGATGACCTTTGACCTCCATGGGTAGGAGCAAGAAGGATCAATAAAGTGGTGCATCATTACTTCTGTAGCACCAGGGAAAGGTAATCCACCATAGACTCTTTTTTCCAATTAAAATTAATAATCTTATCATCAAGTTAGAGCAGGACCAAAGTGATAATCTAGAAAATATGTTAATACCAGTTTAGCAAACTATTTTTCAACTTGTGACACCGCAAATAATCATAAAGTATGAGTAGATGCTATCTGCTGTGCTTATCATGTACTCCTTAAGTTTTCTAGGTCATTTAGCCTAATTCAACTTAAAAAAAAGCTCAGTACAGGCAGAGAAGTAATTGCTATGTGCCGGCTTTGTCTCTATTCTGACAAAAGTGTCAACTTAAATGAAACATAGATAATATATTCAGAGTATTTGATGCTGTTGGGTTGAATTGTGTCTTTTTCTTTTTTTTTCAAAACAGGAGAGGATACTGCAGGTTGGAGTGCACTCACATGCAGTCTGTAGCAATTAAAAGACCAGAATAGAGACGGGGTTTGCAGAGTGGATGGAGTTTAAGAGAACAACAGCGAGAACTCATTGAAGACACAGAAACAGTGTGTGTAAGCAGATGCTATTTCAAAACAAGACTGCGCATTCTAAAAATAAAAGTTGTACAAGCAAGGAGTAGAAATGCACACCTGTTCTCTGTTTGCCACCATTTCCAGGTGTGATGAGTTATCACCAGTAAACAGATGAAATCACACACTTCTGCTCGTTTACTGGCACATTTCTAGGTCTTGGGTTCTAAATATGTTGTGTCCGCATCACAAATGTCAGATCAGAGGCTTCAATCATTCAATTAATCAATCCAGTTCAGTCTGACGTGATTGGGAAGTTAAGAATTAGCATTTAGAAATAACCTATTTTAGCCCTGATAATCTCATTTAAATTGGAGATCATGATCAGGCATATATCTAGATAGCAGACTTTTTCAAGATCACTTAGTTCCCTTTAATCCATCATAGGCAAGCAACCTCCTTTAAAGGAAAAGACCTCAAAAAGAACCAGACACATCAGCCAACAACCAGCTGCCTTGACCAACTCAGCGCTGAAAATACAAATAAAATTTAGGTGTTCTCACTGCACCTAGATTTACTTTTTTCAGCTGTGTCTTCCTGCCTCTTTTGTATTTTTTCCAACATTGACTTTTCTTCTAGCTTCCGTTTGACTTTGCCTCACTTTGCCTCCCTCTGTCACTGCACCAGTGTCTCTCTTTCTCTTCTAAATTTATCTCTCTGTTTCCCTCCACGTCCTCCACTCCTTACATCACTCACGCACTCCCTCTGGCCCGCCTCAGAAAAAGCTCTAATAGTGCGACTCTCCCTTTAGTGAAGCTCCATGGAGCCATAAAGCAGCCCTGAGGTCTGGTTGGCAGCCAGATGGTTGCAGCCAAGCTTTCATTCTGCTAATGGGTAGGGGGGCAGAGCAGTTAATGAAAATCAGACCCTTGAAATGGAATGACCGATGTAGCAAGGTAATGAAGCACACATCGTCAGCGAGCCTTTACAAGCATTAAGGTAATATTAGATGGCAGTATTATGTAAAAAAAACAACTTATGATGACTGTTCATTGGACAACTAAGGACTGATTATTACACAGCATGTTCTGCTAACAAACACTCTCCTCCTGACTCACTCTGTCTGTGATATTCAGATTGACTGGCTTGGCTAAGTGCTTCATCTAAGCAGTGCTGTGTGCCAAATGCTATCAATGAGCTGTCTTCCCACGTAGCATTACATCCATTGCAAATTACAACTCACACATTACAGTCACACACACAGCAACAGTATCACAGTCACAGGACTTACAAATGCATTCAGGGCTAATCATCGTGCATTACATCCACAGAGCACAAGCGTGACCCCTTTCAGCCAACAATCACAATTAGAGCACTACTCCAAAATCTGTTCAGGGCTATTTACGGCTATTTGTGGAGCATTAGGGAGGTGCCTATCAGACATCAGCTGAAAGAGAAAGGGAAATTAGGTAAAAACCCAAATATGGGATCACAATTTGTGGAAGAAAGTCAGCACACTTATATGAAGGCAGTTAGTGCATCTTCGTTTTCTTCTCAAACTCACTAAAGCTGACCTTGTTGGTTTCCTTCCTTGAGGTTCTACCCTGTTTGATCTTACAGAGATTTTCAAAGAAAAAACACAATCCTCCCTTATTTCTGTCCTGCTTTGGAAAATCTTAATACTTAACAAAAATCAGCTTTCGAAGACGTGTGACCACAGGGAGCAGAGCAGCAGGTGTTATTGCACATTTTGTGTGCAACATTGTCAAAAGCATGTATTGATTT
The DNA here is from genome assembly GCA_008086565.1 of Thalassoma bifasciatum. NCBI lineage: Eukaryota > Metazoa > Chordata > Actinopteri > Labriformes > Labridae > Thalassoma > Thalassoma bifasciatum. The sequence goes on from RPOG01000118.1 coordinate 172,812, forward strand.
CTTCATGAAAAAAAAGAAGTTGTTTTCATAGCTGGAAGATGTATTGTTGAATTTTTTTGAAAAGCAATTCTCTGCACCAAAATACCTTTCAAAATAAGCCATTACACATTCCTCACAAATGGCAAGTTGATGTTTGTTGTTTATTTCTTCTTTTGTTGCTGAGCAAATACTCGGAGATGTATGCCAGCATCATCATTTAATTTGTTTATGCAGACGGTAACACGCAGCTTCTTTTCACAGAGGGGAAAACATTGCGTACTTCTGAAAAGACTTGAGAAAGTTTGAAATAACCTTTGTGTTTCTTTTTTTTCTACAAAATATATGCCATTCTTCTTAAAAAATTGCAACCCCCACTCTCTGATTTGTACCATTCCTATTGCTGAATTTAGTTGTTGCCACGCTTGGTCAGTTATCTGTGACGGAAGTTTGATACAGTTTTATCAGGATCTGTAAAATCTCACATCAGATACAGAAGGATAAACAAGCTGAGAGTCTGAAGCATGTGATCGATATCCATGATGATGAGGAGGCTGGCAAATACCAAACCAAAGAGGACTCCCTCTGATCTCTCACATCACATGCTTCTTGCTCCCGATGGAACTGGACTGTTTTTCTTTACGCCTCCACACATTAAAAAGAGGATGATCAATGAGGAAAGTAAACTCGAACTCAATTGTCTTTTTCTTTCTGGTGAAAGAGAGGGTGACCATATATTCTGAAAACCCAAAAAGAAAACACCAGAGCCTCTTGGAGATACTGCAAAAATACCTAAAGATACTCAAAGATGACTGAGTAATACATTTATTTAAAACACTCATTGACTGTTTAAAAGGAAAAGTGTCAATGACTATAACATAAACGATGCTTAAATAGACAACATGCTTAAATAAATAGAAAAATAGAGACAGCCTATTGCTCAATGATGTATGTTTCTTGTGCAAAAATATAAACGATGTTGAACAAAAGTAGACGTAATCCTCAGTGTTGTTTTTATTTTTGTTTTTTGAAGGTGGATCCAAAGTCATGGCATTTTTTGATATTTTATATTGATGAAGTCTTATTTGTTTTCATGGAGTCACATGCTTTTGGATGATCCACTCTGTATTTGTACTCTCATTTGAAAAGCCAAAGCAGAGAGGGGCAGCAGCAAATACTCCCGGGGATAAAGGGTAGAAACGTGTTCAGTGACAATACATTGGACAATTGTAAAATTACAAGCAGCTTTGAAGGCGGAGCTGGAGTTGAGGTGGGGTGTGTTAAATAGAACGCCTATTTTGCTATTCACAAATTGGATGTGTAGATGTAATCAGCTGATAGATGTTGGTGTTATGAGCAGCTGGTGGGCAAAGCTTAAATCGGTGGCTTTCCTGAACCAATACTATGCTTGATACAAAATGCCCACTGATCAGTCGTTTTTATTATGTTTCTGTTAAGTGGATAGTCTTAACTGGATCAGACCTTGTTGACAAAAACTATGGTTTAATGTAGCTTTTGTTTTGATGTGTTTGGATGGAGGATCTGAATGATACCGAGACAATTGCCTTGACTTTTTTCGGCCACAACCCCCCCCCCTGACTTTGTTACCCCTGTATGATAAATATGCAGCATAGTTAATGCACATCCTGGTCCCTGATTCACCAATAAACCACTCCAAACATCAAGTTTCTCCAAACCAAGCCCATGACTGTATGGAAAATAAACACTTCAGTGTATTTTGCAGCACTGTACCGTCTTCCCTCATCTCCCCCTCCCTGCTTTGTTGTGCTCTTCCTCCTGCTAGAGCCCACTTAATTGCACATTCCTCATTACCATGTATTGGAAGAGAGAGCTCCCTCAGAGCAAGTCAACTGCTCTGTAGACAGTTTTTCAAAGCCTTCTGTACACATTTCTGCAGGAGAAAGGAAACAGGGGGGGAGGGGATTATAAGCTCTAGCTGACCTTTGACCCCCAATTATGAATTTCGCAAACTGCTTCATGGATCTACGACCATCAGATATAAAAGAGACAGTCCGCTGGAGGAAACTTTTCTCTTAGCTGCCTGTTTTGAACTGTTGTTGTCCTCAGCCTGGGTCCCAACAGTGGGAACAGAGTAGACGTGACCCCAAAGACTGAGCAGCATCTGTTAACCCCAGCGATCATTGCCTCTATCTGACGGCAAGGCTGGAGCAGCGTCTGCCCAACCAAGCGGGACCCTGCCAATAGATTCAGCAGACTATGGTAATGAGCCCAAAAGGATTCCCAGGCTCAGCGCTGTCACTTTGACGACTCCAAAATTAACTCTGCGCTCGAGATTTTCCTCAACACCTGCTGTAATAACATTCAAGAGAGAAGGAATATGTCAGTAATGCAGGTACAAGAAAATTAATGTAACCCCTCTTGTCAAATGTAATTAGAGCCATGGTGACACAGATATGGTGCAATGGATGTTTTGAAAGGGTGAAGCAGGAAATAATTGCAGCAGTGGGAGACCTTGATAACAGCATCCTCTGTGCTTTTTGCAGAGGCGTGTGCAAAGATAGTTTCTGTCCAGAAGTATAATAGAGTTTGCTGCTAGAAGGAGGTTTGCAACACTTCTTCCACAAACACACAAATGCAAAGAAAACTGCACACACATACCACAACCACTGCCACCATGTAAGATGTTACAAACAGAAAATTTGCATTTCTCCTCTCCAGTGTTCAAACCTTTCATGTAGCATGTGACACTCCGTCCCGTACTTTTACAACCACATCTCTGTTCGCTCACTCCTCCCCTCCTTCAGAACGGCGTGTACCTCCTCCCTCTCCCTCCCTCTCCTTGACCTTCTCTTTTCATTAGTCAGAGTGTGTCTCATGCCCCTGAGCGTGCTGATAGTGCACTGCTCCAAGGCTGCATTTATCAAGATGATAAAGCACTCGCAGACAACAGCCAAGTATCTCAAGGCTAGTGGCCGCCGTACCTGACAAGTGACAACAAGTCACACAAACAGCTCCACCTCCAATCCTCCCCTGATCCCCCCCTTTCTTCGCGCTATCTCTCACTTGATGGTCGTATGCCATTTCTAGTTGGTCACAGGTTGCTTCCTTGTGTCACATGAGCCTCTAATGAGAAGTTAAGTGCAGATGAAGGTGGGGTGACTGCACCAGACAATAGATCAGCTCTTCGCCTACAAAAGCTCACACACTTTTCTCAAGCGCAAAGAAAAAGACTCGGTTATTCAAGGACTTTATCAGCTTTTTTTTGTGATTTTTGTTGCCTGAGATGCCTGATCTTATTGTAAGCTGTGATATGTTGCTGTTTCTTTGTTCTTCTTTGCAGTAAAAGAAATATGATCTGTAAATGATTGGGACTGTTTCTCCAAGAGGGGGAATCTATTGGTTAGGTGAAATCTGAAGTCTGTTCATGAGACAACCTGGAGTTGAGTTTCTATAAGAAGATTAGTGCTGTCAAATGATTAAAATCATTCTTGGATTAATGACAGGGTTGCTGTGTGATTACTTTCAGTTAATCACAATCAATTAAATATAATTCTTTTTTAATCTATATTAAGTGTGTTTCATTTTTCAGGACTAAACTGACTCAAGAAAAGGGGGAACATACAATGTGCAATTTACATGTTTAATGAATACATTTAACGGGTCTTGTTAACAAAAAAAATGCACTTCTTGATTGTGAATGATTGCGTTCAATGTGCTGTTTTACGCTAAAAGTGTTCAGTGTTAAACTCTTTTCTGAAGTGTGCATAAAAACTTTAGGTCGTCGACTAGGTTTTATTGTTGTTGTTTTGTGTTTGTTTTTGTTTTCATTTGTGTTTTGTTGTATTTTTGTACTCAGATTTCCCATCAAGATGGCTGACGTGCTGTTAAGTATCTTCCATATCAAATTGGTTGTTTCTGTTTCCTGTCATACTGGATCAACTGCCCATTTGTGCATGAGCTGTGGTTATTCTACTTTGACAAACTACCCAAAATGCATTGCAGATGGGTTAAATGTGTTTTAAAAAGTTGAGTAATTTGTCATCTACAGGTAATTAATGGGTATTACACTGTTAGACTTATTATTCAGGGTGCTGTGCTGATAGGAGACCAGCAGATCATGATCTCTGTCATGTCTGACCATGTTGTTGTCATGGGACTTCTGGTTTACCAAAGTAAAAAACAGAGTCTGAAACTAGTCATTAGACTTTACACAAGACACCAAGAAGGTGCACAGTGTTTATCATAAGGGATTTGATTAAGTTGTGAGGAATTTCAGCACAAACAGAAATATAAATTCAGATTAATTGTCTCCTGAGTCCAATTTGAGCAGGTATCAGTGTCAAATTGGTTTTCCTCGATGTTGCTAACATTAGCAGAGCTAGCAACCCTAGACTTTGGTTCTCCTTCCAGATTAACTTCCATACATGTTTGTTTGTTACCCATTTCTGCGTCAAACCACAGCCTGCAAACAGCTTTGTCTGAGGTTCCTCAATAATGCAAAACACAGATGTGTAGCAAGAGGCCATCTGCCATTTGTGCTTGTTTGCATCTGGATCATTTAATATTACATCATTTCAAGCCTATAATCAAATAAAAATAATGAACAATTTGTTATTCTGAGGAGATCCAGTGAGGCTGGCAGTCAGTTTGTCGAGCCAGCTGAAACCTTTTATATCTTGTTTTGACAACACTTGTAAATAACCAAAAGATGCAAGTTCAACACAGCAATCAATTAATAACAATTATTATGTGAGCAATTTTGAATGCTTTCAATAAATTTGTGTTTTCTACATTTTTTTAGTCATTAGACTGACTGGGATTTCTCTGGAGGATAGAAATGAAATCTCTTGAAAAGGGTTTTTAAACACTCATACTGTGAGTTCATTTCAGACCCTGATCTTTTTTTACACCAGCTTCCCCAGAGAAGTTGAATGACTTCTTGTAACATAAGAATCCGTACCTTTCCTTGAGTACAAAAGAAATGTACCTTTGCCATCTGGGGTCTGGGTTCAACGACGCCCTGTTAAACCATGCAGGCCTGACTCCCACAAATGCTTTTTCCAACTTTAGCTGCAGCTTTCATCTGTGCCTGCTGCTCACCTCACTCTCCTCCATTCAAAGGCTGTTTTCCACTCTCAGGCACAAAGGTGCTGACCGCCTTAAGAGAGCCAGCCGGGGACTCCAGCCTGCAATCACGCCACAGCTCAGCTATCACACTTCAGCTGACAAACAGAAAGTTATGTTTTTCTTCTCGATAAGTATTAGCAAGAGGGTGGACTTGAAAGTTCTTTTCCTTTTTTCCTGGAAAATCTTTTCTCGTCACAGTTAAATGTCATTTGGACTTCATTTTTATATTAAAATGCATGTTCAATTATAATTCAAAAGTGCATTGTTCGGGGAAGCTCGCTCTTAATGAAAAGGCTCAAAAGGCAATTTCACTTTATTGCCGCAGACTTTGATTTCTTTTGTTCCTTGGAGCTAAATTTTGCCTCTTGTTCTCTTCCCTTCCTCTTGTACTTTCTATTTCTCCCTCTCTCTCATACACACCTACACTACTTTTTTTTTTTTTTTTTTTAATAAGAGTCTTAATCATGCTCGTATAAAAAGGAAATCAGCATGGGCTATAATCTACCTATCAATATTCTTGCACTATGCGCTTGCATTTGTTGACTTTTATTAGCCTGACGTTTACACCGCAGACACTGTGAACCAGCCACAATGCAGCAACTAGGGAGCATACACAACATCTCAAAAGAAAATCCATGAAATTCAATGGAAATGTGAACAGATCAAAGTTGCTATGAAGAAGCAGTCAGGTACAGTGTAATAAAAGCTGTCTATGGTGAGTGCTCTGAGAGGCAATTGCTTGGGATATTAAGAGTTCTCAGATGGCTCTCTCTTCCACACATCTTGCCAGAACTAGAGGGTGGGATGATGGCTGCAGAGGTGATAGAAGACCTCTTTGAAGTGTTTCTCAAATACCAAATGTCAAGGAGGATGGATGGTCATTCTATTTTTATTTTTTCATCTCCTTCAGGGGAGGTGAGGTTAACAGTGCTGCTGCTTGAGTGACATCCGTGGATACATTATTTTAGTCATAAATTCACATTTTTGGAATCTGTACAGATTTTAAAACTGTGAGGTGGATAAGGTTTTGACTGTTGAACACCATTGCTGCCTTGTTGTTTGTTTCGGATAATCAAAGATCTTTCATTGTGGAGAAAGCCACCTGCGGTCCCTTTCAGTGATGATTTTACACCCACATTAAAGGCACATAATAGCACATGAGAGCTTTATTGTAACTGAAAATAAATGTCAATCAGACAACTCATGTTACTAATGGATTGGAATGTTGATTGCAGCAACAGAACATTATTTGGTTTCATCAGTCCTCATGCAGGAACATGAGAAGTGATGAGATTATATCTTCAACCCCTTGAGCCAACGTGTGCTGGTGGATATCAAGCATAGTAACAGTGTCAGTGTCAGAGCACAGGGAGAGACTGCTCTGTTTTGAAGCCTGAATAGAGCGCTAAATTGAGTGGGTATGTTTGTCAGCTGATTGTGAGAGTGAATCATCTCAAAAATGAAATAAAAGTTCCTGTCTGAACTTATTTCCAGGCATTTATTCATTCATTTATAATTATTAAAAGTTGTGTTAAACACTTTACCCTGATTAGTCAGCACTGTGGAGCAAGGATCTGACATTCATCAAAAGCGTCAAGACTACACAGACACTGAGGTCTAATCTTTGGCTGCAAACTCAGCCGTAACGACTGGATATATCAAATCTGGCATCATGGCTTTAGTATTTCTATGCTGGAAAAGCCACAGAAGCAGCAGAGGAAATGCAGAAGAGGGTGGGGCACAAAAGCTGTGACAGAGTATCTTTAAAACTGAAGATGGTGCTTAAATGTGACTCAGTGAACACAGTATGGGACACAGCTGTGTTTTGAAACTACGGAAGAACAAAAATCTCACAGACTGAGAGTGACAAGGCATGGGTTGCAATCAAGCTCAGGGCTGATTCATCATTCCTGTTCACTTTGTTTTACTCCATTATTGGTGGAGGAGAGTGTCAGAGGTTATTACAAAGGCTGCTGAGTCAACTCTGACAATGAATGATGCTTTAACTGTTCATGTCGTGAATGTCTTTAATTGGAAGAACTGTACCATAAAACCAAGATCGTAAATTTCATAAAATATGACGCCGTCTTCTCTCAAGGGGTGAAAGCTTGATGCTGTTGTCTTTTGTAAAAGTGACCACCGCTTGCAGAAAAATCCACAATGTGCAGTTTCTGTGCAGGTGTGTGGCTTTTTCATTACCAACCCCCCTTTTTTTCTTTTTGCAATGATAATTTTTTAGTGCTGCGAGCTTAAAAGGAGGTTGTTCAGTTCAGCCAATATTTCAAAGTTAAGAGGTATGGAGCAACCACCCATGCAAACATGCAGACATCATGCCAGTCACCTTCACTGGTCACTTCCTGTTGTAACTTCAGTACAGTTTGTAATTAAACCAGTACTCAACAAGTTGTCTACAACAAATGCAGCACTATTTTGTGTCTCTAGATGAGGGTAAAAACTGTTAAAAAGTGTCCAGAAGAGCTCTAATCTGTATTCAAAGTCAAAATTAAGTTTTTAGCATTATAGTGTAGATGTATAGATGTATAAATGGAAAAATGGATATATAGAAGTATAGATGTATAAAAGTATAGATGTATAGATAGATAGATGTATAGATAGATAGATAGATAGATAGATAGATAGATAGATAGATAGATAGATGTATAGATGTATAGATAGATAGATAGATAGATGTATAGATAGACAGATAGATAGATAGATAGATAGATAGATAGATAGATATGTAAAGTTGCCTGTAACCATGATAGATAGAAATATTGAGTAATTAAATACGCAGATAGAAAAGACAGATAGCTTGGTAGCTCCATAGACATATAGCTATAGATAGAAAGATAGGCCAATAAATAGATAGATTCATCACTGGCTAGCAAGATAGCTAGATCATTAGCTAGGTAAAAAGCTAGTTGGCTACATTGATTAAAAAAATGTGGAATTGCCGCTTAGCCCAATAGATAAGTAGGTGGTTAGTTAGCGCAACATCTAGATAAAAAAGATAGGTGGCAAATACATAGCAGATACATACACACACATACATACATGAATACATACACACATATATAGAGGATGGGGGCCTCGGTCCAAATATCCATCAGTTAGGGGGTCCTTGGTCTGAAAAAAGTTGAAGATTCCTGCTGTAGAAGGTGAATGAATGAATGAATAACCAAAGATATCCAATCCAGTTCAACTTAAAGTCTCACTCTTCAAAAAGGTTCCTGTCATTCACTTCTCTGTGCTCAGTGTCAGGTTTTTTGTTTCCTTTCTCTGCCATGTGCTCTTTCCTCTGCCTCACCTCCAGCTCTTTTGTCCTGCCTCAAGCAAAGGTTTTACACACCTGCAGCTGTCCAGGTAGTTATATGTGGCATGCTGGGAGCTGTAGTGTGCCCAGCAGCAGCCATTTTGTCTGAAAGTGCAATCCAGGATCACATGGCAACTGTCCACATTATGTCCCCCTGTGATGCCACACACCTTAGTCTCAATCTTACTGCATGTGAACTGTCTGCTGAATCAAAGTCTACAGCTCCACAGCTGTACCTCAAGGTCAGTGACCACTTCACTGTTTTCTTTCATTTACAGCTCAGTTTGTTTTTTCAGTTTTCATCATGGCAACACCAGTCCTCATAGTGATAAAGCAGCAGAAAATATTCAGGCTGTATTGTGGTGTGCTGGCTGTGTTTATTTGTTTCATACGTGGCTGTTTCCTTTAATGTTCCTTCACTGTGTGAGAATTCTTAATGGCCTCCTTGTCTTTGGGTCTATAACAGCCAACAGGAGCATGATCTGGTCTCTTTTTATGTGTTTTTCTGTTTTCTTTTTTTCTCCTCCGTTTATTCAAAAAGAACTAAAAGCCCTGCTTCGTCGGCTTGGCTTTGTTTATGACAGGGACAAGACTGTAAGAATCACAACACAGCTGAGTAAACATCATTAAAGGAAGCCTGTTTTCCAATTACAGCAAGAAGAAGCTGAGACAAAAAAGAGAAGAAATGCAACAAAGTTTTAGCTGATGCAATACTGAGACAAAGATCCACTTTCTCTCTCCTCTGGTACTGTATCAGAGACCCTATTGTCTGGGATTGAGTAAACATGGAGCAGCTGAAATCACATGTCACCAGGAGATTAGATTGCAAAGTACAGAAGCAGCAAAAAAGTCAAATTTCTTTTGTGTCTCGTGGCTTTTTTTTAAGGTTTTTCTTCCTTGCAAATAACACAAAATTCACTCAACTGCCTGTGTTTTGGTACCTGCTTTTATCTTGCACAAAGTACTGTTTGTAGAGACAATATTACCAATAAGATCAAAGATAAAGGATAAAGTTCATGAGCCAACTATTGGGACTCGAGGCATGACATTTCCAGCGACTGCTTTATTTTTAGTTCTGCCTTGTTGGTTTCCTCTGAGGTTTGCGTCTTGTTGCAAGATATATGAAATAAGACAGAGCCCTTGTAAGTGATTATTGTCTGCAAATGATAACAGCTCGGTGCAATATTCATAGGAGGCACGATGGTCTTGGTTTGAACCCACGCTCATCCCTCAACAGCCAATATCCATGTGCCCTTGAGCAAACAACTTCACAGCCAGCGCCTCCAGCAAAGCAGTGGGAAGTGTGATTGTTGTGAGAAGCTCCCAGGTGTGACTGCGTATGAATCTTGATGTCGTTAAAAAACAGCCAGGCTCTGTGAATTTGCAGGAGAAAAACACACAGTTTAAAGAAGGGAGAGAGCTGCTATTGAATTTTGAGTTGCTGGCTGAGGTCGTGACCTGCTGCAGGTCCATTCTGACCTTGCAGAACGGTTCCAGCAGCAGAGAGCTGATCAGCGAGGTTTGGTCAGGAAAAAAGCTGCTTTCGGGTAACTGCTTTGCTCCTGCATGGCCTCACCTCTGCTGGACGGGTGCTTTTGTAGCCGTGACCTTGCTGGATTTTTGCCATACTTACTCATGAAGAATTGATCAGTACTTACTTTTACCTGCTCTGAAAAGAGGAGGAAACAAGGAATTCTTAGTTTGTACATTGTCAGATAATTGCTATGGTTGGTGGTTACCTGACATCCATCTATACAAAGTAAGAGGTGGAGCTGAGATGGGCCTTGAGCAGCCTGGCAAACAGCCACACTGCAAAAAGCCAGCCTTCAAAAACAAGAAAAACTGCCCCAAAATTAGGTGTATTATATGGAAACTAAGTAATATTATCTCCCAATAGAACAAGAAAATTTGGCTTGCCAAGACTTTCCATAATAAGTAAAAATGTCTAACATCTTAAAATTAGTGTATTCTCACGAATAACAAGTGCATTTTTCTTTTTATGAGACATATATCCTCAATATGTTGAAAATTATTCTTATATTAAGTATGCACTGGACAGAGGTCACTCCAAAAACGAAGTTTAAAAAAAGGCAACCCCCCCCCCCCCACCAATTAAACAAATAAAATGCTCTTGGTAAATTTAAGTTTACTAGATGAGAGAAATCTTTAGAATAGCTGGGAAAACTCATTTTAGCCTTATTTTCCTGTGCTGAGAACCTTTGATTCTCATATTTATAATGAGCAGATTTATATTAAGATTTGTTATTTTTATTCAAGCTGAGTCTATTTCTTCAAACAAGATCTTATCTTTAACAAATAACTAAGAAGCTTCAAAGCCTTATGACAAGTACTTAAAGCTTTTTCAACTGAGAAATGACCAAAATTAAGATGTTTTCAAGATAGTTTCACTTAAGACATTCAAGATGATCTATCTAAAAACAAGTCCCAATATCTGACTGAAATGTTTCCCTTCACTTATTCGTGTCTTATATTAAGTATAATGGGATATTTTGATGAGGAATTAAAAGAATATACTTGGTAAGATATTGAGTTTTTGCAGTGTAGAATGAGCCCATCCATCAGTCAACTCAGCCGTGCATCTATCTCTGAACGGTTGGGCTTCCACATTTGCTTCATTTTCCAGGAGGTTGCCTCGAGGTGTAAGTCATTTTAACTCAGGCTGTGCATCAGGCCACTAGTTTGTGTAAGACAGCAGAAAGCTTCATAAAAATCAATAAACAACATCCACAATGAATACATGAGCTCTCTCAAGGCCGTACAGTTTCATTTATGGCATGTAACAACAAGCACAACTCGATATGAACAGCTCCAGAGCAGCTTCTCAGTCACAGGTAATTTGTTTGGGTTTGTGCAGGCAAGCAAGTGATAGCAGGGGGTTAAACATACACACACACACAAAAAAACAAAGTCATCAAGGAGGGCGTTTCCACTATGTGTAGACACTGAATGCATATTTGGATAAGTTGTTACCCAAAAAATAAAGGCACAAATGTTGTGTCAAGTGTTGCATCATGGCAATCTGAAAGCCAAAGAGCTGAATCACTTCTCCACGCATTCACTCAGAGCAGCATTAGCAAAATCGATGGGTCTGGCTTGGTCACTGGGGGTGATATCTTGAGTCACCCACCAGTCAGCATGAAGCTTTGAGATGGTAAATAGAGAGGTACCAATTTAGACTTCACATGTCCAGTTCCTTTGGCCTTGACGTCTCGTAGCGCTGCTTCACGTGTACAGGTAATGATGGTCCACGTGTTTGTGTTAGGCCTGTCATGACCTCAGGGAAAAGAAAAAGAAGTTTCATTTGTAGGCTTTTTTTTTACTCACTGTTTTTTTTTGAATAGCACAATAAAAAAACACACAACTTTAAAAAGGTTTTGAAATGGATTTTTCTGGTTCCTTTGATATCTCTACAACAGCAATGGCTTACCATTGTTGGATGAAAACTGTATATCTCCAGTATGTAATCTTTTCAGAAACAGGTAGTTCAGAGTACATCAATGAAAAAGAATGACATTCAAAGTGTCTTTGGTAGTTCTGCACTTGAAGTTAACACTGTAAATATGGTTCAAAGGCAGCACAGTAGTTTATGAGAGACTGGTCAGCCCATCGCTAATAGTCTTCAATCATGCTTCTGTTTTTGTTGTTGTTGTGAATAATGTAAACATTTAATGGAAGAATCCATTATTCCATTTAGATTACAATCTACTTTGTTTAAAGAGTTGAAGAGATATTTTGGGTTTTGCTTTGGATTTCAGAAAATGGCTGATATTTGTGAAAAAAGCTAAACTAAATTGCATTACTCTGTAACTCATAGAAATTTGTATTTAAGTTTTAGATTTGTATGCTGCCGTCAAGGATGGGGAAAATGTCATCATTTAGAAAAAAAATAATGGTTACTGAGAACGTTTGTTTAAAAGAAAAACAACACAAAAAAAACCCCAGTAGAATAGCAAAGTATGTCATTTAAGAGCAGCCACTCTGAGTCTTTGTGCATTTAAAGAAGTGGTCTCACGAATGCAGGTATTGGCTGAATTATGAGTTTCATAATATTTTAAATCGCCAAATGTGTTGGAAGGATGAACAGTGCCCTACAGCAAAGAGATGGGTTATTGGGTTAATTATAGTTCTCAAAGTAAGGGTGGCAAAATGTCTTCCAAATTGTGAAACTATTAGCAATCAAATGAGTCACTCATTATCATAAATTTACATTAAAAAGGGGTTAAATTGTAAATAACTATGCAAAAAGAAAATGTTTGATCTCTTCCCACATTTTTGTTGCCCTGAGACCCCTGAGGTTACTAAGATGTGATAACTATGATACTTATGAAATACAGTAATATGTTTAAATTTCAACATAGCTAGCTATCTGGGGCGCCTTGATTTTTCTATTTTCTCTGTTTCTTTCTTTTTTAAATTGGTGTATTAATGCCCTTCAAAAGCAGAGGAAGTTTGGGAACCCTTTACATATATGTATAATAAAAATAACCTTGTTACTCTGAACTGCCCTTTAATCAGATTTGCACAGTCTGAGTTTTTTATTTTTATTTGCATTTCTCTCCATCAATCCATCCATTCATCCATTTTCTACTACTTGTTCTGTTCAGGGTCACACAGGCAGCTGGAGCCTGTACCAGCTGTTTTTGGGCGAGAGGCGTGTTACACCCTGGACTGGTCACTAGTTAATCACAGGGCCGAGACACAGAGACAGACAACCTCTCTCACACACTCCCACTTTTAACCCAGTGAGCATGTTTTTGGACTGTGGGAGGAAGCCAGAGTACCTGAAGGGAACCCACACATGTACCAGAGAACATGCAAACTCCACAGAGAAAGGCCCACTGTGCTCGAAAGGGGCATCGAACTGGTGACCTCTTACTGTGAGGCAACAGTGCTTAGCGCAGCCCTTATTTTTGACCCTGCTGTTCACCAATAACCTGCACATAGGACATAGATTGCCTGAGCTTCATGGTGTTCAAAACTCAAGAGTTTAGTTGACATGAAATTTATGAGTTATTACAAACAACTACCTGGAGAATTCAAGTCAACAAATGTGGATAAAACAAACAAAACAAAGGGTTTACATGACTAAAAAGTTTGATAGAGTTGAAACAGATTCATTTTTCCAAACTACTACCTGAAGAAGTTAAGTTGACTAAAAAGTCTACATCAACCAAACTAAGACAGGTTGACACAAGAAAATGTATTTAATCAAGATAACTTCTGTTGATGTTGTTTGATCTGATGTTAAATTTTGCGGCAGCCCCTTACATCATATTATTTTGTTGAAACAACAAGTTAAATTTACCAGTGTAAGTTAACATACTACTTCTCTGGATGCTGTTCTTTCAGCCTTGTTCATGACTCAGCCTCAGTCCCAAAAGGTGTTGGTCTCCATCCTGGGGCTGGGTGCACATGGGGTTTGACACCGAATTAAATCCTGATTTAATACAAGATGTGTTCTGAATCCCAAGAATCCTGCCAATCCTGACCGAAGAAAAACAATAGAAAAATTGATAAAGAGTCAACGAGGTGGCCTTTGGATCTGCAGCCTTATCCCGGGGTGACTGTGCAAGGTGAAGCCAGACACTGGGAGGTGAGTGGGGATGTAGCAAAAGGTGGCTGGAATAAAGTGACCTGGGGGGCTGCAGCAGAGGGGGGTGATAATAAGGAATCTATGAGACTGGCTCAGAGTGATGGGCTTACCTGGCCATGAATATTTCAGACTGCACTGAGGTGTGTTATTACAGCTCAGTGGGAGCACTCACAACATGGGGCGAGACATGTGCCATCACAAGATAGGACAAACCCACACACACACACAGACACACACACGCACAGACAAACACACAGACACACACACACAATGCAATTTTTTCCACTATTTAGAGAGAACACATTTCAAATTGCTCATTCATGGTGAATAGCTGAATAGCCAAATGTTTTCATCAACCAGCTAACAACAGCATCTTCCACTGACATGCTCCCTTAAATCGATAAACTAACCAATCAATAAGCAGAGAAAGCTTTACACACTGTTGGAAGAGAAGCTCCGCGAGTGGTGAGAGTAAAATAAATCCATGTGCAGCATTTTACTCCAGTTGGAACAGTCCCACAAGCGAGGAAGACGATTAAATAAATATTCTGTTTACATGCACAGGCTGCCCGGGGGTCTGCAAACTAGTGCAGCAAAGCAGCTTTGCTCAGCCTGCTAACAATCCAGAGCCTCTGGCCATGCTCGTATATTCCTTCCATTATTTCACCAGCGTCTGCCTCTCAAGCCACCATCTCTGCTACAAAGCACTGTGCGGTGTTGTGACTGTCATAGTGTGTAATGATGGGGAGCCTTTCGCTTGGCTGGAAAATAAATAACTGATGGAAAATGCACTTTAAATATGTCCAGGACAGTGGGAGTGTTATTCTATATGTAGCAGGTTTCTTATCAAAAGCCTACAGCACACATACTGTACTGCATATGGCCATGGGGTGAGCTAATAGAAATGAAAGTGAAAGGTTTGCAAAATTTATTGCACTGATGTTTTGCCTGATTTTTCCTTTTTTATAAGTTGCCCTGAGGCTCTGGTCTGGTCTTATCAATTCTTTACATTATGCCGGGGTGGATGGACCATACATCGACTATTCTACCCCAGCTTTGTTAGCTTAGCTGCCAGATGACAGCTTCACGAGAAATCTCAGATTCAGGATTTTCCACTTAAATTCTTTTGATAAGGAGTTGTAAAACAGAAAACACAAAGAAATGAACATTGCCCTCTCAGAAGATGTTCATATTCAAGACAGTCAATATATTATACATCCCTTAATGTACCACAGATGATACAAAAAAAACTTACTAGCTTGTTGCTCATGTATATGAGGAATTACATTGATATGCTTGTGTATCCCACACCACAGCTGTCATGTCTCAAGCAGAGATTTACATGGTGCTTTATGTCGCCACCTCTGCCAATCAGTGTACGAATGCGTGAGTGTGACATGTAATGTGAGTGCTCTTTGAGCGGTCAAAAGACTACAGACAGAGCTTTATAAACACAGTCCATAAAGTCATTGTCATATTGTTAACTGAGGCAATAAAACAACTCAGAAGTTGGCACATATTTTCATAGACATGAATACAAACAAATATGTTCTCTAAACCACTGGTGCTGCCCCTGCAAATGTACTCATGAGGTGCTCCTTCATTGAATTCACACTGAACTCACAGACACATTGAGCATTCAGGAAAAAGACATTCAGCACATGTTCACATCAATGTGGATACCTGGGATAATAGCAAAGCCTTACGCAGGGAGAAACCAAACATGTGTAGTGTACTGTATAAAAGGAGGATAACGCATGTTTGCAACCTATGACTGCACCATAAACATTCAATAGATAGCACTGTATAAAACTGTTGCAATTTAAACCGTAAAAGTACAAAAGTACTGACTTAAAAAAAAACAAATGAATTTAAAGAAGAATATGTTTCAAACCTCTCTGAGTGCTGCTTTAATATCTTTTCCATTTGTTTCAGTTGTTGACACCCATTCAGGTTTTTTTGGCAACTTGTTCTTCAATAAAAGTCACAAAGTAAGAAATAAACACTTATAGCTGGGGGGTCAAGACCAAGCGTATGGGGTACACGGTTGCTCAGTAGGTGGTAAATCAGGACCAAAATAGAACAGGAACCACAACCACCGTGTTCAGTGGGAGCTGATGCAGTGGACAATACGCTGTTTGATGGCACTTAGATGGTATTTGTTGAGAGATGAGATATGAGGAGAGTATTTCCAGACCTTCCAGGGATTCAAATTAATTACCTACCCCACCTCCTCCTTTAGCTTGTACAACAATTCTGTGGTCAGATCTGTCACACATGCACATGGTGAGATGATAAATCATCAGAACGGTTCATGCTGACGCTCCTGCAGACGCCATACCAGTTCTTGAAGATGTCAGGGAAATATTTATATAGCTGTGAGAGTCTAAACTCACTAATCCAATGTGCTAATGTAACAATCCACAGCATTTCAGGGGAGGCAAAGTTGTGAAAATCTGCCAGTGCAACATTATTGGATGACGCTAATGAAGCTCACCTGTCTGGGATACAATTCTGCGGCTGATTCAGCAAGCTTTTGAATCCTGCTGGCTGGCACTGAGCTCTCCGCTTTGAGACCGGGAAAGCAGCTTCTTTTGCTAGCATGAATAGCACCTGTAAAATAGCCAAGCAGGTGCACAATCAACTTGTGTGGAGTGTTCTCGCAGAGCGAATTTTTACACCTGCCAGAATGTAATTTTGGAGGAGCAGCAGGATGCCTTCCACTTTACACACAAATCACACTGGCTGAGAGTGGCTTAGTGTCTCGTGGGTGTGTGTGAGACCTTTCATCTTCTTCTTCTCCCAGGAACAAAGGAAAACATCCCTCTTGTGCCAACTAAGCTTGTAACAGAGCAGGTTTTACATGTAAAATGATATTAAATTATCAAATAAAAGTCTGATAAAAATACAATATAATTGGTTGATTTTGCAGATTTGTGCTGGATGAGAAAGAACACAAAGTTATCACCAGTAAGCACACAGCCATTGCAGAAAAATAAAGCTTGCTTTCATGGCATCCACACTGTGGAGATTAAAGGAAAATGTCGTAAGGTAAGAGGCCAATAACCTTCAACCATTTTCACCCTTTGTATCTCAACTGCTCTCATCTGCATAACCCTGACACTGCACTTACACTGAGGATTTCACTTGGCAGACTTTAAACAAAATGATTACCAACCACCATGTTTTACATCAGCCTTATCTTATTATCCAGTAAAGAGGCAGGGGGTCGCTTCTGAGTCACACTCATTTGTATAAGTGGGGACCTTTGGACACTGTGGGGAAGTGTAGGCAGACAAAGACTCTGCAAATAAACAGAGTTTCATGAGTCATACGTCAAGTCAAGACAAACTGCTTCTACCGTTTGCTCACTTATATATTAATTGCAAGAAAAAGAATCAAGAAGTTTAACAGGAAAGGCTTATGAAGCAAATATAGGGATTCTTCATTTTTTCTTTAATACCAGGAGACAAGAAAGGACGTGCATTAGTGATACAAAGTAACATCACTTTGTTAGGTGGTCACCTCGAAAACATCGGTTTTCGGGTGAAATTAATCATTCTTCATGATAATGGGTGAATGGGTGAATTGCTTACTAATCTACACTGCCATTCCAAGAGAAATGCTGCTAAAAGTTCATATAAGGGGTTTACCAGCTCATGTAGGGTGTCCTCTTGGCACCGTGCATGATAGCACCAAAACTTTATGGCTCTCCATCTGATTGGCCAAGAATCAAAAGAAACTTGAATTCACTAAGTTCACATGATATTATGGGTTTTACCCTCAGGACACCGTTTCTGCCAAATTTCTGACAATTCATTCAGTAGTTGAGCTATTTTAATAAATCCTAATGCAGACCGACTTGAGGCTTGAAAAAGCAGAAAAACATGAGACTTCATTATGCACTCATCCTCTGGAGACCACGAAAGGTTAAATTATACCTCAATCCATTCTGTTAATGAGACATGGAAGCCTGTTTCACTCAGAGCTCGGCCACTGGAATGGAAAAAAAGGAGAGAGGTCCAAATTAAGGCAGTGCATGAAATTAAAATGGTTATTAGTGGAAAAACATTGAATATGCAGAGAGACAGCAGACTTTGGACAAGTGGGAGGTTTGTTTTGTTTATTTTTGTTTTTGTTTTGTTTGTTTGTTTTCATGATAAGTGCACTGTATGTGTCAGAGCAGTTATCTGTCTCCAGAGAAATACATTAGGTGATTTTTTTTTATTTACACCAATTTACCTATGAACATGGTGGTAATGAGGTGAATATTATTGCACATTATATACAGAAAAACAAACAGTGCCACACAAATCAAAACAATTGTAGAACAATTTGTTGGTGAAACATTTGAAGAAGACCCACTGAACCTGAAAATCCTCTGTCAGGTCATATCTGATTTATTGGGGCTAAGTTGCCCTAGGTTTAAATGGGGGGAAATAAAAATGTCAGTGCTTGCATGCAGCTACAGTCAAGACAAAAACAGCTCAGCATTCAAAAGGATTTTGATGCAGTAATTAGTCAAAGAATTGTATCTAATTGAGACAAAACAGCATTATTCAGCTGGACAGACAATCTAGTTGCTGCATTTTTCAACAAAAGAGGAAAAAATCCACCTCGTTAATTATAGATGCTGGATGGTTAATTTTCATTTTGTACCCTATCTTTTTAACTGCACTCAATCAAAGTATTTATTCAAGATTAACCATTAGTTTTGCCATGGGCAGTCGTCTGACTCTCTCACAGTGCACGTTCAGAGGACATTATGGGGCAGCTTTTGGTGGGTGGCCAGGTCCTTTCTTCCTCTGTTTCCTGGCTCTGCAGTGAACATACATGACTAATCTAGAGGAGCTGGGACTTATCCTCCAGCAGTGCCACCAGCTAGAGGTTAGAGGTGAGGCTAATGCCACTAAAATGTTTGAGCACTGGAGCAGAAGAAGCAGGCGCCTTACCATCATTAAATCAGGGAGAGAAAATCTCAACACTCTGTGTTGCCCTTTGTCCATTTTTCTTTTCACAGCCTGAGTGAAGTAATAAAAATCTGATGAAATGATGATAATAATTCCCTTATGCTGAATTTAATCTTGGAGTTTTCTGCATTTGGCAAGCCATTCCCGTCCTTCTGTTTACTTTCAGTACAAGTGTGAAGTTTCAGAACGGTCACAAGTCAAGGATGAAATTGTAATGTTACCCTTACATGCTTTTTGATTAGTAGATGAGATTTTTTTTGGCAGTTTTTCCAGCTCCTGTCATTGCCTTACAGCATTTGAAGGGGTCAAAGTAAACGGTCAGACCCATGGAGCACTCATGGCATTCGAGGTGAACTGCTTATTTTGAGCAAAATAAAAAAAATGCTGGAGTCACAAAAGTTGCAGATCCCCGGGGGCGGGGTTGAACGACCTGCCAAATCTAATTTCTCACAGTGTGTATTTACCAGAGTTGCTATTGTGGGGGGGAAATGTAATGTGTCAGCGCCTGGCACTTCTCCATGTTATGGAAGTTCACTGACCCCTTATTTAGTTGTGTGGTGTGGACTGCAGCACAGGGCCACAATTTTGCACAGATAATCAAGACTGAATGTGGTGCTGTTTATGTCACTGTGAGGACTTTTACTGGTTGTAACTAATCACATCATAAATGATAGCATGAGCTACAATATTGGTTATTAACTGACCAAATTTAAGCCACTGTGTTGGGGTGAATTCTCTTGAAAAAGTTGACAGCAGTTTTTAGCCCTGAAGTGTTTTGTGAAAGTGAAATCTGTTGATAAACTTTGGCTGTGAGAGGCAACTAAATAAACCAGATTTATTTGTCCTCATATTTTTTTGACAATGTTTCCAGTTAATGGCTAATGCTGGAGCAGAGGACATTTATTTTTTGTTGAGGTATTGGAAAAGAGCAAATTGTCCATTAAAAGGGTTTAAAAAGCAGACATTGTGCTTCTTTGAGGCTGTATACTGTTCCCCTAGTATCCCACTAGTAGCTTTCAATGATTTAGAGCTTTAAAAAGAATCCATTTTTCTCATACTGGTATTATAGGAAAGTTATATTTCAAACTATGTCTGAAATGCTTAGTTTTACCAATTGTCTCTGTTATTCTCCCCACTCTACAAACTCATACCCTCTGATTTGCCAGCCCCCCAGAAAGCCTGTAGGGGCAGAGCTATAGGTAGGCCTTGGTGTTTGAGGCCCACCCCTCCAACAGGAGATCCTTATGCAATGACCTAATCTTTTCAAGACGAGACCATTTTTAGCAGTTTTCAGTCAGATTCAGGGACTTTTACAAAATATAGAGCTCTAGTTGGAAATTTGCAAACATTCAGCATTGTTTCTTGATATCCATAATTAAAATATCTGAAAGCTTCATAACCCCTCTTTAATGTCAATATTGTAAGAATGTTCACTGCTCTGAGGATAACATTAATACATTGGGTTTATACTGATTATTAAGCAGTTATTTGGGAAACACAGTGCACACTTTGACACTGATGCTGTGACTCTCAACCAATACATCATAACAATCATTATAACAGAGTTTGTCATTCTTCTGTTTCAGATTTTACTTGTACTTAGCTAAAAATCAATGTGTTAGGCCATCACCCTGCATTCAGCCAACAGTTCTCTAGGACAAAAAAAAAAAAAACTAAAACATTTAAAAGAGGGATTTTATTGTACGACGGAGTATTAGGGCCAAATTTATTTATTTAATATTTCGCTTCATATTTTACTAAGATAATAAAGTTGAAATGAATTATTTTACTACAAGATCAAAGTCGAAATTAACTATTTGCAACAAGATTAGAGTCAAGTAAAGTCATGTTGGAAGTAGGTAAGGAAACCATCAAATTAGAAGAAGAAAAAGAAGAATGAAATGAGGATGAGAGTGCTGCAGTTAGCAGGTAAGATTAAGCGTCTGCTTCGTGGTCCTCATTCCCTCCTCGTAGACTGTCCTTGTTTTATTTTCTTATATTTCCACTTTATTCTCGTAGTAAATTACGTCATTATTTTCGACTTCAATCTCGTAGCAAAATAATTAATTTCGACTTTAAACTCATTGTAAAAATAATTAACTTTGACTTCATTTTGGTAGTAAAATAACTAATTTTGACTTTAATCTCATAGTAAAACATGAAGTAAAAAAAAAAAAAAAATCTTATTGTGGCCCTAATACTCCATGGTAGTATTCTGCTCAATTGCTTCTCTAATAAATGCATGCCCTATCTTTGTGATGATGCTCATGGGAAATGCAGTTGTAAACACTGATGGTTTCGTCCATAGGGGTCATCAGAATCAACAGATGTGAAAAATTGTAACTATGACTTTAAATTTGATAAAATATTTTCTTAAATATCTAAATAAATGTCCTATCAATCCACACATGCAATTATTTGAATTTCTTGCAACCTGGAGATCTGGAAACATTTATGCTGTCAATCTTACAAGCTGGTCATACAATATACTCCTCCGATAAAATGTCATTGTTGAAAGATTCTTGGCAGAGCTGAAAGAAATAATACTCCCAAACATAAAAAATAACTTAGACGTGAGTGTTGTGCGTCTTACTTCTCAAAATTTATCATGCTGCTGAAAATGATCCTCTGCATCATCTCTTTGAAAGGCTGGAGAGCATGAATTCTGCATAGCACTGAGTAAATCTGATATACCTCAGACTCTAATTCTGTTATTTACCGTACAAGTTGAACGGATTGAATTTCCGCTGAAGTGAGGAGTGTCTCTCAGTGCCAAAGCTGCAGGAACAAACTCAGGAGAATCTGATTTCCGTCCCGCGGACAATGAGCCCCATCACTCAACATCTGCCATGTTGCACCATAGATTATATTTACAGCCAGACAGCATTTTTGGAGCTCCAGGGACACAATGGGACGAAACGAAGGAGGAGGTCACTTGACCAAACACAAGCCTGGTCGGCCTGTGGGAAGGAGGCAGCAGCCATACATCATGCCAGGGGCCATCCGTCACCCGGACCGCTCGATTTTCAGCAGCCACTGAGATTTGCTGCAGCCTCGGACCCTTGAGGGATGAGCTGTGACAGAGCTTCCTACAAAACTCCCTGCACCTCTCCCAGACTGGAGACTGTACACACA
This sequence comes from Thalassoma bifasciatum, assembly GCA_008086565.1. NCBI lineage: Eukaryota > Metazoa > Chordata > Actinopteri > Labriformes > Labridae > Thalassoma > Thalassoma bifasciatum. The sequence continues at coordinate 194,929 of RPOG01000118.1, forward strand.
GGTCAGAAGGTGTCGAGAAAGGCAGAATGGGTTCCTCTGCCGATATGAATTTTAGAGTCTAACTTTTCCTCTCTCACACATAAACACACAAATGTGCCTAAGTGTTTGCAGAGAAAAAACCTGCTGGTGCCGTATACGAGCTCAACCCAGAATAGCAAATCAGTTTTTATGGTGCAATCAGCAAGGATCTGGCAGTGTTTACAGAAGTGTGTTATAGTGCTACAATAACCTGAGTAATTTTAGATAAACAGAAATGAATCCATGAGTGAAAGTGGTTTCTAAAGTTCCTGAAAAGCATTACGCGATACACAAAAGACACATCTTCGCAAGTCAACCTGGAGGCACTGTTTTTTTGAACGCCACTAAATCACAGTTCAAGCTGTAATGACACTTTATGTTTTCTTCTGCAGCGGAGGTAATTTTTTTGTACTGCTGTAATGTTTCTGCCATAACAGCAACCATTTTTGTGATTTGTGTTGTAAAAACAACGTCTTTGTTTGCGGTGATGTCAAATGTGTGGTGTAACTGTGACAAAAAGAATCAATTTCCAAGCCACTGAAGATGGATGACAAAGAAAAGAAAACCTGCACTAAAAATAATCATAGTATGATAAAATGACCATTTTTCACAGAAAACGATCTGCACACACAAATCTATTTGAGTTTTAAATTTAACCGAACTATAACTTGATATTTCTTGAAAAACAAATGGTAAAATCAGTCTTGCTTACTTCCACTCAGGCTCTAACCAACCATCTGCCAATTCTGACTAATGCCAGATGGGACAGTCCACCTGGTGGGCTGCAGGGCCACCAGCAATGTGGAGGAAAAGCTGTAGAGAAAATAGAGTGACCTGCTGACTGAGGTTCACTACATGTTGGAAAACGAGTGGGCGCCAAATTGTATGTAGGTTACCCTTCAGCTGCTGTAAGCAGGTACAATGAAACCAGTGTTGTCTTAAACCCCCTCATGTAAAACTGACAGTTTGGTCAGAGGTTAAATGTGGCATAATCAAATAAAACAAAGGCAGAATGGGAAAATACATCAATAAGACACAGACAGTCAAGGACAGAAAGACTTCTTGGTTATGAGCCCTTTGTGTACAAGAAAAACTGAAGTGGATGTAACCACTGTGATGTCAACAATTGGTGTCAATCTCCTGGCATGTTTGCCTCAGCTTTTGCTTTGTTTTCTTCTTTCTTATTTTTTTTTTCTTCTGTGTTTTGAGGTAAAAGCAAGCAGCAACCTTGTCTGTTCAAAAGTAAGCCAGTGCACAATGCAAAACTGCAGGGTATCTATTGAAAGCTGGATACAAAAGAGAAAGAAACCTTTTAGATCCACTCTCCTCTGCCTTATTTTGGCTATAAAGATTTAACCACAACTGAACAATAAGAAAATAAAGGCAGCAAAAACTGGAATCTAAGCATGTGTTTATGTGTTAGTTCCACTTTTTTCGATATTTTTTCATATACATTGAGCCATATTCACCTAACTAGTCTAGAAAATATATTACTTCGAGATAGAAAAAAGGGAAAAGATGCTTAGATTGTTTGTTGAGGTGTAAAAACAGGTCTGCTAGGGTAATTTCTCTTACTCCAATGGCAGTTTAAAAGTATCTTAGGTGTGAAATTTTTCTGGGCTTGTCAGTAATGACATGGGATACTGCATAATTTGGTATCTATCCATTACCAAGTATATGTAGAGCCAGTATCACCAATGACGATGCAGATATATTTATATATATTGGTTGTTTTTTTTTCAGAAAAGCAACTTGTCTGAATGAATCAAGAAAAACACACAATCACCAAAACTAATGTTTCTGTTCATGAATGAAAGTAATAGTAATAATAACAACAATAATTTTTCAATCAGAAAATAATCATGTACTTTAATTTTTTACTACTTTGTTGTAAAATAGTAAATTTAAATGTTCATGGATAACAACAATTACACTTGAGAACAATTTGAAAAAAAAAATCCTGTTGGGTTAGATTTTTATGTTGATTAAATCTAAAATTGGCATGCTAAGCCCCAAATTACAGTCAGTTTTTTTCTAGCATGTCAAGCAAAATGGTCAATTAACTATAACGTAAACATAGAATTAAGGAAATCAGCAATTTACTGATAATTTTAAGCATAGATCTCATCATATCATTGCAAGTATTGATCAATACTGATACACAACACTTGTTTAGATTTCAGTTTCTGCTGTGCAGCCAATAATTAAGTCTATATTTCAATTTAAAAGCCCCATGTAGCTGATGTGGTATGTTTACTTGAACTATGCTTTTGAGAAGTTTTAGTCATTGAACTTGTTTTTTATTTATCATATAAGATCCTATGTATTGAAAGCGTAATTCACTGATACTTTGGTGAATTCCATCTATAAGTCTTTTTACTTCACTTCTGCAACAAATACACTGTACTCCCACTTTCACTTCTTCCTGGACCTGCATTTACTGTGGCTGCCTGAACAGACTGAACCTCAAAGAAGCCCTTGAGCTGAATCTTCCAACATGACTGCCATCTGTTATTTCCCTCAGAAGAACTTTCTTAATGATTTCCTTTTAGTTCTTACAGTGAAGCCTCAAAACCCACCTGTGCAACACTCACAACCAGTTCTGAGGTAACGCCCTTTGAAGAGTCAGAATTAGAGACTAAAGCACTGTTTTTTTTCTGTACTTGCTACAGATATCATTTTGAAGTTTGCAAATTATTTAACTCAAACGTTCTTTCAGAGTCTTGTGTCTTTAAAGAAACATTTACTTGCGAGGCATAAATAGCGGCTTACCTTGTTGAAATTCTGTACGGCGAGGCAAACAAACAGCGAATAGTGAGAGAAGACAGCTCTAAATTATATGTCTGTGTGTATTTGGCCTTGTGGGGGAGATGTGAAGAAAGTGCATGTGTCTTTGCACTGTGTGAGGTCTATTTCAGGTGGACAGGCAGTGTGGATTAATTTGTGCCACAGGCATGGGGAGGTTTCTTACATGTACACTATATAGCATTAGCAGCAGGATAGCAAACAGGAAAGAGTAAGCAGAGGAAACAAAAAATCACTTGTGACTGCGCGCCCTTCAAATGATGGAGGTGGGGAAATATTACACATAAATAGCTCCAACTGAACTTGCAGCGATGCAGCCCCATTTTCACGCTTTCAAAGACTGGGGAGGAAAACGGCCTTCCATGCTGATATAACCTTTCTTAACAGCATCACCTCAAGTACTGATGCTGAATAATTCAGTGCCTATTAGTCTGCCACTTGCCTGGACATAAAGTCTCCTAGCAACATGGCAAGACTTTGTGATCAGTTAGGTGTTTAGTCACAGAGAGGACTGTTAGAGTAAGGATGATGAAGGAGCACAACAGTAAAACTCGCTGAAAAAAACCCAGATCTCAGCCAGTAAAGATGTTTTATCTCTGATTCCTGTGCAGCATGTATGTGAACACTAAACCTCCATTGGCACCCTGATGTGTTATGTTTATACCTTTTATTTAGCTGCTTGGAGACAGTTTTCATCATATACTTCTACAATATTTTCTCTGTTTTTATGATGTCCTTTATGTATAAATGTGTAGATTTTACAATGTTCTTAAATCCATAGTGTTTTAACTGCGCTTTAACTATGTGTATTCAATATCAGCAGAAGTGAGGCAAGGCAGTTTTATTTCCACAGTACATTTCATACACAGAGGGCGATTTGAAGTGTTTTACAGAGCGATAAAATAAAACAAAAGACACGGATACACCATTAAAAGCAGCAGGGGTAAAAAGATTTAAATCTGTTAAAATAATTCAGTAAGGGGCACCAGTTTGGCTTAGCAGCTACATTATGCACCCTCATGCACAGAGGCTAAAATCCTTGAGACAGACAGCCTGAGTTCAGCTCCAATCCTCGGCCTTGGGTCGGATGCTTTTACTATCTTTGCTCTCACTTCTTTATCCATTCACTTTCAAATCGTTTAATTCAATGACAATAACTTGGCACGAATTCAACACAAAATTAAACTTGAAATAAAAAATGTAAAAATAATAATTTATCAAAACTTCTCAATGACAATAAATTAAACATATATAACTACAGTGTGTTCATGTTTGTGTCCTGGTATTCTTTATATTGCTTATTTTTTCTGATGACATGAACAGATTTCTCAGTGTTGCATAAAGTAACAGTCTTAGTCAGAGTGAACCTGGGCCACTGGCTTGAGTGCTAACCTCACCAGGCACATTACCTATATGCCAGGTCACACCAGCACCTCTGTAGATTCTTTAGGATTGATATTATCTTCTATCTTTACTATCTTCCTCAGGAGTTTAAGAGTAGGGGCCCCCAAACTTTTTCTTTGAGGGCCACATAACTTTGCCTTTCTCTGACAGAAGGCCAGAGTCTTTCTGTAACAAAATAGATAACTTGATTAAGTGATCACCAGTATTGTTGTGGAGTTGAACTTTATCCCAGGTGATTTTATTATGATTCTATATTTGTTGTTCCAACTGATGCAGGATGAGTTTCAGGATATTTGTTTATTATGCCTAATGCTGGATAATTTGGGTATTTTGTTATGCACATCAGCCAATTCACATGTAAGCATTACTCCATCAAAGAGATATGTAGCCTATATAAGAATATTATCAGTTCCCTAATTACATTTTTTCAAACCAATTTTGCAATTCAAGTCTGAAAAGGGAGCTTTTTCTTTCCAATAAACAAACAAAAAAAAACCATCATTTGTCCACTGCCCGTTAAATATCCCACATTCCAAATCAATTTTCCTCTTCCCTAACCTCAACGCCATTTTTTGTATTGTTGAGGTTTTTCTCGGTCCTGGTCACATACACTATAAAAATGGAGCTTGATGTTGCACGTCACTTTCTGTGAAAATTAGCTAGCTGATTAGTTCACTTAAAGACGACACTTAAAAAAGGGGATATTTTATTTTAAAAGCCAGACCTGTTTTCAGGCCTATGATAGAAAAAAAGTACACATTTTATTTTCGGAATGTGATTTTGGAATTGTTCTGGCAACTGGACCAAATGTGAGGGGACCCCTGTTTTAGAGTATATTATATTACTATATTGTTTTATAGTTATAAATAGAGAATATATAATTTACAACGACATTTATCTTCAAACAAGCTTCAGAAACAAAAAATGTTTAATTTCCTCCATAACTGCATGTGTCACAGTTCTTTGAGATTCTTATAGACTGTTGCAACTCAGTGGTGGGTTTGGTCATCTTTTAATTGGAAATGTTAGTGGTTTAGTCAGAGCTGGAATGTCACAGTGTCTTTGGGCAAGACACTGAACCCCCTGTCGCTCCTGGTGGCAGAGGTGTGTGAATACATCCAAAGAAGATTAATGAGTCCTGAAGAGCACTTTACACAGCATCTACTGTCATCAGTGTATGAATGTGATGTGATTTGGTGCATTACAGAATTACAGCAGCACGCAAGAAAGTGTATGGTGAGAACATTACAATAAGAATACATAAAATATTATTTTAAAAAAGTGTAATCGAGAAAAGACATATGTGGGACTGTTTGACCACATTAATATGTAAAGACCCTATACATGATTACGAAATGTACACAGACAATTTACAGACAGGCTCAGTGACTACTCATCCATGTGTGTATGCAACACTTTTAAATCTGCACACATTAAGAATGAAAACTCATCCTTACCTTACATCCATGATTTTGTATTTTTTCCTTTAAAGAGCCTGCAAGCATATCCCTACAAACTATTAGAAATACATTCAGTCAAAATACCATTATTCACTTCCTATGCATTTCTGCCTTTATAGTAGATGTAGGAAATATTTCCCTAAAACATGTAGTTTTTAAAAAACCTTGTTCTAAGAGTTTATACCTCAAAATACTCTGAGCAGAATGTGTGCAGACATCAGCATTAACATAATGATGTACAGTATATGCCCATGATATATAGAAACTCACTAATAATGACTCAGCCCATCCTCAGCGGTCACATTTAGAAACAGGCCTGCGTGCCCACACTTTGAGACTGGGAGACTGTAAATGTCAGTGGCTTGTCACTCACACTCAGTCCCACATGACCAGTGAGATGAAGCTCGCTAAAAGGGATGATGGAGCGACAGGACTGACATTAGTATCCTGTCTGACTCATTCAGTGTCTTACTGTCAATCTCTGCTTGTTGGAGCTATGTTTGAGCCTTGACTTTACCATTTCATGCACTTTCACATATCAATTCAGTGCCTGATTATCTCCATTCAACACTGCACTGCTGGATGTTGATTGGTTCTCCTCCTTGAATAACTGTTTAAGATTGTGGCTTTTGCTTTAAATTACTTTCCCCCAATTTTGGCAAGGTTAAAGATGAAAAATGGAAAAGAACTGATGGCTTTGAGTTTGAGGATCAGACGTGAGTGAGTGAATCATGAGTAAGACGTTAAATCTTTGGAAAAAAAATCCTCAGAATTGACTGATTTCCATTTTTAATCTGATTCTTTGACTTTCATTGCTGTGCTGTAAGTATGAACTAGAATGGCACTGATTTGCTGATATTTGCACAAGAAATCACTGATCCTGTCAATCATCTGTAAATGGAGTCTAGTTAAATGTTTAACATTTAATTAAGTTTGCGGAAAGCATAAACACATTTTAGGTTCATTGCTCCAGAGTTGAACGTTCTATAAAACAATTCAGTGCACTTTGGGTCCAAATGGCATCACAAACTGGCAACACTGGCCTGCATATGGTCAGTAACAGTCATCCAGATCTGGTATAGTCTCCAGCAGAGCTGTCGTATAAATTCAACTAGCACGAATCATAAAGATTTGTAATTATTCATCCTTAATGTGCAGTTTTCCCCACCAACATGCCAAGACTCAATGACACAACACCAGTCCAGAGCCAAATGGCCACCACGCTTTTGTATTATCTTAAATAGATCCTCTTTGGAGGGGGATATGTTCCTCTGTACGCTGATGCATTAAGATATCCTGGGGTTTGAACAAAGTGTCTCCAAACACACCAATGACTTCCATCTGCTCATTGAGTTATGCTTGTAAATTTTGCAATTAGATGCGTAGTTAATTCCTGCTATCTGTCACTTTATAGCTGGTGTGTTTGGTGGCAAAGACCACCAAGCTGTCAAATGCTGGCACCAAATAGAGAACATTTTATCTCCCAGAGAAATGACTCGTGCAGCGATGGAGCCAAAGCATTTATTAAGTGTCTGGTAATGTCACCATGATGTGTGTGTATATGTGTGTGTGTGTGTGTTTTCTATAACGCAACTTATTTTCAAACTTCAATCAGGTCCTTTGTAAAGGGAGATGTTGATGAGATTCATATTCCTACTGTGGGAGAGATTGCCAAGAGAATGTCTGAGATAATTATTGACACCCACATGAGATATGTTTTGGACAGGCTCCTGAGCAGGATGGGAGTCACCATGAAGTGGAAACTAGACCACTTGGCAGCAGCTCTCAGGAAGCAACATGGCCTCCTGGTTGGGAGTGGGATCTGGTGCTTCAAGGATCATTAGACAAAGACCTCAATAAATCAACAGAGCTGCAGAACAGATTCAGAGCCTTAGGAAAATCCACCACAAGTGCAAAAAGAAAAATGTACTGTACAATAGAGAAATGTATGATGATGTTAATTATGAATGGGGGTCACCCTCACAAGTTGGCACCAGAATAACCAGTCAAGATCAATGAATTATTTAAATTTTAGCAAAGCTGTCAGCATCAATAGCTTAATCTCAGTGTACTTGGGATACATGACTCAGTCGACAGGTCAAATGTTGTATGATTTTTGTGCCAAGCAGAATAAAAGTATCGCTGATTCATTTCGATTAAACCATGACCTACCTATACATGTCTGACATGTTGGAGCTATATGAACCAACACAGACTCTGAGAACATCAGGGAGGGGTCTCCTGCTCGTGCACAGAGCCAGAACTAAACACAGTGAGGCTGCATTTCAGTTTTACGCTCCTAAAATCTGAAACAGTCTTCCAGAAGATGTGAGAGAGGCCTCAACTCTGACAATTCTCACATCCAGGCTGAAAACATTTTTTATTTAGTTTTGCACTTGCAACAACTGAATATATTTTATCTGCACTCCTTGCTTTGATTTATTTAATCAACTACTTTTTATATTTCATGGAATGATTTTTTTTTTCTTTATATGATTTTACATAGCTTTAAAGCACTTGACTATAAGCCAAGCATACAGGCGCAGCTGATTGGGTGATTTTAAATAGTTTTACATCTAGATATATGCCTGATATATCCAGATATATCCACAGCTAACAAAGAGATAATCAGCACTATGATAGGTCATTTCTAAATGCTATTTCTCATCTTCTCAATAGGGTCAAACAGGATGTGACTGATTCACAACACAAATCAAAATCTCTATGAAAGCGCTACACTGGCTAATGAAGTTTGATCGTGAGATCTGTGTTTTTCTCTACTGGTGGTGATATCATTGATTAACTTTGTAGTAATAGTGGACGCTGGAGCTGGACTGTCTGACAGAACAGGAGAGAAGAAGAAAGAAGAGCCAAAGATGCTTAATGGGAAAGTGATAGAGCATGGGCTAAAGGCTAAAACAGGAGTGAAGCTGTTGATAATGTTCACTCCAACCCACATGCAGCAATTATACTGCAGTAGTATGTTTAAACCTGTGAGTCTGTCAATAAAGTGAAGAACCAGGTTACGTTTGCTCTGCATAACAGTTATTCACTGATGTTACACATTACAGACAAGTCACAGAGCTGAGTAGTTGGTTACAACAGAATGGTACAAACAGCACAAACTAACTGTTGATGAAGACATTGCCTCAACATGTTGCATCCAGTAAAAAGTTGTCTTGAACAAAGAAAATCTGATAGTTACTCATTTTTCAAAAGAAACACACTCCTTGTCAAGAGTCATATCATCAGGACAGTGTGCGCGTAAGTGCTAATGGGAAGCAGTCATAAGAAAAACACCATTCAAACCACCTCAAACAGAGAGTCCTCATTGTCCTTTTCAACACTTCAATAACTAGAAATCATTGGCAGATAGTCGCGAGTGAACAGGGTTAAATCTAGTTTTCTTAGTCTGCCTGCAACAGAGATGCTAAACACTTTTCAAATAAAACTGAATAGACCTGCAGGATAATTTATTCATTTTTCAGGTTTTTTTCAACAGAAATATAACACATCATTCCCCTCTCTTTTCAATCTTTAAGAGAGGAAAGTGGGCCAATCAGGGGGAGGGTTGTGAAATTCTAACAGGTGAGAAAGCGTCACTCCAAATTTTTGACGAGCCAGGTTTGATTGGGAGCATTCAATCTCTGCATGTTAAAGCAGCCGCAGCCAATCACACATTAAAGACATTTTTAGCCCTTCCAAAGCAGTGTAAAATGTTGCTGTTCTTTAAAAGCCTGGTGTCTATAAAGGGAATGAATTCGTCTAAGTTACCACTTTATCTTTAACTGTTAAATCCTTGTTCAGGAGGTTTTGACTTTCTGCTGTACAGAGAGAATGCATTAACCCCACATTTCTGCACAGGTTTCTAAGACTCCAGAGGTAAGGATGTAAAAGCAGTGCAAGGTGAAAGCTGCAAGAAGTAAAAACATCACAGTACACTACACGAGGCGTTTATGAAACAGGTAAATGATCTTTGAAACACTTTCCTGCTGAGAGAAGCTGAGAGGTAAGGCCATTTATGCTCATTTCAAATCCTTTAGATGTAGTGGACTGCTGTAAAGTACATCCTAAGTCTTCATTTACCTCTCACCTGCACACACACACACACATGCACTCACACATGTACAGTATACACACTTCACTGAGAGGGGCAGCTACTCTCCTCTGGCAGGGACACTAAGCAGGAAACAGCTCTGAGCACAGCAGGAGGCTTTGGCCACCTGCACACTGTGGAGCTGAGATAGAGAGACAAATCCAGGACTGAAATTTGTGATAGTCACTACAACATTCCCTTTTTTTCCACTCCAAGGATTCCAGCAATTTGTTTTCAAGGTTTCGCTCTGAGCTTAGGTATGAGGAGGAATAAAACAGAATAAATCAAAGATTTCAGATTGCTGAGGGTGCTAAAACCAGTTTGCTTTCATGCTACAGGAAGAGAGGAAAATATGCTTTTATTTTACCCCAGGCCCGGAGGAGACCTATGCAAACTGTAAACAATGTTTGAGCCTACCTTTGAGCCTTGTAACAATGACCAACTACTGTGCAGTGTTCATTAGAGTGGAAATTATATGTACAAACAAAGAGAGGCGCCCAGGCAACACACACTGCTGCGTCTTTTCATCTCAGAATTGCAAATGAGCGCAGCCTCCTCACCTGGTCCCTGCAGGCAGTGTCCCAGCGCCTCCAATCAGCGCTCCATCCACAGTCGGCTTCCAGCAGGAAACCGGGAGCGCTAATAATTGAGGATGATGCGTGATAAACATGTTCTCCCCCCACATCTTTTACCGCCTGGCAGGGTGGCCTTCAACCAAGGTCAGGATGTGGAGGTGCTTGGCAAACAGAGCTGCTTATGCATAAACTGGCGTGCAATTTTATTGAGAAGTCGGATCCGACTCAATTTGGCTGTTCTCCACCTGCTTTGTAAATTTAAAAGGTGCATTTTTGTCCACATTGGCGCTGAATTTCGTTAGAGGAGACAAGTGGTTTTCATGAATATATTGAGAAAAGTACACAATACGAGGCAAATTCCACAGGAAATGAACAGGAAAATGAAAACAGTCAAATGTTTAAAATCCAGGCCTGCTGGATTTACACATACACAAGCTAGTGCTACAAGCTGTAAGATTTTTGACGATCTATTATTTCCTGAATTTCACTAGAACTGGGATGCTGTGTTAAACATTGTTGGAGTAGAAGGGTTTGTAAATAATTAAAGCACTGAAAAAGGCTTTAAATGTAAGTCAGCATATCAAATGTGGTCTTGTTGGAATATTGGATTTCAGCTTCTTTTTGGTTTCTGATCTTCTCTGTTTGAACTTTTGGACCATAATAGACTTCATTTTTTGAACAACTGGTAGGCAAGGACGGCAAACAGGCCAGTTTTGCACCCAAACTATTCTACAAGAAAGCCATGCTAAAATCTAGGAGGGAATCTTCTTAGTGTATTACGTTATTGAACGTCCATGATTTCCAAAAAGAATGTCAAACTCACATTTTTTAGGTGATCTTACAGTTTTCCTGTTTGTATGTTTCAGCTTGGTTCTAGTCCCGTGAAGATGCTTGCATTTCCTTATTATTTTAGATATTTTTTTCCCTCTTTGCATAGTGTTGTTTCAACTAACATCTGTAGACTAATTGAATTTTGTTAAGAGACAATGGTTTTTGTATGAGACTTTGAGCTTGTGCAGTGCTTTCTATGGAAGCTGAGACAGGCCATTTTTTTCTCAATGTAAAAGATCATTTTCTTGCAATAAAAAAATCTATTCAATTCATTTTCTGGACAAAACAAAGATGTTTTTTCTTGCAATAACAAATCAATTAGTAATGTGTTCTTCTCGATTTCAACCGACAAGAGCTGCCACAAATGGAAAGTCTTCTCCATAAATGACAAGAACTATGACTAACTATGTTGTGATGACCTGTTATGAATAAATCCAGGTCCCACAGCACACTGGACCTTTTGTCAAGCAGAATACTCGAATACAACACTTCCAGTTTCCCATGTCAAGCATTTTAAAATAAAAGAATTTGTATTACGAAGAAGTGAAGTGTTATATTCATGTATTCAGATTGGCACAAGGTTAAGTGTATCTCTGGTGTATTAACAGACGCAATAAAGAAGTTAGCCGCTGGCTCATAACTCCCGCATCACTGCGTAGACCTGGAGCGTAGACCTTGACATGTTCATGGTGGTCACAGCATATTTCTCGTCATTTCAGGAGAAGTCCGGCTTTTTGTGGAAGCTATTGTTGGTTGAAATCAAGACGTACACATTATTAATTAATTCATCATCACCAGAGAATAATCTTTGTTGTATCAAGATAATGACATTATGAGTTATTATCACTATAACAGTGCTTTGAAAAAAGAAAAATCAATGGCTGTTCTTGGCTTCCATAGATTTCTGCTACAGTCATGTTTGTTTTTGATGCATTGCTGCCTCAGATATATTACAGTGAGGGGTATTTATGTTAAAACTGCTTGGCTGTTTCCTCCTAATCTTTATTCCTTAAAGTCTGAGGTGATTTGCAGTGCTCTTTATTATACCCTAGTCATGTAAAGAACCAAACTGACATTTATGCAAATGAATAAAACTGATTCAGAGCTGCTCCTCTTCTCTCAGCATGATCTAACTTTTTGTTGAGTGTTATTTTGTCCCTGTTCCAACTGAAATTTGCAGCTAGCATAAAATATAAAATGAATTCATATTTTTCCATGAAATAATAAAGATTCTTCTGTTTCATCATTTGAATTTGTCATTTTGGCCATAGAATGGATTCCAAAGAGCAGCAGTAAATCCTGGTATTTTTAAACACTGAAAGATGCAAACATGAGATGGATAGGCCTCAAAATATTTGCAGAATCAGTTCATCAACAAAGTAGTTGGTTGATTTACCAAAATAATAACAAAGCTCTGATGTCAGCATGTACAAGTTATAAAAATTGTTGGTATTCTAATTGATAATACAGGAAAGCCTTGTCCCTGGCTGAACAGCACTATAGTCCCCGAGCAGAAGCTGCCTGTGCTCAAACCATTCTGTTTAAATAACAGGGAGGGCTGCAGCGTAAACACAGACTTTCTTGGCTTTGTTGAGCTAATGACTTCCTGCTCCACTGGCTTGTGAAACAGTGTTAGAGCCCAAATAAGTAAAATCGGGGGCAGAATTTAATCTGTCACTCAATGGAAAGCCTTTAAGCAGAAACATGCAGCCACCCAGAGGCTGCACACAAGTGGAGAGAAATTACAGCCAAAGCTCTCTGCAGCCACAGAGGCAGCACCCAGACAGGTTGTGTGTAGGAATAAGGATTACAGATTGGTCGGATAAATAGAGGATTCTTTAAAGCAAAACATACCGACTGTGAATGTCAACCAAGGTGCTAATCTAAACCCATCAATCCTTTGAATCCAGGTAAGACTCACCTATGTAGAATAGAGATTGATGCAGAAGGGGAGGAAGACAGTGCTTGCTCTCGCTTTTTGATCTTCATGAGTTCGCCTCGAGCTCAGTTTTGAACCGAGCAGCATTCAGGTGCTGCGAGCACGGCAGAGTCTTGCGAGAGCTCAGAGTTATTAATTTCACAGAATTGTTTGTTTCCTCTGCAGTCTCCTGGGAGAGCTGGATGGGAATAATGAGAAGTTTCTCTGGGGTAGATGAGCTAAATAAATCAAACATCAATGACTTTTTCCAGCTAAAAATGTCCTGACTACACTCTAACCTCCTTTTTTCCAACTGTTTCCTGACAGAGAGAAAAACAGAATACAAATGATACCTTTTGTGAAAATAAAGCGAGTCAATATTGATTCTGTAAACAAAAAGCTGAATTTATTTACTAAAAAAATCACTCATATTATAAATAAAAGTCTCTTCAAAGGATAAAACAGACAAGTCTTCTTGAACGATGCCCTGTAGTGTACAAACTTTTGAAACATGCATTTTCCAGCTAAGAGGAAGTGAAACTTACACTGTTTTTGTCATTTAGCACGTCTATTCTGATTCACTCACATCAAAGTTTACTGTGTCCCACATTAATATTCATGTGTGAAGCAGAAAAAAAGGAAGAAATAGACATGAAATGCAGATTAGTCTCTTCTTCAGAAGATATGCAAATAGCAAACAGACACTTAAAGCTTTCTTTGCACATGAGCAGAAAGTCCATATGCATGGATACAAAATGTATGCCTCCTTATTCAGATTCTCCTACAGGTTATTTAAACAGAGTTAAAAATTCATAAGGTCACATACAGTTGAGGATATCTTTACAATTCAAGAAGGCCAACTGTAGAAAAATATAACCAGTATGACTTTTATTAATGGCTGCAAAGCAGAAAAAGGGAAAAATCACACAATGGTTTTTAATTACTGGAGCAGAATGGTTGAATTTAAGGGTATTTTTGGCAGAACTCTATTGAGTAAAAATAGTCTGCCAAGCAATCCTTTCATTTAAAATCTCCAGGACTTCAAATTCAGAATTTCCCTCCATGGAAAAAAACACACCAGTTAAATCAGCACAATCTTTGGCACCTTAAACCTTTGCTTCACTGATAACACTGACATTATTGTAATGCTTTAAATGAATACGATCAAAGTGAGTCCCTCGGTTGAAGACAGTATGCACAGTACACCAGCAACAAGTACTTAAGAAGAAGAAATTAAATGAGATGAAGTTCTTTCATTACAGATGAATACTATTCTTCAAAAACCCACATTAAATTAGATTTTTAATTTACAATATATAGTAGACATCTAGTGTTATTATCATTATTATTATTATTTCCTGCATTACAGAATATACACTGTAACCCATATAATAATTCTAATAACTATAGCACTAATATGTTTTATTATTATGGAACTGATAGGGTCTGCAGTTAAAGAAGCTACAATAGTGATCATAAGTGAAAGTACTGTTTGTGCATTGTGGTAGGGATAGACCGATATAATGGCTGGTCTACATATCAAACCCATTTTTGCATTTTTCATTTGTATCCGCATCGGCCAATATGCAGGTGTGTTTGCCAGTATATTTTTCCCCCAGCATGATTTACAGACAGGCGTCTCCTACTGTTTATAACATATTCTACCTCACTTTTCCATTTGTTTTAGTATCAAATCTGGTTCAATAAATGCTCCTTGTTATAAAACTGAGACCTGTATCATTTGTTATCATTGTGTCATTTTTATGATGTGAATGGAGGGATCAAAGGCAGCATCTGTCTCAGGTGGTGGCCCAAGAACACTGGCAGCCTGTAACAGTATTCAGCTAAGGGTAATGCAAAAAAAAAAAAACTGCATCGGCCATAAAAAAATTCATACCAGTTGATTCATACATTGTAGTTTGGTTACAAAGCAAAATGAAACTAGAGCAAAACAAGTTAGATCAACTGTTAATTCAGTTAATTAAAGAGGGGGGTATTATGCTTTTTTAATTTGGGTACAAATAAATTAATTGAATAATTCTATGTTGTAGAAATCCATGAATTTAAGACTCACAGAAATGATGAGGTCATCGCATAAGAATCTTCTTACTGGTCCATGACAAGTCATATGCCCCAGACAGATTTTCAGTGGACCGGCCAATCAAAGAGAAGAGGGTTCGTAGCAAAGAGTCTTAAAGGGACAGCAGCTAAAATGAAGGATTTTTGGAACAACAGTGTGAGAAAAATAAAGTTTAAATCTTCTATCAGAGAGACAGTAGAAGGCCCAAAAAAGCACAATACCACCTCTTTAACTTGGTGATTTCCCATTGTTCCTCTGTGTTGTGTTTCAGTACAACTAAAATGTATCACTTCAAGCATTTTTGCTTAAAAAGGAAGGAGGACACTGATTGAATTTTGGCGGTAGTACTCCCATTTAGTTACCGCCAAGCCCCTCAGTCACACAATTTAAAAAGATACATTTGAAGGCAGCAGCAGTTACAGGAATAGAAAATCTGAGTAGTACTCTGAATATATATGTTAAGTGGAAACAGAAATGGTAAAGTGTAAATTAGCATTGATTCATTTCATTTGTGCTCGTAGTTCATGCCCCCACATAGGTCAGTGCCCCCCAAGTCTGAAAAGGCTGGACACACCCCTGGTGTATGAAAGGTCTACAAAGATACTTTACAGAAGGCTTACTGATAGCAAAATAATGACAAACACATTCCCTTTGAACTCCAAGAGACTTCACACTGGTGGACAGAAGCATTACTGAGCCTAAAAAACAATCAATCTGAATCCAAACATGCAAACAGATAAGAAAACTAGAATATCACATAAACCTTATCTTAATAAAATACTCTCTCACTAGCTTTAAAAATATCTGAACTCATTTGAATATCATGTTTATGTAAAGGCTTTGATTCCTCATATAATATATATTTATTTTATCTTTTTTACACTCTTTGAGATCAGATTAAGCTTTAATCCATTTCAAACAAATCTATTACATCTAACAGCTTGTTTTAAACAGAAATATTTTTACCAGTAACCATTAATCTTTGATAAATTGCGATCGCTCATCACCACTTTGTTCAAATGACTGGTATCTGGAGTAGGAACAAGAGCCAAAAGTAAACTTACAGCATGATGATTAATTGAAAATGGGTTAATTCCTCCCGCTGCGCCAGTCCACAGTAATGGAGGATGAGATAAGAACAGTCTTAATAGTTGGTCAGAGGTTCCTGGAGAAGCAGGCTTATCTAAATCCTCTTGGCAGAGCTATGTGAAGAGTGAGCGAGGGAGTGCAAAGGAGAGCTTAAATTTGCCTGAAAAGCAGCTCTTATAAGTTAAAAGCAGCAGGAAGTTCTTCTGATAGTGCTTAACTATACTGTTTTGATGAATTTATTCAATACATAAAGTTGAATTAAATAAAAGGACAAATTAACCCGAAGAAATATCAAGTCCGCTGACATTATTGAAAATAAAACAATGCCTTCAGGCTGAGTTATCTTGGAAAAAAAGGTCCAGCGTTCCTCTCTTTCCTCTCGTGTGAAGCAGTGAGCACACTTACAGGCTGAAAGTTGTGGACAAAGAAACGTGTCCCACCTCTTTGTGTGTGTTTGGTGTCATTGAAAGCACAGGGTGACCTGTTTGGGTTACGAAGCACTCTCCAACAATCCACCTTCGCTGTCGCTCTGCCTCAGCGACTGCCTGCTGGAATCCCTCTCCGCCTCGTCCTCTTCATCCGATCTGCCAAGACCCGGCTGTTTACGGCACACAGGAGGGCTATAAGGGTCAACAGACATACAGACACCACATTATATCATTACTTGGCTGCAGGCTTGAGAGACGAAACAGAAAGGTGTTCGGTGTCGTAAAAATACGACATGAGACACCACAAGCAATTTAGGCTGTGAGATTACACTGCTCCCCAGACAACACACAACAGGGCCTCTGAGGTTTGGGCAACATATGCGCACATTTCAAACTAAGATTAATTCTGATGTGCATGTGTAAACTGGCAGAGTGCAGTGCAGTTTGATTTTTAGGGCATGATCATTCACAAAAAAAAATGTATCTGAGCCTAGTCCATAGAAATCACAACAGAAAATGACAAGAGTCGCCAAATGTTTACAATGTCCATATATAAACAAAATACTGCATTTTAATAAAGACTGAGCATGTCAGAGGGGTACTGAGTATTGGCCTTGTCATGCAAAGGGTTAATTCAGCAGTAATGAGCCCTGTAACTCCTCGGAGCTGACAATTATTCTCTGTCCCTTGAAGCTTAGACCCCTCACTTTTTTAAGGTCACTTAAATCAGCAGCTTTACATTGAAAAAGTGTTTCCATGACCACATAGCATGCCAGTCACTCAGGGCCTGATCTAATAACAGTTTGCGTGTGCAAAAACATGTGCAAACTTGATAGCCTATGCAAAGCTGATCTACTAACGGGGTGCAGACGTGGGCATGGGATAAATAGCAGGCACTATCCATTTAGTGCGTCTGTCTCTAGTCTGCCTTCACGAATATGTAGAATGCATGCACATCACCTGAACGTGCAAAATTCTGGGAGGAGATGCAAATATGATCATTTAGCACCTGGAATGTGATTTATCAAACCTGAACTGTTTGCAGTTGCTATTTTCGTGTCTATAGTTTGCATGTGTGAAATGCAGGTGCAGTAAAGTGAAATAAAGTTGTTGTGTGAAACTTAAAACCTCTACATTTTTTCTTGGATTTCCCCCTTTTTTCCTCAAAATACTGTTTTTTTCCTTCACATCAGTTGAAACAAAAAAAAAAATCAGGATTAAGAACATTAGAAATATATTCTTTAACTAGTCTAACCCCTTTTTCAGTGGCCCAACCCTGTTCTATAGAGACATTTTATTAATGATTTCAAAATTTAAAAATTTGGTTGAAAACAAATCACAAGGGTCCAAAACCTCTTGACAGTCTTTTTCAAACATGTCACAAATCATAGTTTTCTTGCATAAACTAAAATAATACCTCCATGTTTACAATGGAAAGCTAAACATGGTCTGCATTGAAACATAGCCCTGAAAATATTTTGTTTTTCAAACAAAAAATAATAAATATTGTACTGTATTATCTAAACCCTGGCTCTATGACACATACAATGCTTTCCATAATTAGAAACTCAAACAAGTGCATGGTCAGAGGACTAAAATAAAAACACAGCATGATTCATCTGCAGTCAGAGTGACATTTCATCTGAATTGTAAACAAATGTGGCTGTGTATGAGACAGCAGTGCTTAAGGAAACTGTTACAGTGGAAGCACATTTGATGTGTAACTGACATTTTGGACCAAAGATGAAAAATATAACTTCATACTGGGACACTGCATTGTACTCTGTTGTAAACCTTAATAAAACTAAAAGAACAGTTACATTGTTATAATGACCACAAAAGTGTGTGAAGACATCATCTTGAGCTCACTCAGCCTCACTTAATTTAGCCTACAGGGATGAACCAAAGAGTCTGTTCTCTGCAAGGAAAGAAAACATCCTGGAGGACCACTGAACCAAAGGAAACTCTCAGAAATCCTGTCTCGTCTATTTCAAAATAACACAAGCAGAGGTGTTAAAACTGTCAGAACAATTACTCCTAAGATAGATCTGCTTTTGAGGCTTGAAGCTAATTTTAGCATTTCAATTATGATGCAAAGTACCCACATCAAACACTATCAAGTCACGCCACACCTCTCTGTAAACTCCTCTCAGTGAACACAATAAAGCAGAAATTGGAGTCGTTTTGTTTTTTTCAGATTTCTAACATCTGTCTGCTCTTGAAGAACAGCCACCGGCAAGAAACTTCTATCAAAAATATGTACTTAAAACAGCATCAATCAAATGTTAAGGAGTGACACTCGCAAGTGCTGGGATGCGATCCGTTTATGCAGATAGAAACATTTCTTCTATGCATAAAGATGTCAGATTGGCTTTCAAGCTCAACGCAATTGATGACTGGAAATGTAAAGAGTTAACCTTGAAGCAACAATGTGAAAAGTAACCTTCAGGGAACTGTGATCACAGATGACAGCAAACCATTCAGCTGAGGATACTTGTGACGAAGAAGTACGGTTTCGTTGATAAGAGTAAATAAAAAGGGAAAAAGAAATCACTGCATGCACTTTTCAGCCACCAATGAGGGAAACATGCGCACACGGCAAAACTTATTTCACACCTCCACGTGCAAGATTATTAGTCTGAGTCTCAGTCACATCAAGCTCCTGAGTTATTGTCACACCAAGCATCACCTTCCACTGTTGGTCTCAGTCACTGTCGGGCCTGTAGAGATACTTCATCACCACGCTATCCACCTTCTTCTGCTTCTTTTTTGTGTCCTTCTTGTTTGGTGGCTGAGACTCCTTATCATCATCTTCGTCATCAGATCGCCTTTTCGGGCTCTTTTTAACACTATTGGAGCTGCGGTAGGAGATGGTTGAGTCGGAGGAGGATGACTCAGTTGACTCTGAGGAGGAAGATGAATCCTCTGACTCACTTGGCTTCTTCTTGGACCTCTTCCTCGACTTTTTCCCCTTCTTCCCTCTTGAGCTCTTTCTGCTTTGACGTTCATCTGATGAAGAGTCGTCCGAGAGGGAGATTTTACCTTTTTTATCCCTGCGACTGCGGGAGCTGCTGCTGCTGAGGATGCTCGATGGTCTGTTGTAATCGAGAGCAGAGCCGGATGCAGATCGACGCAGGCCGGATGTGCTGGTACCAAGTCCCTCGTCGTCTCCTCTCTTCCTGTTCTCCTCACTACTCTGCCCCTTCTTCTCATCCTCTTCCTCGTCACTTGACTCCAGTTTACTGCGCTTGAACTTAATCGGCTTGAAGCTCAGCACTTCATTGATTGCAGCCTCCAGGTCAGGATCGAGATAATTGCGGTGAGTGACCGTCTTAATGTCTGATAACTCCGGCAGATTGCTTTCCGAGGAGCGTGGCTGCCCTGGGTTAGAAAAGCTTCGACTAAGGGAGCGAGGGCTGAAAGATGAAGTTCCCCCTTCGCTAAAAGCCACACTTTTACCGCCATCATGATCCTCATCATCATCATCATCATCTACATGAAGGCCAAATTCACTCAAGCCACAGCTGCGGGCGAGTGACAAGCGTGAGCTACTGCGCCGCTCATCTTTCCAAGAGGAGCTGCGGTGGAGCAGGCGAGGACTGGAGCGGCTCACACTACTGATCGTCGACTTATTGTCATCATCCATGTCCAACATTCCTCTCCTGGTGGATATCCTGCTGGGAGCCACAGAGGACACCATTGAGTCCTTATCAAACTCAGGGCTGCTGCGTGAGGCCCAGCGGGACTCAAAGCCTTTCCTGGCTCTGCTGGTTGCTTCAGAGTACGCCATGGAGATGACGGAGCCTTTGTCGTCCAGATCCTCCTGTCCCTGGCTCTTCTTCCAATCCTCTTGGAGGTCCCCAGACTTAGACTTGGCTTTGCGAATGGAGGCGTGGTCTGGTGTGTCAGGCTGTTCTTTGAGTGTGCTGAACAAGGAGCTCTCATCACCTCTGCCACCTATGGAGTCTTTGAGGTTGGAGCGCTTCCTGTAGCTAAGGGAACTCATGACAGACACTGATCTGTTCTGCTCTACCTCTTTTGCTTCTTTACTTCCATCATTTGTCTTCTCTTTGCCCTCCTTTGGCTCTTTGGTATCAGCATTGGCTGCATGTCTGAAGGGTTAAGTGATACAAGTAGAACCAACAAACATGAAAACCGAATATCCCAAAAGACAAATTTTAAGGTGAAACTCTCATACCAAATTTAATGCCTGAAATGGGACTTTTTACAAGGGCGAATACATCACAAATGACATTTCTGACTTCAGAAAATAAATCTTTATTCTGTCCTTGAACTGTAGAGTGAAGTAAAAGAGCACAGACAACACCCTCTCCTACTACCATTATGTTTACAGTGAACACTGTAGAAAGTGAGCCAATCAACCAGCGAGTAGATCTATCTAACTGTGGCAGAGGCGTCATTTAGCAGGCATGCCAACTGGCCACGGGCCACTTCAATAAACTTGACAGCAGCCGCTTCCCCATTCCGCCTGCTGTCATTAGACAGATTACTGGGAGAGAGAGATGACACCTAATCACATGAAATACCCATCCTTCTGTTACAAACTGCCCCAGGTAATCCTGGGCCTTTTCAAGGCTGGGAAAGAAGAGAGTTTTATCACTGCCTTACAACAGGGAAGTCCATGGTTATCTGTCATGATGCAAAAAGGATGTAAGTACTAACCTGGTGCTCTTCAGACTACTCTCATCTGAAGTGGTTTTTGTGGAGCCTTTGTTCTTCGAGAGCCAGGACTTAACGCCATCCACGCGGTCCTCCACCTCTGAATCGGTTTCTGTGTCATCCCCACTGTGAGGGAACAGAAAAGCAAGCGCATGAGGATCCAAACTCCAGCTCTTAGTCGAAAGACAGTCAACTAAACAAGTCAATACAACCAGTCACATGCAAAACTCTTCAAATCCAATCGTATGCAACCAAAGCAAATTTGATCGATTTCAACAGATTTTTTCACAAGAGTTACTGTATACTAAATGACTTGTTATAAAAACCACTCCAAGCTGCATGCAAATACAAATACTGGTTATTAAAGTTAGTTTCACATACTAAAAGGGTATGTAAGTAACCATAGTGGTATTCATGCTCTCATATTAATCGGAGTCAAATGAAAGGCCTGAGCCTAAAGGTAGGACTCAAACATCCATATTTTTCACACAACATGAAAAGCAGACATAAATGAGTGAATATATTCTCCAGGCGCTGTGTAGATGAAGCTGTTGGGGCCATAATGAACTTGTTTGGCTGGTTCCAGGCGACTAGCATCTGTGTGACATGTCACCTGCTCCTGTTGATTGTTATTGGAGTGAAGCCATGAGGCATACCTGTGGCCCTACGCTTGACATAACAATCAATACACAGAGACCTGTGGATCGCCAGGAAAAAAAGCTTAGTGGATCCCACCTGGATAGGGTCAATTCTCGTTTGTGTCAAATACATGCTAAATTATGCTCATCACAGTCCTGGAGGTAAAGGGATAATCGCAGAGGGAGAACAATTCAGAGTTTGAGTCAGTAATACCATCATGGTGTAATGTGTATTATAATATGACTTAATTAACCTATTGTGTGGTACTGCATCTATCTTGTGTTATTGTTCACATTTCATCACATTGTATTATATTGTATGCTACCCAAATTGCACAAATGTACATTTCGCACTGTTAGATCTTAAAAAGGTTGAAAAGCTGAAACAGTCTGTTCATCAGCCAATCAAAAGTTTGAGATCACAGCCTCTAAAAGACAAAATCTACATAAAATGTGGACACAATGTAATTTTCTGTCAAGTATTCAGACTGTCTAGACCTCCAGATGGCAAAAGCAAAAAATCACGAGGGAAGTTTACGAAGATGGACATGAGTTCCAGACAGTGGACGCCAAACATCAAGCTATCTTCACCACCAAGAGCAACATTTCAACTAGCCTCCTGGAAACACTCCCATCAAATCCACCAAATCTAATTTTTGAAGTGATTAACTGGAACAGTGGAGCTCCTCATTACAGAGTCTTTTTTTAAAACTGTCATCTCGATTCCAAGGGTGTTTTTTGAGCTGTGATCGTAAACTTCTAACTGGGTGATGAACAGAGTTTTCTCTTTAATTGTTGTTTTCAATAAACTGCTTATGCATTTATAAGTCTCACTCCTATTTCTTCATTTTGCATTTTAAAACTCTACATAGAACATTTTTTTAGATCCAACAGTGCAAAATGTAAACAAGAGTAATTTTTCTATCGGTCTTCAGGTTTTGATCAGATGTGCATTGATGGGGGCTCTGGCCTAGCTGTAATTAAACAAGAAATAGGGTAATCTTGCCACAAATGACCATGTGTTGACTTTTTACCATTTTTTAATCTGCTTGGGTTTAACTTTTCTCATGTAGGTTGCTTTAAGCTGAATGTTTGTATGAAAGGTGCTGTATTGTTGAAGACTATTTGAAATGTTCTACTTGATGTGTGAAAAGCATAATTTCACTACTCTTAAAGGAAGCTTTTAAATGGCATTTACAGGCATATGTTTTGAAAGCCTAAACTGCATTTTAGTTGTGTTGCCATGGTAAGCCCTGTCAGAGAAAATTGCATTTTCCGTTCTATTGTTTTGGGTGTCAGAGTAGGACAATATACGGTATATTAAACACACTGCAGCAGGATAAAGTGACAGGGTTGCTTTGGAAAGGCAGCAATTTTCAGTCCCTCTCGATTTATAACAGACTTCACCCACACTGTTATTAATTGTCCTATCTACAGTCAACCTTTGACTAACATCAATCTTGCATACTTGCCTTGTTTATCACTAAATTGTCAATATATTGCATGTCATGTGTCCGCAGACAGCTGACTGTCATTGCAAATGAGGAACAGCAATGCCGTCAAAAGATCTTGTTTCCTGGACAAGCTTATCTATCTTGGCCTTGAAATATGATGCAGAATGTTGCAAAAATGCTTATAAGACCAAACATGATACTCAAAGAGGTATGAGATGACAGCAAGACTGCTGAGCACTGTCATTTGTTCATATTGCACACATCCATCTTAGTAGGTGTCCAAGTGAGTAGCGCAGTGTTTTCTTTGTCATCACGCTTTGTGTCAAATTTTCCATTATGTCTCCTTTGAGAACACAGTGTCCTCTTTCCTATTTTTTTTTCGGTTGGATTTCTTAAAGCAATTGTTTAAGCACAAAAAGGTGGTGGTGGGTGTGTGAGTGTTGAGAGGGAGTGCACGGATGGAGAAATTCCTGAGATTCTTGAACATCCAGGCTCTTAGCTTTCTGTGGGAATTAACGTAGTTAACCTTCTCATCATCAACCTTACAGCCAGGCTTGCTGAGTGAAACATAATGATGATCCCAGAGAGACCAAATGGCCTGATTACGCTATTTTCTACAGGAAAAAAAACTGTTGAAGAGCTGTTTCATGAGGCAACAAGCTAAACTGTGAGTCTACGCTCAGCTATGACTGTATGTGCCATCTTGTATGTTTCAGTGCCTGTTTCCTCTACTGCATGCTAACTACAAGCTAATAAAAGTCCACTGAAAAAGGACAGAGTGGTCATTAGTCGTAAGAAGTTGATTACACATGCTGCCCGTTTGACTCTTTAACATGATATATTACACATCAAAATACTGAAACCAGCCCTCAGCCAAATTATCTCCCCGAACACACTTACACATGTGAAATAGAAGGTGGCTTGCAATTGAGTGCTGTGCAAATGGTGTCACAAACGATTTGTCCTTGGCCCTGCACTACCAGCTAACCAGTCCTGAGGCGCGCAGATACCAACAAGCCCCAAGAATTTAGAAGCTAACATTAATAGCTTCTGACAATTTGCCTGCACTGGTTGTAAATCTTTGTCACAAATACTTAGGCTCAGCATCACATCTCTTATGGCTGGGTTTTATCAGTTTAACACTTGTGGGCTCAGTACCATATTTTTTTTTGGTATCTGCTCAACATGAGCTAATTACAGGTAAGTACTGACATAAGGCGCATGGGGCGTTCATTTATATTAATAAAATGGGGTACTCTTCACACTCTGTGATGTAATTTACCTGTGATTGAGGATAATAAGCACCTTGTACCAAATCTATAAAAAATCCATTTCCTGGTAGTCGATGCTGAGCAAATCACTTACACACTACACTGCATGCAATATTCATTTTACACCTGGACACAGCCTGAAACCACTCCATTTAAAGGTGGTGTGAAGACTATCTAGAATCAGAAGAGTCTTACATTATAAAGACTCATTTTCCAATGAGGACTATCAGCTTCTGTCATGAGGACTTGACCCTTGCCAAGGTGTGCATTTGTTTTGGAAACAAATGATAGGAGATCAGGCCGTCTTTTAAAAACTAATTTTCGTTGTTCAAAACAACGGCGTAACCTGTGTTTTAGCCTTCAACCTGTGCTTTATCACTCTTCTGTTTAGCTTCTCCTGCTCTTCTGTCCTATTTAAAAGTCTAGCACCAGTGTTTGCCTTTTCTACAAAATAAATATCAGGACTATTTTTCTTTAGGAGCAAGGACAGGTCTTGGTCTAAAATTGCCAGCTGGTGTAGCACCATCAAAGGGAGTTTTGGTCTACGTGCCATAAATGGATTGTTGTTTGACTGGACCACAAATTCTGAAAAATTGTTAAATGAAAATAGATTGTAGCATCTTATTTTACGATCTTACTTTGTTGCAGATCATGAACAGGCACATACAGTATATAAAGTGAGATCATTTCAATTTCACTTATAAAGTCCTCACAAAGCTGTTAACACACTGTATCTTCCTGTACAACATTCAGACTGCAGCTATTGTTCCCTGTGTTTTGAAGCTCCAGTGTGCAAAACAAGTGAATAATAATATAAATCAACTGGAAAATCAACTTGGTAATTACAAGAGGAATCACCTCCTCCATTAATGTGCACTCAGCTGCTAATGCAGTGATGTCAAAGGAGGGGAAAATGCAATTAAGTAAACATGAAATACCATTGTTCTTTTAGTTGAGCTGCACAAAATGAAAAGTGGAGCATTGATACACATGGTTTGTCTGATGAAAATTGGATAACAAAAACGCAAAGCGCTAAAAAGAATGTGGCGCTGTGTCTCTTTGAGAAAGCAATAAGAGGTTAAAGTGGGACATTATAGACGCGTAGCTGCAATCAACTGTGGGCTACATTTCTTTAATTCGCTCTAATTTCAGTTTAAATTATTTAACAAGGCACAAATGTTCCTTTCACCTAGTAATGACTCAATGGGATCTCGTCAAAAGTTTAACATTCATGATCGATGACTACACATTTTAAATGAAAGTTAAGGTGACCTTTTATTAAAGTTAAATGTTTCATTGTGAAATGAGATTGGGTCAATGGGGTGATTAATTGCAGGCACAGCATTTGTTAGGAGGTGAGAATGTTTCAGTAAACAATGTCCACACACGGCCTTTGACATAAAGTCACACTGTGCTGTCATAATTTCACAATTTTCTCTCACACAGCAGAGCACAGCTCCTCAAAAGCACATGCAACTTAGTCCCACTAGAGTTAGCTCTTAGTCGAAACACAGACCTTCTTTGGAATCAACTCAATTATTTTCTTGAATTCTAATAATCTTTGATTCAGCATTTTTATTTATATATCTTTTTAGACTCATCTGTACTTGTCAACTATCCAAGTAAACCACATAGAAATCTGGCTGTGCATTCATTCATGTGTAGGCTACTGCCACGATATGACATCATCACTAAGGAAATCTGATTGAAACATATGGAAATACGTTTGTTGAACAAGTAAACTTTTCATGTAAGCTTCAATATAAAAAACACAACAATGATAATTGATATTGCACAGAGATGTCACAAATGATGAAAATTAATCAGCTGTGTAATCATTTTACAGGCTCAGGGAGATTTGGACTTGTTGCGTGTACTTTGAGAAGTTACAAAAGGTACGATTCAAATAAATAAATAAATAAACTCAGCAGACATCGCAAGGCAACATTTATCTTTGCTCCAAAACCATGCATTATGATGATGATGATACTGCAGGTTTTAAAAATTGATGTTGAGAGTAGTACTATTCATGGAGACAATGATGCAGTATAAGCACAGGACTGCTGATTTTATTTTGGCCGAACCTTTCAAAACTACTTGAAAGATAGTGGGTCATTATCATCCTTTACATTTCCTCTAATATTCAGTGAAATACACAATGTGCTATCCTTTTTTGTTACCCTGAGAGCATAAAAACAAGCCTGAAACATCCACACAGGCTGACTGTGTACAGACCTCCAGACACTTGGCACAAAATATAATGAAACCAAATGCAATACTGGTTCGTCCTTTCAGCAGAGCTTTTATCTGTGATGTATACCAGACACAGCTTTCCAGTCTGCTTAAAATGACTTCTCCTCACAGTGTTGTTTTGTAACAACACAAACTGCAGGATAAGGCATACTGCATTATTCTCTCCTCTGGCTGAAATGGGTGAGAAAACAAACTTGGAAACAACCATTGTGACAAAAACAAAGGATGCATATTTTCATTCTCACGTTTTGTTCTTTCGTTTCTGATATTTTGTCACCATGTCTTGTAAACTGCCAGGAGTGTGGACACCAAAAGAGGAACGAGGAGAAGAGAGAAACAGAAGAGGTGAGATACACAAACAATGATTCAGAAACCAGTGAAATAGGCAGCTTTACATGCAAACACTTAAATTAACTGTCTATTATAAGACACTGACAGAGTAAATCAACCCATACTGATGCTAGTCTCCTCCTCAAACACGCCGAGTGTGTGTTAGGTAATCCTTCTAAAAGATCTCCTTTATCAAAGACTATGTTTACCTGAGTGGACCTGGTGCTAGTATAACCCTCAACCTCTCTGCAAAGAGGGAGGGAGTAACCAAACAGAGGGGGAAAGGACCCTGACTAAAGAGCAGAAGCAGTGAGCTCAAACAAATTTCATCATAGGAGAAATACTTGTATAAGAGACAAAGTGCAAAGTGACTCACAGAATACAAAAGATATGGAGGTAGAGCTTTAGTTATGAGGCACCTCCTGGAGGATCTACAGGCACATACCCTCCCTACTCTTATGAACAGGCTTTAAACTTTTATTTTTATTTTGCATAAAGGCTTTGCTGAGGGTTGCCTTGGATTTGCCTCTAATTATATTGCTATAGGCTCAACAATCTGGTGACTCGCCATACCTAGCTGCTGTCTCTCCTTCTATTGTTTTCTATCTCTTCGTGATTAAATAACTCAGGCTGAAAAATAATAACCAGAGATTTTGTGCTCCATTGTCCTTTGAGTTCTATTTGCTTCTTTTATTATAGTCAGTAACATTGTTATTGTTGATATTTTTCCTGCTTGACTCCAACTGCAACAATTCCTATAATCACTCATACCATCATTGTAGTTTTTACTTATACTTTACATACTTATACTATAATCATTGGCCCAGTCTGTGTTGTTTGTTGTAGCTGACTCGCTTTTTTTTATTCATCTCTCGATATCTGCATCTCCCTCTGTCCTTTCTTTCTTGGCCTATCTAGTAAGTTTGCTGCTCATGAGGAGTCTTGTTCTGCTTGTCGAGTTAAGTACTGCTCATTTGACAGAAGTCTGTCTTCATCAGTTTTGCTGAATTATAGCTTATGACATGCTGAGAAGGACCTTTATCCAAGAGTACAAAGAGCATGAGCTGGTTCTGATCGTATATGACTGAAAAAAAAGAAATTATAGATGGTGAAATACCGTAGAAAAATATAAAATTAACGTCTTAATTGGCGTGACACAAAAAAATAGTAGTTCTTAAAGTGCATATTTCAAACAGCAAATAATGTAAAATAAATAATCTTAAATCTTTTCATATAGTTCCTTAAATAGTGGTCACCAAATATAAGGTCACAAAACACTGACAGCGATCACGCAAAAAAGTCTTCTACAACAGTGAATTATTTGGAAAGGCATATTTCATCCATTATTTAAAAACATATAAATGAAAATAGAGGTTAAATTAAATATAAAGCCTTGCAAACAGAAAATGTATTTTCTTTTTTGCCACAAGACACCTCAAGTGACTAAGTCAGGATAATGGTGGTATAGGTGGCAGTAGATTAATTTAAGAAACCCAGTAATGAGCTGATAGGTAGTCTTATATTTCACCAATCAACTAGATTTAGCAACGTGAGCCTTCTTATCTTTGGTCTCTTTCTTTCTTTCCTTCTTTTTGTTTGTTTCTGGACTGGCCTATTGGTTTATCCTTCAATACTCTGGTGACGACTACCAGTATTTTGGGGTACCAGGGTTCAGGATCCAATGCTTATAAACAGTCATAGATTGCTCGACATAAAACCCTGAGAGAAAAAAACAAATATCTCTTGAAAAAATGTTACACAACCTGGCATTATATGAGAAAAACAAACATTATCATAGTAAACACAGAATTACAGGGGTACATTTAAAAAGTGTGTCTTTATAATAATCTAATAGAGAATAGAGTATGTTTGAAAAAAAACCCACTTGTGTTGTCACTTGGGCCTGTAGCTCCCTGATTTCTAATTAAAGCGCTCATTTCAGTGAAGAGCAGGTAATTGGAACTCCTTTTGAGGATGATAATAGCATTACTGTACCTGTTGATTAAGTCGTCGTTGTCGTCACTCTCCATCTCATCCTCTATGGCCGCCTGAAGGTCACCTATCCTCTTAAAGGCAAGCTTGAGGTCCACTTGTAAGCTCTGATTTGCTGCCTCCAAACTCTCGATGTCCATTTCCTGGTAAGAAGGAACATCGTTACTATCTCTAATTAAACCCAACTGGATCATTTGACACCTCTATGCAGCTGAGAAATTACCAGTTCGTGCTTCTTCCTGCTAGCCTCGCCTTCTTTTTTGGACAGCTCGGTCATTTCTTCTTTCAAGTCTCTTATCTGTCGCTGGATACGCTTGTTCTGCTCTTTCTCCCTGTTCTCTGCTGCGATGCGTTGGTTTCTCTCCTCTGTCATCTTCTCCAGGTTCTCCTTCAGACGACCCACAAGACTCTGCAAAGGGTTCGAGGTGAACTGAGTGAAAATGCTCCAAAGATCGTGTCATTATCAGATGATCAAGTTTTGGGTTTGTATCAAACTATGAATGTTTGTGACAGCAATACTGTTAAAATAGAATAATAATAACAATTATGTATGTGTGTGTGTTTGTGTGTGTGTGTGTGTGTGTCAAAAAATAATTCAAAACATGTAGGTTCTGATTGGCAGAGCATGTCTATCATCACTACCTAAGATTAACTCACCTCTAATCGTTTGATCTGTGTCCTCTCATATTCCAGTTTGGTCTCCAGCTCACGGATCTTTGCTTCCTGGCGGCACACGAGAGATTTCTCCACCATAGACTGTTCCTGAAACTCCAACTGGCTCTGAAGGGAATGAACCTGGAGGAGGACCACGTATAAACATGTAAAGGCACACAATCTCTCCCTGAGGATGAGCACTGATGTTGTTTTGACCTCAGTTCTCACACTTTCTTCAACATAAAAACTGTAATACTGCAAAGGAAGCACTGGTGTTAGTTTCATAACTTGACACAACTACTGATACCGTTTCCCTCTATGTGTACATTTAATCCATCTTGCTACATGTAAATACTGTGCATCCATTCAGATCTATAAGCTCTTTCCAAGCCTTTAGAAATGGTCAAAGAGGAGCTTGTGGTTCAGGCTGGCTAACACAGAGTCACAGTGATTTCACAGGCTTTCAGAGAGACCCGAGCTTCATGCAAAGCACGTTTGTTCCATCCGAATCGTTTTCTCATGACTGATAAAAGGAAGAAAGATACGTCACAACAGAAACCGGCCCAAAGGGCAGCATGGCACCTAATGAGGGACTTTGCTTCTGAGACAAGGAGGATTTGGAGTCCTCCTTTGATATGACCAAAGAAGCCAGATTTCCCTCCTACTGGGGATGAGATAACCACTTCAAGGTCAGCTGCTTTAGATGGCTATCACCGCCTTCTCTGGCAGCTTTTAACAATGCCTCTCAGCCTGCAGAGTGTCTCTAGCCAAGCCAAAAATATTCTGATGGGTGGGCCTTGAATATAACTGAGTGGAGCAGAGATCTGGCACGCATATATGGCTTAATCTAATAGAGACAGGGTCTGCTGTTAGAGGGTGGCAAGAGCTCAATTCTGTCCTTTAGTGTAATTATATTTGAAAGACATTCTGTTCAAGGCAGATGGTTTTATTTGTTTAGTCGACTGCGTATCAACGCTTAAAGGAGTGTGTGTGTGTGTGTAATGTGCACACAAGCACACACCATATCCCAAAGAAGTGCGGCTTTGACAGCGCGGAGGAAATTCATTTTGCAAATAAACACATCAACAGAGCAATAGGTGATGCATTAACGCGTGACACACATGACATGGTAAAGGTTATCCAAAATACTATTATTTTAAAAGCACTTATCATCAACACAAGCCTAAATCAGGTGCATTAACCTTTTATCATGCAAATCCACATTTATCACAACCTACAATCATTTAACTGTAAAACTGAGGCACAGTAAACCTGGAGCTCATGAACGCTGTAGCCACGAGTTTATGAGGCTGTGTAAGGCTCCTCAGTGTAAGCTGCATGTCAGCTTTGAAACGTGGGGAACTACAGCTTACAACATGCTTAGACAGATGATGTTAATATTCAGCTGCAGGTCTACAGTCTAAACATTCAGAAAATGATATTTTGAGTTACTTCAGATTGCAAAACAACTGGTTAAGGCACTTAGGGTCCATGCATTAGTGTTAAGTCTGGTAATCCTGTCACACATGCATATTTTACTTCTCAGCACACAGAAATACTGGAGAATAACTTCTCCTTGTTTGTGGCTGTGGAACATAGCAATGGGGATTTAGCTTAATCTCAAAACTTCTTTCTTTAGATGCTGTGTATGTGTATTTCTTTCTTTCTTTCTTTTTTTTTTTTTTTTACCAGAAACTTGATAATCATTGTTTTGGGCTGTTTATATACACTTGAAAATAATAAATTCTGTGGGATCCGAACCGCAGAGCCAAAGTAAGTCTCTCAAAATAACACAACAGGATAACCTGGGATCACATACGTCATGTTAAAGTGTCTGTGAGGAGAATCTGTATGAAGTGGATTGCATCAGCTCCTTCCACCGTAAACCTTCCCTAACTTTTGTGATGTATTTGTTTCGAAAGCGAAAGATCAAATCTTTTTTTTAACTTTATTTTTCTTTGTCCAAGATAACTTCGTACTGGATACAATACTTCTATCTATGATGCATTTCCCAACATTTATGTAGCGCTGCTGTTTGAAACGTGGCAAACAAGCAAACTTTGTAAGTTTGGTAGCCAGCTACATTTAGTGCTACTCACAGCTTGGTGCTCTGAGACATGTCGGTACAGTGGTGTAACATAAGTGAATCCTACCAGTGCTCATCTACGAAGCAGCTCTAGTGTAACCTGTCTCTCCATTTTATTGATAGACTCTCAGGTTTGAACAGATCATTGCAGAAGAATAACTGCTGTATGTGGGTTGAAATGAACATTTTCACAAACAGCTTAGCCCATGTTTTAGCTTTTAGGTTGTGTTTTAGCCTCCAGCTTGTGTTTTAACCTTTAGCCTGTCTTTAAGCCTTTAGCTCGTGTTTTAGCCTTAAGCCCATGCTCTCTCACTCTCTGGTTTAGCGTCCTCCCGCTCGTCTGTTTCTTTTCTGTCTGACAGTCCAGCTCCAGTGATTGCCATAACTACTAAATAAATTCAAAAATTCATTTTCTGAAGAAAAAAAACAGATCTCTCTCTTTAAAATTAAACTTCATCGGACAGCATGGCTTTGTCTTAGACACTTTGACCCGGCATAAATCAATCCAGTCCACTTCGACCAGGTTGTTAAACTAGGAATTAGCATCTGTAAATTACTTATTTTAGCCCTTGTAATCTCGTTTTAATTTGAGGATTACGATCAGGCATATATCTCGATATGATACTTTTCAAGATTACAGAGAAACTTTCTTTAAATCAATCCATCATATGGAACCAGTTCTGCCTGTTGACACTGTGGCATCATCATTTTTCATAAAAGTTACCACACTTGAGACCAGCCAGACAAGCTACTGGGCTCAAATAATCTCCCATAAAGGAGCAAGATCCCGTCATGCAGCCAAAGCTTCAGCAGCAGAGCTAGGTAGTACTCTAAGTTAGCACAGGTAATGTTCAAACAGGTGGATATTTTGCCTGGGCTGACAGTCAGAAGATTTACATATGATTACCTGTTTGTTCCTGCCTGCAAGGATGCTAAGAAATTGCACAGAGCAATTATTTCACATTCATTAAATCTCTGTTTGTTTAATTTGTGGCTTGAGTTTATTATTGCACCTTTATGGTTTGTTTTATTTGATTAGAGTTATCAGTTAAATTATGAATTAAATGGCCAGAAAATCACAATGACTTTTCCAATTTCACTTACTTATCACAACAGTGATGCTATCTGATGAAAAAACAAACAACATCAGGGAGGAGTTTTTCATTCTAATTCCAATTTTAACATTTTTGTTTCCCTGAAAACTCAGGTGTTTTCAGCTAGAACCAAGAAATGGCACTATGAAAGCTGCACATAACATGTGAAAAACGTGTGAGACAGTAGCAGACTTAAAGGTGCTGAAAGGAGCACAGTAAGTGCTGTAGGCTCGATCTAATGGGTTTAACCATGGAAACAAGCTGAAGGGTTTTTGAACATGACCCTTTCTTTGTGATGTAAGTACAGAGTGGCAAAAGAACAATTTTGCCTTCACTGTAAATCCTCGCTGATTTTCATCTATTTAAATGCAAATTGCCACACAATTTTGAGGAAAAAAAAAAAAGCTGAGAAATCAGACTTTTTTGGGGGTGGGAATAATCAGAAACTGTGTGAAAAGCTGAAGCTTAATCAGAGAGAAGCGTCAAGGCAGCGGGCAGGTTTCCTGGCAGGAACTTTGAGTGCCTCTGAACACTTCTTTTTACCTTTTCTTGGATCTCCTGCTTCTCCTTTGTGGCGTCTTCCAGCTGGGCCTGCAGGTCACTGATCTGGCTCAAGTCTCTGGCAGACTGGTTTACACACACACACACACACACACACACACACACACACATACATGTGAAATCACAGAGAATAAAAACCCCTCAGGATCAAGAGAGAGGAAAGTGTTAATAATGTTGGTGTGTGCTTCTGTTTCCTGTAAATGACATCCTCTCAGATGTAAATGGTTAGTGAACATAATACGTCCTTGCCAAAGAATTGTCATGTGATGTGCTGTCGAACAGATTGCATCTCCCTGATTGCAGAGCACACACTGTGTTTAGAGGGGAATGTGTCCTCCAAATTTCAAAGCTGCTCCACTCACACATGCAGAGAGCACACGTCATTATTAAAGATAGTGTTCTGCATTGTTTTAAACATTTAGGAATAATCAAAGGGGCTACAGTGTTTCCATAGTCTGTGTCATGATCTGTTTCACATCGACTTTGTGCATATTAAGGATAGACTCGATAGCTGTAAAGACGGTGAAGTTACCTGGGCAACGGCAGCTTTGTGTTTCTTCATCAACTCATTCATGTCCTCCTGGTCCTCCTCCATACGAGACTGCAGGTCATTCTTCTCTCTCTGCAGGCGGCTGACCTGCTCCTCCAGCTGAGGCAAAGAGTGAGAAGGACACACTTTAGTATAGAGTGACGGGGTTTTATTCATGAGCTATTGAATATGATAAATGGTCATTAGCTGGCAAAGCCGTGGCAGCCCTGGAATCTCATCTAATGGCGATGAAACACAATCTGGACGGGGTCCTGGCTGTGGGATGAGACCAATTGGAGATAATCAATTGGCTCATTTAGACTGAGAAAAGTGCAGCCAGTGCAGCATACTGGTGATGTCCTATTTAGAGTTCATCCTCTGTGTTCAGGGGGTGAAGACTCAGGCCCTCATGTTCTCTAATCTGAGACATTTACAAGACCTTCCCTTGCCATAAATGCAGCAATTAACAAGCAAAGCAAAGGCACACAGCACTCTGTGTAAGGTCCCTCGAGACAAAAACATCCTCAGAGTAGAGTCTGAAACGCTGGCGGTTCTCTCATGAGACATTCCTTAATGAGCAGAGGGAGAGAAAAAAACATTCAACAAAGCTTATTTATCCATTAGAGCAAAATACTAAAATCAGATTTATGCCAAAGGGCATTTATAATTTTAATATAGCTTCATGATGTGTGCATATTAATGCTGAAGGTCTGCTGCATCTCAGAGAGCGCTAATTTGATAGGCAAAAAGCTTTCCATTAATTAAACACTGTTTGCAAAAGAAGGAAAGTAAACAGTTAGAATTTCTTTTCTGAAAGGAAAATCGATTTCTGCGTTGAAAAGAAAAAAAAGAAAGGCATTTCTAATTTTCATGTGTGTACCAATATGCAACCTATTAAAGATAAAACCAAAAAACATACATCATCATGTTGGTAACATATGCAAAACTGAATGGTGTTCAGTCTTACTCAAGCGAATAATTGTACCAGAATCAGTGCAGTTCCACTCTTCTACACTTCACACACTGCACCCTCAGGATGCATTGCTAACAGATGTCAGAACTCACTGATATCTTAGCTTTGGCCACGTCCTCCATTTGGATGTGCAAGTCCTCTATTTCAAGCTCCATGCTCTTTCGAGCCTTGACTGCAGCAGCACAGGTGAACTCTGACTCCTCAAGCTGTGAGGGAAAAAAAGTAGAGAGCAGGTGAGGGACAAATGTTAGCCAGCCAAGATCAAGAATCTAAGATGGATTTGCAGAGAAATAAGATTTTATGGACCTTGTAGGCTCTAAACAAGATGTCCTTTTCTGTAATCTGTACATTTAAGCCCTCATCTTAAACATACTTGGTTTTTAAGCTGAGCAATCTCCCGCTTGCTTGGGGCGTTGCTCTTTAGGTGGTCCAGCATTATCTGTGCATCCGCCAGCAGGACTTTGGTTCTCTTTAAGTCCTTTTTCAGTCTCTTCTCCGTTTCCACATCCCTCTGTCCTACCTAAGAAAGAAGAATTATATTTCTAACCAGTATTTTCCTCATCCTGTACCTCTTTTGAAACCATCGCGGAGCAGCACGTCTTGACATTCAAAAACAGTTTCTTTTCAATCAAAAGAAGTGACGTACTTATTGTGACCGCACTGACAGACACTTGAGGAAGAGTGATGGATGTACCTGGTCCTGGGCATTCAGCAGTTTGGACTCCAGCTCTCTTCTCTCACGCAACACTTTCTGCTTGTCTTCATACTCCTCCTCCAGCTGCACCTCCATCTGTTTCAGCTGCAGGACACGAGAACAGGGTGTCAGGATGCACAAACAGATGATGGGTGATAAACAAAGGCAGACATAACACACCATCGACCATCCTGTTAGACACGCTGCTCTCACACGTCAGAGACACACAGATCCCCCTGAGCAGATTCCCTAGCCCACAGACAAATCAACATGCCTTTCAAAATAAAATGTCCTGTTCCATCAGTTTTACAGAAAGAGTGTTTTTGAGGGGAGGTTATATAAGTTACTTCTCTGTGGTTTGTTCAGTGTGTGACCTTTGTTTGGAGGACTGGGCTTGAGTACTCATCCTTTATTTTATTTTAATAGATTCTTAATAAATTTATAGAATTTTTGGTATGTGAATTTTGCAATTCAACCAGTATTAATCAATCCAATACCAGCAGGCCTTAATATACACAAAAAAATAACAGTCCATGTAGAGAGCAAAAGGAAATAAACACACTAAGCTCAAATAACATTAAGAATCCATTTTGTGCTTATCTGACAATTATTTTGTCTTTAATAACCAAATTATCTTGGTGGGATCATGTTACAGAATCTACTTGAGATCAAATATTTCAACTGTTGCAAAAGTCAACAAGCCATCTAATGTATCAGAAAAGATCAACTCAGTCTCAGTTCAATAAATATCTAAAAGCTATTTTATCGTTCTTCAAGAAGAGGGCTGGAAACGTTTGCATTCTGCTTTTAAAAACTCACAAATATGTTTTTTTTCCAGCAAACTTAACATCCTCATTGTGAGAGCAAATCACAAGAAAATGAGTTTTCTTCTTTGAGCTCTTACTGAAGAAGGAGAAGTGAAACTGCCGTGTAATTTACTGTCTATTGTTAAAAAGAGAGCTACTTGAAACCAACAAGTGAGCTCCACTCTCTGGGTTGTAACAGACAAATTGATGGGAGCAACACAAGATGATTGGAAGTGGATCAATGCTAACCACTGGTTATGCAAGAATCATTTTAGGTAGGTATCCATCATCCATATATTGATGATTAACAATGATTGCTGATGAATTTGAAGATTGCAGATACCTCTCAAATTTGTGTACAGCGGTAAATGGAGTTTGGAGAAACTCAATTTTGCTGCTTTTAAAAAGTCAACATAGAAATCAACCACAACACTTCAACTGCAGTGCATTTTTAAACGTATTTACTGGTTCACAATGGTTTAAGTATTCCTTTGCCTGTCTTTTCAGCCAAAAAACATGCATTCAAAAAGCACACTGCTCAACTAACATTTGACAACATCATCACATAAATTTGATGGTTATTTCATGTATTTCTCTTTGATAAATAAAGCTCTACAAAAGCCACTATGTTTTAGATAACTATATGAGAGTTGAAAATGTTTTTCTATCTCAGATCTCAGATCCAGTGAATACAATTCACTTTAGTACAAGTTTGAGAACGTATGTGTAGGCGTCTGTATGTTGGAAATAGAGAGGCTATCTTTAGGATCCGTTTGAAAGCGTAAGAATAAGTGGCACCGACCTTCTTACTGCAGGACCGCCTAATCTCCTCCACTTCTTCATCCTTGCTTTCAATATCTTTTGAATGGGTCTGCCGCTGCCTCTCCATCTCCATCTCAAGCCGCAGCTTAGCCTGCGTATATGTGGAGAGCACACATGTACAAAAGCATATTCATACAAAGACCAAGGGAAGAAATACAAAGCATATAATTAAAAACAACAAGTGTCTCAGGGATGTGCAAACCATCATTAACATCATACATACAGGAAATCATTGTGTTACAATTTATGTTGAGTATAACAGCACTGAGAGTGGAAAGGTCTTTTAAAATAACAGAATCTAGAGCTTTGCAAATCCTAAATCAGCACCCCCTGTTGTGTACCTGTTCCAGCATCTGGATGGTTCCAGCTTGTTCGTCCAGCTCCTCCTCCTGGTCTTTCACCTTGGCCTCCAGGTCGCGGAGCTGCTTCTTGATCTTGGCCAGTGAGGCTTCATCCTTGGACTCCTGGGAAGAAAGATCCTGTAGCTCTGCTTCCAGCTGCTGCACTTTCATATTCACAGCACACAGTTCACTGTCCTTGTCCTGAGGGTGTGAAAAAGAAGAGGCAGTAAAGCACACATCTGTACCAGCCCAGTTATGTCGAGAAAGAGCAGGGAGAGCACGTATGTAGTCCCAGAGGGCGAACTTTAGAGAACTTGTTATGTAAGTAGAGTAAAGTAGCTTACCTGAAGCTGCTGGCGGAGGTTAAAGATCTCGCCGGTCATTATGTCTTTCTCTCGAGCCAGCCTCTCCCTCTGGCTCTTTTCTCTTTGCACCTCAGCCTGAGCTTGATTCTGCTCCAGGTCAAATCTGGGACGCACAAACACACACAGTTGCACATAAACATACAGCTCAGGATAATTGCACAGTTGATTACATAAGACGAGGGCTCCATAGGCTTTAACAGAAAGCAATATAAAGAAGATTAAGAAGAATTTGTCATCACATTAAGTGCAGATTTGGGTAAATTTGCAGTAACCTACAGCAAGATCAGACATAATCAATCAACAGGTAGATGAGTAATTAATAATGATTAATTGTATACAATATGTGAGCATTACTTCTGTTACTTTGAGATGATGAGTTCATTCCTCACAAAAAGCCCACGATTTCTTCTATTCTAACCTCGTCTTTTATTCCTTTCCATTAGCCATCAATTTACAGCTGGGGTTATAATGATGTGCAGAATGTTTTCTTCAATTGTCTCGAGCAGAAACACTTATGCTTAGTGAACTTAACAGCTAAGTGTTTCATGCTGTCAGCTCACTGTAATTCCCTGTTTTTCTCTCTGAAGTGCAGCTGAAAATAATTTCACCCACAGAGCATCTTCAATTAGCCACAGGGGAGAGATCACATTCTGCCACAGCGATAGCTTCACAAGTGCTTAAAGTCTGACTCAATTTCTCAGCTAATGTAATTCCACAGATTATAGAACATCTCAGTCACTGCTGAAATTAAAGGAAATGTTTGTGTTTTATGCGGAGGTCAAAGTATGCAAACCCAGCCTACAGAGGAGAGGAGGAGAGGGCGTTTCACAGACAAACAAATGGATATCTACAAACAAACATAAAAAGACAGACAGTTAAGGGAACTGACTTCCTCTGTTTCTTCTCCAGATCATGGTTGCGGCTCTGCAGGCCCTCCAGGTGCAGCTTGGTGTCCTGCAGCTCTGCCGTCAGTTTCTGGCACTTCTTCTTCAGCTGCTGCACAGAGCACTGCACATCCTCATTATCCGTCTGCAAATCAGCCAGCTGCAGGATTCATACACAGAAAAGAAAAACACACTTTTATTATTCCTTCATGCAGCTCATTGCACTCCATTATGGTGACATTTATATAAGAGGCCACGAATAAACGGAAAAATAACACTTGATTTGTTCAATGATTTTGACGTTCTAAATAGTTTCTTGCCCTTCTCTCCAGATGTCGTTTACTCTGCTGCTCTGTTTCCAGCTTTTCATCAAAGTCCTGTTGGAGTTTCTTTTTTGTAAAGTCCATTTCACGAATAGCTCGGTTGTATTTTATCCGCCACTCGCCTCCTGTGGGAAAGACAAACAATTCAGAAAATGTCCAAGTGACATTTGGAAGTCTCCCGCCCCTAATAACAGCCCAGCCGAGGTATACAGCAGAAAAGGCTCAAAAGCTCAGACATGATGGATGCAGTGGATTAAGGAATGCACTGTACCGGCTTTGACGGTTATCACATTTAAAAGCTGAAATAATATAACCTTTCATGAAATAAAACTTCTTTCATCAAATCCCAACTTTATGAGGTCAGATTATGTGACAGGAAACTACAAAGAAGCCTCCACGTCTCGGCTCTAATCTTGGATAAACCTGCGAGGAGAATTCAGAGCACAGCACAATAGTAGTTAGAGAGGGACATGTCTAAGTGGCACTTTCCACAGTTCTCAGCCGACCCTAATTCTGGAGCTGTCAGAGGCTATCAGAAGTATAACAGCGGCCGGGCAGACATTCAGGTTCAGGTTCATTTCCAAGCCTTATCATTTTAGTGGCTGTCCATTTCTCCTTCACAAACCAACATGAGCTCCTCTATCAGTGCTGCTCATTAGCATATATATAGCATAATGACAACTTGCAGGGCCACCGGCTCTGATCCCAACGATTATTTTCTCATCCATCTAAGAATTCTGATATGCTCTATAATGGCTTGTCTGCTGGGCTGGGTTGAAGAGGAGGAGGTGACACAGAAAGAAACAAAAACGTCTCGTGGACAATATGCTCCCATCAGGTGGTCTCTCTCCCAGCAGGTGGAGACAAATTGGCAACAGGCATTAGCTGTTTGCCTGGGAGGGAACATTATAATCCCTTGGCGGTAAATCCCAAACTTGGAAAATATACTTAATAGCATTATGCAAGATGTGACCAAGTCTCGCTGCTGTAGCTCCTGCTGGAGCAGTCGAATAAAGCCACTTATTCCCGCAGCTACAATTAGTCTAAAGGAGATTTTTCAAACCGTGCACATAATGTCAGTGCGAGCGGTTCAGAAAATTATGCGTCTGACCTGGGCTGACATAACCATTAGCGAGGCCTGAGCAGGATGCTGCCCAATGTCAAAATTTACAATTAACTAGGGGATTGAAAGTAAGTAGTTAAAAACATGGCTGTGAGAATTTTAATAGCAAAGAAAGCAGTCAACAGTCAATTCAAGTTACATCCTCAGAGTTTGTTTTCCTTCGTATTTTGAGGATAGAAAAACACACATGGTTGGTTTTTGGTTTAACTGACCAGCATCATCATCGTCCATCTCCCCGTTGAGTTCAGATGTTTTCATAAGCCGAGCCTCTATCACCTCCATCTCTTGTGCCTCTAACTGCTTCTTGACAGCTTCAAACTTGGCCTGAAAGCCACAGATTCGCACATGGTTAAAAAGAGCTTGTCAGTCTCATTTAAAATCACATTTTTCTGTGATTGTGAGAAAGACTGTGTTTGTATCAGTGTACGTGCCTGTAGGTCTTTCATGTCCTTCTCCAGGCGGAGCCTCTCAGATGTCTCTGTCTCCAGCAGCTGGGACGCTGACTCACTCGTGCTTCTTTCATCAGCCAGTTCTGCCAACAAGTCTGCAATCTGGACACAAAAAACACACAGGGTATAACTACAAAAATAACCCATGCTGTTTTTTTTGTTTTTTCCTCGATAGGGAGCATTCAAATCTTAAACAGGAGCAAGAGTGAAACCACACAAAAAAGAAACCACAAACCCCATTCACCCAGAATGCTTTGCAAAGGGACTTACCCTGCTCTCCAATCGATCCGTGTTCAATCTCAGCTCATTTCGCTCCTTCTCCACCCTTTCCAGCTTCACTTTCTGCTGCTGGATTTCATCCTGGAGCACAAAATGAGCCATGTAGCACACATGTTACACAACGGGTAAAACTGTGATGCACTAAAACAAACAAATAAATGAATTTAAAAAAAATGTCATGCTGAATTGAGAGGATTAAAAAATGCACAATGAGATGTGTACTCACGTCTTTGTTTCGCATCTGATCCTCTGTGAGCTGAACCTTTATGAGGGGTTGGACTGTGGTGAAGAGCTTCCACCATGGCCAGTCCTTCACACCCCGGTTCTTTTGGATGTTTTTCTGAATGCAACGGATTGCTAGATCCTGAATCTGAAAACACAAACCGGTTCACAAAAGAGGAATCAGAAGTTGTTTGCAGCAATATTCAAGATAAGATAAGATACTTTATTCATCCCATGAGGGGAAACTCACAGTCATAGCAGCAATGCGAGAAAATGAATATGGTGTGGTTATAAATTGGTGGAAAATGGCATTAAGTATGTAGGGAAGTAGAGTGAGAGACTTGAGCATAATAATACTATTATAACTAAGCAGCAGCCTGCAAATGTGACAAATAAAGCCAAGATAGAGGTGCAAAATACTGCAGCTCCCACAAAGCCCACAGTATGATGAGCTCTGGAGCCAATGAGGCTCCTATATGGTCCATGTTAAAAGTAGATCATTCTGCGAAACTTAAAACTTAAAATAAGCATTTTGTCTTATTTCTAAGACAAAAAGACCCACATTCACATAGTTTAGAAACATGTCTTGTTTGACACCATAGCTTCTTGAAAGAATAATAATAAAAAAAGAATGTGAATGTTGCTCCTACTAAGTCTTCAGAGACTATTTAACTAAAACCAAAACATCCTTGCTTAGTTTTGAGTTTTAGCGGGGTATAAATATAACAGCTTGGTTCAAAGAGTTGAAGTTGTCTGAACAGTTTATTTCTTTAACTTTATAAGATGTTTTAATAAATGAAGCTCACAGATGTCCATGCAGAACATGGAAGTTATACCCCCCACTGCCACCAGCTGACAGGCTAATGTTTGAATCGCTTTTGTGGTTGTGGCAACAAGGCGCTGTATTTAAGCACGTCTCCACTCTCAGCTATTCCTGCTACTCCTATGTAACTTTTACTCGGCTGCGTTTAGAAGTCACCTCCTCCCCTCATGTCTGCATGCATGTTTACACGTATGTATTTACCCAGAGGGGGATTTGCTGTGCACTCCCTGGAAAGCTTAAGCAGGCTGTTTGGCTAACCCAGGGAGCACTCTGAGAGCAGAGCTATGACACAAACTATAACTGTATTTTCATTTGGCAATAAATTGTTCAAATCCGTTCCTGACTGAACTCATATGGTGTTGAAGACTGAAGATTGCCAGAAAGTCATTGAGTGAAAACTAGGATGAGTCTACATTCCCAAGAGGACAACCTTCACCATTTTCTTTTAAAAGCCAACAATGAAAGACAACATCAAGACTATGTCCATGTTTTTAAAGTGTCAGTTCTCACAAATGTGACTGCCTCTACAGAATAATCCTTGGATGCAAAAGTTTAGTCCTTGACCTCGAGAAAAACAGGAAAATGGGTGTCATAAGAGGATTACGTACAGAAACGTACCTTTTTTTAACATATGGTTACACTACTACAAAAAGTGAAATGATAAGAGAAGAGGTCCAATGCCAGTGTGATTATCTGTGCCTGCTTTGTAAATTGATCTTGAACAGTCACTGGCTATGTCCTGTTGTAACTTAAAGGATTTTAGGAGACAGGGCGAGAGCAGGAATTGACTTGTGGGACAGATGTCATTGGTTTCATTAGAACCTGGGCCACCCTCCTTTTAGAGCAAACCACATGGAGCGCAACCTAGACCGCTAGGCCATTCGCGCTCCATAATATTGTATTTTAAATTAGACAACATATATCTAGCAGTATGTCCAATACATGGAAGTCCACTCACTGTATGGAAAACAGCTCTCAGATTGGATACGTCCACAAACCCATTAATCCATGCCAGCAGTTCCAGGGAATCTTAATTACTCAGTGGGAAACAAGCTCCATAGAACTAATTCATTGCTTCCATATCCTTCACCACCCTGATGAACACTATTTGAAAACATTTCACTCCTCATTCTTGGGTTACATTGTCTGTGTTTGGGCTAGCAGCGATCCCAGGACTTGCCAGCCTCCTCTGGAGAGTTTCTGCAGAGTGTGTTCCAAGACTGGGAGCTAATTTTTGATTAATTAAATCAAACATGTTGGCAGCTAATTCCAAGTATTACACATTTTCCATGCTGCTTATGCATGAGGCTGTCTAGCAGCAGCAGCAGCAGCAGTAGTAGCAGATTATGGGAAAAGCCAATTAGAGCAACATAATTCTCAGCATCAGGTACATATCGCCCTGAAGGTATTCTGTATGACCAATTAGGATTTGTCACACAGTGAAAGCCTCAACACAGAGCAAAATGCAGGCAATCTCTGACAGAAGATTTAAGCAGGTCTCACTTGTCATATTTAGTCAAAAATGAATAGAAAACAAACAAAAGATTATGCTACATGAGCACCGTGGAAAAGCAGTTTGGTATTCATATCACATTAAGAGGGTGAGACAACTGTGAGACAGTGTGTTGTGAATCAAAACTGTGAGCCAAGATAGAAACAAAAATGTGTTTTTATGATTGCTTCTTCACCACTCTATAATTGCAGTTCATAAGTGTTCTCTCGCTGTGTATGACCCATGCATTCACGCATGTCTGTATAACATCTGAGTGCTGCTATATCTTCTGATGTCACTTTGATCCCTTCTTTGATGCAATCACATGATTAGTTTCTGACACATTCCTCAAGGACAGAAACTCTGCTTGAACATATGGTACAAGTTGGGCCCTATTGGTTTTCCTTTCAATCTTGAATTTTTAAATGAATTTTTACACTCTTCCAGGAGTTTTAAGCTTCTGTGAGGAACTTTCAGTTTGGGTGACTTTTGGCACCCTCTGTTGCCAGGTAAGATTTTTTTTAGAGCTTGGCTTAATATGAACTGTAACTTTTTGAGTTCATTATTTTTATTATCATCGTTTTCTATTTTATTTTTCAAAACATAATTTCACTCTGC
The DNA here is from genome assembly GCA_008086565.1 of Thalassoma bifasciatum. Lineage (NCBI taxonomy): Eukaryota > Metazoa > Chordata > Actinopteri > Labriformes > Labridae > Thalassoma > Thalassoma bifasciatum. The sequence continues at coordinate 239,389 of RPOG01000118.1, forward strand.
ATTTTATAAAAGGCATTCATGCTGCTTGCTGCAAAATGACAAAGACATGATTAATCTTAAAATGGATGTTCTTGCTTTAGAAGCTCTTTTTTTTACATCACAATCATTGTGCAGCATAAACGCAGAAAAAAGTCACTCAGAATCTTTAATTATTTTTGTCCTATTGTACAATGGAGTTTGAATTTATTAGCACTGAGTAGAGGTATGATCATCTCTCTTCAAAGATTATCAATGACCATGTAGACAGTTTTTAATGAAGTAAGTGAAGGAATTCATGTTAGTTTCAACACCTACAGCTCCGATAATAAAGGATACATAATATTTCATCCCCTTCTCAAACTAATGGCCTAAGTCACTTGTTTAGGATGATGACATTTTTGCACAAGTCAGCTCTTCGGGGTGCTCCCCATCTCTGTTAAAATGGTCAACATCCTAATTGAAAAGATAATGCTGTTTTCACCTCAGTGCTCTAATCAATCGTGTACTTTCGAACATTAGAGTTCAGTTTAGGATAGCGGTTCAATACAGTTCATTCCGTCTCCTGAAGACCTTGAAAATACGAATTGGGCCATTAGTTTAAGGGAGCGACAATATATTTGTAGACTCATAACAGGATTTCTCTATTTCTCTACATTTATATGATAAGTTGATTTCGTCTACATGCCATAAAAAGAAAAAAAGGAACAAGCATAAGAATGGGCCAATCAGAGTGTAAGTGAAGAAGTTTTTCACTGTTTGAACTTGCAAAGCATGTGCCTCAAGTGTTCTGAGAGGAGAAACCATCTTCAAGCTCAAAATCATAGTTTATGCCTGTAACTATAGTGGAGATTACTGATTCTTAGCACAGTAAAATCTAACTTACTTCCAGGAATTGGGAATTTGTGGCTGGCTATCTAACTATCACAGTTTTGACTTTTTTAAGTAGTATAAGAATAAAGTTCTTTGTGATAAGGTCCTAGCTAGCGATAATTTAAGTATGCAAATGCAATTGGTGAAAACCACAAAAAAGCACAAGCCAAATACTAATTCAGAAACTTTCCTCCCTTTTTTGTTGTATTTGTCTTTTTTTGTGGAATAGGCTTTTGCTTGTTCACTGAAATAAAGCCAAAAGTTGAGATGAACAGGTAAAACATCACTGAGGAAAACCAGCTTGTTATTGCTGCTTTGCACTGGTTCCAATCCAAGTTGAAAAAAAGGAAAACATTTGTTTAGTTCCTGAAGGACAAACCTCCCAATGTGCTGAGCACCAGCTGAGACAAAATAACAGATTGTTAAAATGTCAGGTTGTCCCCTAAAGGAGACGGAGGAGGAGGTTAAACTTTAAAAAATATGTATTTTTTGGACTTTTGAATGTTTTGTCATCTCATGTCTCTTGGTCTGTGCACACTCTGGTACAGTTAACACGATTGAGATTATCAATCAAGTCTCATTTTTGTCTCACATTTGTATACATCAGCTGCTGAGTGTTTGAATGGCTGCACTTACCAGAACTCATCCACTCATCTGCCTCCTGAGGCAAATGATTACCTTCTGTACTGTGCTTGTTAGGACTGAATACTTCAAACAGAGCAATAGGCAATACAGCCCAATCAATTTCCACAAATACAAGGTAACAGCAAGGGTGCAATTGGATGTTATTATATTATGATTATTCTCAGATTGAACAGCAACACACTCTCTAAATTGTCCTCATTTAGAGATGTGGAGAAGAAAATCACTTAATAATCTACCAGAGGCCTGTTTCTGTTCAAGTCCTGCAAGGTTGGCCCACTGAATACAAAAACAACAAGTTTCAAGAGGAGGAGAATGCTGTCTAGGATATAATAGTGAAACAGAATTTATTACATACCATATACTGAGTACGTCGTTGAATGGGGAAAAATTGTAAATTAAAGTAACACAATTGGAAAACATAGATTTCACCCTTAGAATACATGTAAAAAGTGAGACCTTCCAGTATTTGGAGTCTATCTGTGCTCATTACGTCAGGACAGTGTATTAAAGAACCAGACATCTCTACTTTCAAAGCCATGTCACATTCACTGATCAACATAGCAGCATGGAGAACACAGTAGGGCATTAATTCCCTCAGGCTACGAAACTTTTCTACAAAAGCTGCAGGGAAACATTTCTTCACTGATATTTTAAGAACTAGACGAAATATAGCTGAACTTTAACTTCTGTCCAAGAAGAAGAGAACAAAAGGTGACAACTATGTTGGCAGGAGAGGAAGGAGGAGCGTTAATGTGAAGCCAGTGCATAACATGTCGTATTGATGTCTACAAGTTGGTAAAGATAAGGTCTTTCTAACTTTCACTTTTCAAGTGTACTCTATTCCTCACCTTACAAGGTGATAGTTCACAAGCTATCTTAATCTGATTGCGGCCTCGTACAAACACACACACCACACCTGATACATTTTTGACTTTCAATGTTGTTAGCTAAATGTTGAGGTGGGCAAAAGAAAAAGGACCAGTGCACATTTATGTATGTGTGTGTATGTCTAAACCATGTACATCTTTTGTCTTGAAAAACACCTCTGGTTCATTTCAAAGACTCATGTGATTGATCCTGAGAGACTTTTTTCTAGGAAATTCTGTGTGGTCCACATGAAAGACATCCTCATTCATTTGAATCCACTTTTACAATATTATTATGCTCTGCAAGCTGTTTTGGACAAACCGAGGCAGGCTGGCCCGACAATACATGTAAAGAAATGCCAAAATCCTTCAAGTTTCTTAGCCATGTTGTTTCAGTTGCTGGTGTTCAAAAGGATGAAAACTAAAGCTGCATCGACATTCCTCACACAAAGAAACACCAAGGACTTACAGACACAAGTAGAAATGGCTGGTTGGTGCCCAGCTTTTCACAGATTGCAGATCAAATAAGATGTACAGTTATGTATAATAAGTGATGAAAAATAAGGGTTGCTGAATTCATTTAGAATAGTTAACATGTTTTTTACACAGCTTTACAATGTTTCTTCTTTTTTGTTCATGTGTAGTCCCTCGCAAAGCTAAACTAACAGGCACCGGTATCTACCATCAGCTTAAAGGGGCTGTTAGGACTTTTTAAGGGTCTTGAAAAAGTCTCACATCTAGATATATCCCTGATCGTAAACCACAACTTAAAATATTTCAAAATCCTATTTCTCAGCTTCTTGATCAGGTCAGACAGGACCAGGTTGATCTAAAACACTAACCCCCAAGAGGACACCCACACAGGTCAAAAAAGTTTAGTAGAGAGAAGGGACATCTGTGTTTTTCTCTGCTGAAAAGGATTTCTTGGGTTCATTTGTAGTAATGGTGGACACTGGAGCAGGACTGGCAAAATGAAAAAGAATATAAAAGTAGAGAAAAGCTAAATAGGAGAGTGATAAAGCACAGGGTAAAGGCTAGAACATGGGATAATCTCTTTGTGTTGATGCATTTTACAACCCACGTGCAGCAGTTATTCTGTAGTGATCTGTTCAAACCTGAGAGTCTATCAATAAAATGGAGAGCCCAGTTATGTTCAGTCTGTTTGATAGATGAACATTGGCAGGACATAATCAGAATTCGCTAACATTTCAAGTTACAGACACATCTCGGAGTACCAGGCAGTAAATAGCACTAAATATAATAAAGTACTGATCTATGGAACAAACTGAGTTTACAAAGTTTGCTTGTTTTAAACAACAGGGCCATGTAACTGTTAATACATGCATAGCCTCATCCCTGTGTTTCTACAAACAAAGAGGAAGTAGTTCTTCTTTCATTTGCTTCAAAATAAACACACAGCTTGGTAAGAGTCACATCCTCACAACACTGGGTGCAAGTGCCCATCAGAAATGGAGTCTCTACACCAGAAAAACAAGGAAAGCTTTTTCGAATAATCCTCACAGCCACTTTGACAAGTATGAATTTATAGAAAAACTAGTCCCTGACATCTGATACATCATTTTGTGTTTAGAAGAAGTTTGTGTTTGTGGAGTGGCTCTGCTATCCACACTTTAAACTGAAAAAATGTGGATGACCATGAATATAACTTCAAGACGGATAATCGTGTGTTCAGTTTTAATAGGCTTTTACACAAGTTCATCCAGCAGCCCTGACCTGATGGAATATGTGGTTGTTCAGACCACATTTATAATTGAATGTTATTTCCCATCTCAAACCTCAATACACTTAAATTGCAATAATGTTATGAGATAAACAAAATAAAGTCTTATCTTTTTATTAGGGAAACATCTACAGGGGACAGGGGGCATGTGAGGGCAGAGGGGAAAATTTGCTTCTTTGCTAATGGATTTTGAAATTGCATGGCTGCCCGGCAATTCTAAGCAGTTTCCCACTGCTGATTTCCTTTAAGTTCTCGCACATAATGAAGCATCAGCCTGTTTCACGGTGTGAATGATGACCTTTTGAACTTAATAAAGAAAATACAGAAGCCTTTTTGCTTCTTCATTTTGAACCCACATCCATTACTCAAGCTCTTGTAGCGAAAACTGTAATAACCAGGCTGAGCCAGAAGTCAAGTAATGGGAAAGGTCATATTGATTTACCTTATTGCAAAGATAGCAATTTAATAATCTCACAGGCATTAAATGCAAGGGAACAAGATATATTTCCAGCAACAGCATGTCGCACTAGCAGGAAAGCAGCCATGTTGTTCTGTTCCTGCTGTTTCATCACTCGTCTGCTGTAGTGGCACATTCACTTAAATAGTAATCACAGAGAGGGAGAGCGACCATGCGGCCACATACATCACAAGAAGATGTGTGAGGTCAAGAGAAATGGACCTATCACATGCTGGGAGAAAAATGGTGGCTGGGTGGGGAACATTGTTGTGTGAGTCAGCAGCATGTCTGATAAAGCTGTGTTAAAAGAGGAACAGTCTGACAAAATAAATGTGTCATTGTCGAATATCACTCTATGGAAGTTACATTTCAAAAAATGGGGGAGGGAAAGGGTGAGAGGTATAGAAAACACATTTATAATCAGCTGTAGATTTAGTTCAGAGCTGGTTAAATCAATCTCAAGTGCAAAACACAGAGCCAGAAAACAGGAACTGAAATTAACTCTCCTTCTTGTGGCCTCCAAGGCAACACAGTCACTCAAGCTCACATTCTCACCCCATTATTTTAACTGGAAAAAACAGCCATGCAGGACTTAGACCTTAATGCTTTCTTTATTTGCTTTGAAGTCTAAAATCTGCTTTCGCCAATTTATTTTTGTCATTGTATTATTCAATGGTGAATCTCCAGTTGTTGTATTCAATATTTTGAAAACCAATGAGAGTAGGTGTGGAAAAAAAAGCTCTGAGTAGATCAGAAGAGAAGCTAGACACTTCAGCATTACAACACAAACTTGGGTGTGATATTTGATCTATACAAAAGTTTAACATGCTTTATATGGTATTGAGCAGTGATTTGAAACAAAAGATATTGATGTTTTGTTTCTTCACTGATTGGTTTTGGTAGCAAACACTTGAGTGCAAATTTTCTAAAAGTTGCATGTAGCCATACAGTACTTTTCTACACATTTTCTACTTGTTCATATCTCTGCATGTGATGGGTCATAGTTAGATTTTGTATATATTCACCAGACCTCATTAAGAAAAGGATTGTGGAAGTGCAGATTGCTCAAGTGGCACTGCATGATGTTCGCCCTGTGCAGGTGGCGCTGGTTGGAGTCCAGCCTGTAGCCTCTTTTCTTGCATGTCACTCTCCACTCTTACCCTGTTTCCTGCTCTATCCACTTTCTTCTCCTATTCAAATAAAGGCATTAAAACATCCCCAGAACAGAACTTTACAAAAAAGGGTTGTGCAGGTTTTTTGACCACTCCAGGGCAAATGAATCAAAAAGTCCCTGTCTGATTCACACAGCATGCCGTGCTGCCGGGAAAAAAAAACATCCCTGTGCAAAAGTTATGTTTGTATATATCCAAGTGAGACATCATGCATTAATTTTGGGCAGAGCTGACCCCTTTATATGGAAATGAGCCTTGTTGCAACAACATTTTTTATGCCCTCCTTGTGCCAGGGGATGCACAGATAGTGAGAGCAAATTATGCAAAACTCTTGGTAATTTCAACATAAAATCCAAGTTTTTTTAACAACCTCCCTCTTTTATTTTTTTTATTCAAATTTGGGGTTTTATTTTAATTTCATGAGCTTGGTTGACCTTAGATTAACACTTAGACGTTCTTCTTGTTATGAACAGCTTACCTTTCTCTTCTTGAAGGCTTGCCGTGCAACGTAGCCTCTGCAGGAAGCTTGAAACAGGGTGAGATTACGCTTGGTCTGCTCATCCCTCTGTTCTTCTAGCTTTGCCAAGGTGCCGGCTCTGAAGAACAACTAGAGCACACACACACAACACTCAATTTTATTAGCTGAGGATCAAATTATTAAAAAGTTATACAATGCTTATTTTGACAAGGAGGGACATCAGTTTTACAGACCCTGATTTAGATTGGAGATTAAAAAAAGAACTGAGTTAAAAAGTAAGTACAGGTTAATCAATAAGTATCAGTGTAATTCCCAGAGGAAAAACCGTCTTAGTTACATGAGAGATCTGTGACTCAGCTTTATCTTGACCATCAACCTTGTCTGTTGCTAATCTGGGTCAGAGGTAAAGCTCAGGTGAATTGGGATGCTGTAAATCATGTCAGAGCCTGTAGACATGTTTGAGGGATTAGGATGTGAAAAAGTGAAAAGCTATCCAAACATATGTTCAGAAAGGCACAACATATGTCTGTATCTTTGATTTTGATTTTCTTTGTATAAGAGGTACCATTTATTTACTTATTTATTTGTTTGTTTGTTTTTTGGAAACAGTCTTACATTTTAATGGACTTTAAATGCAACAGAGATTTTTGGAGAGAGGAAGGGTCCCATCCCCAGATGGGTGAGGGGCTGCATATGATGTTTCTTTGTTTCTTTATATTGTATTCAAGTATGTAATTTAGTTTGTTAAATTGCAAGTTAAATATGCAACATTCAAGTAATGTAGGTGTTGTTTTGTTCTATCAAAGTGGCATAAGGAAACAGGAAAAAAACTGTGGAAGTTTAACAACATTGTGCTAAAAAGGTAAAAAAAAAAAGCAATCAATTGAAATTTAACCATGGATCTTGATCACATCATGATTAATTTATCAATTTCACATCATTAAAATGTTATTCTAAGTTACTCTTCAAAGTTTTAGCGGTCTGGACGTTAAAGTTTCATTGGCTCTCAGGTTTTACATTAATTACTGTAATTACACCTATATAGTCTATAAATAACACAGAGGATTGTGGCAGTGGTTGAGGTAGTCGGAGAACTCTGTGTGAATGAGCACAGCTGGGCAGCTTTAAGACCTGCCCCTTGTATTGTAGCATGATTTATTCTGAGTGAGCTGTACCACTTGCACCGCTCTAAGGTTACGTGGGCCTGCTGTAATTGGCATGCATGTGAGAAAGGTTGCTAGGAAGCCACTGGAATGCTTTGTGAATGGCTGACTGTGCTCATCTACTTCTGAGCCCATTTCAGACTCCAAAGTGCAGCTCCATGTAAAGCTGACTCCAAACACCTCCTGTGTCATGTGTTGTGAAGGAACGCTGTGCTCTGAACATGTGCGGGAACATGAGTTCTACTCTTTTTATACATTATTGTCTGCTTTGATTTCCATCTTGGCTGATGGCCACCTCCCTGGATTAGCCCTCAGAGTGCCAGCCAGTGTTTAATGAGATTACTTTAATACGGCCGTGCTGAAAAACAAAGAGGGACATCAATCGTGAGAATTTGCTCTAATGACCTATTAAAAAAGGGGGAGCTGTGGTCACGTAGTTTCACGCAGAGGAGAGACATGCCTCTTGGGTAGCCACTAGCTTGAAGAGCGGAGAGGGGCAACTCTTCACAAAAGGCTGGGAAACAAACCTCAAATAGGGACAGGTGTAATGAAAGAAATACTTCCCCAGACAGCGAGTGTCTCAAAAAGATAAAAAAGAAGTGTTCTGCAGCTCTGCGCAAATATCTTTAAAGGATGCAGAGACGGGCAACAAAGCTTTATTCACTCATTTTGAAGAAGTTTATTTCTCTGAAATGTTTGTGGCATCACTCACCCTGCTCAGGCCCATGTGGTAGCTGCTCTTCTCCAAATCCAAGGACTCCAGTAGCTCCTCTGCAGCCTGGATGAAGACACACACACACACATATACACACACAAACACTCTTATTCTTTGAACCAGTGGATCCAGTGGGAACTTCCACTGACACTGCAACACTTCAGTAGTCCACAGTTCCCAAAAGTTGCCATGCTGAACTAATGGTACAGGGCAGTTTCCAGTCTGCTCTCACATCCATTCCCGACTGGGCTCAGTTTTTCAAAGTAAGCATGGGAAAAGTTTCTCTCCTCAGAACCTCCCAACCCCAACCACAATCCAATTACAACTTTTTCCTGAGAATCTACCTGCTCCTGGCTAACTCCTTAGGACCCCCCGGTGGTCTGGGCCTTACTGCAGCTTTGAACAAACGTACAGGCTATATAGAGATAGAGCATCAGTCAGCCTGGAGCCTCTTCCTGCCTGTCTAGCAGCCTGTGCAAACTGTAGGTGCACTGTTCTCTTTCAGCCTTTTCTCTCTGCTTGAGCCTCCAGCCTGAAAGAGCACATCTAGATTACACCAGGAGAGGTTTGCCATGAGCACTGAGGGGCTTTTGTTTGCCAGTGTTACCACAGAAACTCGGCCCCAGTACACAGACACATGGGAAAAGTGCTTTTCTCTCCTAACCCCATTCTTTCCCTTTATCTCTCCATCCTTCTCACTTCTCTCTAGATACAAACTTCTGCTTATTTATGTTCTGCTTCATTGCACTCGTAAGCCAAAGCTCCTGTTGCCAAAAGCACCAATGCAGAGCACAATCTTGCTTATAGTTAAGAAAAACTCTCACACAGTTGTACTGAAGTTTAAAATTTACTTTTTCAGTCATCTGAATGAGAGCTGACTGCTACCATTAGGCTGATCTCTAAAATTAAAGCACGAAATGTGCATCAGCATACAAAGCTGTTTCAATGTTTATATATTGTTAAGAGATTTGCACAGAGCAAACATGATGAATCATTTTGGATCAGGAAGAATCTCCTGTTATTTACAGCGTAATTTCTCCAATTTCCTCAAGTGCTTATCTTGATAAGAATAATCTAGATGAGTAATCAACTTGTTGTTACTATCTAGGAGGTAATCAGGTAATCCAGGCCACTTTAAAGCTGGATAAGATCAACATGATCCAAAACAGGCTTTTTTAGATGATTAAATCCAGATCAGCAGAGCTCCAAATAGGACTTCATACTTTGTCAACAAGGGGTAACAAAACCCCACTAACTGAAGAACCTGATTCATCATTTCAATTAATCATTTAGTTTGGCCATAAAGGCTGCTTGGTTGATCATTTTAAAGAGAAGAACTTTTTTTATTGTTTCTCTACAAACTTAATGTTTCCTTCAGCTGTCTACATTCAAATCTCTAAAAACAAAACTAAAAAAATCATGACTACTGATACAACTGTAAAAATTTCAAATCAAGGCTGAAACCTACAATGGAGGATTAGGACCATGTGAAAATAATAATGATAATTTAGATTTCTAGAAAAAGCTGCAACATTAAAATAAAGTTGCATTATCACAAGGGTAAAGCTGTGACATTTAGAGAACAAGGTCATGGGTTACATGACAAAAACGAAAATAATTTCATGCTACAGTCATACATAGCCTTCATGTCTGTATGCTATTTTAAAGGGTCTGTTGGGAAGGGCAGCCTGCAGCTGCTCACACATGAATGAGAAATGTTAAACATCTTGTGAAGTTTTTCACTGTAATAAAATTCAATAAAGAAGTGGCTTTATTAAGAGTGTAAGAGCAGGAGGCTGGCTGATGTTTTGATATCCTCTTTTATGGTATTTTAGCATTCATATAGATTAAGACTTAAGACTATAATTAAGACTTCTGTGTCTTAAAAAGGCATCTCATTTCACAGCACTACCAGTCCTGCAAAACTGAAACTTTCTTCTTCTTTTATTGCATCTGTACTCTGATATGTTTTAGGGTTTGTTTTTACTGTGGCTCTAATCCTCTGTAGCAGAGTCAAATCCTCTGCTTGGATCAAGATAATCCAGATTTTTGGAATCACACTTATCCCAATCCTTTTCAAAGTTTGAAAACACAAACTGAATGTTTTGTCAAGTCAAGAAGAAAGACTGGTAAACCTGAGTCATTATGACTTTGTAATTCATATAAATCCCTATCAAAGATTTGATTCAATGTGAGAGCTCTTGTTGAGTCAGATTCATTTTGATTTACTGGGGCCTTATGTTTGCAGTCGAATGAACCATCCTATATCCTCCTGACATCACATTCATCAAGCAGAGATGTGAGAATTAAAAATAAACCAGACTACCACAATCAGAATGTTTCTGTGTGACAACTCAATTGGGCACATCCTGCACATACATATGAGTAATGTCTCATACAGGTATTAACATTTATAACACTGTGTTATAACACATAAACCAGATTATATTGAACCATAATTGAAATTGCCACAAGTGAGCCATCTCATGTCTTGATGCAGCTGACTTGATCTCCAGGATGCGTGAATCAAAAACTTAGATATACCTCTCTTTTTTTTGTAGAAAGCATCAGATTCTGGTCATGATAAGACCTTGGTCCTTATGGATAAAAGCTAAAATAAGATAGTCTATTGAGACTGAAGTGTACATGATAGAAAGCCCACATGCAATATGAATACTCTTTGAGCTATCAGGTTATAAAGGAAGTTATTTCTTAGAAAGTAACAAGAGCATTGTAACTTCATCATGAGACAGATGCTTCTTATTTTTCACAAAAAGAGTGTTTGATGTAATAGCAGGAATATTGTTGTTACTGAGCTCTAACAATGTTAAAGATGAGGGGTTTTTTTTACTATCTAAGGTTGCAGCAACACACTGCCTTGACTTTGCATCAAAAAGCACTAAAGCAGTGAAACACCAGCACTGAAAAACCTCTGACAGCTAGTTCCTGCATTACAAAAGATGATTAGCTTTTAAAGCCAAAATGCTGATCCGCCTCTTTAACAGGCATGATATTGATAAGGTTAAGTTGATTAGATCATTACAAAGGTTCTGATTGATGGCAGTTTATTTCTCTGTCAGTTGGCTGCTGACAAACCAGGGGCAGATGTAATGAAGCTGCCTCCTCACAACATTAATCTTCACTGTGCTAGCTTGGCAACTGGCAGGGCCATACATTTTCTCTGGCTGATTGACTTACTCTCTTCTCGTCCTTCACAATGTAATTCCTCCCGTGCTTCTTGGTGAGGTGCGGTGCCAGCACATCAAAGCGGCGGCGAAACTCCGAGAACACCATGTGATCGGGGTAACCTGTGAAGGTCAGTGTTGAGTGACATCATTTGACTTGGGGAATGTTTGAAGGATGGAGAAAATTTTGAAAAAAAAAACAACAACTGTAGGTGCATTTTTGATGAATTTGAATTCTTCCATATCTTGGGGCAAGGAGGTCTGCCTATCTCTGCTCGTTGTAAGCCCTTGGCTTAAGCAGCTACCTCACCTTGTCTGTAGATCCGAAGCGCGTCAAGTAGCTTTGAGCCTCGAAGCTGGGCACGAAGCAAAGCTACATCCAGCTGCATTAAGCCAGGATCTCCAGCCTCCCCCTGAGCTTCACATTCCCCTGCTTTGAACAGGGATCCATTCAGAGCCTTGAGGGCATCTGCCTTGGGCAATATGCAGTGAACAAAGTGAATCCTGGACCTCCGCACCATATCAAGGAGAGCATCCTGGGAACGACAGAGCAGGGTTAGATGTCAAGGCAGGAATAGGCAAACAGTTTCACCATTTTCTCCATTTTTGTGCTGTGTGGTAATTTAACTTTGCCACTAGAAAAAGCCAAATATTTCCCACCCCACAATTCTGCATTAAATAAAACCTCAGAATGTGTATGACCCAAATGCTATAAAGACTACATCACCTTGACTCTCAATGATGCTGTTGCCAAGCACTTAGAGAGCTGACATATTATTTTAAATGCCTAATGTGGGTTTTTACATAAAGCTTGTGTTCATGAGCACTGCTTCTTGTTGTTAGAAAACATTTCTAGAATTTCTCTGTCAATGAGGTCGGGGAATTTTTTGTTGTTGTTTTTGTTCTTTACATAATAAATGGTTACATTCCATATAGAAATGTTAGCTCTGTGAAGCATAAAGTGCAGGTAACCTTTTCCTTTTACCAGCTTGATTTATAGTACATCGCTGGGGCAGCAAAGAGCTCAGTATTCCTTGGAGCTATAAAATAGAATGAGTGTGCAGTACCACACACACTGTATGTCTTCATCCTTAACCCTTTAAACATATTCAACCTTTACACTGTGACCTTTTGCTCATTTCCCATAGAATATTTTTCTCTCTCATGCAGAAAACTGTACAGTTTCACCATATTGTTTTTTTCTGCGTTGCAAAAATGTATGGTTTGGAAAGATTGAAAAAATTCTAAATCCCAGGCTCACGATTTGCATTCCTTACTGTCATCCTTTACATTTGTTAGGATTGTTTTCATTATGCACCAACATGCAACATCATACAACCCTGTTAACAAAGTGACTGATTCTGATTACTATTCTGATTATTTGTCGATGTTATGATGTCCTTTTCAGGTATCATAAAGAAGTAAAAACAGTTATGAGCCCAATGTACCATTCTGAGGTTATGAAGAATCAGCCAATAACAATATCATATTCTTTGTTGCGTAAAAGGTTTGAAACCAAATAATTACTGAGCTGTCCTCATAAAAAGACTCACATAGGCCAAGATTAATATCAAGTCCAATTCTGCCTGCAGCCAAACGCTTCCTTTTATCCAATCTACTTTCTTTAAAGTTGCATGAAGCAATTTGTGACTGGACCAAAGCAGGCTAATTTTTCACTGAGAGCTTTGATATGCTCATCACTTCAATGAACCACTTTTTTTTCCCAACAAGTGGCCAATGACCTGCTGGAAAACTAAACAGAAACAGCTTTTGAGGACAGTGCGCAAAGAGATGTGTTGATTCTCAGCAAACTTGGAAGAACTGGTACATTTTGGAATTTATAGAAGCATAGATATACAACATAGATATAAAAATCAATATTTGATTGACTGGTGCCATCCTCTTGTCTCACCACTTGAAGTTTGATCTGGATACACAGAGACTTCTTCTTGATAGCAGCCACCCCAGTGGTAAAGGTCTTCCTCATGCTAGTGGCTCGCCTCAAGGACAGCTGGGAAACTCCTTCCAGGCCTGCAATGGATCCTGTCAGGGCCGTAGCTCCGCCTGCTCTGCTCATGAACAAGGAGCTGATAATCTTCCTGGAAGAGGAACACGAAGTCAGTCTTTGAATGTTTAAAATTACACTTTAGTCAATTAATTTTCATTTATCTAAAACCAGATCATTACAAACATTATCTCAAGACATTTTTCAAAAAAATGGCCAGGTCTAGACCTGCTAACAGCAATAAAATTTTATCTTATTAACAGAGACCCAACACCAAGAGAAGAAGGGAAGTCTTATCTCATCCAAACCCAGTATGAGCTCAGCACTTTGCAGCATTTAACAAGTTACAATGGCAAAGAAAAACTTCCCTTCAACAGGCAGAAACCTCCGGCAGAACCAGACCTAACTTAGACAGAAGCCTGCCCTGACTGTGTTGGGTTAGAGGGAGTGAGAGAGAGAGAGAAAGAAAGAGAGAGAGCAATGAGGGAAGGAGGTATGGAGAAGTTGAAAGAGGCAAAGAAAGAGAGGAATTTAGCCAGAGAGAGCAAGAGAGAGAGATGCAGACACACAGAGAAATGGACAGTGTCCTCTAAAAATAGTGGAAGCAGGTTGAGCACTAACTTTTGGGAGTCCTGCAGGAGGAACGCAGCGTTGGTGGAGGCAGGATTCTGCTTAGCATAGTTTAGCCACCCGCAGGCATTGTACTCCACCCAGTCAGTCCCATGACTGTGGCCCATCAGGAAATGGTTATCCTTTTCACTCTTCAAGAGGAAGGTGTGACCTGACAGAAGTGTACAAGAGAGTGTGAGATATCATGAGACCATTACGCCAACAGGCTGAGACAACAAAAAGACCAGATTCCACTGTAAGAAAAAAAAGACTAGTTGGAGTCTCTATTATTTTTTCTTCAATCTTTGTTAGTGCCTCAGAAAACTTATAGGACAGACTTGTGACCCTGCCCTGAAATAACAGAATCATCAGCTTAAATAGTTAGAACCGCCATATAAGTATATAAATCAGTATATATTTAAGTACTTTGTATATAATCCAGTGCCTACAGGCAGGTAATGTTCACACACTGAAGTCATGCAGGATTAGAAAAAAAAGAAGAGAGAAGTCTAAGCCTAAATTACTACAAAAATTACTCAAGGGGCTCTGAATGTGGAAAAAACAAAGGAAAACTTGATCGTTTCAGGAACATGTTACTGGATATGATCAAACTGTTAAATCTAGAAAAAAAAATCCCACAAAGAGGAGATTCTGACCACATCAGACTTATTCATATCAAATATGACTCACACCATATTAATTTTAAAAGCTTTAGTAGGAAGACAAAGACTTGTCAGACTCTTATTGTTGTAAAAGAATAATCTCCTCCTTCTGTATCAGTAATTCAAAAGTTGTTCATAAGTGCAAAGTTCAGAAATTTGTTTCTGCAGTGTAGATCACAAACATGACTCAACAAAATCAAATCTGATGGCATTTAAGTCATGAAGTTATATAGTTTATTTAACCATATAGAAGTGCAAAGTTAAGAGCAACACAACAATAACAATTCACTGCGCATATGTTTTAGGTTATATAAGCTCTCAAGTCTTATCTTGTTTAAGTTAAAACAGCTTAAGTTGAAATAATTTTTAATGGAAAAATGAGAGAATGCCAGAATCTTTATAAAAGTGTTCACAGGGTTTGAAGAAAGGGAAGGGAAGAAAGAGAAATGTAGCCCTGGGAACCTTCTGAGGCTGAATCAGAAAAAGGTTTTATCACAACAAGCTGGTTTATTCTAGCTCGATCTCTGGTGTTTCATCTGTTTCAAACTAAACAGTATGAAATAACCAGTGCAATCACAAATAAACAACCTGTTTACCTGGCAGCTCTGTGACTCATTCAGTCTCTCCTTTTACAGGTAAGTGCACAATGTTACAAACACCACATTGTTCTGTGCTGTAAATACAGTGAACAACTTGACTGAGGCATCATGTCAGAGATCACCCGCATGTGGATTGAAACCCTGAACAGAGAATCATGAATTGCTAAATGCAACACTGACCTCTATTTTCTACAAGAATGGTTCTAAGGAAATTATTTGTAAAGGTTTTCAAAGATTTTTTTTCCAAGCTCTGACCTTGGCAGCAACAGTTGTCAATGTTTCGCTCTATAAGATTCAGATGACTCGACTTTTCTTTGTTCCATTTTTGAGTTTCCTTTTAGGTATAAGGTTTTATGCGCGATTAAATACTGTTTGCACTTATAACTGTACTTTTATGTGTAAAATAAAGAAATGTCAACATTATTAAGATGAAAAGAAATTATTTCTGTGACTCATCACTCATTTAATACTGTGCTTTGTGCTCAGTGTGTTATACTTGTGTGAAAAGCTCCCTCATCTTGTCTAAACAACATGTTATGACTCAGAGGAGTTTCTCCAAGAGGAGTTCATGTATTAAAACTTGATTTGCTATTGAAAAATGAAAATAAGCACACAGAATTTTCAATGGCACATCTGTGAAATCTCTAAACCAGTGTATGTTTGTACAATACAAACTTTTAATACACGTAAGGTGGTTTAAACTTGAATCAAACATTCATGCAAGCACTCTTACTGAAAAACACACATTGTAATTTTTCAATTTCGAGCCCATTTGTTCCATCTATTAACAGGGGGATAGAAAGCTTGTTATGCTTCATATTAGCTTCACATCTGGGTTTTGTGTGTGTGTCCTTGCCTTTACTCTCCCCCTCAGCAGGTCCATAGTAGCTAAAGAGGCGTCCCAGCAGGGTCTCCTCTGAACCTCCAGGCTGCAGCGCCTCCTCCTCCATCAGCCACAACAGTCCACGCGCCTCATCTGTTCGCACCGTTCGTACCTGTCCAATAAACATGTTTGCACACTTAAAAACACACACACACACAAAAAGGTCAAATGTACTTGGTGTTTTGTCGGTGTGATCATTAAATTCTATTTCCCCTTAAGGAATGATAACATTTTGGAGGAAATTACTAAAATATACTGCTTTCACTCATCACTGCAGCTTTAGCTTGCTTTGTAATTCACCTGGTTCATCCTGTTTACTGTAAAAGATTACGGTTTTATGAGAAGTACTTCATTCATTAGTCACAAAACACCTTGCCACAAGGACATTTAGCTCGCTTGAGCTATTTAATGAGAACACATTGATGAATAGGAGGATATTTCAGCTTTTATTGTTTATTCGCCTCCTGGGTACAGAAGGAAGCAGCTCCTGCTTCAAACAGAGATCCATGAAATGATCCTACAAAAGCAAAGCACCAGCTTCTAAACTTATTGCTTCCTTCAACTTTCCTTTCTCAGAAATGTCAGGAAAATTACGGTGCACTTCGTCTCCAAGTGCAAGCATGTTGTCAAGGGCTTGATGGTGAGACCAGGTTTAGAAATTAAAGTTTCCCAGGCATTATGGGTTTCTGCAGCCTCCAGCAGTAGCTAGGATAATGGCATCATCAGTTTAGCTTCTCTGTATAATTGAAAAGGAAACAAAGAGAAGTTGCAAGGGAAAAGGGATTAAAAAGTAATACAATTAGTAATAGGAATAGCTTGAACACAGAACCATTCCAGCATAGATGGCATTGGGAAAAAGTGCTTGAGGAAGGTTATTTTCTTCAATCAAGCAAATTCTACTTAATGAGGTAGTGCAGCCTGACTCATGTTTGTTTAAGAGAATTAAAAGCTAACTTTGTTTTTAAAATCTGAATTTGTGTCCTTAACAAGTCTAAAGTTTCAATGACACACAAAGACATTTGGAATAAATATTTTGTGGTGGACAAAAAGCCCCAGAGGAGAACTATCTGCACAAAGAGGATGCCAGCTCACTTAGCATGGCTAACACCAGAGCGCTAAGGGAAACAAACTCACAAAACCCAAAACTGTGCCAGCAGCAGGAAGTGACACCCGAGACATCCTTATCTGCCACGCACACTGACACTGACTTCAAACATGATACAGAGGAGGGGACATGAGACGACCATGTTTGTAACACACAATGAACTGATCAAAAAGCTATTTTGTGATAAAACAACAACAAAAGAAAACCACAAAACTCAAAGAAATCTGAAATATCTTTTTTTGCCCCCCCCAGTCTGTGTTGTGATGTACTTCAGTTCACTGCCTCTGATGACATTCCCATTAGCACGTGGGACCCTTTAAAAGTAAAGCACTCAAACCACCGAACCCACTGGAGTTGTAGCAAAAGAGATCTATGACTCTGTAAATTCTGCCATTTCTGTTTCCATGGCCCAGATCTGAGGCTGCAAAGGCCAAACATTGATTTTCTGTCTTGGAGTCGATTTTCTAACCTTTCTTTTCCAACTCCAACCCTCTCTTTTCCAGCCCCTGCCAAGAATCACCTTTCAATATTTCATAAGTCAAATAAAGAGAACTTCTGAGGCCAAAATCTGTTATTCATTGTTGGAGAAGGAGAAAAGAGGCCCCACAAGATCAGGGGCAAGTCATTTTTCAAATATTAGATTTATGCATGGATTTATCAAGAAACTGGAGACACAAAAAGTCTGACACAAAAAAGATGCTGAACTTACAAGAGCTTGGCTTGAGGCTTGGTCTACCACAGCGACAGAGAGAGAAGAGCTGGCCTCTGTGTCATCCAAAGTGAGCTCAATGTTCTCCTGAGGGAAGACAGGTAGATTGATGGACTTTCAAATGATCTGACATGATGCTCTATAAAACAAACATTTATTCTTCTCTTTTTAGAAAGCTGAGAAGGAAAGAAGAAAAAGTTTTTGAAATTATTGCAGAGGTAACTAAGTGCTAGGAAAGTTAGAGTACTGGATCAATCTCTCTCTGGACAAGGCAATGTTGAATCAAGAGTGTGTGCATATCTATGATAAGGTTATGTAATCACTAACATCATGAATCCATGTTATCATGGTTTGGAATTTTTCTTTTGTTTTTTTAATTTTAGTTTAGACGTGTCGAGACTTTTTCAATTTCAACTGAGTTGGGTGTTTGGTTGAAGAAGTAATTGGTTGTATAGTTAGTTTATAATTAGGTTGGTTGCTTAGTCAATAAGTTGTCCGGTAGGTTGATCAGTTAAATTCTACAATTTTGAAATTTTATTTAGCAGACACTTCTGTTCAAAGTGGCATACAACCATGGACTGTATAATAAATGGACGTAGTCTGTGAAGAGAAACAGCTGGTAGTGAGGCAGGGGACGAGTCTCCACACTAACCCCATACAGTATAGGCAGTAGAAATTGAATGAATGAATGAATGGTTAGATTGGTCATCAAATGCTAATTGGTAATTTGTTGAGTTTATTAGATGATTGGTTAATGGTTGGTTTGGGTTAACAGGTTTTACCAATTGAAGCTAGTTGCTTGGTTGGTCTTTGAGTTAACTTGTTAGTTGGTTGATGAGTTAGTTTGCAGGTAGGTTCATGTTTTCCACCATCATCTTTAAATACGATAATTTTTGTCATCCAAAAAATTGATTATAAGTTAACTGATATCTGATATTTTCCTTCAAAATTTCCATTCTCCCATAACTCTGGTTTAATGAATTACTGAGATTTTCAGTCTTTGTAGGTTATGGTGATGGACTACAAACCTTAGGAGTAATAAACTGATGTTCTTATAAAACGGTAGGCAATTATATTTGACAATAAAAAAGCTTTTTAGTCTTTGTTTCTTATGTTATTTATTATGAACCCTTGACAAGCGTAACAGCAGATTTTTTTGCAGCCTAGTCTCATATCACTTCTATATTTCAGATGAAACTAAGGGAGCCAACTGGGACTTAATAAAGCCAGGGTGTCAGTCATAGAAGTAATTTAAAATCCTGATACTATTATCTTGGACCATCTCAGTAAGTTACAAGCAGGCATATTAATTCAAATTTTTATGGCTACTGCAATAGAAAATGAAATGTTAGACGCAAGAAAACTGAAGGCCACAACAGATCTATTACATTTACAACGTTTGACATTTACAAAGAATGTTTCTTCTTATAGGTAAATGGAAACTGAAATTATATTAATGTTGCAGATAATAGCATTTATGGGACACAGCAGAAAAAAGAGAGTTACCTTCACTAGAGCAAAAGAGCTTACAGTGACAGAGCACAGGCAGCAGTAATAATGTGGGGAAATGTTGGCAGGGCTAATAGTGTGGCCATGACAGATGCCAGTGTTGGAGTTGACTGTGTGTGAAGTAGCCTAAATGATTTTTGTTCTCCAAGATACAAAAACTATCCACCCGGCTTAAGCAACGGTATTAAATTCAAAACTACAGTGCAAAGCACAATCCAACTGTGTGTATTCAAGTTTAGCCTACCTGTCACAGCCACTGAGGATACTGTGTGTTGTTTTAAATGAGTCTGACCCAGTTTTCCATGACAGTTTCACAGCTTCCTATATTTCAAGTCTGACAAGTGAGAATTACACTACGCTCATTTATGCAATACTTGATTTTATTTCAGTTTCTTTCCTCCCTGGCAGGGCGAGTGGGTGGGAATGTGGGTGGGAAATCCCAAGCTCCTTTTCACAGTAATAAAGGTAATAAAATCTAGATTTCTGCTCAGTAATTGGGGTTCAATAAACTGGATAATTCTTTGATTGGAAGAATAAATTAGTCACAGATTAATTTTGCTTTACTATCACAACTTGTTAGGGATAGTTATAGTGGCCAGTTATTAGTCTTGTAGACTCTTGATAAAAAAACAAAGGCAGACAGATGTAAAATAGTTCCTTTACTGTGCAGCTGGGCATGTCTCCCAAAGGCACTTGTGAGTGACTCCCCTTTGATCTCCACAGGGGTGAAGACTGGCATCTCTAATGAGAGGCTCTAACACGTATACTTGGCCTGTCACAGCTCATGACAGGTGGGTGGGATAGAGTATCTGATGTGTGAAAACATTCACTATTGGAGTTGATGTATCAGTGGGGAGCAGCGGACAAAAGGAGATGGAGTAGAAGGCAAAGAGGAGAAAGAGACAATGAGATCGTATGCTCGTCCATATGTCCGCACCTCTTTGTATCTCTCCAGCTCCTGCACAAAGGTACGCTGGTAGAAGAGGCTGTGCAGACGCTCCTGGGTGTAGTTATGGCACAGGTCCTCAAAGGTCGCACCGCACTCACGCTTAGCCAGCCGTGGGTTTTGAAAGCCTGGCGTGTCCACGATGAGCAGAGAGCACAGAGAGTGCTGGCTGGATTTCAAGGCCCTGGAGCACACCAGGCGAATGCACACATACACAATAACATTAGCTCACTGCTACTTGAGGCAACATTTTATCGATTACACTTAGTGCATATGACCCTAACTTCACTCTTAGCTCTCTCCGACATATCTCCAACCTTCACCTCTCCCAACACATAGCCCTAAATCCATTGTAGGAGCTAAACCTAAAGCCTCAGGCTACCAAGCCTCCTGTTCTCCCAGACCTACGATCAACACTCTTTGCACAGGCATAGATAACCTCTTAAGTAGTCAAGGTAATGTAGGAATAAAAGATGCCAAAAGCTAGAAAGATGTGGAATCTGTCGAGCTAAATCAAAGATCCTTTTTGTAAACGATACAGAAGACATCAAGATTTAAGTGTTTGACCAAAAGTACTTGCCTGTTTATCAGGGAAATAAGGATAGTGAAGAGTTCAGAGTAAAGTCCTGACGCCATGGCCTCCAGAGCCTCCATGGCTGTAGTTCTTGCTCCTGGTATGAAGTTACCAAAACACACAAATTAAAATGTATTTCAAAAATAATTTACAAAATAATTAACGTGGCTGTGGAAGTGGATTGCTCTTTGGCCACAAGACTCGCACAAACTGTCGTGACTCATGTGTTTGATAGGAAAGTGAAAGTGTAAGTAAATCAGATAGTCTTTTAAACACTACTTTTCTTTGTTCAAGATAACTTTCTATGGGCTACAACGCAACAAGGTAATATATTTATCAACAGCTCCATAGTGCTGCTGTCTGAAACGTCATAGCAAACTTTGAGAGTCTGTTTTAGCCTTTAGCTCTGGCTCTATCACTCTCCCATTCAGCTTTCTATTGTCCTTCTTTCCTTTTTCTTTCAGACAGTCCAGCTCCTGTTTCCACTATTACCACTAAATAAATCACGGAGATTGCTTTGAGCAGAGAAAAAAAACACATATCTCTTCTCTCACTGCTAAACTTATTCAGCTGGTGTTGATGTTGTCATAGAGACTTTGGCATTTAGTCCCAATCTGGGAGCTCAGAATTAGCTTTTAGAAATAACTTATTTGAGCGCTGAAAAACTCATTTGAAGTTGGGGATTATGATCTAGTATTTCTAGATATGAGACTTTTTCAAGATCACTTAGAAAGTCCTCACAGTTCCTGCAAACAATATAAAAAGCAGTTGAATTCAATGAATAAATGTTTTGAGCTGTAAAAGTTTGAACAAAACTTAAGGAAATACTGGATGAAGTACAATAGGATCATATTTGTGCATTCTGAGTCCCAAGTTCCCCCATTTTCTGCCTCTGACATTGTCTGAGTAAAGCTTTGTCATCTGGGGCCCAGGTGTTTTAGAGTTGGTCAAATCAAACAGCACACACTCATGTCTGTGCCCAGCGGCAGTGGCCACCTGTTTAGCTCACCTAATTCATCACTCTATCACACAAGCAGAGAGTTTACAGCACCTGAGGGCTATTTGCATGTTTGCATATGACTGTATGTGCGAGGCAACACGGGAAAGGTGAAACGGAGGTGAATCCTGTCCACCTTCGTCGTGACTGACTTTTAACTGCAACCTCCCACCCTTCAAAGTGTGCTGCAGTCCTGATGGAAGTCAGAGGACGTGCATATGTAGGAAAATCAATGTGAGGCAATTATGATTTCAAGGACAATGAGTGAAGAGAGGATCCAAAACGGCTTGTCCCGACATAGTGTGTGTACTTATCTGTCAATAGCCATTGTAAAGCTGTGGTATTCATTACTAAGATAAGCTTTACTTTCTCTGCAGCATGCAATTTCCCTCAGGTGATGAGCCGAGGCATGTGTGTGTGTGTGTGTGTGTGTGTGTGTGTGTGTGTGTGTGTGGGGAGTGAAAAGGAGAAAGGGAGGAGAGGAAAAGGGGAGGAGGGGGGATTGTGAGGAATGAAGCAGAGAGAGTGTGTGTTTGTAAATGTGGTCTGTAGAGTACCTGCATCTGCTGTGCCGTTTTCCTCAGTAGCCTGGCGCGTGGTGCCGGCTCTGGGCAGGGTGCCCTTGGCCTGGTGCTTGAAGATGGAGGAGGAGAGCTCCTCCAGGGTGCAGCCCAGCAGGTAGGCAGCCTTCTGGGCCCACTCATGACGTGCAAATTGTTTCCTGCCAGCTGAGACACGTGCATGAAAACCTCCATTAGCTCTGTCTGCCAGCCACCTCCGGGCACATGGCTAGACTAGTAGCTTTGTGACAATCCGTCCTCTGTGACAGGGTAGGATTATGTCTATGGTCAAGCTGACACTGACACAGCTAGTGGGAACAAGCACTAAAAGCATGCCATAAGTGATGGTGGCTTGAACATATTTAACTTGAAAAAAGACGTGTCCACAAGCTTTTACAAGTATTGTTCCCTGCTGAAGTGAAAATAGCCACTTTTATCGCCTCGAGAACGAAAGCAACACTTATCATTAGCAGACACAATTCATTTATTTTCAGAAAGACATCAGTTAGAAAACTTCAGTTTCTTTTTAATTTGGAGCATGAGTGATGGAAACATGCAGATATGAGTGCAAACTTGAGTGTTAATCCACCATGGAGTGCTACTTCCACAGACTTAAAAGAGGGACTTGTGGGTTTCACACAGAGCAGTCGGCTCTATCTGTTTCATCAGTGAAATCTTTCCCTGATAGTAAGCAGGATGGTTTTGCAGACACAAATGAAGACATTTAAATATTTACTCTGGATCTGCTGCCACATTTACTTTATTTTGTTAACGCAAACTGAATTTTCTAAGCTGACTGGAAAGGCTTAAATCAAACACTTATGGGTAAATGACTCTTCAGAATAATATTTGCTTTTAAAAAGTTAGTAATTTATCAATCTGCAGATTTATGTGTTGACAGTACAGTAGGGAGGGAATAGCAGCCTCATTCAGAGGTTTAATTTGTTGCGTTGGATTAGAGATCCGTGCTGCCCTCTTGTGTGTAATCATAAAGCTGCAGTGCCAATGAGCATATGGTGTTTTATAGTTTTAGATTCTGTGTTTCCATCAAATCACAAACCATGGCCCCAAAGCAAAAGGCTTAATAAATAAAAAATGATGGTTTAAATACTTTTAGGACCAAATTCACTAGTCTTTATCACAAATGCACTACTTGTGGTAATAACTTTATCACATCATGAAACATTTGTGTTTAAAAGTATGGATATGAATGGCATCATGGTGATGGGCCCCGGTGAAAATTTGGAGCACCCCTGCCCTTAACACAAGTGTACACACACACACATATACTTGGATGTGGGCCCATGATAGCATCTGGGCCCTGGTGCAGCCTCATCAATTGCACCATCGATATTCCTGCCACTACTCAGTTCATTAGGTTATTCAAAGAGCTGAGTCTGGGGGGGTGAAGTGGCCTAGTCCTAACCCTTTTTTAGAAGAGTGTTAAAGTAAAATCATAAACATTGGCAGTTTAGGATCCCAAATAAGTAATTCTGGGAATAGTTAAGCCACAGTGATCGTCAGATTGAGAATAATGGGTAAATCAAGATACAGTGGAAGTAAAAAGTTAAGAGTCACTGCCTCTGTATGTTATTAGTCAGGTTAACTTTAGTCACTCAGATTATTCTGAAATAGGAAGCTGGAATATTTTTGTGAAAAAAAAAACTTGGTTGAACTTTTAAAATTGTAGAAACAGCAAGTCTGATATTACACTTTGAAAGAATGAAAGAACCCAAAACCTTTTACATCTCTGTTTTTGTTGGCTCTTCTTTCAAAGACAGATTATTAAATCCATCAAAGGCTCCTCTACCCATTTATAAGCAAGAGCTTTTTCACACTTCATAAAAAGTATGACTAATAGTAAAGTCCCTAATGATGAAAATTGCATCTGACAGCCCAAGCCCTTTTTTTTCAAATGACAAGACATGATGTTCAAATGAAAGTCAAGATCTTTTACTCAAGAACAAAAACAACAATCAGACTGTCTTACTTAAGATTTCATCAGACAAATAGCTTCAAAGACGACAGGAAAATATCATCCTGTTAAAGAGGGCTGCTGTTTCCATTAGAGCTCTGACTTTTGTGACAAGATAAAATGTATGTCAAAAGAAAATGACAAAAACAGGCGGAGTATTTGTTTTTTTTGTCCTCGTGCTGCAATGTCTCCTGACAATTGACTCTGGTAGCCTGCCAGCAAATTCAGCTAACGGTAACAGCGATGATGCAATTCTTACATAGAGACTAACGGTATTAATGAAACAAAGGATTAAATCTATCGGAAAATAAACCATGTGTTAAAATGTGATCGCTTCAAGTTCACCAAACTATCATGATTGAAATCATTCTTGCGTTTTCAACCCTGGCATTGTTTGATTCTATCCAACAGGTTTTCCTGTGTACAGCTTTTGTTTGAGCTTTTAATCAAAGCAAAGAAGAGCAACGTAACAATCTGTGCTCTGTACCACATCTCTAAAGTGCAAACGCTCTGTTCAAGTATCTGTATTGCAGCTGTCTTGCATCAGACTAAAGACATTACCTACAGAGAGACTATACAGGTTGTACACTTTTAGATCATATATAGAGCTTTTTTAAAAGTTTTCTCTGACTGTTTTCACTTCTTGTGCAGTGAACAGGTAACAAGAAAGATTATTGCATTTGCACCACTGCCGCAAGGTTTTTTTCCATTTTTAATTTTGCGTTAGAAAGTGTTAAACCTACATTACTGGAACCTTTTTAAAGAGCAAGCTTACCCTTGGTAGCTCCTGCAGCACCCAGATGGTAGATGGCCCCAAGGACAAGCCAGAAGGCCCTCTGCTCATCACCACTGATCCCCAAAACCCTCATCGCTGCCTGCAGCTTAGAAAACTGCTGGGAGGCCCGCTGCTTAACCTCAGGCTGGAAAATAACACAAACTCATGTGAAATTCATTCTTATACCTTGAATGGTTAAAAAATCTCCCATAAGATGCCCTAAAGTAATACTAGGAGGCTGGGCAACTCCTCAAAAAAGAAGTTAAGTTTGGATCAATATGAAGCGCAAACACTTTCCCCAACCAATTCTCTGTGGCCGAGATAAAATGAGAATTATCAGAGTTTTTAAATGTTGATCAATTTAGCTCCTATAATAAACTGTCCCCTGGCAGATTACGAAAAAATCCAAACATAGACCCAATGTTAGTGTCATGCTTGTTCCAGATGAATCCAAGTAATTAAACAGTGTATAAATATAAATACGTAAATACAACAGCACCACAAATGGGAACTCTGCAGAATCAGTTTGGGAGGGGTGCTTGGGGAAATTAGTTTAGCCTGCTGCCACCATGACCCAACAAGCATGACCAAAATAGAACAAATGAAACAGAAGTGAAGGTAAAAAGTGGAGAAGAAAACCTTGAAAGTCCAAAACAAAGATACTTAAAATACAAAAAAGTAGCTTCATAACATACATTTACTTAAAACACTTCTTTTCTGCTTGAATTGAAAATGTTCTGTGATGTACACATACAGAATATATCAAAGCACACACCAGCTAAAAATATAGAAAATGAAAAACTGGCTTTGTTGAGATTTCTGTTTTTCTTTGTTTGTTTTTTTGGCACATATAAAGTAAAAAAAAAATATGATAAAAAGTCAAAATCTCACCTTTTTTCTTATAATAATTCTAATTTTGTGAATTTATCACAAAATTTTGACTTCTTTATCTCGTATCATTAACTTTTTAGCTCATCACTCTGACTTTAAAGCTCAAAAGTTGGACATCTCTCTCATAATTTTACTTTCATCTCATACTATGACTTTTTATCCCAAAATGTTGGCTTTATATCTCATAGTTTTCACTCCCTATCTCAAAATTTTGACTCTGATCAGCTCAAATTTTGACTCTTTATCCCAATACTTAGACTTTTCAGGTCAAGATTTGGACTTTTCACCTCACATTTTGACTTCTTAGCTCAAAACTCTGACTTTTAATTGCAGAATTTTGACTTTTTATCTTAAAATTTAACTTATTAACCGCCTAAGAGTCTCAACATTGGTCACGATCACGATGAAAAGAGGGGTACTTCCATTTATCTGCAGTTTGTCTGTAAAAGTGTGTTTCTACTTCAGGATTTTCTCTCCAGGAGCGCAAAGCAAGAAGTCAGAGCCAACCCCTACATTTTGGGGAATTTTATAAAATCCCCCCTGGATACAGTTTTACAACCAAAAAGGAGGACTTGTCTGGGCTAAAGAGGACCTTTTGGTCACCCTAATTCAAGGGACTGTGTAAAACTTAACAAAGCCACTGAGCTTAGGGTGATGATGGTGATACTCTCAGAGGAGGAAAATAAAAGCAGTCTTGACATTATACATGAAAACCAGAAGTTTATCTTCCTTCTCCTTTCCTTTAACAAAAAATATGTGAAACTGTTTCTCTTTCAGGCAGATGTAGCCCCTCCATTGTTGACAAAACTTAGCACTCCCTGATACAGTCAAACAGGACTTCTTTTTAGAAATGGGCATTTACCTTTGTCTGAGGCATGATTCCAAATGCATGATTTTCAGCCAAGTGGTTGAGGTGCAGCTCAGTTCTGAAAGTGATGAATCATATCTGCTGTTTAGTAATGTGCTTTTTCATTCCAATACATCAGATAGTTCACTGCAGAGCTGTGGTGTTTTGTTTATTTCATTCTGACCTCAGAGAACCGTCCACTCCAGCCATCAGGTAGTAAAAGACATTAAAAGTTGTCTCTCCTTCAGGTCTTCTTGTCACTCTTGTCTTCTCAAGAAGCATTGTCTGAAACAACACAACATTAGCATAATAACACACAGTAAGCAAATATGAACTCAGAAGACTGGTAAAGATCATGATTAATAAGTGAAGGTGTAATTTTGTACCTGGATAGAGGCTGATGTCACCAGTCCAGCCTGATCAAAATCCAAAGACACAATATGGGAGAAGCGACTCGCATTCCCATTCATGCAGGTTGAGGCGTTTCCAAAGGCCTCCAAAACTGTGTAGACTGCCTGCCATTTCTCTGCTACAGACAAACAAAAGAGAGAGAAAATTGTCACTTAGAAAGGGTCTGAATAATATCAAATCTACAGCGCAGACTGTTTTTTATACCCAACCCACATGAGAATGATTTGTTGGTGCTGCCTGCAATCGTAACCAAGTACTGGATGATGTGCTGACAGTTGGTGGTCTTCCCGCTTCCACTTTTTCCCAGCAGGACCACAGACTGATCCTGTTGACTGGTCAGGAGGTTCCTGTAGGCAGACTGGGCCATGCTGTAAATGTGAGGGGCAGCGTCCTCTCGTCTGCAGCCTTTAAACATTTGCATCACCTAGAAAGAAAAAAGGAGACAGAGAACAAGGGAGAGGAAAGAGCAGTGAAAATATTACAGAGAAGAGGTTATGCACATCAATTATCTTCATTCTGATCCTCATATTCTGCTATCATACATAAGAGAGGTGTCATTATATGCACAGGCAGCAGCCTACCTTCTCAGAGTACATGGAGGGGGCACTAATGGGGTTAATAACCACCATGTTTGGCCCGCTGTGGGTGTGCACCAGGTTACCACCGTAGCGCTGCCTCAGGGAGTGCATCACACTAGACTCATTCAAATACTGCAGAGAGGCCAGGTCCTCCACGCGATCGAAAATTGGAGGGTTTGCCTACAGATCAAAGTCAGAAAGGGTCACGCACTTACTCTGCATTGTCTGTAATAGATGCAGCTCGGAGTTGATTTGATGATTAAATACCTTTTCTACATCGTCTTCATCCACGTCTAATAAAGATCCATCACTCTCCAGGCGGATTTTCACCTTCCCCTCTGGCAGGCTGCCTGCCTGTGTCTTCAGGAGGGTCGCTGCGTGCATCAGCAGAGAGTGGGGAGTTAATAAATTATCACATATGATCTCTACCTGAGAGGAAAGCTTCATCGTATCCTACATGTCTGATAATCTGCAGCAGGTCTATCCTTGTTAATAATGCCTGAGCTGCATTAAAATTAAATGAGGATTCAGTGTTAAAAAACACTCTAACTTCATATAGCCTCAGGTCAAATGGAGTCGTCTTCTCAGGTGAACTACAATCATTCAGCAGAAGTAGACTCACAGACACGACAGTAGGTTTAAGTTTATGTT
Organism: Thalassoma bifasciatum; assembly: GCA_008086565.1. NCBI lineage: Eukaryota > Metazoa > Chordata > Actinopteri > Labriformes > Labridae > Thalassoma > Thalassoma bifasciatum. Next base: position 267,946 of record RPOG01000118.1, read on the forward strand.
TCATAATTCTATTTCAGGGATATTAAACATGGACACAGATACTTAGGTACTCATGGTTTTACTTACCCAGTGAGAATCCATCTTTGTGCACAAGCCATACTTTGTCAGTGTTGTACCAGGCCTTCTCTGCCGTTATCTGCTCTTCAGTCTTCCCCTTTTATCAAAAAACAAAGACAGGGCATTGCAAAATCATTTTTAAGGCACTTCAACAAAAGACACATTTCTATGTATGTTTCAACAGGCATTTCATAAACATGAGACACACAACAAGAGTGAACTCAACAGGTGAAAGACATGATGTAGAGAAAGCTGTTTTAAGACCAGCACTTTAAAAAATGATTTCTGAGCGTTTGTCTTATTCCGAGAAAATTGTCTCTCTAAACTAAATGTGAGCCTCAAGTCAAGTAAAGTTTCTTATTTTGAGATTTTAAAGGCTGTAAATGAAGCCTGAATTAGTTGTAAAGACTAATAAAAAATGGCAAATAGGGAAAGAAAAGTGTACATGTTTATTTGGACAATATTCTTACTTCAAGATACCTGAAAAGCACACTTTTTCTAATTCTCTTACTTTTTTATTGGCTAGATGTTTTTTTTATAAGACAATTTTTGCTACAATTAAGACATAAGCATGCTTGGATTTCAGTTTTTGCATTGCTTGAGATGTTAGTTTCCCGATTTAACCTCTAGTAATAAAGGTTTTACTAAATGTTTATACAGTCAATGAGCACTAATCACAAATACTCCACAGAGAAACTACAGATCCTTTAGCTTAACATAAAACACATTTCACACATACCGATATTCCTTAGTAGTGCCTTCAACAAATGAGGAGGTGGGACATCAGTGCTTCCTTGCAACCAAGAATTCAAGTATTTTGAAATGTTTCAAAAACTCATGTGGCTGCTTAAGAGATGCACAAGCCTGCATATTTTTTTTACTTTCTCTCCTTTGTTTAAGTGTAGACTCAGTATGTAGTTTAACTTCAACAGTTAAGTGCTGCAGGGAGGATAAAAGCTGGACTTTGATGTTCTTATTCTGTTATACCACTTCGTTGCACACAAAAAGCACAAAAGACATCACTCTGAAACACAGAACATGACCTGCTCTACAATCAGCTCTAGCTATTGTCAGACCTTTGCTGCAGCCGAGTGTGCTGCCTGAAGGATGGCCACAGGGTCCTCCACAAGCTTGGACTGCAGAAGGGAAGGAGCAGAATCAGTGTTTTCGAGGGTTGTTTTCTAATGCAACTTCAAAGTGTGGGATCGAAACGAGGCTTAATGCGACACAGGGAAAACATTTTGTATCAGATGACACAAAAACATACAACAAACGACCACAGCAAGGTCAGCAGCAGTTCAACGATGCAACGAAGCAAGAGCAGCAGGATAAGTGAGTTACTAAGAACTTCACTATGTAAAAACACAACAACAGATAGTATCGTACTGGTGAGCAGGGATTGAGAAGTGCAATTAAGAACTAAGTGTTTGTCTACAGGGGGAATCTGTTGAGTGAACGGTCAAGTTACGGGATCAGTTTCATGTTTTTAAGGCAGGGAACCATGCAGTACAACAACATTATGGTCTAATGCTTGTGAGCTTAGCCATACAACTACTTGAGTACAGGTCTATGAGGAAATACTACCAAGAATGTACTCCACACTTGCAACCATGTGTTTTTGACCCAGGGATTTTTGACATACATAAACTCAATAAGTAATCTTTTATCAGGGGTAGGTCTCCACTTTAAAGACTAAGAAGGCTCAACTTGGTCACTCACTCATACAGGAGGGCCATAATGTACATGTTCACACACCGTTACCATAATTATCTCTCAGTCATGCTTTCTTTAAAGTTCCTATGAGGAATTTTTAGTTTGACTCAATTTTGACGAATCCCCTTGGGCAAAGATCATATATCCAAAAACCTGTACGGAAAAAAAATAGGAGAATTAAATTGATAAACAATACAAAAACCGGGAAAGAGAAAGAAAACAAAATTGTATTGTTTATTAACTTAATTCTCCTATTTGTTTGCACTGTTTATTTTGAACTTGTTAGAATAAAATATGGTTTAAAAAAAAGAAAAAAATCATCTTTTATTTAATGCTCTTGTTGGCTTTTGTTGGTCTTACGAAGGCAATAAGGTTCATATCAGTCTGGTTTACAACCATCTATAAAATTCCATCATAAGCTTTAGACTACAAACATTTACAGTTATTCACTCCAAAGAAATATTTAAATTACCTCTCAAAAGTAACATGACACATTCAAAAAAACAGTCTTTAAGCAAGTGTGTGTGTCTTATTTATTAAAAATATACAAAATAAGACATTTTTCTGGACTCATCAAGTGAATGTGGCACATATTAGATCTAATAAGATGACTCATTCTGAAAATAATCAAAAATGTGCTTAGATTTCCATTTTTGCAGCGCAGAGTTGTAACAGGTTAATCATTCCTTCTTGTTTTGTCATAACTCAAAATAAAATTCTTGTTCAAAGTTGTAAACACAGTTGTTAAAAGAGTAAAGGTTAATTTCTGATACTTAAATGTGAAGAAAGTTTCCCCCAGCACTTTGCTTTTCTAGTAGAGTAGTACATTTTAATGAAATTCTGATTTTATAAGACTAATAGAAAATAATGGTGGGGGATTTTTTAGAAGTAACAGAGGAATTCGATTGAATTTAGCCACAAGCCATCCAATCCATCCATCCCTTCAAACATGCCTCTGTCTTTAACATGTGCGGTTGCATATAATCAAAGTATTACCTTTTTATCTGCAAGGACCAAAATCAACAGAGTGCAGCATTACTACATCCAAGTGCGGGTATGTTTTTGAGACTCTGTTAAATAAGGTCAATAATCCCTGTCCACACATTTGTAATTACTAGCTTATGTCACACTAAAATATTCTGGGCCTGTGAACCCAGAATGAACCTCAGGGAGACAAAAGGCGAGACAAAGACGAGCGAGCAGGCGCAAACAAAGAGGGGTCAGTAGAGGAGAACTAGCTTTAGACAGCAGCACTCTACAGGCAGGAGGAGCGCAGTGAGCTGTCCGTGGAGCAGGCTGTACCTGAGAGGATTTGCGGCCTCTGGCACGCTGGCCATGCAAACAGCAAAGAGGACAGCAGCAAGTCAGCATCCAATGACCCCAAGAGAAGCCAGAGAGGAGACACATGGAACAAAAATTGAGACAGCTTGAAATCAGAGCGAGGAGGAGGAATAAAAAGAGGAGCCTTGCAGTGTTTCAGACCTCAAACAGGAATAAGCAGACGCTGTGATATGATCAAGCACTGCCAAAAAAAATCAGCAAGCAAATATTACACAAAAGACAGGAGCTTTTCTTGACCTGATAACAAAGCAAATAATACTTTAGAAAGAAAAAGGAAGGAAGGGAGGAAAAGAGCTAGAGTTGTTACACTTCATTATCAGAGGTGAAACAGATTAAAATCAGTTTTTAAACATATTCATCAAACGTTTTTGTCCCGACTACAGATCATACTCCCATGATGCTCTGCATTTTTTCCTGTACAAATGATTTTTAGAATTCAGAAGTAGGGCTGGGAAAGAAATTGCAAGGTGGCCTGCTTCAATATTCTAATCGCAGGACTGTGAAATATTTCTTTAGTCTCAAATGTGTCAGAATACCAGATACAATTTTTTTCGCAGTAGATGTTTTATGCACTACACCTGTGTTACTCAACCCTGTTTAACAAAAGAGCCAAATTGTTGAAAACTACTTCTGGAAAACAAACAGTCTAAGAGGTGAAAAGTCGCAAAAATGGCAAGAAATAGCAGCAATAATATGTTCCAAGTGACAAGTGTGACCAAAAAGCAGCAAAATATTGCAGAAAGATTGGGATAAAACCTGAAAGATAGTCGGAAAGTAGCAAAAAATGGCCCAAAACTGGTGAAAAACTGAGTGAAAAGTTATTTATTCCTAGTTTTATTTATCTAAGACGATGTTCTTAAAAGATTGATTTACAGCTTTTTCGACATCGCATAAGATGAGCAACCTAAAATAATCACAAAATAAATTGTAATTGCATTGTAGGGGGAAAAAAATCATCGCAACTAGGCTATTTTTGCAAATCTATATGCCCTACTTGTTGAACTACCCCTTCAGTCTTCCTGTTTCTGATTTCACACCCAGAGAACAACACCCCCTGTAACTTGAACCCTACTGGCAACTCAGGACCAAACAGGACAGCCTAGCGTGGACCTCTGTCATTTTTGGGCACATAAGCAACTGGCTCAGGCTGCTCACAGGGGAAGCCTTTGGGGAAACACGGCAGGTGCAAACCAAACATAAAGAGAAGGAGAGAAAGGTTACATCACTGCCATCCACGGTGAAGATCCTCTTCACACGCTTGTGATCTTCCTCAGTGGGAATCAGCTCTTGGACCTACGGTAAAACCGGCAATCGCAATCAGGCAGCCAGAAAGCAAAATCAATGATCCAGAGGCAAGAAGTACAAATTTCCACTGAATTCAGCAGAGTGGTATTGTACTTTGTTGCATCTTATCCAACTATCTGTAACCTCTGAGCTTCTGAAACACACACTGTGTAGTGAGCCTTTACAAAAAGTTGAGCACACACCTGTTCATCGGATGAAGTCTGAGCCTTGGACAGTACAACAGGGGACGGCTTACCGTTGAGGACCACAGGGGGACAAGGGGTCTCCTTTACCTTTCACACAGTATATTCAAACATTCACACATACACACACAGTTTGACAGATGACGTGTACACACACACACACACACACACACACACACACACAGATGGAGATGACGTGAAGATGACAATGAAGATGGCAGTTATGCTCGGGTTTGGTGCATTTCATGAATTCAAACAAACAAAAAAGGATTTCTGTAGCGACTAATTTAATTTTCCAACTGATTCAATCTGGAAATGAGTCAGGGAAAATGACTATTAAAGAAAATTGGATCATTAAGCATTGCAGAAGAAGAAGAATGGTTCAAGGCTTTTGTTTGTTAGTGGTTACTTAAGCAACAATCTGTTAAAATTAAATTATGGAGCATTGTCTGAAATGAATTTCCATGCAACTGCACTAAAATCAAAGGGGTCTGGGAGCAGCATCTGAAATCAACTCTTCATTTTTTTTTCTATTTGCAGGATGATTATTTTTACTCACACCTCTTAGCTGCTGCTTTTTGTATCAGATTTGAAGTTCGAGATAGACCTCCACGAATCTTTTTACTATAATGAAATCATTAAATCTGATTTGCTTGAATGTTAAAAGAAAATGAAAACTAAGAAAGGTCATACTGCTCCTTTGAAAGATTGAGGTTTCTTTTTACCAAGGACTTTCTAGAGTTATGTCCCTGCGACTGCTAAAATGAGTCATGAGAAAATGTTTCGGGTGTTTTTCCGCACAGTCATGTCAATATGTAGCTCCAGTGGGAGGAACAAATTCAATTCACCAGGCAGCACGACTGCTAGAAATATACATTTCTGAATTCATATCGAAGATCCCAAATCTACCCCTAAAGAAGTCAAACACAATATCTTCCAGCGCAAACACCAGGTGCATATCTCCAAAATCAAATCATCACTCCATGGCCAAATGCCCAGCTGATCGCCAGATTTCACGGGCATCTGTTAACATTCTTGGACTGCAGACCAACAGAGCGGCAAAGACCCTCAATTACAGGACGGGCACATAACCTTGTCACAGGAACACATCAAAACAGAGACGGCAACAAACAACAAGTTTGAAGGTGACGACAAAAAAAGATGAAAAGTTCAGAAGAGGAGAATTTGGGATCAGACTGCGTGTACAGAGTTACATATACTGCACATATTCTACGCGCGACCATGTAAATAAGATGAATAACATGGGCCATTCAGTCTATTGGATGTTATTTATCTGATCTATAGAGAGGTAACCTTACATTACTTCTGCTGTGGCCTCGTGCAAGATGGAGAGACGCTAGTTCATTTTACCCATCCACTGTGATGGTGGATGCATTAGATATTGCACTAGACATGGCACTATGCTCTTATAAACCACAGCCTGCCTTGTTTTAAGTTTTTTTTTTAAAGTTTTTTTTTCAATCAGTGTTTTATTAGAGTTTTCAAATATAATGTTCTTGGTGATCAATCAAGAATTTGTCATCAAATACCTTCTTTCCAAAAATATGTCTTGGAAAAGGGATTCATCCCATATTCAGGACTGTCTTATATTCGGATCAGTACAGTAGGAAAAACCTATTTATGTTTTAAGAACCAGAAAGTAACAAGCCCTGGTATCTTAATTATATTAAAATAAATGAATATATAAATAAAAAATCATTTAAAGCCATAAATGCAATGACTGTCACAAATGGCTCATTTTTGAGTCTTTTTGATAATCATCATATTAGATATATGTCTAATGTTTGGAGGTCTATAAAACAGCCAAAACTCAAATAAACTTACCAATTCCAGAAAATCCCATTTTGTCACTTGTATGATTGATAAACAGCAGTGGACCAGTCAGTATGAATTGTGAGGTATAAATGGTTTAGTCTGTGTTATTATTATGCACCATGCTCCACCCAGAGGACAAGTCATGAACATGCACTAGTTTTCCTCCTTGTACCTCTGGTTTCTTCAGAGGAACCTGCCGGGGCTTTGGGATGAACCCTGCAGGAGGAGCCAGAGGGTCCGTCTTTGTGACAGGGATGAATCCTGGAGGTCTAGCGAGTGGACTCTGTTTCGGGGGAACAGGGCTGGGTTTTCTTGCAGGTATAAAACCAGGAGGGGGGGTCAGCAGGTTCTGTTTGGGGGCAGGAATGAAACCAGCAGGAGGAGCAAGAGGGTCAGCTTTTGGAGCAGGGATGAACCCAGCTGGAGGGGTGAGGGGGTTCGACCTCGGCGGTGGAGTCGGGGGTTCAGGTGCTGCTGCAGCTTCCTCAGCTTTATTCACAGAGGGTTTCTCTTCCTCTACCTCCACATTTCCTTTCATCTCCTCCTCCTCCTTCACCTCTTCTTTTGTGTCCTCTTTGCGGTCCTGGTTGCGCGTTCGAGGTCGGTGCTCTTTGGTTCTACTTCTGCCCATTAAACTCGTCAGCCCCATGGAGATATCATCTTTGTCTGTGCTGACAGTCTGGGTTCGGAGCACAGAGTCTGCAGCAGAGGTCGCCCTGGCAGACTCAGAGACAGCAGGCTGCACAGACTCCTGAGTCCCAGCAGGAACCACACGTCTCACAACTCTCCTCACCACCCTCACCACCTTTTTACCACCCTGATCCTCATCCGGACCTCCCATGGCTCCGTTACTGTTAGACTCAGCTGCGGGTGCAGTAGACCGAGGAACACTTCCTGTGTCCGGCCCTGATGCAGAGACCGTGTGAGGCTGAGAACTATCTACATCAGACTAGATACAAACAGAGCAAGGTGGACAAGGGTGCAGATTACTCCAGAGGTTTATGCACCTAAACTGACAAAATTGCAGCAGTTTTTTTAGTTCATGATGTCGAACTATTACAATTTCTATTAAAAGATGTACACATACAATGGCCTTTTTTCAATCGTGGTTTAAAAAACATGATTTTAACTATAATGCAGGCTCCTGTATTAGTTACCATTTGAATCTCAATCTACTCATTTTTTCCAAATGTCACTCGTGATTGGAAGTGCAACACACCAAATTTCCAGCATGCATCCATTACATTCAATTGGGAAACAAAATCTACATGAGTGTAACTTCTTTTGGTTTTCAAAAAAAATCTCCTTTGCCAATTCAAATATGACGTGCAAATGTGGTTATTTTCAACAATGCATAAAATGGGGAACCTAAAAACAATCACACAAAAAATCTCAAGCTCAATACATAGAAAAATCACATTTAGGATGTTTTTCCCTAGTCTGACTCTAACCTTTCCCTCAGGACATAACCTACTCTCACTGTTTCCTGCTCTCACCACTCTCTTGTACGTGCTGAGTAAAGACATAGTCCCCACAAAATTGATTTTAAAAATGAAATAGAAAAAATAAGTGGATAAAGACGAGAGGACAGTGTGTTTGAGATGCCGGGCTAAGTGGTGTAAAGTGCCAACAGTAAGTGGACTTAATGGCCACAGAATGTTCTCAATTAATTCCATGTGTTAGTCATACTCTGGAGTCAGTTTTAACCCTGAGGATAATGATCATCACCTCGAGCCTGCAGCACACAGTTAATTAATGATGAATTTATCTTCACCCACGCCAAACTTTACACAAGGCTAGTTAACTCTCCAAGATCACGATTGGGTGAATAACTTAAGAAGCAAAGGAGACAGAGGGTCAGTAGCAGTATTCATAGACACATTTTGTCTGTTATTTTGTAACACAGCCCAAAACCTGTTTGAATTAGTGACCAAATGCATGCAGGTGAACTGGAAACTTACATCTGGCTTGTCCTCAACTTTAACCTACACAAGAAGAAGCAATACACAAAGAAAATCAAACCAAACTTGTAAAATAAGGCTTCCTGACATCAAGAGAAACTCAAAAATTCAACAAGTAAACTCAGGCAGGTAGGAAGTAAAAGATAAACACCAAAAGACAAGACTTCCCTTTTGCTCCCAGAATGAAAAACGTGATTTGTACGCCATGGTGGCAGGCCAGAAGTCATGGAACAAGCTGGGCGAAGTGGAGAGTGAATGTACGGAATGATGAGAGAAAACGAAAAAAGACAACCAGGGGGAGGAAGAGACACCGTGCAGAATGATGAAGAATGGAAATTTAAAGGTGTGTGATGGGATACTGTAAACTTATTTTCTGCACACAACAGGTCAAACAGGGCGGAGGGACCATGCAGCACTGAGGACAAAACACATGAAAAATAAGATGAAATGGTTTGAGAACACAAAGATCCAACAAAAAGGACAAGACCTGAAGATCTGCATTAACAGTCACAGTTACCTGTTATTTTTTTACCTTACCCTCAACATACCCCTCCTTGAACTATGTGTGAAGAATTCTTTGCCAGAGCACTTACATGACAACTTTCAGTTTGTGATGACCACGCAAAGCCACTCAGTAAACATTGATATACAAAACTACAAACAGCAGCTGCAGAAAATTCATCATGTCAACCAAAATTAGACAGGTTTAGTTTTACAGCAGGAGAAGACAAATTACAAAAACTTATCTTGTTACCTTTTATTGAATTAAAAAAAAACAATCAAAGTAAAAGAAAAAAGCCCTCTCAAAACATAGAAAATGATCAAGAAGTAAGCTTTCCTTTCTCTGATTTCCTAAGATAACCCTGAGACTCAGATGTGTCCTAGAAATTGCAGGAAATGTTCGTCTGTCTTTTTAAATCCAAAAATTTAAAAAATGAAACTGATTTCAATTTGCCTAACTGCAACAAAACTTATTTCTAAAGTTTGACTGTTTATTTAGAGCTAAAATAATTTAACTGTCAAGAATAAAATTAACTAAAATAATTTAACTGTCAAGAATAAAATTATCTTTAAGAGAAGAAAACCAATGCAGTATGTGAATCTTGATAAATCTTAAAGTCTGCGTACATGACGTTAACAACACATAACATTGCTAACACATCACTCTCTTCAATGATGAGGCAAACATGAGGCTTGTTGTAACAAGAAGAAAGTTTAACAGCTATCAGTCGACATCTTTATTCTAAAGTTGTCCCTTTACTCAATGAGGACACAGCAAAAAGAATCTGTATGTCAACGTGTTTCACCATCTCTGGCCCTGCTTTCATCAGAGTCCACTCCTATAAATAGTTTCAGCAGCAAAGCAGGCCATTCTGAGACGCCAGCAGAGCCCAAATGGAACTGCTAAGCAGAGCATGGACACCCTGAGCGGTTCTCACTCCCCACCACACACACACAAACTCACACACTGAGACCATCGGAGGCCTGAGCCCATTACCTCCTCTCCAGGCCTGGTTAACCTTCCAATCTCGTAGCTGCGGCGTGAGGGCCGAGGCAGGCTAAGACCCGGGTCTGCGGAGAGCACACGCTCGCTAGTCCTGAGTGAGTGGGAGGGCAACCTCGGGGGGCGGGGTCAAAGTCAGAACAGCACTAACGCTGTGGACTGAGGAGTGGTGGTGGTGGAGGGGTAATGTGAGAGCGGCTGGACAGGGGATAGAAGAGGGACAGCTGCTGAGATACAGAGAGGCTATGAATAGAAGTCACAGACCAACATCAATTAGCTCAGTCACTTTTACTGCCACTCTTTCCTCCAGCTGACAGGGAGACAATGAGGCAGTGCCGCTCATTGGGGATACATAAACTTTTATAAGCCTCTGAAACTGGAGATGAACAAACTGAACAACATGATCATGAGACTGCACTGCAAAAAAAACAGAAAAAAGAAATCCACCCAAATCATGTCTTATATTTTTTTGACCTGATATGAGCCACATTCACCAGGCCAGTCCAGAAAAATGTCTTATTTCAAGTTATTTAAAGACCAAATTGAGGTCTGATTTGCTTGTCACAAGTCAAAAAAAAAATCTTCCAATGGGGTGAGAAAAAAGATTCTTATAGGAAGACATAATTCTAATTTCCAGGAACTTGATAAACACATTTTTCTTACCTCATTGGCAGATTTTTTTTACTTATGTCACAACTCAGAGCTTATTTTGGCCTTTAAATACCTTTAAGTAAGATGTAATTCTGGACTTGTCAGTTGAATGTGGCTCATATCAAGTATAATAGGACATTTTTTTCAAATATTTAGACACAAACTTGCTTAGATTTCAGTTTTTGTTGTGTGTATGGCCCCAAGATCATTCAAACCCTGTGATTCCCAAGAGGAGACGTATTTAAACAAAGAATTTGGGGTTATTTTCACATTTTTTAGGTTATTCTAAGCTAACTTAAACCTGGAGCCTGGTACAGACAGCCTCTTTATTAATTATGGTGGCCCTGAAGTAAAAAAAAATAAAGACAGATCGAAAAAAACAAAGAGATGCAGTGTTTTCTGATTGTGTTTTTAGTGTTATTTTACAGTCTTTGTGTTTTTCACTTTTTAAAAAAACCCTGAACATGGAGCTGCTTGTGAACCTGCATTTGGTCAAACAAAAAAAGTGCAAAACTCATCGAACTGACTGCACTTAAGAGATGCACCGGCACTTTGGCTAAAAACAATTAAAGCATTCAAAGACCAGCATTATCAAGATGGAATCTGACTTGTTTGTTGTGCTACAGTCTTTGTGTTTTTTTATTTTTATGTTGTTTTCTGTTTTTTTTATGTTGTTGTTTCTTGTATTTTTCCTGTTTTAATTCATTGATGTTTACTAACAAGTTGTGTTTTGCACTGCAGAGCTACAGTAAGTGACAATAAGACACAAACTCGAATACAAATGCAAACAGATGGAATCAAAACAAAGCACTAAGCGATTATGTAAGGCAACACCCGTGTGTTAAATCTGTGTACATGGAGAGCTGAACACTGTGCCTGTTACACCATAAGAGGGAGCTGTTTACTAATGCATGAATCCTTCATTCTCACAAACATCTGCTGAAGCACACTACTGACCTGAATATGAGACGTTACAGACCCAGCAGAGCCCAGACAAACAGCAGATAATCTGTCCTCAAGCAAAAATCAAGATTTTACATCTTAAAGTGGGATCATGTTATGACCACAATTTTCTCCAGCTCACCACAAAATGTGTCAGTACTTTGTAAATAGTCTCGTAAATGCTGCATTAATATAATAATCACATGTAATGGCAGCTTGCCTGGAGGGAGACTTTCAGCCTGTTTGTGCCACACAGTTTAACCACAAGAGGGAAACACAGGACTGGAGTAACAGTCTTGGCAAGGCAGGCGTGCTGTAACTCAATCCTAGCACACTCTTTTTCCCCTCATAACTCATAAACAGATTCATTCCTCAAAAACAACCTGCTGTTAGTTAAACTGTCACATTAAAACCAGCACCCCGGATAACACCATTACCTCTAGTTTCACTGGAGCTGGCAAAAATCTGATCATCAGGGTGAATAAGAGGCTCACACATTCGCACTCAGTAGAACCGAGGAAAGCACACAGAGTAGCTGCTCTATCTAGCACAGTCGACTAATCCCCAGAGTCAGTTACTGGGACGCAGCATCGTGTGGGCTGTGAGTCTACACTTGGTGAGAGCAGAGCAAAGATTAAGGACTTTATATGACATAAACTCTGCAGACTTTCTCCTGTGAAATCAGTCAATGCTTAGGAATCTGTGCGGATCAGGATGCATATAGTTGCAGCTTTAATACCACAACATAAACTATATTTCAAACATGTCAATCTGTACAACATGAGATATTGGTTCAAGCATAAAAAATTATCATGCATCTTTATCATTTCTCTGTTATAAATGTTTTTGTTGAACAAAGTACAGCTGAGCAGGAGAATGGACACCAGAGATTAAAGACGCAAATTGTGAATCTCAGCCTCCAAAGACTAAATTGTCTATTTTTTTCTAATTTAACACTTAAGTGTGTTTGGTTTTTAACTAAGATCTCCAACCTTTCAACAGTGAGGAAAATCTATAAGAGAAAAGTTTAACCTCAATAATTAACCCTGAAAGTTTTGGGTATAACGGCATGAACCATGGATCTAAACTTGAGGAAAGTTTCAGGCCCCTGTGTCAAAAGAGAGAAATAAAAAAGGGGAAAGAATTTTTACATATCTTGCAGATACAAAAACATCAGAACCCAAACTAGGAAGACATTCATCATCTGAATTATTCACTCAGTAAAATTGATATAATTTATGTGCGCTCATAATGTCACTGGGTAATAAAAAGTATGATGCAACAAACAACAAAGCTGAATTGTAATAGCTCTATCCTGTGGCTGACAAGATGAGGGTGTGTCTGTCTGTGTCAGTGTCTCATTGATGAACAGACATGTACACACCCAAGAATGTCTTCAACAATGTGGGACAGTGAATAAAAAATATTTAATGACACTGATGTGCTGACTTGAATTTGTGTAGCTTAGTGAGAAAGATTAAAGATGTGATAAAGAATACGGAGGAGAAGACTGAAATCTTCAGTGTTTCCTCTGCTATAAAGCAAACTGTTTATCTCTGGAAGCTCCGCCTCTTTCTAATCTACACTTGTGCTAATGCTCTCTGCTAGCAGCATCAACCCGATGAACGGAGGGATGATGTGATTTAACTGGGCAGCTTGAGGAGCAGATTACAACATTTGCTAATTTCCTAGTGATATAACTGTGTCTGGGCTGCAGGAGAACAGGAAATTCATGAGATTGAAGAGAGCTGATGAGTTGATATTTGATGAAATATAAAGAGAAATCTACAAAACAATGAGACACTCTGATTTCCAGTTTTACTGAATGAAAACAAACAAAATAAGCCCCTGTAAGGCACTATACGAAATATTCTAGACATACAGATCTGTATTTACCTGTTTGTTCTCAATCTACAATGTCAAAGTGTGAAATGAAAACTGTATGACTACAGCATTTTTTAAACAAATAAGTGTTTCCAAGAAAGGGAAATCAACTTTTAATACTACAGAATGGAAAGATGCTTATTATGTCATGTTTGATCAGGATCTAAATGTACAGTTGATAAAGGGGCTGAAGGATGGAAATTAGACTCAGAAAAAAAACAAAGCTGCCTGTATAGCACTGAATACAGATAAGACTTTTTTAGAGCATTTACTATTACCCCTCCGGCTGATTGGTTCCCCTCAATATCTGGAAAATTTAAATGTTGGACAGGCTCTTTACAGAGGTCTATGAGACATTTATGGACAGACAGGGTAACTAAGTGTCACATACACAGTTTGCTTTCTCATAGGAAGTAGAACAGGAATAAAAAAGAACAAGCACACGTGAAAATCAGAGCACCTGTTCTGACCAAACATTATATGGACAATGGCTGCCACCCAATGGACAAAAGGTTGATGAACTGAGTTACTCAATTTGGCCTGTTGGGGAAATGACATCAACCACTAAGCACCTGTTGAGGATTTGAACAAAAAGTTGAAATTATATCCATCTGCTGCCAAACATACTTACATAATAGAAGAGATTATTTTTCCACCCTGTGGGCCAGTGTGTAAAGGTGAGAGGTGTATTCTGCAGCTTAGAGTAAACAGTTTGATGGTATATGTAGCCAGCAAAGTTAGTTAGTGTTAAGCTTATTAACGTCTCCTTGTGTATCTTGAACATTCTTTTAAAATCATTATGAATTAAAAACAGGTAAAATAACATCAGGCAAGCCAGATCAGACAGAAATTTCAAGTTACAACATAATTGTCCTGACAACAACTTATTTCGATCAATAAATAAAACTCATACCTCAACACACCTAAGGATACAAAACTCATTTAGTTTCCAGAGCTCAGACATCTTATGTTTGTTGTTGTTGTTTTTTTGTTTCTTCATAAAATAATCAAAAAATAGAGTCATAATAACTCTACTTGGAGCTTTTGATGGGAAGCATTTCAACAATTTGGCAGTCAAGGTTGTGATTTTGTTCTTCTTTTCTGCTTGTCATTCCCAAGTTTTAAAGCCAGATCAAACTGTGTGTATGCTTTTTATCTTTTTAAGTGATTGAAATGCTGAATGTTCTCCCAATAAAGTACTTCATACTTGCATATAGATTCATGTCGTGGTGTGAATTTCACCTCAAAAATAACAAGTTTTTTCTCACACTTGTGTTTCAGAGAACTCTTATTTTACCCACCGTCTTAAACGCTTAATTGAGCTGGTGTCTCTTCAAGGCTCTCCACTCTACAAAGCCCCTTCCCTCCAATTGGCCAGCCCTCATGAGATCATTTGGGCAGACCTTAATGTTTGAAGCCCACTCATCCAACGAGTCATGAACCACTTAGGAGATCCTTAGCCAATGACCTCATCATTTCAGAAAGTATCATGAGGATCCTGTAATCATTGCATTATTTTTAAAATGGATTATTTTGAGCAGTATACAGACAAAATCTCATTATAACTTTAACAAGAAATCAGATCAGTCTATAACCCAGAACAAATCAAAGAAAGATTCAAAGAAAAATTCAGACAACATTGAAAATCCTTTCACATATGGCTCTAGCTGTGTTGCAGAGCTCCAGATCTAAAAATCAGGTCTTATTATAACCACCTATTAATAGTTCTGTTGATTCTGGGTCATTTTCTGCCTTTTCAGAGGGCCTGTCGTATGATGATCATCAAGATCACATGAATGTAGGGCAAGAAAATGAATGTGTCTGTGTACAGATTTATGCCCACAGAACTATGGTGGCATAAGAAACATCAGCAAATGAGGAGAAAACGCAAAACATAAGCACAAACATTTTAAGTTCACCTTTCCAACATAAACAACAGGGTGTAAATTACATATTATGATTAAATCCTCCGTACTCTTCAGACATCATAAGCTTCCATTAAACACTGTCATACAGAGACAAAATAAACACTGTTTTTGGTTTTTGCAGCATCTGATTCAACACAGATATCCATTATTGTTTACGTGCAGCTTATTTAAATACACTACAACAATCTAAGCGTAGCTACAGAGCATGGTTTTAGCACCTAACTTTCACAACACGCTGAGCAAATCTCATTCAGTTAAACCCCTTAAACAGTGACGCAGACCTCCTCAATAACGCAGAAACTTTAGACACGCTGATCACTCTGTTACAAAGTCAAACTAAAGTTTACTTCTCATGACCAGAGATCATTATTACACATAGTGTGGTGTTGCCTTCAAAAGGATACGGAGAACAAAATTCAGCACAGTTATTATCAAATACTGTGCCTCAAATTCTACTTTCCAACTGAGCTCTGAAACAAAGATTATCTCACACACAGTCTGAACCCTGTTTCACCAACAGCCATCATTACGCTACAGAAAGCCCAGATACAGGTGTTGTGTCCTCCAATAAAGACCTGAACTTGATGCTCCTCTTCTTGTTGCACATGATTATCTAGGTGAAAAAGAAACTCAATTGGCTGCTAGCCAAGTCTTACAGACCATATGGCCAAGAGCTGCAGTAGCGTTTGGGCCGTTGTTTCCTTCGGCGTCCTATTGTTTGCTCTCAAAGGACTAGGGGGGAGGAGGGGGTGGGGGGATTATATATACACCAGAACACATTTTCTCTTTCAAAACTCACACACACACACACACACACACTCCCCAGAACAAAAGGACATCGCCAGTGTTATTACAGCTCCATCAATCCAAACATTTTAATCCACTTTATGTGGAAATAAAACCAAAAATTTAGAGTATACAAACACCTAAGCAAGAAAAGCAGCTAGCATATCTTCATTGATGATAATTAATGTGTATACCAATTACTAAAGCAAAGTACAAAAGCATTTTAGTGAAACAACTTTTTGGGAGATACAGCTGTTCCAATGAGAGTATCAGAAATGCAAAATCAGATCTGTAGCCACCTGAGCACAAATCAGACAATGATTGGGGTCTTTTTATTTTGTGCTTTCAAAAGAGACCAAATCGGTTCACCCCGACAAACAAAAACCAGGGACTAAAACAACCAAAGCAGCCAGAGTCTGCACAGTTAAGACTACAGAAATCTGAGTGGAGCCAGGTGACAAAAGATATATGCCTACTGACTCCAGCCAGTCACTAGGGGCAGCAGTTTTTGTGGTGACCTCACCTCAAGTCCAGCAACATGGCGTCCATGTTTTTTACAGGCTGTGGTACTGTCATTACAGGAGTACACCAGGGTTTTCCCAAACAGTGTTTTATGTAGAGAAAACATTGGGTGCAAAAAGACTCTTCAGCGTTAGTCAAAGGAAGCACAGTTCCTTTACTCTGGTAATGTTTACCTGCCGAACGAGCCATTTAAATAAAATGTGTACAGTACGGATTTACAACTGCACTGGTTTGACTGAGCAATCTTAACATTCAGTTATTGTTTAAAGAGGAAAATCCAAGTCAAACAAGAATGTTTGCAGAGTTAAAAGTTAAAACTATAGCACTGGTTTATTTCAGCAAAAGTACGAATCTCAGTAAAATGTTAAGAAAGGAGCTATTATTGTACATAGCTTTGTGTACTTTGAACAGCACAATGCAAATATTATGGCAAGTGGATTTATAGAGTTAAAGGGGAATTAAAGCAAGAACAAAAGCTGCTTTTAATGATTAAGTATATCAAAGACAGAAAATTATGCTAACATATGACAGGCCCAGTCAGAGTCAAATTTGGTGCCTTAGGAGCGCGGATGGCCTATTGGTTTAGGTCATACTCCATGAGGTTCACCCTCAGCCTGTGGCCACTTTCCCGCATGTCACTTCCCACTCTTGCCCTGTTTCCTGCACCACCGACTGTCTTCTCACCTATCTGAATAAAGGCACGAAAGCCCAAAAAATAGCTTAAAAGAACACATGTATTTGGTGCCTTAGTTAGCAAGCAAAAGAATACTCACGTCAAAACCTTCCCTGTGCAGGCGCTGGCTTGTCCTCAGCCAGCTGCGGTTCAGTTCACTCAGCTCCAGAATGGTCTGCACCTTCAGTCGGACGTTCTCTCCAGACTGACGGATCATCTCCACAATCTCATCCCGGCTCTTGTTCTCCACATTGATCCCATTGATCTCCACGAGTCTATCTCCTGGCGCCAGGCCCACAGCCCTGTCCTTGGTGCCAGCACCCGGTTCAGCAAAGTGCACCACGCGGCGGCACACATCGCCATCAGGCTTCCTCTCTATCATGGTGGTCCTCCGTAAAGAGAAGCCAAAATCCCCTGTGTTTCGACGCTGGAGCTGCAGCTCTCGTGGATCAGGAACTGGTGGAGCAACAAGCACAGGTAACTGAAGGTCCACACCAGGGAAGGTTTTCTCCACCAGCTGGGGGATGTGAACAACAACAGGACTTTTAGGGCTGTATCTGGCCCTCAAAGAAGATGTTCTCCTGGTCTGCACAGGGCGACTGTCCTCTCTGATTTTCAGAGGGAAAGACACGTGCCTTTGGCCAGCCGCTGAATTCAACTTGGCCAATTCTCCAAACTTAGCGGCTCTTTCCTTCACAGAACTCTGCATATGCTCCTCTTCGTTCCCCTTTGTGTTTTCTCTAGAGGGACTGGCATTTGTCTGCCCTAAATCTTGCTCCTGAGTGCTGGGAACCCCATCAAGCTCCAAGTCTGTAAGGGTCAGCTCCGTGTTGGTGGCCACCTTAATTGGTATGGGACTAGAGATTTCCAATTTGCTCTTAGAATCCCTTTTAGAGCTCCCTCGATTTATATTAAAGAAACCTCGACGTATGCTCATCTCCTCCAGGCTCTTTAACTCTGCTTGGGACATTCGCTCCTTCTTCTCCTTCTTGTCTTTCTTCTCCTTGTTCTTGCCAAAGTCTTTCTCCTTCTCCTTCTCCTTTTCTTTGTCTTTCTTAATCAGGTGAAACATGCTTGAGCTTCTCTGTAGTCTGCTTACTGTTAAAGATAAAGCTTAAAAAGTGAAGTACCTTCAAATCAAGTGTGAGAAGAGTGGTAACATGAAGAAGCTCTACATTTGGTCGAGGCCTGAACCGTCATCTGTGATCTGTAGAGAAGACAACAGAGGGAGATGAATGAAAGATGTGCTGAAGGCTCAATGATAATAAGAATATACAAAACTGGTCCTCATCATAGATGAATTATTTCAAAAAATGTATGAGATATTTGGCTTTTAGCAATCACTCTAAGTGTACATGGGAAGCAGAACTGGGAACACAAATACATGAAGAGTCCTGGGAACAGGACATAGCAAAGATACGATCTATCACCTCTTGTGCTCTTCTTGCACTAATCCAATTTAAGGTGTTATACAGGGTGCATTTCTCTAAGTCTAGACTATCTAAACTGACCTAGAAGTGGAAGACAAATGTGATAAATGTCATGGCTTTCTTTGTTTCCTTGTTACCTTAGCCACGTTTTTTTTCTTTCTACTGCTCCCAAATGTTTCTGGGTGGGTTATTTTACTATCATGTCCAGTGTTCTTGAGGTAAATCTTCAACCTTACACTCTGATTGCTATATTTGGAATTCCTGACGCCTCACTTGCCCTTGACTCCAAAGAAAAGGACATTATAGCTTTCACATCCCTACCAGCAATACATTCCTTATTGTTGCATAACTTGCATTGGAAGTCTGCTAATATCTCCCAGTGGCTCAATGACACTATGTTTTTATGAAAACTGGAGAAAACAAAATACATATTGAAAGGTCGTACAGTCAATTTTTCCACAAATGGCAATTAGAGGTACTACCCGAGTGAATGTGTGCCTGTTACTGACCTCTTGTGTGGCATGAACAGCCATTAATTTGTGGGTTTGTCTCGTAGGGCTGAGTGGGAGTGGGTGGATGATGATTGTTTATTATACTGTACTCTGTAATGTAATTTGATTATTTTCTCCTACATTCTTGACTGGAGTATTTTTGTTTTATATGTGTATATGTCTGTTAACATGTACATACATGTTTGAAAAAGTATTGCATTATAATTTTATTTGCAACAAAAAAATGTAGAAAAAGTAATGTACAAAACTCCCAAATATTTGTAAAAATCTGCATGAGACAACAATCAAGCTGTTTGGAAAGCAATTTATTTTAAAATTCAATGCAACTACAGTAAAAGTTAATGGATATTGATGTCTGTTCAGGACCATTGCCCAAAATTCAACTCCAGGGTATACCAAAATTGATTTTGACAGTGAATACTTATCTTTCTCAACATTATCTATGACTAATATAATTTGTTTCCCTCTGAATTAGATGGTGTGTATCTATAGATTATGTCCTCTCTGTCTGTCTTGTCTAATGTTTTACTAATTTGCAATGAATAAAATATGTCATTATAAACCATTTGGTATTGAAATATCAAAAATTGTATTAACCTTGGTGGATAGGTGTCAACATGCCCTCTGTTTCAAAACAGCCATACCCTTGAAAACCTATTGTAGAAATAAACAGTTGTATACCAGTCAGGAATTACCTACCTCACGGGGTTTACACCATAAAATTAGTGTCACATATCACGCAGCAACACCCCCTTCCTCTATTTATTGACAGCTTGAGTTTGCCATCACACACTAGCGAACGAGCCCTTAGGCCTTTCATTACCCATTTAGTTAATTTATGGATATCTGTAACATCAGTAGGTGGAAAAAAGCAGTGTCTTCTGGGGGATTCATGTTTTGATTTGGAGGACAGCACATTGGCCCTAAAAATCCCTTGATTGCTATGTTGTTGTCATTTAATCAAGAGACTATCCATAGAATTCAATCATGATAAGAGTTCAAAATCTTCATTCTTAAGCTTATAGTTGTTCAAATATATACTCTTAACATCTTAATTGAAGACCCAGCGTTTATAAATAGGACTGATAGGTGTTACTTAGTTCAGTGCTGCTACAATGGAGCAATGGAAATATTAACGTAAGGGTTGGGGCTCAGCATTTCAACATTAAGCTTTCCCTGCAAGGAACTGCAAGAGTGTTAAAATGCAGTGCTCAGCATTTCAACATCCTGTATTTGCTGAAAGGAAATGCAGGCTCCCCTCAAGTTGTATTGTGACATAAAACACTTAAGGATCAGGACAAAATTGCTCCATGTTAACAGTTTTGGAGTGAATAGGCACCTCTTGATGCATTTGTGTACCAACAAAAGAAATGGTATTTATAAGACAACACTAATGTACTTTCCTCTCTCTTCTCAGGTTGTCCTACATTCAGACACTGAGCTTTGACCTGCTTGCTGTCATATATATAGCATTTCTTGTAAAATAATGGGGAACATTTGAACATTTGTGAATGACGCTCTTCATTGGAGCTGCAGATACTGGGGAACAATAGTCTGTGTAAACCCATAAACAGTCAATTCGCACTTAATCCACACTTAATCACATCCCCTGAGGTCAGAGAGACTGTGAAAAATCCGAAAGCAATTTAAAGTCACTTTAAAATGCACAACAGCTCTGTTGAAATTCTGATCTGAACTTTCAGCAGTAAAACAGCAGAAAAAAGAAGACAACTTGTGCTTAGCTTTCCTGAACTTACTGTACACATTGTTATGCTAGGTTTGCGATGCTGCTGGTGTAGAGCTGTAATGCTCTCACTTTAAGCTGCTTTGCCCTCATTCTGTAGCACCGGTGGCCTCAGGGAACACTTCCAGCAGACATTGTGAAAATGTCACCGAAAGAAACTAACCAAGCGTCAAAAACAAAGAATAATATCCAAATGACGTACCTGTAACTGCGCGTAGATAACCTCCTTTTTGACTTGCTGGAAGTTTTCATCATTTACTCTCTCCTGGAGTTGACAGAAGGTGCGTGAATGCACTCGTGCTGCCTTCAAGTACCTCCCAGAAGGTCTGACTTTGGAGTATCACGGTAATTTTTCACTCACGCAGTTCATATTCGCAGAGCTTATGTTTTAGAATGACACATCTGAACTCAGTTACCATAAATAACGTAAGATGAATGCTATTTAGAACAAAACCGGCTCTAATCTCAATAGTAGTTGCGATGTCAAACCTTAGTTTGAACCATAGACTGGTTTGAACAGAGAAAACTATAAATCTCGGAAATTCCAAAAGCACTGAAGATAACATCAGTGTAACTCGGACAGCAGTGACCTCTCCTGGTATTTTTCACTTACTGGTTCAACAATGAGCAGTATCATTACAGGGGCAGGTTGGACTTACTTCTCAATTCGGGATTTGTTATCCCTGCTGTTGTCTTCTGGTCAGATTCACCCAATTTCAAGTTATGTTGTCGTAACTTTGGTTTTCTGTCATAGAACTGCTTGAAAATTACATAGATGGTTCCATGCTATTCAATTTGCTTGTAAAATTGGTGATTATTTCTGTTAAATTATGTGTTTATAGAAAAAAATATAGGATCTTGCTGACATTAAAAAATGAAATTATTTCAAAACAGTACCCTGCCTACACTCTGTCATATACCTGTCTGTAGTAATACATTAACATGTGTACCTCTGATCATAACCTTAGTGAAAAAAAAATCTGCTTCTTTCTTCTCAAAAAAAAAGTATACTCTCATGTAAATGAGGTCTATCATACCATGTATCATAAGAGTAATTGATAAATACATGTGAATATGTTGGAAACACCTTCACTAAAAAGGAGAAACAAAAAAAAACTTGGAGTCAATTTAACACCTTGTACTTTATTAGCAGTCAGAAGAGCCAATACAAGAGTTAAACTTTGGGCCTTACCAGCTGGCTCAATGGGAAGTTTTATAGGACATTGAATGCAAATTGGATTTTAAATTATGCTTGTCAAATAATGTCTGCAGGTATCACAAATTTATTTACAAAGTGTTCTTAGTGTCTCTGAAACAAGGGTGTGAGTAAAAAGAAGTTAGTTCCTACGAAGCCCCATTGATACCAATGTTTTTTTCTTGGCAGAATCACAAACAAATAAATGAAAACAAATCATAAATAAATAAAAGTAAAATGTCTCAATCATTACAAAATCTTAGCTTTCATTTACATTAGAGCTTGTTATGGTTTCCAGAGAAACAGTAAGAGTTATTTCAAAAGTATTTACCTCTAAGTTTTTCTTAAATGATCCTATCTTAAAGATTACCATTTGGAAATACACAACCACTACCATGGATGGAATTTATTGATTTTATTTACAGAATTCAACTGTAAGCTCGAAATTATTCATATCCATGACTTTTTGCCTCTCCCCATTCTGGCCACATTTTGCAGCCTAGTCTTGGTGTGTTCCTTTTCATCATCACTTCTCTTGGGCCCACCCTCCAGTGTAGAGTCCGTCTCAAAGGAGATGGCCGGGGCCTGGTTTGGTGCACTGCTGCTCTTGTCCCGGGACGCTGTGGAGGCGTTCTGCAGCGCCACTCTACCGTTTATGGAGTGCTTGAGCTCAAGCAACAGTGGGTTGTTTTCAGAGTACAGTTCGACCTGGCGCACAGCGTCTCCATTTGAACGACAACATATGCAGCATGCAGAGAAAAGGACCCTGAATATGTAAATCCAGCCTAGATAATGCAGCTCAACAATATTTAAAATGAAGCAACCCAGGCTGACACTGAACATAAAGTTGAGAAAGATGGTCTTCTCTGTGGCTCGAGACACAAAGCAGTCGGTCTTGTTTGGACAGGGATAGGTCTCACAGCGGTAGAGGTGAGGAACTTCGAACCCAAACAGGTAATACTGTCCAAAGAGGAAGAGGATCTCCATGATGGAGCGCAGGAGAACATGGATGATGTAGATAAGGAGAACTTGGCTGGAGAGCTGGGTTGGGTCTTTTCCTACCTCCCTCATCTGATCTTCCATTCCACTCCTTTCTTCGCTCTCACCTCCTGGTAAGCTCCAGCCCTCGTTGTTACAGATACATGGATCTTCTATTATTGTCTCTTTATCTCCCCCAACAGGTGGGTCCTTGTCAAGAGAAGACGCAGGTCGAGGTACAACTTCTGTGTCCTCCAACTTGCCATTCTTGGTGATTTTTTGCAAGACATATACAATGTAGAAGATGGAAGGAGTGGACACAAGAACAATCTGAAAGACCCAAAAGCGCAAATGTGAGACAGGAGCAAAGGTGTCATAGCAAACGTTGTTGCATCCAGGCTGCAGGGTGTTGCAGGTAAACTTGGACTGCTCATCGCTGTAGACAGCGTCCCCTACAAGGGCCACAAGCAGGATGCGGAAGATGAGTAGCATCGTCAGCCATATTTTGCCAATGACTGTGGAGTGGTTTTGAACCTCGGTTAGGAAGCGGCCAAGAATGGACCAGTCTCCCATTTCTGGAGAAACAAAACAGCATTTACAGTAGTCAGGCAGCATGACTTCATCATCGAGAGAGGAGGTTATTTGTACAGTGCAATGGAATTCAGTCAGAAAAATGCAGCAAGTAACACTTAATAGACTTACAAAGGAAGCAGGTGCATGAAACTAGACATATTTGCACAAGTCTCACTTTCAAATGCCATCTAGGTTCAAACAGTTATCTAAACATTCCCCTAAAATCATGGATATCATGAACAAGCTTTTTCAGAGTACCATTGCTTCATTTCACGAAATCTAGTTCTATGATGAGTTTAGTTTTTCCCCACTGATAAACTGAAGGAATTATAATCAATACCATTTTTTCACAAACTATCACATCACATAAGAATGAATTTAGCATCAAATTTCTTGTATTTGATAAAAAATATTGAACAAAATTTGAATAAAGGTAAGCAATCACTCATTAGTTGTAAAATTAACGTGAAATGTGCACCTAATTTAAGATTTGATGTTAAATTGCCTTAAAACAGATATTATTAAACTACTTATCAACTGAAACCCATTAATTTCTCTGTTCCCTGTCTCTTATGAAGCTTACCTCAAGAGAGTTTGAGTCTTCTTTATCCAAATCTGGGAAAATGCCAGAGAAAGCAATTGGCATCACTATTTTTTCAAGTGGAGTTGATCCCAGGATGCTATTATTTATTCAGAGCTCGATGAGGTGAGAATGGTCCGACCACACATATTCCCAACTCTAACTGAAACTGTATGTGAATAAAGGCTTTCAATGTACAGTGGGACAAAGATTGAAAAGTACAATGGGGGCACCTTCACATAACAGCCATTCACAGGCGAGCAGAGAGTTCAAAGAACGTACTGGAAAGAGTGTGCACAACACTAATTCATGCATAGAACCATAATCATTTTAATTTTAGAGCCAAAATACCGGTCCTGTTTACCAGGGTTTATAACCTTGTCCCAAGGCACTTTTTAAATCTTCAAAAATGAGAGATACACCTGTATTAATGTTTGTCATTTATGGCAAAAAGATCAAAGAATGAAAGCCAACTTTTGGGTCTGTTTTTTTTCAGTCTTTTTCTATGGGGCAATGAGTTTTCTTACATGTCCTCATAAGCACTGGATGTAATGTTAACATAACTATCCACAACAAGTGTACAGTAACAAAGTGAAATGACAGATATCTCTCTTTAAAGATGCAACAAAGGTATTTGATTATTCTTCAGGGCTACTTCTGGTGGTAAACTCTGTGTGGAGTACTACTAAATAAACTAATTCCTAATATAGAGGTACATGAAATAACTTTTTCACATTTCCTCTCTCATTTGTTCAAGGGGATTTGGAAGACTTCTGAGTCATGAGCGCTCAGTCTAAGGTACTGTAAGAAACCGAGCCCTGTCATCCTGTGTGCCATCACTACTTTAATGTGGAAAAAGTTTTGTGGGACGTTTCACTTAAATGTGGTAGATCTATTGATTTACCTACGCAGCAGCCCTCCTGTCATAATGCCAGTTTGATATTGTTTGGCATGATACTTGTCTATGAGTGTATTGTGTACATTGTCTAGTCCAGCCTGGCATTGTGGGCCCTGTTGCTTTGGTGATTAGCTGTAAACAGCACATTCTTGCTGCAATGGACTGATCATGTGATCCACAGTGACTATAATTAAAAATGTAATAGGGATGGTTTTCTTTAGCTCTATGAAAATATTTGAATGCAGAAAAATAAAACATCACAGGGCATGAAACAGAACACATCCTAACAGAGATATTACACAACCACATATGTCTATGATTCTCGGTCACTAAAATTACTCCACTGATGACCATCGGCTGGTAATGGAGTGAGCTGGCTTCATACAAGTACTCTGCATTTTTTATTTTATGTCAAGTGTCATTCAAACACAAAGAGCCATCAAGTATTCCTGCTCTTTCCTGTCCTTCATCTGGTTCATCCAATAACTCAGCTTTGAAAAGACGAGTGGGTATTCATTTATGTTTAACAGATCTAATGTTTAACAAATGCAAAATTCATTCCATCAAACTGGTAACCAACAGGTAGTGTAAAATGTCTTTGAAAACATATCCACAAACATCATAGAAAACACAAGTTGTTTTCAGTGCAGTCATATCAGGTAGTATTCTTCTAAGCATTATGCTTATCCTTAACCTTAACCTCTTGAGACCTGGCATCCACATATGCAGACATTACATTTATGCCTCTTAGATCCATGATACTTCAGTCTCTTAAACTTTGACCTGTTAGCCACATTTAGGGACACTGCTCACATCATCTTGTGGTAGTTTTACAACATTACACCTATTTCAGTGGAAAAAAATGTGTAGATATGAACAATAACATTTACAACTAAAAACAAATAGCTAACTAATAACACTAAAACACAACTTCCTATACAAGGACCAACCTAAGTTTTTATACCCATCAGGTCTTATTTATGCCAAATGGTAAGGAGAAATATAAAAGATACACTGGACAAAAACTTTGGTCTCAAGAGGTTAAAGATGTTGCTTTTGTCATCTCAGCTACAACTGTTTTTTTTTTCTGTTTTCTTTACCAAGCTTATTATTTAGAATCATAAAAAAACGTGATTGACTTGATCAAAACACACAGTGCTCCTTTTCTTTTATCAGTTACATGTTGTTGTTTTTTGGTTTGTTTGTTTGCTTAGGCTTTTTTTTTATCACAAGGACATCTGATTTTCTTTTTTTTTCTTCAGTGTGTTTGCACTATCATGTATTTTTAAAAAAAGCAACAACCACAACATCAACAATAACAACACTAATTAATTGGTTCAGGACTTGTTTTAAAAAATCTTTTATTAGTTGCACATGAAACCAATGCAGGCCAACTTTCACTGAATCTTAAGAGGGGATGGGAATAGTTAATTAATTAATTATTTGTTGATTCATTTATTTCATTTATTTATTACATAACTCTTAAAAGAAACTGAAAAATATAGTTACTTGTGGTGATATATGTTTGATAAGTATTAATATCTCACGGAATACACCTATTACATTCAACATCAGAAGACAAAAAATGTTTATTAATCAATATTACACTATATTTTATTTTCTTAAAAGCGGAAAATTGGCTGTAAGTTTTTCGATCAGCTGATTATTTCTTCCAACAGTTTACGTGCATGGTGGTTTTCATTCATCTTCGTTTATCCCGTGAATGGAAAAAAAATGCACCCCATGCGCATCTTTTCAAGTCCCCATTAAAAAGAAGTACGTCTATATAGTGACAGGAGAAACGATACTTGTTAAAAGATATATGAGTTATTCAGTTTTCCTTGAAATTACGAATGAAATGTACCCGAAACAGTCAAATCCCTAGCACATGCGACAGTAGTTTGCTGTAACAACTACCCCTCTCAGGATCAGAGAAAAGTCGTGCAGAAGGGTGTTTCAGAAATTAAGCTCCATCAAACAAGCTCTGTAACCGAAGAGAAACGTTTGGAAACCCACATTTGAATTAAATTTCAGTGTTTAATTCAGTAACAGTAAGAGTATTTTTCATATATGCTTTGCCAACTAATTTGAGGCTTGTATTGCATAGTTTAAATCTTTCTAAATTTAACATCCCTCCTAAGTAGTACGTGTAATGGTTTGGTCCGTGAGGTTACCGGAAGTTGTTTGAGCTGCCATGTTTGGTTGCTTTGTTGTAGGCTTCTACTTGGTTTCCTACAGAATTACTAAGTGTGGAAATGGAGCCGAGCTGGAGTACGTTTCTTTTTCAAGTAAGTTCACTCTTGCGGGGGGAAACCTGGAGGGCTCGTAAAACAACCGTAAAAATATAACCACGAGATGTTTAAGCGGCAAAAACAAATTTTAAACGAGTAGTGCCAAGATCAAGTAACCAAGCAAAACAATGGTATATGAATCCAGGCGTCCAGCTGTGAAGCTTGGGAATGACGCTAGAACAAAAAATCAATTCTCGTCAACGTATGTTTGGAAAAAATGGCATGTTTTCTCTCGGTATCAATATTTAGATAATAGATGTTGGATAACTCGACAGCTTTGGCGATTTTTCAAGTTTGTTTGCCAAGTCGATCCTGCAAAACATGCGGGATCATTTGAAGTGAGGCAGGAGACGCCACTGCACCGTTACAACAGACAGACCTGTTTTTCGCTGTGATTGAGGGCTTTGATCGGACGCCATGAGATAATGAGATGAGGGTTTTCATTGTAAAGCGTGTTAATGCACCATTTTTTCCCTCAAAATTAAAAAATGACAGCGAGTTTGGATAAGTATCTACTTATCTTATCAACTGCTGAGATTTACAAACGGCCGTTCTCAAGTCCGCGGTGAACTTTCCGCTCGCCTCAGCCGGTGTTCTGTCGAGTTGTGCTGCTTTGTCAAAACGCTACCGTAGCGCGGATCGATAGCAGAGGCTATCAATTTTCGCTGTTTATGTATGGTTTGTTCGGTTCAAAACAGAGGCTACCCGGCCGTAAATGAAAGGAAAGTACATCTTGCCACTCAATTAAGAAACTTTTTTTTTTTTTCAAGATTTCAGGGCGACCTTTTTAAATACACTTGCATCGTCTCTGGAATATTTTCCCGAGTACTTAATCACCGACCACCACACGACCGCTCACTCCATTTGCATTGTCAGCGTGCGAGTAATGTGTTTTGACACCGTATTACAATCACCTTATTGAATTTTCCAGAGAAGCGTAGCTATAGATTACTATGCTCCATAAAATAATGCCCCGGTGGTGTCAAGCGCCCAGAATTGTGCCTTAGCGCAGGCGCGGAGCTGCTTCGTTGCACATCTCGCTAGGCAGCACTTCTCGACAGAACACCGGTTCGACAGTAACTAGCCAAGTTAGCTAACGATGTTTATCAAACTCGCTGGCTAATTCAGCTTAATTTGGGCGAGGCTCCTGTAATAAGCTTGCAAAGCGAATGTTACACGACTCCGTAAACGTGGCTGTAATATTACAGCCCTTTGTTTATTAACTAGCTATTAATTCTGGAGGACCGCGGCGGAAAGGAATTCAAACTATGCACACAACAACATCAGCTAATACTAGCAACCAAGAAGCTGATTTGAAATTAGCAACGACATTACGCAATGTGTAAATCCATTTTCAGCCAGAAAGTGAGTGCTGCAGTCAGGAGTGATATCTGACACGGTTTAGTGGTTTGCACTGTTCTAAGATGGAAGGCTATTGTTCATTGAAATGAATGAAATGTTTTATTCCCCTGGCCCTCTGAGCCTCAAAGACTCAGTGCTCAACAGAAAAAGTGAAGTTTTCAGGGAGAGAATATGTGTGAAACCATGAAAGTGTTGCACTTTCTCCGTCTGTTTGACACGAAAGTTCTTGTTAAGCCTATTTCCTCAGAAGAACTTTACCTTCCTGCTTTGGTGTTTTCCTCAAGTCGTAACACATTTTTCCTGTACAGCATCTATCAAGTAAAACCTCAGTATGAGACAGTGGGTGTGACACACTCTTCACTGAGAGAACTTCCTCAATGAAATATGCAGCTGCACAGTCTCTTACACTTTCATTCATAAAATGCTTTAAAAACTCATTTCACATTTACAGACGTATTGAACCAAATAGTACGACACATGAGAGCAAACAAGCTGATTTGCGTATTAATACTGAGGTGACGTGCTTATTTTATACATTTACTCTGAAGGAAAGCTTATTAAGTGTGTTTTGCTTGTTTCAAGCATGTATTATACACACATCTTCAAAGTGATGTATGCAACCCTGTCGTGCTACACTGCAGAAGATCTCCAGAGGAGGAGTATCTTCTGCGAAATGGAAAGATTTAACTACCAGATGAGCGCCGGATTACTTTGATTCTTCACAGACCATTTTAAATCATAAAAAAGATGCTTCTCTATGTACAAGCCAATATTAACACTACTTTTATGGAGTCTTTCAACATTAGTGCATGACTAAGCAAGAGCTGTAAAAAATAAGAATATTACTCTGCGGGATGCTTTATCGTATTTGTTTTTAACCATGTGCTCATTCCAGCTTTTGGCATACGTCACCTGTTTTGCAGTATCAGTAATATTTATCTCTGCTGTCACGCTGATTACTTACTCACATCTTTGAGCTATTTCTTCCTGAGGCAGATGGACAGTGTGGTGTGTTGTTGAGTGTTTGGCACCCAGCCAGAAGTTCTGCATGTATTATGTACCTCGCACTGTTACTGTGTTGATCTCATGTAAATCTGAGTGCAGTGCAGTTTGAATTTCAGTCAACAACAAGCCACAAACTAAATATCTGCAGTGTTTTGGGGGGTCTGTAATGTGTTTCTTTTCTCTAAAAATTGGTGTTTTATTATATTTAACTGAAAGATGATGATTAGCATATTTTTGTTTTGATACTTCTCAGGCGTCTGAAATCTGTATTGTTGTGCAAATGAGCTTGAAAATTACCATAAGTGCAGCTGTAACTCATATTTTCAATATAAGTAAGATACTTTAGAAAGAGAGAAAAGAAGTACTCATCACCCTGCTTAAAGATACCCAGCTAATGTGTTTCTTTGTGACTTCTTTGCCTCTGGATGCGAGATCATGCAACAGTTGTACCATTAGAAAAAGAAATAAAAACAGAACGGTATCACCGTAAAGTGAGAGAGCCATGACGCAGACCCTGTGTGCCTGAAACTCTGCTCCAACTTTCTGGTGACGCTTTGAGTAACCAGTCAAACAACTGTCAAAAAACGGAACATTTCATCGACCATCTTTGATTCCAAGTAGGGCTGAACAATTTGCAAAAATAATCTAATTCAGATAATTTCTCCCTATATTGCAATTGCAGTTTGTTGTGCAATTATTTTTGGGTTCCCCATCTTATGTGTTGCTGGAAAACATTGGCAATATTAACTTCTGTGCACGCAATATTAATTTAGCTACTTGTGACTGCTTTTTTGCCCATTTTAGTCACCTTTCATTCATAGGTTTATTTTGCTTTTGGAGCATTTTTTGCTACTCTTTGACTAAATTCCCTTTTTTGCCCCTTTCCACCCATTTTTGTTGTTCTGTGACCATTCTTGCCACCTTAAACTTATTTTTATTGCTACTCCTGGCCACTTCTTCTTTGGCCCTTTTCACAGACAAAACAATTTGGCTCTTTAGTTGAGTAACACTGGTGTAGAGCACAAAACTAGAATGACAGCCAAACTAATGAGAAACCCCACTGAAATGAATTTTACTCCATCATTGATTTTTAATTGTGTCAGTGAGCACATGGTGGATGTATGTCCAGACATTTCAGACCAGACTATTTTTCTCTCTCCACCCTCTTCAGGAAAAAATATTCCGATCTGGTGATTGGGAAGAATGTAGATGTTCACTTACAAGTCACTAACTACATTCGGCAAAAATGTTTTGATTTGTTTCTGGGGTATACATATTTTTTAAAAAGTAATAATAAAAATAATAGATAATAAAAAAATAATAATATCTGTCTTTTACTGTAGGCTTGAAACAGATAAATATATTTTAGATATTCTGTCTTAATGTTGTCAAAGAAATTCTGGTTTCATATTGAAAAAAATCCTTATTCCACATTTAAAAGGTATTTAACAAAAGGTAGACATGATTGTAACAGGTGAAACAATTTCCCGAACCGTGACTCAGACGTGTCCAGATGAGTCAGCATGTACAATAGAGCTCTCAAACCAGCTCACCTAAATGGAATGCAGCCTGTATTTATGTCGCTCATTAAACAAGTGCATAATTTCCTGCCATAATGAGGGAATTTCCTGCTTTGAACAAAGACGTCAGTTTTGTAGTAATAATGCCGTTTTAACTAACACTGGTCAGTAATATTAGAATGTCATTGGAATGACACTTCCAGACACCACTGGCCACATTTGTACTTTTGAATTTGGGATTTTACTGCAGAGATTTTGCTTGAAGAGGACATTTTTTTGGGTTACTGTTCTAAAGTTAGTTGCCTGATGTTTGAATTTCCAGTTTATACCTGTAGTTTAGATTTTACCGCAGTGAGGTGATTCTTGGTTATGACAGAAATAAAATTCTTTGAATCATTCTCACAGAATACAGACTTTACAAGGATTGTGAACTGTTATAGCTTTACAAACACTGTTCACAAGTTGTAGCGCTTGTGTTGCCAGCTGTCTGCTCACCTGCAATACTGTGCTACTGTGCTCAGCACTGAATGTGTTTTAAACTATGGAAACTTAAGTCTCATCCTAAACTAAGTATAGCATTATAACAGTGTATGTGGGGGATCAATATGAGGTAAAACGCTGCATGTTAGATTGAAAAATGGCTGCCCACTTTCCAAACTTAAGCTACTGGTGAGGTTGAATTCCCTCTGTGCCTATATTTCAGACTGGCTTGAATAAAGATGAGCATGTTTCATGACAGCTGTGTAAAAAAACCCTGTATCTTCTGGACTGTTCTGTATGAAAGATTGATTGCAAGTCATCTGTTGGTTTCATACAACATGTTTCTTTCTTTGCTACCAAGTGTTTTTCCTCCTCAAAGCAGAGCCTCGTTGTAAAATCCCAGCTGTTGCCCAGGTTTTAAGTGTTTGCAGTGCTCTTGAAAAAAAACGTCATCCATCGATGTTAAACTGCATAACGACACTGCTGCTCTGGACATGCTTTTGTTTCTTGACGTATCCGTTTGATGTGCGTTTTCATTTAAAGTGCCATCACATTGAGATGATTTGGCTCATTTATTTGAGTGTTTTAACATCTTAAACAAACGATAAATTAGTCGTGACAGCCTCTCAGCATGTACAAGACGTTGATGTTTTGAACAATCCTCAAGAACATTTTGCTCTCTTCTGAATAAGTGCCTAAAATCTTGCCTCCTACATCATCAACAAGCAAGGCATTGATTTTCTGCTACATTTCTACAATTTTCTATGTATTATAGAATCCATAAGGATAATAAACATCCCGAGGTCATGTTTTGGAAGAACTTTTCCAACTATGCAAAGACTGAGAGTTCCTGCCAAAAACTTAAGAACTTGTAAACAAGAGGAAAAAACAACAGAGCAAACTTGCGGTTCAGATAAACACATCGTCATTTTGAAGTTTTGTTGTCTTCTGTTATGATCTCTTTCTCCTCTTCTCCTCATTCTCTGTTATTAATTAGACTATAGATTTTTGGCGAGCAGCTGTACAGAGCGTTTCAAAAGATTTCAGAAAAGACAGTTTCTAATCTGACTCAGGCTGTGAGCTCAGTTCAAGTCTACAGTGGCCCGTGGAGCCATCGGGACACTCCCTCCATTTTGATGTTATTTATGAGAGAGCAGCCCCAGTTGTCAGAGCGCATTTGTGTCAAAATGGTCAGAGCTGCATGAAGGCACAGCAGCTTACAGGCTCTGCACCTCTGTGTCGAAGCAGGCCGTCTGCAGCGGCTATGTCTGCCGTTCACAGGCTTTACAAAGAGGGTTCCCGGCTGATACCCCCCCCCCTCCCTCCCCATCCCTCCACAACCAACCCAAACAGAAAGCCCCCCTCCTAAACCCTTGTTGTGCCAGCGGACTGGCATGATGATGACTAATCCTGGAAGGTGGCAAGTGTGAGCAGGTGCTTAGACAAATGGATGGGTGGGCTTGGTGGCATTTTCTACCGAGTTCCCAGGTCCCATTGCGTACGAGGGAATGACGTTGAGTTTGGTTGAGCAGTGTGTGGATAAACAATGTCCCCGTCTCATGAATAGATGAGCCAAATCAATGAAGATGAGCATACAAAGCTCCCCTGCTGAGGCATCACTGCTCAGATTTGTGTCTCTCACAATAGGCTAGATGACATAAGGAGGACATTGTGTGGTTCATTTTTCTTCTCCGTCCGCTACCTCCTCTTTTGCTACTCCTTTCTGGGCCGGCCCTCTGCGATGGATGATTGAACCTCAAAGGGAAAGGTCAAGCATTTCACCTTGCCCTTTCTTGCTTGTAGTTGACAACACGGCTGTCTTGACTGCGTCCATTTACCAAAACAACAGTGTAGGCTGTGTTATATTTCTGTCTGATGTAGAAAACATGCTGGATTGAAGGGATATTACAGCAGAAAACATAATGACTGATAAGCTAAACTGGAATCATAGCGGTGTCTGAATTAACATCAAGAAATACATGTTGCACCTGTGATTCTGCAGCCAGTTGTGTTTGATTCAACTTTTTTTCAAAGCAAGAAGGTACGGTTGTCTCAAAGGAAAGTAAAAAAGAGTAGCGAGACTATGGACTGATTTCAGAACCTTTGTCTGGATTGAAATAGAGATGATTCAAAATGAGTTATTTCCCTGTGGTTAACACAGCATTTTAGATGCAAGCCAACTGACCAGTCTAAAATCAAGAGAAAGCTCAGAAATCAAATTTAATCTTTTATGTAAAAAATAGCGAAACTCAAGATCACAGATTCTGCAGGTAAAAAAGGTTGAATCAGTTTAGGGAGTGTGGCTAACATCAGCAGAGCTAGCACCCCCAACTTTTGATCCACAATTTCATCTCCACATGCCGTTTCGGTTGTAGAGGGCGTCACGTCAAACAGTTGCATAATGCAAGCAATTTTGTTAACATTTTCCAGATCAAAATTCTGCCAATATGTCACACTAAAAGATTCAATCACTCAAGCATTAAATCTTTGTGGTATTTACCACTTAGCAGAGCTACAGCCCTGGCTAGTAGCTGGTGGCTACTCTTGAGTTTCTCTACTCTTGAGCACAAAAGGGTTTTTAATGAGAGTATCAATACCTCACTATTTAGGCATTGTTTACGTTTTACCCAAAAACACGAAACACTGTGAAAAAATTATGTGCTTTCATGGAAACGCGGAAGTATGCATGCCAGGCCTGTAGTTGGTATTATAACTGTAGGAGCGGGAGACATGACAACTGTTTGGTGGCTGATTAGAGGTGCCCTGATCACTTGGAGTATATATTAAATGCTTCTTAGCTGATTGCAGAAATGGTGCAGTATATGCATATTTTGATTGCAGTCAGCAGATTCAGCTGTACAAGCACAACACGGTGTTGTTGTCTGGTTTGTGCATGGCCATACTTTATCACAAAGAAAGTGTGGTGGCCTCAGCACTTCAACTGAAAGCTACGACTCATCATTTACACGGCAATGGTGAAACAGTGTTTCTGAAAAAAATTCCACTCTCAAAAGTTTCTGTTTTTGGTCAAACAAAACATTGTTTTTGTGTACAGGAGAGGCCGATATGCAACAATACCTTTGCGTTTCATCCAAAAATGGTTGTCCTGTAAACAGCCCTTTAAAGAACTCCTTATTCTAGTGCAGCCTAGCAGAGGTGAAAATGCATCTGTCGAGAAACATTGACTTATAACTAAACAACCTTTAGCTGCTCAAAGTCTTTTATACTCAAAGAAGTTTATACTTCTGCGTTTCAATTACGCCATGGATCCGTTTTTCTGTTTGTGCACCCACACCAAACTGTCACTCAGCATAGAGACAATGTGAATAGCTAGCTCTACAAATACAGAAATGGCCTCACATCAGCAGTACATTCCTTCCCAAACAATTTACCCTCTCCATGCATACACTTTAGGCGTAAATTAGCGCAAATCTAGCACAATAGCTAACTAAGTCCCTTCTAACTGAGTTCAAAAGGAAAGCATGGTTACATTAACCGGGCCTCCATTTATTACATCCGCAGTGTAATTACATTCATGTTTGTTGACATGATAATTTAAATTCTGACACTATGAAATGTATTTTTACAAATACTCCAACTGTAATTTTGCAGTGTTCAGTGCAGCAGTTATATAACCTATTTTCTGCTGCATCGTTATCAGCAGCATTGAATTCACAGGGACTTTCTGTTTGTTTTTTGTTTTAGGTTTTCCAACCCCACTGAGAAACATGCTCAAGATAAATGCATTTCTAACTGGAACTGCCCAGTTATTGAGACAACTTGTCTCTCAAAATGTTTCTGTTTTTGGTCATGACTTGGAAAAGAGATACAGTTCTTGAAACAGTTTACTCCAAGAAGTAAACCCAGTCTGTCACTGGTTGTTCCTACTGCTAATTGCACTCGCCCATTTCACCCCCATTTGTGTTGTGGCAGCAGTCGGCATTTGTGTGCAACCACAAAACCCCAATAACACAATGTGGGAGGCCTTGTTGTTTGTCTGGTTTACTGACCTGTATTTCTCTATTGTGTGTGTGAGTGTTGCATGTGCTCTTGAACTCAGTTGCTTCTCTGAGTCTTTAACCGAGCACGACACTTGAGCAAACGGTCTGCTGTTCTGAGTTGCAGACTGTTTGTGCCTCTAATTTGGTGTGCTTGCTTTGCAGTAACACGATGAATCAGCACAGTCATGATGGGATCATTTTTCAGGCAGGACATTCCGAGTCTTTTGCATTAGTGGCAGGCTGCGTCAGCCTCGTTTATGACTGATTCAGGGCCCATTTTGTACCCTTTAAAATCTCACTAACTCTTGCTGCTGTCAGGGACTTCTAATTCATATGTGGACATTTTAGAACAAGTATGTGGGTTTATTTTTAAGACTACAACATCAAAAAATTAAGTATTTCATTTAAACTTTGTCTGACACTGACTGTTTTACTGTTTTGTGCTGTGTCAGTGTCTGAAACATTGTTATACATTTTTCCAGCCAAATATTTATTTTTGTGTGTTTGTTTTGACAGCAGGCCAATGAAGCCCTCCACCACCAGCACCAGGTGGCCCAGAACAGCCTGCTGCCACTTCTTAATGCGGGAGCTGAACAAGTTGACCAGAAGCCCATCCTGCCCATCCAAATAGACCAGAAGCCTCCTTCCAGTGCCGCCGATCTCCTCAAGGACAATGTGGCCAGTGGAGGAGGTGTACGGCCACCAGTGCCTGTTATAAAGAAGGAGCACAAAGGAAAAACACCTTTCGTTTGTGGCTACTGCAACAAGGCCTTCCGCGACAGCTACCACCTGCGGCGCCATGAGTCCAGCCACACTGGTATCAAAATGGTGTCACGGCCAAAGAAGACCGCCCAGACGGCCCCCACCATGGTACCCATGATCTCCACCATGTCCCGGGAGAACAACGGCAACCCTTCCTACATCTCTACAGTCGCTGGCATCCTCTCCACAGCAACCACCTCAGTGTCCTCCAGTATCATGACATCATCAGCGATGGGGAACGTGCAGCAGCAAAATGTGCCCAAGAAACCCGCCAAACCTGTCAAGAAGAACCACGGGTGCGAGATGTGCGGCAAGGCCTTCCGCGACGTCTATCACCTGAACCGTCACAAGCTGTCCCATTCGGACGAGAAGCCGTTTGAGTGCCCCATCTGCCAGCAACGCTTTAAAAGGAAGGACAGGATGACGTACCATGTCCGCTCTCACGACGGAGGAGTCCACAAGCCCTATGTCTGCTCAGTGTGTGGGAAAGGCTTCTCCAGGTATGGGCAGGTTTTTGTAGAGTTGCCTTTTTGATAAAGTTGAGTCCTGTATTTCAGTAGGTAACACTGCAATAAGCACACATTCAAAATCATGATTTCTCAATTTTCCTGACACTTATGAAAACTTCCGCTCAGACACTACGAATGAACAAATACAAACTGGAGGCAAAAGATGAAGGTTGAACACCCTTTTGTATTTCTTCTTTTTCTCTGCGTGCTGTCAGACCGACTGTTCAAAGAGAGTCAGGTCCTTTCTCAGCATTGGACAGCCTCTGAGGGCTAGCAATAGATTTCATGGGGAGATAATATTACCAGTTTCAGATGTCTTTGTATGTTCCCCATATAGCTCCGGAGGTGACAGAATAATTTGTTGTGTACCCTCCCAGAGCAAAAGCATTGGCGTGGTTTTAAACTTCCACTCATAAAGGTTTGTGCGTGTTTTGGGGCCTGTCTCATGAAGCCGGATTAACTTCTTGAAGACAGAATGAGCCTCAGTGTGGAGCAGGAATCTAAATAGCTCTATGTCCTGCGAGCACCAGGGAGTCCCTCAAATACTTTTTAGTTGTCAAATGGAAGGGAACAGATGTCTGATCTTTAAACCTTGTCTCTCCAAATGAAAGGCAAATTAGGAAATGTTTGCAACTCTTCTACATAGGGCTGGGCAATTAAAGGATAATATTTATCGTGATAGATATTATCAATAGAAAACACATTTGATAGAATGTTGGATAAGTTTGTTGAACTCAGTTACAAAGTAGTGAGGAAGAAAATCCAGATCCAGAACAACACCTGCCACTTTTAAGAAGTTTTCTTGGAATTAAGAATTACGCTGATCTGTTAACAAAACTATTTACTTGAGGATTATACACAAATATAGAACCTGCTGCTCTTCAAAAGACAATACCCTGATTAATTTTTGCTTTAGAAAGTAGAGAAATTTACATAAGTTTTTCTCAGAACACTCCTACTCTACCAATGAAAATCTCCTCTTTTTGGTGATATGGATTGATCATAATTCGTAGAAATTGACTACAGAGAGAGGGCAGCACACTGCATCGCCATAAATATTTGAAAAGTTGTTTGACTTTTACCTGAAAAAGGTTGAGTACAGTTTTCCCTGTTTGACTCCCTCCATTCTACCAACTGGAACCTCTGCTTGGCATAAATCCATCCGTTAATGAGCAAAGTAACATAACTTACCTGCAACAAGGTATGTGCTGACCAGCAGGGGCGTGTCCAGACTTTTTAGACTGGGGTGCCCCAACCAGGGCACTGATTTATGCAGCAGGAGGGCATGAATTATGTGAGCCCCGACTTCAATTAATAACATTTATATTTGCTTATTTTTATGTATCAATGATATAGGGTCACAGACTACAGATTTAAAATATGAAATTAATAATGATTTCACTTGGCCAATTTTGCCAAATCATACCGCACTAGTTGGACTGAATGAATAAATGTTGCATGTTTAAATGTGTATGTTTGCTACTAACTGTGGGGAATAAATAACACTGACAAGTGAAAAGCCTCTTCGAATAGTATTCATAATAAAAAATGTAAAATAGGATAATCTCACTTTAGTGTTTTTTCTCCTGACCCTAATTCTCAAAAGGGTTAAAAAACTAAATTAATTACTGTCTATGTCAACTGATGTGAGACAGGTAAATGGTGATACTTTTTCAGCCCAGCCCTGGACAGTTTTTAAAATTTCTTTATGCAATGAAGTTTCTGTAAACAGGAAGCATGCCTCCTAGATCTCTGTCATTACTGTGGTAGTGAACTCACAGTACTTGCTTTTTGCAATGGTTTCACTCAGAGGAAAAAAAAGAAAGTCTTCAGCTGTATACCTGTTTACATGAAAATTCAGAAAAAAATAGAACAATCATAACTTTATTGTTCCTCTTTTTGCAGCATATACACTCACAAAATGCCTTTTTTTGCGGTTGCTTATAGAATGACTTGAATGCAAATAATAGTTACTTAGCAGCACCACGATTACTCAGAGGAATTATTCTTCTGTGTGTTTAGCTTCCCCCAGCGGCTAAATTCTCCTATTATTTAAAGTTGTTCTAAGAACTTCAGATTTGTACTCATGCTGACCCCCTGCGCCATTTCAACCACATGTTTAAACAGTCGCACATGGGAGAGCACCAGTGGCAGAGGAGTATCCAGGGAGGGGGAGGCGTCACTTGTCACTTTGCGGTTCCCGCCAGCATGTCACAGATTCTCTTTCCCCTGGGAATGCAGTGAACCATGCTGTAATGTTCAGGTCAACACACTGACGATGTAGTAAACACATATTTTGTTAAAGATGGTCTCATTTTCATCCCCTCTCAGATGTTTCTACGCATACACTTAAAAATAGCAGACATATATAACACATGACGCCAAGTGGAGAGGTTATTGACAACATGAGAAGATTTGTGTTCTGCAGTACAACTTCAACAAAAACATCAGCAGTGTACTCGGGCCAAGTGGTAACATTAGCTCTGTGCTGTGCGGGGCAGTTTCAGGCATGCCTCCAACACAGTGACGTGGGGTAAGGATTCATCAGCACACTGGAAAGTGAGAATGGGGCCTGAATAACAGGGTACTGAGTCACTGCTACTTAGCCAAATACGTAGGCAAGCACTGTCTACAGTCTGCTCCTCTTCTCAGCGGGACAGAAAAAGAGAACAAGAAAAAAGGGGGGAAACTGATTATGGTTCACAGCACCAGTGAGGAGACTCCACTTGGCTCCTCACATTTCTACTTAAAAAAAAAATTCAACAGCATGAAGCCTTCCGGTTTCGGGAGCAGCTGCCAGTGCTATAGCTCTTACTCACTCCATTATGACACTTCTAACATGATTCAGCTCACAGCTTCAATAGAACTAACAAGCTGACAGGGGAGAAGCTGTGCCAAGACGAATTTGTGAATGCTGGAGTTTCACTGTAAAAGGTCAAGAGGCAAAGAACAGCTTTCGAGCCTCCACCGATAAGAAGTGAACAGCAGCTCGCACACTGCAACACTGGAATGTGTTGCATCAAGATACATTTTTGTTTAAGACTTTTGAAAGGTTAAGATACATCTTCAGTTAAAAAACATAATTCAAGTGTCAGTCATTTGTAAGTAATCACCTTCTATTGTCAGATCTGTTCTTGGGTTTGGCATTTGAAGTGTAAAAGCTTTGCTCTTGATATGGAAACAAGAGCTTGTTTGGAACAAAAAAACTTAACGCAAGAAACACATCTATGTTCACGGGAAGGAAGTCATTCATTCAAACTGCAAAACAGCATTGTGGTATCTCAGCTGTTATCTTGAAGAATTGCTTTTTCTCTCTCTGCATTAACAAAGTGGAATTAACTTTGCAGACTAAATAGTTGCCTCTTAATCCCCAGAGGAAGATGCTGCACAAACTCAGCTCCGATTCTTGATCTTACTGGAAATTCCCAGCAAGATTTACATCATCTTGCAGAGGCATTGTACTGAAAAGCGGCGCTTTCGTTTCATTTCATTCTAAGCTCTCGTAAAAAAAAAAAAAAAATGTCCAAACTTACCCCATCAATGTGGTCTGTTTTTGAAACTAGGTCAAACTTGTTCATGCACGATTGATCCTGCAGAATTAACCGCCATCGACTGAATTTTGGATTTTCTTGTGCTCATTATCAGGGCAGACAGAGCACGTCAATATCTTTCTGCACTTTTGCACTTGCAATTCACAGAAAGGGTTGTTTTGGCTATGTGCTGGTGCATTTACATGGATACATCTTGTTGAAGGATGTTAAAAAGAAAGTTTTAAACAAACTGCATCCAAGTGAGGATAAAAACCTCAAGTTGAAGCAAAAAATGTTGTTTCACGTAACTTTATTACATCATTTTACATCGCTATAGTTGATATCCAAAATGAAGAAATATCCTTGCATTGATGTGTCACGTATAAATCACAACATGGTCTTAGTCCTGTAATCAACAATGTTATTATCAGCAGAAAAGGTGTAGAAATCAAGGTATCATTCAGCAAATTTTAATGACTAATATTACAATCCAGGAAATGCTTGGTTTTCGAGATTTATCACTAATGCAGATTCCCAGACTTCCTGAGCTCCTTGTATCCTTTCTAAGGTACGATGTGATTGTTTTTTTTTCTTTTCATCCAGGCCGGACCACTTGAGCTGCCATGTGAAGCATGTGCATTCTTCAGAAAGACCATTTAAATGTCAAGTAACGGTGAGAGTCAATACTGTTCAGATTTTAATTCTTTATCATGCCATATTGGTGATTCTTCTCTTTTAACTCCACTGACCTTTGACCCCTTTTGCTGTCTGTCTACAGGCGTGTACCTCTGCTTTCGCCACCAAAGATAGACTGCGCTCCCACATGATCAGACATGAAGGCAAAGTCACCTGCAGCATCTGTGGGAAGATGCTGAGTGCGGCCTACATCACCAGCCATCTGAAGACACACGGACAGACCAACTTTAACTGTAACAAAGGTACGTTAAACTTCAACAGCACAAATCAACAACATTCAGGTGAATAGATACAGAATTCTTAAACCTCTCTCCTTGCCAAGAGGTTGATTTCAGGAAACACAACCTTAAGAAAACTTAAACACAATATTTAGGGCATCACTTCATTTAATAAAACATTTCACAGAGCACACAAATGTTTTAAAAATCATGTAAGGCATGTCATTAAACACATTTCACACCACCTAGTAGTGTGACAATTGGAAACATTGAACAATAAAAAGACACAACAAAGAGCAAATGTTTCTCAAAACATGAGGCGTCTCTGTAAAAACTCATCCATTTCTGACACAATAACATTTCACCGAAGCACAACAAGTTTTGGCAAAGAACACAAGAAGACAAAACATTTTAACCAAAGACAAACCTCCCACATAACACAGTGTTTTCAAAAAAAGAGAAACATTCCACTAAACACATCATTTCATGAGACACTAACTTTAAGAGACACATTTTACTAACCCAGAGCAGGATTAACCCTCTGAGACCCTGCGTCCACATATTTGGACATCACATTTCTGCCTCACAGACCTATGAGACTTCGTTAATTTTTTATCTTTGACCCATTATCCACACTTAGGATACTGCTCACATCATCTTGTGGTGATATTACAACGTTAAACCCATTTCAGTGAAATAAACAGTGTAGTTATGGATAATAACAACGATAACTAGAAACTAACAGCTAGATAATATCACTAAAAGTATAACTTCCTG
Organism: Thalassoma bifasciatum; assembly: GCA_008086565.1. Classification (NCBI taxonomy): domain Eukaryota; kingdom Metazoa; phylum Chordata; class Actinopteri; order Labriformes; family Labridae; genus Thalassoma; species Thalassoma bifasciatum. Next base: position 310,292 of record RPOG01000118.1, read on the forward strand.
ACAAAGACCAAGTGTTGTTATATTTATTAGGTCTTATTTCAGGGTTCCTACTCAACCTTAAAAAGTCTTAAATTCATGTACTTAAACCTAAGGCCTTCAAAAGTATTAAATTCATTGAAAAGTTGTAGTCTGGTCTTAAATAAATTACTCAACCGACTTAAATTTGTAAGGGCAGAATTTGTTGATGCTTTTTTTTGCGGGAAGGAGACTTAGAGTGGATACTGTCTTGAAAGCTGTGAATATAAATTTTTATCTGCATCCTGGGTCACTGTTTACATTTTTACCGACAGGCGTTAATCAGAGAGAATCACTTTATGTTCAATAAACAGAGAAAAAGTAAACTGGAATGACTTTTGCGGAGCAACACACGCTATCATTTGATAGTAACGCACCGGGGTCCCCAACTATCTACTTTATTTATGTGTTGTTTGGTCTTAAATTTCATTCAGAGTGGCATCAGAAAGGTCTTGAAAAGTCTTAAAGTTGACTTAATGAAACCTGCAGGTACCCTGTATTTATCCTAAATAGCGAGGAGAAATAAAAATGCACCCTGGAAAAAAACTTCCCAGGAGCATTATTGACAAAACCTAACTACACTTCATAAAACATGACACAACCTTTTTTCTACTTAAACAAGCTCTACATGCTGCAAAAGTCTCTTACAACAAGAAACTTTGTAGAATTCCCCTATTGGCAGTTCAGGCACCATTTGTCTTTTAGTATCTTGAAATCAGACTTTTTTCTAGACTTCTCTGGTGAGTGTTGCTCATTTTATCTCTGATTCTATCTATTTTCTAGATGGCAACGAAGTCTGCAACTCTGCCTCAGCTACACCTGTGACCATCTCCGCCCCCATCACCACAACTATGAACCGGGGCATCCAGAACAACCCTGTTACCATAGCGGCACAAATGAACATTAGCACCAACACAGTCAACATCACATCTCCAGTGAGCCTCCAGCACCCAGTCACCATCACTGGGCCCGTCAACATTGCCTCCGTCAACATCCCGGCCTCGGCACCCATGAATATCGCTCATCCGGTCGCAATAACCACCCCCATGCCTATGAATATGGCCGGGCCTATCAACATCGCCATGAGGCCTGTGGATAGCATGTCCTTCCTGTCCCAAGTCTTGCCTTCTTCCCCACCCTGGTAAAGAAAAAGAAGGAGAGAGAGCGAGCTGCGAACTGGCCAGAAAGAAAGGGAAAAATGAAGTGATACTAGAGACTCCTGTACTCATCATTTGCACCTCAACCCCAGGTCCCTGTACCAACGATTACTTCGCTCGACCCTGAAGTGACTGTTTGCATGAACTATGTGGCCGGTAGAAGCTCCTACAAGTCTCAGCTACGTCCCAGCTTCGAGTGGCTCACATGAGATGCAGAACACTTGAGTAGAAACCAAGTAGGATTTACCTTGAAATCAGGACAACAGTAAGACTTAGAGTAGTCAGTTAGAGCAATGAAACTGTGATTTGTATCATGACTAAAGAGAGGAGAGGAGAGAAGGACTCTGTAGGAAAAACACACCTGTGCTTTTACAAAAGGGAGATGAGAGATGGACTGAAGCAATAATAATGAATTGCTGTTTTTGATGTTTTACAGGTTCTCTCCCGAAGCCTCTGGGTGTTTCTTTGTATGTTGTTTTTTTTTTTAACTATAGCCTGCTAATCACTATTTAATGTAATAGGAAATGAGTCTAGTAAAAGGGACAGCAGCTTCCACTTGCATGGAAGGATATTTTTTCACAGTGCTATAGCTTTTTTTTCTTCTCTGATAGTAGGTATGCTCTTGAGGTACAGTAACTAACTTGTACAGTTGACATAGTAATGTATTTTCATGTCAGCATTTTAACTTTTTTGCTTTTGTCATTCAAGCGGATATCTTGACTATGTCTTCTTGAAAAAGATTTATTTGTAATATGTTTTCTACTTGGATGGAAACAGAGAAGTTTGTTTTTATTTTGCCTTTTGGTAGTGTTGATTTTTTTTTTTTTTTCCATGAAGTCAGAGTGGAGTGAGTCTTGCACTGAAAGCATATCCTACACACAGGTGAACAGCAGTATTATCAAAGATCAAATTGGAGTCTTAGGTGTTTTGGTTAGCATGCCTGCGCTTGAGGGCCATCTAGTGGCTGACCATGAAAAGGCCTGGCCTTGTAGTGAAGCTTTTTTCATGCTGTTCGTCATCATTAAGGTGACTACTTATTTTGTCTGACTCCTCTGTACACTGTTTCTTTTTGTATCATCTTATCTGTTATAGCCCCAAGATAATACTTAGGACCCCTCACTCAGGAAGACATTTAAAAGCCCATTTTCCATAAATTTAGACCCTATTTAAGTTTATTATATATATCATGTATTTTCTCCATATTCTTTTTTAGATTTATTATCATTTGGCATTAAAAGACTTGACCAGACTTACATCAGGGACTTGAAGTCCAGTAATTAGTTATTTTAAAACATAACCGTCCATTCAGAAATCATGTACTGTGCAATTGCATACATGCTGTACCTTTTTTACATTTCCTGAAGGTAAGTCTCGGGCTGCAAAGGAATGTTGCTTGGATCTGGATGAGTTTGAAATGCAAGTTTGTACCCATAAAAATAATGGGACAATATTGATGTTGCATGACCCCAAACACTGTAGCTGTTGAACATGAATTATTTTTCTAAGAATGCCATGTTAACTAAACAGTGTTGCAGCTCTTTGAGTTGATTCAGTTTATACTGAGAAATGCAATATGCATGTTTGTCATTTTCCCAAGTTTTGCTTTTAAACAAAATGTTAGTGTAGCTTTTTATTTTTTTTTATGTTCTTATGCATTTAAGTAGATACACTATGATAGCCTGTTTGCCAAATTTGATACAAAAATAATGTGATGAACTGAACATTTCATGTGGAATTAAACATCTCTTTATTTTTAAGGAAAAAAAATTGGAAATTCCAGGACCCTTGTGAAAGCAGTTGAATGTATATCTTTGTACAAAACTATTTTAGTTCCACGGATAAGGTAGTTACAGTAGATGTGAAAGATAAAATAATCTTTTTTATAAATCTTTTGTATTAGAACATTAACAATGGTAATTTTGTATATATGAGAGGCTAGGCTTTCTGATTAGCAGAAAGGTCAAACATTCCTACATTTTTTTAAATGTATGTTTGTCAAATTATTACATAAACATGCGCAATGTTATGTGCCTTTTATTTGGGTTGTCTAAATAAAAGAAAACTATCAAATGTGTTTTTTGTATTCAATAATATATGAAGCCAGCGTCACATAGAGGACATCACAAAGTACATGACAATTGTAGTCTCTAATTTGTACATGAGCGACGGTAAATTTTGCTAGCTTTACATTTCTGATGTATTTAAAGGCTGACACTTGGTGCTATAAGACAGCACCTGTTTAGTTTTATAAACCTACACTGTGTGAAACTATCACTGAAAGCTCGACAGCTGATGTCTGAAAATGTTAAATTTGGCCGTTACAGTTACAACCTACACTGGTATTTGTGATAACCAAGTGATGATGCCATTACACGTTTTTTAAAATAAAGAGAAATGGCGAGAGAACTGTTGATGTGAAGGTAGCAGATTTAAAAACTAAGAAAGCAAAGTCAATGTCGACAGGTTAAGAAGATTGACGTTACATGTGAATCAATGAAAACCTCAAGATTAGCGAGCCAAATATCCAAGTGTGGCTGAGACCTAAAAAAACTAAAACTTAAGGTATGTAAGTTTTGGACTCAGTTATCCAAATAGCCATTTTTTGAAAGTGAAACTATCAATTTATCAGCCCAGACAAATGCTCATATCACACAAATGTTATGTGATTCAAAACTTGGATAACAGCTAAGAACATAGAAACAAATCTGACCATGATGTCTCATAAATTTTCTTTGTAATATGATCTTTAAATTGTAAGGAGACTTTATGAACACTCTGAACTTCAGCCATTATAGAGGATCCCACAAGTTAAAATCAAACCAATGGAAATCTGTCTTGTCGTGCACAATCTCAACACATTCAGAGTCACCAAGATTGTACCATGAGCATCAAAAGTTTTGAGCTGACAGCATGTGCACTAAATGGGAGACAAACTGAACATTTTCATTTTTATTTCAAATAAAACTTGCTTTCCTCAACAGTCAAATGTGGCTGTCTCCCCCTCACCCCCTCTTCCTTTTAAATGCAGTACCTTGTTGTCCACCAGATGGTGTTATCCTTGCATATTTTATCGTGATGTGCCTTCTATGTTCTCTGCCTTCATTGGCCAACCTCTTCTAAAAGGAGATTTGTCTGAAGCGCAAGAATGTTAATTTAAAACACTGAGTATTATTGCATTTTATTACATTTTTACATGTCACATGGGGTGATTAAAGAAACTAAGATCACATGAATAAGAAGGAAAATCTCTCAATCACTTTCAGTTTTGCTGTGAAAAATTTCTGGTAAGGTAATTAATGCAGTGACAGCATTAAAAATATTTACTCTTCTGTTGTATTTATTTTTATCTCCCTGTTTTTCTTATCATTTTAAAACAATGTCACGGAGTTCAAGCATTGATCTATGGTAAAAGGTGACGTTGTTGATCTCAAGCGCAACAGTATTTTCTCTTGTCCACCCCCTTTTTTCCCACTGTTTACCAGCTGCATATATCAAGTCAAAATATTAAAGGTTGAGAGACTGTCTTGTCCTTTGAAAGGAAAAAGAACAACTCCCTGGGCTGTTCAGTGGGGTGGAGAGTTCAGATGGAGTTCACTAGAGTGCTATTCTGTTCTACATCCTGTTTTCATATTAATGCAATAATGTGGGCGATGAACAAATCACATCTTCCAAAGGCTTGAGGATTTTAATTATGACATTTCACAGTTGTTACATGTTACATTTTGAAAACTGAATTTTGTATGAGGATACACTGCACCTGGAAATCCAGCATGGAAGGTACAAAGAGAGAGACAGGAGAGAGATAAACAGCAAATATGTATATGAACCTGTCAAGAAAAATTATAAAAACCTCTTTTTGATAAAAAAAGAAAGAAAAGATGAGCTGAATCCAGTGTGATAAGGTATGTTAAATAATCATGCTAAACCAAAAACAAAATTACAGATACCAGAATATTGTGATATTATGAGATACTTTTATTCCATACCATACAAAAATTGTTTGACAAAGCTTTTGCTTTGCACTTGGGATCCTCTCATATTGACAAAATGTTCACGGATATAAACTTGTGGTTGATACAGATATTTGAGGCCTTGTGAGGTGTGTAATATAAATCTTTATATGGTCCTAAACACATAGTTCCTCTTAATTCCCCCACAATGGGGTGAAGCATCATGGGTGTCGTCATGATTTATTAAGTTGGGATTTTCTCGACCCACAATGACCAAACACTGTCCTGGTTACTCAGGGGAACATTGACGCAGATTGAAACCATGTGCAGGGCTTGATTATTCAAATGACCTTTATTAAGAACAAAATTACTGTTCTGAAACGCAGCATTTGTTTCAGAAAATATGATTCCAAACAATAATCACAAACAACTTTTGAAGTGAAAAAGTGTTGTTTGGTGGCTCAAGGGACTTTTCCTTGTGTGCAAACTGTTGACTTATTAATCATACATGTTATGACCTTTAAATGTTTTTCTTTCTTTTTTTAAATGAGACTACAACACTGATGAAACACCCTCCCACAACATCAGTTTGCTGTAAACAATACTCCAGGGTGATGTGTCAAAACAGGCACAGTTCCTAACAGTAAAGAAAATCTGTTTTGTCGTGTATGTCTTGTTGGATGTCAGATGTGGTGAATTTCTTCCTTTTTTGTTCAAATTTCACTGAATTCAAGTGAAATGTTTGAGGAAGAATTTGGTGAAAAAAATTCATTCAGTGTTGGTATGAACTGGGGTCAATGACGTGACGCCCTTTTTTTGTGTCCGAGTGCAATATTTCCTTCCATCATGAATTGAGTATTTCATCACATGTATTTCTTTATTCTATGAAACCTGTGTTATTTGAACACATCTTTAAACTATTGAAATATACCATGTTTTTTTGTGTTTTGGTTCCTCAAACTCCCAAAATGTCCGGTGGTGCAACCGTCCTGACAAGTATCCATAGTAATTAAACTCTAAAAATTGAATGTCAGTTATTGTAAATGGAAATTAAAAATACAGTGGCATTATTTTATGCTTGAACCTGTTTAAATAAAACATTCTTTGCAAATAAAAAGAATTTTAAAGCTGTTGAGAAATTTCAAAAACTTTTGTCCGGTAATTTTCACCTTGTCAAATGTCAGGGTGGTGCAACCGTAACATTAGACTTTTATTTCAAAGTGAAGAGAATAAAACAGGAAACAGGAAACTGCATCAGCCAGAGGAGCCCAAATGACATTTGTGACCAAGTGAAAAAGTTTGTAGATTTCTCTGAAATACTGATAAAAAAGGGTTTTTTCAGTTCATTGGTGACTGGAACAATTTCCATGTCAGGTGGTACAACCAATGTAATAATGCGAAATGTTATTTTAACATCAAATTATTTATCTTATTCACAAATAAAAGAAATGAAACACACAAAATAAAAATGTATGAGTCACTACAGAAACTTGAGAGATACTTGCCAATAATTTCACACAGAAAAAATAACAGGAACATATAAATATATTTTCATATATTTGGTTGCGCTACCTGACATTTTTGGGTGCTCAAATTAAAAATACTAAAAAATAATGAACCTTAAATTTTTGAAATGTTGTTCAACTACTGAAATCTGTTAGAAATCATAATTCTTCTCTCAGAAATATGTTTTTATCCATTTTCAAAGAACTTTTCAAAAATACGTTTTTAGACCCTCTTTTTGTCATTGACCCACTGGTTGTTTTAGGTGACACATCTCATGAAGCTTCCCCTGAACTGGGGGCCTGGTCCAGATCAAACCTGCAGCACCTTTCCTGTTTCTCCCAAATCTGGCCATGTTTCCTGCTCCATGTTTGGTCACATGTTATTTAATTAATGGCACTGGAAAATAACCTTAAAGGTATTTCATCAACGTCACATGGTTGCATTTGTGTTTTTGTTCCACTGTGAAAACACAGAAGATGCAGAGTTAGAAAAAAACACCCACAAACACAAATTTACATTGATAGATAATGAAATAAATCTGGAAAACATGTCTTACAAACTTTGATAAACCGATAAGTTTTGTGTATTGTGTCCATGTGTATCAGTAAGAATGAGCAAGAATAGAAATAAAGAACACCATTTAAAAGTATTTGATCACGTCTATTGTTGTTATACAAAATATGGAAATTTTTTGTGGGTTTTGATTCTGCCATTGAATTGGTCAACTGAGAAGATGAGAGCAAATACACCAAAAAAACACTAAGCAGGTGTTTTTGTCTTATTTTCAGTACAAAAATAACAGTTGTATCAGACTTGACATGTACATTGACAAGTCCAGGAAATGTCTTAAATGCTTGTAAAGACTAAAATGATATACCAGTGGGTTTGGAAGAATAATTTTATGTAGTTCCTTGAATGAAAACATTTTCATTTCCAGAAATTTTACTTTCAATTTTTTTCTCAGTTTGCAAATTTTCTTAAACAATTCAAGTGTCATTTTTCTCTTTGGATGTCTTGAGTTGAGACACTGTCGGGTAAATGTGGCTCATATTTAAAAAAGAAAAGAAAATACAAAGTTGAAATTTCCATTCTGGGATTAATAAAGGATTTTTTTTTTTTTCATTTTCATAAAGTCAAATGGTACAATTTTATCGAATCATCAAACTTATGTATGCAAACGAGTGAGCCTTATCAATTGTTATTGTAGTCTGTGGAACAAAGGTCATGTGTCTAAAATGCTCTTGTCCGGTTCTTAGCCTCCCCACATCTAAAGGGATAGCTCCTTGAAATCCTGGCCAGCAAACAAGATGGAATCAGACTCCTCACAATCTAATTTAATCCCAAGTCATGAGCTCTGTGCTACGTGTGTTGTCTCGGCTGTCCAATAGAAAAACAGTTTAAAGGGCTTAAGTGAGCGTCAGGCAGGGAAAGGATCCTGCTATCCTCAGCTAAGGGAGTCCCGTTAGCAGGCTGCCAAGTGCCTACCTGAACACTTCTCTGAACACTCTCTTTTCACACATTGCAGGGATCTTTTGGATTGTCTATAGATCAAGTTTTTTGCTACTGTTAGATCAGACAGGGGTAACTGAACCCCTGGAAAAAACTGTGCCCAAAATGGACAACACAGAGAAGAGAGGAGCCAAATGGTGAGGCAATGATGTGTTTATTTACTAGATATGCTTGAGATAGTTTATAAAGTACTCTGCACTGTTTAAGTTCTCAGAAAGAATATGCACTTATCTTTTTATTGGCTTTCACATTTCATCTGAGGAATGATTAGGTGATTGCAAAATAACTCCTTCAGGAAGCCGTTGTGCAAATACAATAGGATGTGGTTCATACTATGTGTGAGAATGTGTTTTTGATGATGTTAGGCTTTGCTTTGCTGATAGATATCACTCTTTGGGTGTAGAATTTACCAACACTATTGGAAGCAGTTGTTTCTATCATATTGTACACAAAGTAAAAACAGATATACCTTACTTATCTGTTTTTATTTCTACTTGTGTTAAAAATGTAGACATTATGTTTTCCCTCAGCGATAGGTAGCAGTTTGATCAGAAAAGATCTGTAAAAAGGCAACTATGTAGTGCATGAACTGAATATCTGTTGAGGCTCTCCTCAGGCCTCACTGTTGCTGTAACTGTAACTTGATTTTTGAGTCAAGAGCTGAAATTTGGCAGTGAGTTCTGCTGGCATGTCACCATCAAATCTGTGCCGTTATTACAGAAAGTACTGGACCAACAACAACTGATAGTTTTGTTCTATTGTTATACAAGTGTTAGATGGACTTACAACTTTATGTTTCGTCAATGCCAAACTCCACCGTTAACTCACAGATAAGTCAACTGAAAACTGACATTGTGTACAAGCGGATCTCTCTTCACAAAGTTTTTGGTTTCCTTGTCTATCTTTTTTATCCCATAGTTTCTATACATTACCTTTTAGGATTTTGATATCAGGACTGAAGCACGCTTGGCCAGTGTACAGTTTCTCAAGTGATCAGAAAGACGAACAGACAGATAGACAGATGGAGAGGAGGAACACGCGGCACCACCAAAGTGACTCACGTTCAATTGTATAATCAGGGTATATTAAAAGAAGGAACATCACACCCTCGTTGCAGCATGAGCCATGTGGACTGTTGCTTCACGGTTGTTGAAGACCTGCACATTCCTCAAACCCTTAAGAACTGCACTGTCCTGATACAGAGGCAGATTATACACCTTGGTTTGGACGTTACAGTGAGCTCCGTCAGACTCTGTTTAGACTTGAAAAATTACTGTTCAAATCAAGGTATTTACATTAAAAGTTAAAGAGCCTGGACAGTAAATGGGGATGAAGTGTAATGAGTATGATTTGAATACATTCAGAGTAGTAACTGTGAGGATGACTTCAGAGGAGTAACATTGCTTACACTAATACAAACTTAAATAAGTATCAGGCGTCGTAACAAATACATCAGTGTGGAAACTGTACACTGTGCATTTCAGTGCAGACAATGTACACTCAACTACATGTATGAGGAATGACTACTATGTAGATATAGATTGTGTGAGGACGAGGTTGTACACAGATTGTACCTTTTGATAATAATACCTGTAAGTACCCCAAGTCTTTACATCATAACCTTAAATCTCTACGGTATTTCAACGTTGTGACATATCTTTTGGTACTCATATATGGGCTTTCTATTGAGTTGCAAGCCACTCTTCCATTCCAAGGCCTGTCCCAAAGCACGATTGTGTGAAGATGATTATTAGGGCCTAATCAAATTTTGTGAGTGAAACTAACTAGTGTTGGGCAGATTGATACAAAATATTGATGTATTGATACCAACATTGCATGAGTACAGTTACTTTGAAATATTAGTATTTGCATATTTCCTAAACACTATTATGTTACTATAATAGTTAATTTACCAGTAGTGCAAACTATCTGATGAAAATGATACATTTAAAGCTGGAATATAACAATCATTGATACCCATGAATATTCAAATTTTCTGTTTTACAACAGAGCAGAAAAATTAAGCACATGATTATTATCTGGTTGAAAAATTAGTTTCTGTCTTATACTTTCATTCATGACCAGAAACGTTAGTTTTGGTGGTTGTGTGTATTCTTGATTAATTTGACACACTCCTTTTCTTTGTAAAAAAGTATTGATATCTGTGTCAACACTGCAAATACGGGCCACATAATTACTTGATGTAGGATCAATGCCAAATTTTGCAGAATTGCACGAGAAAAATACATTTCAGAGGAGAGATTTTAAGTAAGGGATTCTTGACTTTCACCTTTGGGTTTGAATGTTGTCCCCAGTTTATTTTTAGAGCCATTTGCTTAAACAAGTCACATAATAGAAGGGAGAGTAGTATATTTATCCCCAATTCCTCACATCACCTCAGTGATGCAAATCCACACATACCTAATATAGCTTAATCATTTTATCTCATTGTACTTTTTAAATCTGCTTTGTTGTCCGTAAACAGGTCTAAAATTGGAATGCAGCCATCATTAATGTAATTAATTACACCTGTGCTTTTCTGTTATTGCTTTGTAAATAGTGCCTGAATACTTCCCTGAGATGATCCGTCTTAAGTGCATTTAAAAGTTATTTCATTACTGAGGTAATTGTCCCAAACAGTAATTGTGGCTGTTGCTTGTATTCGTCCGTGTTTGTGAGTGTGGGCACGAGAGTGGGGGGAGGATGTGTCCACGAAGAGCTGTTTCTGTAAGCCGTGTGGCGGACTCCATTTCCCAGAATGCACCGCGCTCCATGATGTTCCCAACAGCTGACAGACGGTGAAAGCCTCTGCCAGAGCTGTCGGTGGAAGAGAGTAACCTCTCGTCGCTAGCGTAGACGGACTGAAAATACAGGTCGAGTGTTAGTGCACTTTAGAGCGCTCTACGACCCGGGTTACAGCCGAGCATCTTGTTTTTAATGAAATTTAATTTTTCGTTAGCATCCTGACTTGTCCACATTGGGAGCTGGGGGACATTTGCTGTCAGCTAACTTCCACAATAGGTCGCTGCGTCGCTGGACTGCTGCATATGTTGTGTTCGAGGTTGACAGTTTGACTCCAGCCCTTCCAGCCGTGCCCAATGCTGAGGAATGGATAGAGTGACTGCTAACGGGGGGAAGATGGTCGAGAGTGATGAGCAGCCGGAGAGGGATAGTGGTGGTGGCGGCGGCAGCGGCAGCGGCAGCGGCGGTGGTGGTGGTGGTGGCGCAGCGATGGCCGCACTACATCAATGCGAACTCATCCAGAATATGATTGAAATCTCCATCTCCAGTTTACAGGGGCTACGGACCAAATGCGCCGCGTCCAACGACCTCACACAGCAAGAAATCCGCACTTTAGAGGTAATAATGAGCTTTGCAGATCTGCCTGAACACTGTCCTGCGATGGGAAGCTTTGTAGGCAAATTGCGGAGTCATGAAGCCCAAACACTATGTCCGCCTCTTAGACAGGCTGAAATTGGCTGTAAGCAAAGTGTCCTATCACTGAGTGCACATTTTGTCGCTTTTCATACAAAACTGGGTCGATGCATGCAGCTTAAGATGACTTAAAATGGTATTCAAGTCCCTTTCTGTGCTGGGAGCTTCATTTTGTCAGTGGAGATAGAAATGATTTTTGTGTGACCTCTTTCTCTAGGATGAAATATTAGTCAGGAGCCCCTTTGATAGTTCACATCACCACGCTGTGCAGCTGAATCCAGCCTGGCCTAATGGCACACATTCAATAATCTGATGCTGCTATTATTTATGTTCCCGTGTCCTGTTCTTTGTACAGGATTTCGTGTATGCACAGGGCATGCAGTGCAAATACAAAACGTAAATGTACGACGTGTTCCCTGTGTTTATCCGTCACCCAAACGTCAGCAGTCAGGCAGGGGTGGATGCACGCACTGTTCTCTCCTGCATCTGGATGCAGATTCAGTTCAGGCGTGCTGGGATGACTTGACATTGCTGTACGCAGGAGCCAGGGCTTTGTAGGGCCTCATCAGCATGCCCTACTATAGTAGAGGCAGTATTACAGAGAAGTCATGCCTGTGTGTGCGCATCAGTGAGGGATGCATGGAGTATTTGTCTCTTGAGATTGCACATTTTAAACTACTACTTTCAGGAGAACATTTGCACCTTTTTATGTTAAATAGAGCTTGTTTGAGAATCTGCATTGTACTATTTGAATTTCTGATACTCCTGTGTGCAAGGGTCTTTTCTATCCCAGGCTTTCATGTTTCCACCCATGGGATGTTTACAGGCACATATTGTTTTCGTGAAATTCTCAGCTGTGAGGCGACTGAAGGAATCGTGTCATGGAAAGACCAGCTTTCATGTTGTTATTAACAATGCCATGAGGGGACAACAGGCCCTACATCTGCTGAGGAGGCTGATGGGAAAAGGGGGCTGATCCTGTACATTTTGATAAGATAAAGTAGAGCAAACAATGGAAAAAAAAGCACAAGGTTACTGCCTACAATTTTTAACTTGTAGAAAGAAGATTAATGTGTCTTTGGTTTCGGCTCCAGACACGCAGACACTCATGAGATATGATAGATGATAAATGGGCTTTCTGCTTCATGGTTTATTTAACCATTATACCTTGGATAAAAGGAATCTTCACTCCTGATTGGTTAAAGGCTATCAATTATCCATGTCTGTTTTATGTCTGTATAACTGAACACCCCAGGAACAATTGTGCTGTTGCCCCTATAAACTAATGTTCCAGAAGCTCCAAGCATTTAGTTTCAGCCACACAGAGACACAATGAAGCCTGGCTCAACTGGTTTTCAAGTGACCTTCAGACTGGTCACTTTCCAATGAAGACAGCAGCTCTTAAACGCAAGATATACTGTGCCTGTAATCCTTCTATTGTCACATCATCAGCTCCAGCCAGGACAGGTTGTCTTACCTGTTAAAAAAGTCTATTTGAGAGGATAATATCAAAAAGGTATGGTGTGCATAGATGGGAGATATTACAGAGCAAGTGTGCTTTACAGAGCAGCTTTTCTCTCATTTTCAGAATATTAATGCCCACAAATAATGTTGAAGCTCTGTAAGTTGCTGGCAGGCATCAAGTGCAAGTTGGCAGAGTGCTGTGTGAGAACAAATTTTCACAGGCTCAAGTACAGAAGCCCAGTATTAAATGAAAAATTCAAAGTATTAACTGAAATAGAAACCAGAATAGAGCCGTCTGCGTATTTGGAGATGTGTGTTTTAACCCCAAACTGCTTTTTGAAGTAAGACTTGTACCGCTTTTGTACTCCTTGGCAAAACCATATTTAGTCAGACGTCATCTCAAACCTGGATTCCTGAAATAATTTTTGAAGTGAAATGTGAGTCCAGATTTATTCCCTGCTCTGATGCGTACTGTCCAGCGTACCGCATCACTGCAACAGGACGTGATCTGGCAGAGTACTTCCTGAGGTACGCTGTCATGCTCCGACATTGTTCTACATGACAATAGGCCAGCCGTGCCAGTCTCACATGTTTCTTGAGGGCCTTAAAAACTGATCTCAGGTCTTTTTCCTGTGGTCAGAGGCCATTTTCAAGGGGGATTCCTCAGAGTCAAAATCACAAATACTTGGTCTGGTTACTTCTGCTGTTGTTTATGTTCTACTGATGCTGATGGCCTCAAAATGTTGCATTTGACTTTCTGCTTTACAGTGCAGTTCAATGTGGTGCTAGATGAAATGTTTACACCTCTTTCACTCATGACAACTGAAAGAATCTCACTGTAGATTGTTGCAATTGACGGTGTGACAGCTCAAAACAAAACTAAGAGAAAATTCCCCTTGAAATGATGACGTACTGTCAGTCTCAGGATGTGTCAGCAGAACTGATGAAGTCTGCTATGATTTGTTTTGTTTTTACTTTGAGGATCTTTATCTGGGCTCAGGTGCATTTTGCTGATTTGGCAGTACAGTCCCCTTTTGTGATTTCAGTTCAGTAAATGCTGAACATTACGCTAAAATAATCTGATCGAGATTATTTTTCCCTGCAAATCAATTTATATTGTGATTATTTTTAGGTTCCCCATATTATGTGATCTTGTGTGTTGTTAAAGACTTAGACACTTTCAACACATTATGTATAGAGTGGACTATTCCAAGCCTTTATTTCTTGATTTGTTGATAATTGTGTCTTTGAGAAAACCCCAAAATTTAGTGTCTCAGAAAATTAATAAGATCAATAAAAAGGATATTTTAAACAGAAATATCACTACATACCATATTTGCTACACTTGACTGATTTAAGTCACCTCTCCTTCTTTTTTGCCACTTTTGGATCTTTTTTTTTTGCTACATTTGTCAAATTATCCTCCCAATTCACCTGCCAACATTTCTTTCCTTTTGACCATTTTTGCCAGTTTAAACAAATTTTCCTTGCACTTCTTGCTTATTTTTATTTATTTTTTTTGCCATTTTCACCACTTAGATTGTTGCTCTTGCAAAGAGTTTTCAAAAATGTGGCTCTTTTGTTGAGCAGGGTTAAGTAACACTTGTGTAGAGCACAAAACATCTGCAAAAAATTCTATCTGGTATTTGAACACATTTAAGGTTAAAGAAATATTGCACTGTCTACCATTAAAACGTTGCAATTTAATCCAATCTAAGATTAGTTGCCCGGCCCTGTTTATTTTCAATTATCATTTTTCCTTTCTCTGATTTTTCCTTTTAGTGTAACATTAACACAAACTAGAGAGAGAGATATGAGTCCTTTTGTTTTTTAATAATGACATTGAGTAGATGTTATATCTTCAAAGAATCTGTTCCAGCCAGTTCAGCATTCAAACTACAGGTCAAAGAAACCATGCAGGAAATACTCCTGAAAATGAAAGCTCAAGTGAATTAAACTTGTAAAATTATCCCATTACTGACTTTTGAAAAATATGACATTTTATCCTGATATTTTAGTAATGTACCCAAGCCTGCTCACTCTCCAGCTGCAGAGAACGAAATCAGCTTGTTAATTCTCTTCACTTAAAAAATTTTAAAAAACAAGCTTGAAATGTTAACATTATTGCTAGAGAGCTTGGTCTACATGTCTTGAAAAAAAAGTTAAGCTGGCAGTGCCTCAATCAGCAGTCTTACTTCCTATGTCTTTACTGGCACTCTGTTTTGAAACGACATTGCCAAAAGGGTACACTTTCACTTCTCACTTTAGCGTTTCTTGAGATTTCAGCGGCCACAGGCTGAAATTATTTCGAATCAGCAGATCATGGAGTTAGTCAGAGAATTTATGCTTGCTCTATACATTCTGGTTGTGGTATATTTCATCATTTCCTCGGACACTTTCAGGATATCCCAAAAATCTATGGTGTCAGGGCACTTCCCATCCCATTGATGAGGTCGTGATCTTCCTGATGTAGAAATCTCTTTGGCTCCATCTGATCACATGTAAACCCTTCTGCAGCAGAAGTAGCCCTAGGTGCTGGATGTCATTACCACTGAAGCTCTAAGCCACTTTAATTCATGTGATGAATTTGAGCAAAGCATGTGAGGTCAAAACAGTTGTCACACTTGTGGTGCAAATGCTCCCACATTGCACTGAAGTGCCATCGAGAGAGGCTCGAACTCGCTTTATACTCTCATCGAGAGAGCTTTATTATTCCACTTAAACTGTGTGTGTTTTTTCTGCTTTGCCAGTGAGAGGATAATGATACTAGCCTCTCAAATGGAGTGCTAACTGGTACTTCACTTTTCACATGTTAATCCCACTCAGTCTGGTCCCTGCCTCCCATGCCGCCCCCTAGATATTTCACAGTAACTCTTAATGTGTTTTGGGCTTTTCCACTCAGAAGGTCCAAAGAGTTTTGCTCATGAGCTGTTTTATATAATCTGAAACAAGTGTGAAATCTTGCCGGATATCTGTTCATGTCCCTAAATCCCCATACAAAGCACTTCACCATGCTATCTTTCTAATCACTGCACGCAGTAATGATCAGCAAACAGCAAAGCGTCACTCTGTTTTGTCTCCTCGCGGTGATGGAGAGAGTTTGCTGCGCGCTCGTGGTGCGAGCTGTTGTGGCTGCATCTATATTTAGACATCTTTCTTCCTACGCATTTTCAGGGTTGGTTGTTAAATAAGAAAATCAAATGACGCGCAAAGAGCCTGTGCAAGAGGGGAGAGCAGGGAGGAAAGGGGAGGGGAGAATCAAAGCCAATCCGCTGGGCCGCCTCTGATGACATGACAACTGCTGCATGTGTGCGTGTATGCATATGTGTATCTGTCGGAGGCCTCGGCGAAGAAGACAATAGAGAGTGTTGCTCACATGAAAATATAGAGGAAACCCAGCTGTGTAGCAATGCTGACCACATCTCTGTTTCCTTCTTGTATGGGTGGTGTAGTCAATAAGAATGATGTGGAAATTAGGCCTGTCGGACGGTGTGACAGGCCTTACGCTATTCTTAACTGGCTCAGGATGAGTTGCATTACATCCTGTAATTTTGAGGTTTGCTGTGCTTCTTTTGTGAAACAGTAGGCGGGTGGGGAGGGGGGGTGGGGGCTCTGTCACTAAATCATAAGGGCTTTAGCAAGATGTTTGCCATTTAGTGCTACAATTGCACTTGTCTGTAGCTCTCACACATAAACTAAGTTCCTTTTCATCTTTGTTTTTGAAAAATGGTGCTTTTGTACACATTATGGTGTATCTAACCTTACATTTGGAGTTTCTTCCTGGTTCATGTTTTGAAGTTGCACTATTAAATCAATATGGATGTTCTTTAGGGCTCCACAATATAGTGTTTCAGGATCGTCATGGCAATATGCACGTTTAATACTCATACCGCAAGTTTTGTCATATATCACAGTATATTTGAGCCTTGCAGTTAAGCCTAATTACATTCATAATAGTGCAAATTGAGCATCCATTTATATTTATCACATTATGTACAACAACTTGCACCTTCTCTGCACTCTGTCATCTCACCTGCCGTTATCAGGGTCAGGCAGAGTGATGTGCAGGGTGAGTGGTCGTTCCACTGAGAGAGAGAAAGCAGTGAATGTGAGTGGAGAATAGCAGGGATTTGTACAATCTGATAGTTCACTTATAGTTAATATCACGTGAAGTTTATTCAACACTTTCAGGGTTTAAGGCAGTGACTTCCAGATCTGTGTGTTCAGCTTTGTCATGTCAGAGTCTGTCAGCATCATTTCAGGGAAAGTCAGGGAAGAAGAGTGAAACAGTAAACTTTAAAAAAAGTTTCCCTATATTGTGTAGCCCTAATGTTATTTATTTTGCTCATTCCATACTGACAGCATTTTACGACAACAACAAAACCTGACAAATAAATTGTAAGCTTTGAGTACTTGCAGGTTTTTATATTAAAAAAAAGTTTATTTCAATTGAATTCACATCAAATTTACAAGATCTGACATAGGGCCTGTGTCCATGAATGATATTCTTCCAGTTTTTAGCACTTATTTTTTATACAAAATCAGTACAGAGGAGTGTTTTGCATGAGAGGCCTTGGTTTCCCATTTTTGGAGGGGAAACTGAGCAAACCTTTACTAATAGGGAAAAATATTGCAGGATTTCTATCAATCACTTCTCTATATTTTAATTAAAATTTCATTTAATAAAAATGATAGTAAAGCATATACACAGTGCAATTTTAAGTACCATTGGAAGTACCAGAAGTACCATGGGACATCTCTCATTACCAAGCACAAGCTAATGCCTCTGATAAGCCCTTTAACACTGAGAGGTTTGGGCAGTGTGTAAGGTTTTACAGTTTGGCTTGTTGTGCATTAAATATTAGCATTCTCTGACTTGAAGGCACGTGAATTTAGATTTCCCTGTCCTGAGTGAGGACCATGGCACCATAAGTCAGAACTTTGTATTTGTAATAAGCTTCAATGTCACACTTGCATCAATTCTGCCCTTCAGATCACGCCCTGACTATATGGATCATCACGCATTAATACTGTCCAACCAATCATTCACTCAACATGCTCTCATTTATAATGACAAGAAGAGTGCATTATAATGGTAATTGTAAGACAGGAATTAAGCAAAGAGAAAGAAAGAAAGAAAGAAAGAAAGAAAGAAAAATGCACTAATATAAGTGGAGTGCAGTTTAAAAACAGCCCCAAATGTGTGCTGTTCCTCATCATGTTTTGAAACTATCCTGTTAATAACTGAACTTAGTTTTGGTGTTTGCTGTACAATATTCCAGTTGCGGGCTGAAAGTTCTTTCTCCAATTTTAGTGTTCACTCTTGGATCTTCAAACCTTATTCAGTCACTTGAACAGTTTGAAAGTGACTAGTGGACACATTCAATAAAGCGGTGCGTTACAATGGCAGATGACCAAACAGAGCTTTAGGGATGAAAAGTGACCAGTCGTTACCAATCAGAAGTCACAACTAGCCATTAGCTTCCTTCAGCTTAGTTGTACCTGTGTAGTTAGGTAAACACAGTGGGAGGAGAGAAGAGGGAAAGTGCAGTTGAAAAAAAAAAAAAAACTCTGTTCTGGTTTGGTAAAAACTGTGTACTTTGTACAACAGGCAGAACATCAGAAATTGTAAATTTTAGCCAATATGTTCATTTTCAATATCAAACCATCTTACCCCACTGAGTTTATTTTTTTTCTTCTCCTTGCCGGCAAACTGGGAGCTCATTTTTTGTGTATTTCCCACAGCACATTTCACTCGGAGACATGTCAGACAGTGGATGACGTAAACTAGGCCAAGGTTCTGCTACGTGTGTGTGTGTTTGTGTGTGGTGTGTGGGCTGTGACTAACCTTGTACAACCTTACTATAGAGAGCTGGAGGCCATTCTATCTATTACCTCCTCAACACCCCCCACCTCCCCCTCTGCTTGCCCAGGGTAGGGGTCAACTTGCACTGGTGGTAACAATGATGGAGGAGGGGCAGTGGGCCATTGTCTGGGACTGTCAACTGTGTAGGCCCCCCACCCCAACCCCCCACCCTCTTTCTACCCCCAGCAGAAGTCCACGTGACCTGGCCTGTGTGTAACCAGGGCTCGCTGACCACATTGTGTTTTTTGTCTTTTGAAATTTTTCTCATTTTTTATGTGACTGTAGTCATGCAGTACTCTGTACACGACAGTTGCTTCAGCTCATTGCATTCAATATTGACAGAAGTCCGAAATTTATTCTTTTCTCCGTTTCTATATATATATATATAAATGATATATAATTAAATTTGACTAAAATTTTTCTTCAAGAATATGTAAAATGGTTTCTTATTTAACCTAAGTGTTCAAGGCCTGAATACAATTTTTTCCTAATTGTTTTTTTCATACATAACATTTTTGCATAACTAAACATTTGCATATTTTTTGTTTCTCTCTTATCCCTTTCCATCCAATTTTGCAGCTTGTGAATAACTGAATAATAAATGGACGTAGTGTCTGTCATGTTACCTAAAAACTGTCATGAAGCCTGACATGAACAGGAGCCGTGTTTGAAGTGTTGAACTTAACCTAGTTTGAGTTTGGATGAGGCAAAGTGGCTTCTTTGCTAACAGCTACTGTGCCTACCTTTCAGTCAAGTTAGCCATGCTCTTAAATGGACATAAATTGTAAGTTTAACGTGTAACTTAATTAGAGAGCCATGCAAAAATTCAACACCCACACTGCAAAGAAAAAATAAATAAATATAAGCAAGTGTTTATGTCTTAGTTTTAGTAGAAAATGTCTTTTAAAGACTTCACATGAGCCATATTTACCAGACCAGTTTGGAAAAATAATACTAATTGAGAAAAATAATTGAGATATAAAAAGTTAAAAACAATGTCTCAATTGATTGTAATAAGTTAAAAAAAACTCCCAATGGGTAAATAATGTCTGTCAACTTTCTTGAAATTAGAATGATGTCTAACTACAAGCAACTTTTTTCTTACCTCACTGGTCGATTTTTCTTCCTCACTGCAAGCAATTCAGACATCAATCTTATCTTTTAATATCTTGAATTGAGACATTTTTCTGGGCTGGTCTGGTAAAAATGGCTCATAGCAGGTCTAAAAATACATTTTCTACTAAAAATCAAACTGAAACACTTCCTTAGATATCATTTTTTTGCAGTGTGCAGAGTTTGTGGATAGAGAAATGAGCAACACAGACCCAAACCACTTTGCAGCAAGCAGCCAGTCTCAAATGTCATCTCAAAGAAGTGCAGTTTTTAGAAGTTCCGCATGGGCTTCATATTCTAAAACAGAAGTTTTAAGTTTGGTACATTCTCATTTCTGCATTTGTCTCAACAATTTTTAAGATTTTGCTCAGAATTTGGCTCATTTACTGTCTAACTCACTGCCCGTCTTAACTCAGGAGCCTGTTCTCATAACATGAGATGTGTGCATTTCTAGTATGAGGGAGGAACGCTTTGACCTTCCTGTGTAAATATCATTTTCTGGTGGTATAGAGCCTTGTTTCTGGGTTCTCAGATAGGCCGTGCTATCCTTGGCAGGTGCACCAAAGTGGCTGTGTCAGCAAGAGCCCTGAGAAAACAATTGGAGCAGTGGGATCTGCTCCTCGAGTCTGCTGTGTCAGGCAGGCCGCTGCTGGGACTCCTCTCTCCCTCTCTCCTTCTCTTTCTCTCTCTCTTTCTCTCTCTCTGTGGCGGCTGACACACAGGCTGTCACTCATGTCTTTGCAGCATTAGGCCGTTGCCATGGTGTTGTTTAGCTCTGCTGACAGGTGGGCTCTGACGCCATTTCTCCTCCCCCTCCTCCCACCTCCAGGCCACACGTCAAATGCTGCTCCCTCCACTCTGCACCAAAAATAATGCGCAGTAGGCCTGTTGTTGTATTTGTTTTTGTTTGTTTTTGATGTGTGTTTGCAGCTCACACACCCCTCAGGTGGGTCAAAGGGTCTGTGTACCTGTGCTGCAGCGTCTACCTCACTCATCAGGAGCGTGAAGGGTTAAGTCCAGGCTTTGCATGTGAGTGCAGGTGATAATTCTGCTCACCGTGTTGCTACTGCTGCTGCAGATATTGTTTGTGGTGACATTTGCATGTCGGGATGTTTTGTGCCTGTGTTTCACATGTATGGGAAAATCCCACTGAAATGTTGCTGACGACTCAGAAGAGGAGTTGCTAGGTAACCTGACGTCACAGCCCTGCACAGGTGTGTCGGGAGGTGAAACGGGAGGCTAGCTGATTGGTCACTTCAAGTCAAGACCTCTTACTACAGACCTCCAGAAACCCAAACTTCACACTTTTTAAAGGGGACTGTGTTCAAAGTCCACTGTTGTTCAGCATTTTACTCATAAATGTGATGTTTGTTCACAAAGCTCTGTGTACATGCTGTCTGCCTGTATGTTTGCATGTATGGAACATGTGTCCTGTCTCTCTCTGCCTATACAAGGGGCTGCTGCTGGACTCATGGATCAAATGCAATGATCTGACTCTTTGGGTGATTTTGGGAACAGCAGAACACTTCAGTGTTTGACTTTTTGGAAGAAGTGTTTGTTTTGTGCTTGGCGTGAGCATGTCAGACCAGCGTGTTTGCATTCAGGGTGTGTATGTTTCCAATAGAGCGTTAACTTTCTGCTTCTACCACAACTCCTTGCTTTCAGTCTTGGAAACTTTTTATTGTTTTGCTTTTAATAATGCATGCCTTTTAACTATCTCGTAATACTCACAGTGCAACTAATTGACGAGTAATTTCAGAGCTAAAAAGCTGCAGACACTCAAAGCATTTACATCCTCTCTCTATCTCTCTCCTCTTTCATCTCTACGGCCCACAGTGGAGTAGCTTTTGTTAGCTCCCACGAAGCAGCCTTTTAACATCCCAAGGCCACACTTTTCTGTGAGCAAGTGGTTGTATGAGTGTCTGTCTGGCTGACGAGTGGATGTGTTAGGGAGAAGGTTGAATGAGCAGAGAAAAGGCACACGCTCACCATTGTTGCTCAAGCACCAGAGAGGTGCGCGGCGAGGTCGAGAGCTAGCTGGTGTCGCGCGGCTCATCTGAAGGTGCTGCCTGCTGTAATGGACTCTTACAGATAGACTGCGAGATAAGGAGACACACTATACGGCACAACGAGGGCCGCTGCAAACCAATACCACAGTGTTCATTGTAATACTTGCTCACAAGACCACTGCACTTGACATTGGCTCAGGAAGCGTTGGGGTAAAGTCTCCCTGCTTTATATGTCGTTGAATATTTAAGTGATTTGAGGCGGTGACAGGTCTGGCTTTTGAGGAGTTGGGTTGTTCTGGTAACTGATGCTCCCTCTGTCATGAGACACTACAGCAAGGGCTTCGCTTTAGTCATTGATGTGCTGAGTAGTAGATGCAATCATTTCAAACCAACGGAAACTCAAAGCCACAACAGCTTTCTTACTTAGCTCCATGATAAAGTGCCGACAAACACAATAGATCTATCACCATCGCTCGAAGAACAAATGGAGGCATTTAAGCTGATGTTACACTAATATCTAACTAAACTAACTCTAATTAAAGCGTTGTATCATCTGGCAAATATCAATCAAAACACATCTTTGAGAAATGATTTGAAGAAGCAAAATGAGGTGTTTAGTGATGGTTCTTAAGTTTACTGTCATTTCAGATTTTAGCAGAAGTTGTACTCAACTTTGATATCATCTCTATGATCAGTAGTGTAATACTGGGCAGATTCATGAGAATAAGACAAAATTCTAAAAAAGGTAGAAATTTTGATACAATAAAGTCAATATTTGAAATAATTAAGTTGAAATTATGAATAAAAATATTCAAATTTTGAGATCTAAAGATGAAAATTTAAGAGAAAAAATTAAAACTTTGAGCTAAAAAGTCACAATGTTGTCTTTTTTTCAAAATTTCAACTCAATATTGGCAAAAACATCTTGAGAAAGCCATTTTTCAATTTTATAGTTTTAGTGGCCAATTAAGCTTTTATTATAACAAGACTAAGGGCTTAATGTGATTTTTTTTGGGTGAGTAACTGTAACATCATTACTTGATTTTTCTTGTAACAGTGTTACCTGTTGCTAGTAAAACAAATATTATCACACTGGATATCTAATCTACACTTGAGGCCAACTGTCTTCCCTTTGGAAAAAAAAACAAACTGGTTGATATTCAGCAACTGTGAGTTTGTTCACATGATCTCACCATGTAAGCTTCTCTCTCTCAATTATTCCCATCCCTGCTTCATCAGCATCACCACCAGAACGTGGTGGCATTGGGGAATCTACTCTTTAGAGACAAAAAGGAGACAATTACATCTTCAGGAAAATCAAACAGATTTATACTCCCCGATACTGTTGTTTGAGACAAAAAGTGGTCCAGTACTATATCTCCTATAATCCAGTGTACAGTAACCCTGAAACTAACAGAAAGGTTGACTGCACATGTGGGACTTTCTACAGTCATTACGTCACTAAGCTGCTTCCCTTGTTCCACTTGCTTTTATTTGCGGTGCCAGCAGTGCAGATGCTCTCATTAGATGACCGGCTCATTGTTCCTCTGAATGATAATAGCTGCTCATATCTAATTAACTGTCTTGTGCACTGGAGGCAGTGGAAAATTGGGTTAAACAAACATTGAAATCACATTTACTGCAGGTACATTGAGTTCAGAATGAAAAAAAAAACCCACCAACTGTGCAACAATGGAGTAATTTTATCATCATGGTAGGCTTGATTGTATATATCAGTCAATATGAGTGTCAGAAATAGTGGTTAATATCTAGGTTACTGCTCCAGATGATGTGTTATATGAGGTTTTGCTGTAACAATATTTCTGTTTCATCTCACTTACAAGAAAACCGAGGTGTGTCAGGTATTTTAGCCCCCTGCACGCCTTCACTCTCCCCTCAAACCTGCCCCTCCCCTCTGAGCTATGTTCTCTGTTGCTCCCTGCAGGTGAAGCTGATGAAATACATCTGTAAACAGCTGCAGTGCAAGCAGAAAGTGCCAGAGACAGAGAGGCCCGAGGCCTTGGACAGCTACCCACATTTAAAAGACTGGCTACGTACCATCAACCTGCGACCAGAGCTTATCGAGGTAAGTCATGCTGTTTTCTCCCTCCTCCTGCAGCGTAGGTGATTGTGTCTGGGTCCTATTTCTGTGGATTTGGTATGTGTGCACTGAGTCCTTTTTTCACATGTGCATGAGAAATACTTGAGTTGTGACTGCAAAGATATTACAAGAAAAGAAAGGCCCTTTTTAGGCTTCGAACAGTAGCGTTCGAACTCATTAGTGTAATAAAAAAATGTTTTTTCTCATAGTTTTTTCTAATCAATGTACACAAACAGTTACTCGACTAATATGGAGAGAGAGAGAGACCAACATGCCCTTCTTTAGACAAACTTCTCGTGGTTGCATAAAAATCTGGTTCCCAGCTTGGTGCAATTTATATCTTTGTGCCATGTACATGAGAGTGGAGAGAGCCTTTTATACAAGTGAGTGAGGAATTTCTCTAAATAGATATTTGTTGAAGCCGTACAAGATCTCAGGAAATCTCTCACCAGAAGTCAGTTGCTGTGAAAACACATAAGCTGTATTTCATTTTTGATTTCATTTTTTAGCCTCAGAATCTAACACTAACTTAGGGATTGTCGTATCAGACTTGTAAGGGAGGGACCAGTTGGGGAGTCTGTGTTTGAAGAGATTGAGTTGAATGACACCAGAATCAGCGCTGTAGTGTATCACGTTGCCCTGTCGTGGCTTTGTAAAAGGTGACCTGCGAGTGGAGAGCCTGAATTGAGCAGGTCAGTCTCATATCTGCTACAAAAATAATCATCAAACAACAATATTGTGTATCATGACAAACATTTGAAAAACAAATGCCCCCCTATTCCTGCTACTTGTGATAATGAAGAAACTAATCCCCGTGCTGTTTACAACGCTCTAATAGTTTGTTTGAGGACCACTCTTAAATCTTTAATTGCATTTACAAAATATTCTAATGCCTTTGCAAACAGCAGTACAGTGTTTCTTTGCAGACTTGGTGTAATTGTCATTCCAGTACATGATCTGTTTGGCAAATTTTGTGGTAATGTCCTCTCCTTCCACTGGCTGCCCTTCCTGTGCTGCTCTGACCTCTTGTAATCCCTCTTAGCTTCTGTATGTTTTTATGCATTTCTTGTCTGTTTGTATTTTTTTGCTGCTCTCACTGTAACCTGCCTACTTTACATGTTAGTCTTTAATTTAACCCAAGTTTTTGCTTGCTTTCATTCCCCCCTTGTTGTTCCATATCTGGTTATGTGTCTTCTGTTTTAGTCTTATCTTGCATGGCCAGTGCTGTGTGTGCTTTTTATAGATTAAAGCTCATGACTTTCCCTTCAGCTTTGTTCTTTTGGTCGAAAATCATAGCAGACACTCTCATCTACAAGTCTTGTCCAGCAGGGATTTCCCAAAGCATGTAGCTCCAATATGGCGTAATGACGGGGGCTGCGAGAGCTGGATTACGTAACAGATGATCCAAAAAACATTACAATGATTTCATGTAGTATTTCTTTTTATTATTTTTATCTTGAATCCAATCTCTCTCCCTGCTCTCATGATACAACTGACATTGAGCTATTACATAATGTTATTCCTGCATGTTGATGCCATGTTGGCTAGCTTCCTAAATGACCATGTGTGCCTTTCCATGAACTAATTAACTTTGTCTGTGGCTCAACTAATTTACCTTGCCTGGATTAACCTGGACTAACTGTTAGGGGTTGCAAAGGAATTTTGAGCCAGGCTAGTGGTGCACGAGATATTCCCTTCAAGTCTAAAACGGCTTTAAATTCTTAGTTTGACCAATTTGAATAAAAACTAAATTCTTGAAGGTGAATTCAGTTTTGCATCCAATATACTCCAACTCATTGTGCATGTTTTTACAGATTAAATAGCCCCCTGTTTCCTTGAAACTTACTTGATTTTCTTTGCAGACTTACTTACATTGTGTTAGTAGAAGCTCTGCACAGATACACAGCATCTCCGACTGGCATTACTGTACCAAGAAGGCCACAGTACAGCAATAACATGTGCAAGCTATGCTGTTCATGATGCTAAAATTGTAATGTTATAATGAGTGAGTGGGCGGAGGGGAGCTGAGAGCCCACAGCCACTTTCAAATATCACATCACTCACCCTTGCCCATGTGCATCTGTCTGCATGAATGTGTGCGTGTGTGTGTCTGTGTGTGTGTGCGTGTGTGTGTGTGTGTGTGCGTCTCCTTTTGCTTACAGTGTACACATGAGTGTGGGAGGTTGGCCTAGTTTTCTGATCAGTGCTTGCCATCTCATAGCAAGGGTTTTAACCTGACTGATAAGCAATTGCGTACTTCCCATGTCACAAAAACATCCTAAAATCAGCCGACTATCTCCTGTTTCCCTTGACTTTGCACAAAATAAGAAGAAAGGAACTCAGGCCTGTGAGCCTGGGTATAAAAGCTCTGTTTGATATTATGAAGTTTGTGTTTTTAAAGCTGCTGGTGCTCAGCTATACTATAATATTTAAACTCTCCAGAATTGACCTGTTTAAGTGATTCAGATTTTTGTTGTTTACCCAGTGGAGTTGAAAGAGTTCACAACACAGTAGAGTATTTCTAACAGGCTTTAGCAAAACTGCAAGGATTCTTTACTCTTAACTTTTAAAGGTTCAAACTTGTGGCATTTATGACACTACAGTTACGGTTATTTTGAAATTGGATAAATAGATGGTCTGAAAATGATGAAAATGACTCAAAACTTACTTAAAAATAACTTTCTTAGTTAAAGTATCAAGCTAATCAAAAAAAAAAAAAAAAAAAAACCCCAGAAAAAACATAATGCACTTCAGGTTTGAATGAATCATAATTCAAAAAGAACAGATAAAGTGTATCTCTACGTAAACTTAAGGTCATCCAACCTCAGTCATGGAGAAAACTGTTGACTTGACAGTTGTCCAGAAAGTCAACCACAGAAGGTTGTTACTGAAAAGACTGGCTGTTGTTGGAGAGCTGTGTTGAATCAGCTGAACACAAAGTGGACTGAGACTGGTGTCAGAGCAGCAGAAACAACAACACACATTCATCTTCAGGCCTGGTTCAGAAATAAAGCTGCAACCGTTGGATTCCTGATATCAGTCTGCTCCCAGAGACGATGTCAGGAGCGTCTCACCTGGTCTAAAGAGAGAGAGCACTTGTCTGTGGTGCAAAGTAGATGACACTACATTTTTAACTCCTGTTAGAAATTGAGGTCCTAGAGTCTGAGGAACCAAGGAGAGGCACACAATCTTAACAGTTTGAGTTCAGCAGGAAATTTCTGCAGTCTGTGATAATTTGGGGCACCGTGTCGTCTGCTGGTGTTAGTACACTGTGTTTTATCAAGTCCAAAGTCAACACAGCAGAGATTTAACAGCACTTTACGCTTCCCTCTGCTGAAAGGCCTGATGGAGATTTCCTTTTCCAGCAAGATTTTGCACCTCCCCAAAGTGCCAAAACTACCACCAAATTATCTTCTGACTGTGGTATTCTTGTGTTTGATTGGCCAGCTAGCTTACCTGACCTGAACCCTGAAATCTGTATTTGTCAAGAGGAGGATGAGAAAATGCCTGACCCAAAAGCACTGAGGCTGGGGGCTGCTATCAAAGCAACCTTGACCTTGATAACACCTCAGTCACGCCACATGTGGGCGGCTTTTTTAAAGAAATGATGACCCTGTGATTTATGGTAAAGGATCACAAACCATGTACTGAGTGATTGAAAGAAAAGCTTTTCAAACTTATATTTTTCCTTACTTCAGATTCTTTTTTATAGATCTTTGAAAATGCTAGAATACATCCTGGATTTTCATGAGCCACAAGACCATGATAATCAAAATCAAAACAAAAAGAGCTTGAATATATTTTTCATTGTTTACTCAGCTCACTAGTTTCTCATCTTGACTATGTTGTGATAAAATATTATTACATGTGATCACACAGAATTATACACCGGCAGTAGGAATCCAAATCAAACTTGCTTATATTGTAGTAAATCGTAGCAATCGTGTATCTGTGAGTTTGTCTGCTACTTTCTATTTTTGCAGCTTGGCAGTTACTCAGTCTACTCCCACTCTGATACTAAAAGATCCTACACAATGTTTGTACCCACTCTACAAAGTCTCCTTCCCCTGCACAATGACCACTATATTTAAGGACTGCACTCTGCTTCAACCATTGAAGAGATGTGCTAGTAGTCAGTAAACCACGGTTTGAAACACATTGAAGTAAATTGAATAGTATTGAACTGATAGTATTGAATCTTAGTTCAAATATGGTTCTTAAAAAGTGATTACAAAATTATCTGAATTTGTCTGTTCCCACTTTTAAACTTCTTTTAGTTTTCACTCAATTTTTCAGCTGTCGAACTGTATAATGTACATTTATTTCTCTATTGGGTAGAAGAAGTCGTATGGGAAATGACTAAACAAACAGGATTACACTGATGTCCAGGAAAAGTGCAAGTCAGAGGTTGTCTGACCTACTTATTATCTTACCACACTGCTCTTAAAGCTGACTTACATCAGGCCATCGTGATGAGACCACTTCAGTGTTTGAGGCAACAGGTTTTTGTCCTGATTATGAGAACAAGTTCTGTGCTTTCAACTGTGATGCAGCATTTTTATCATGTACACACTACTAATGTTAAGTGTTCAAAATAAAGGCTAATTAGCATCAAACATCTGAGTTTTTATCATCATCATCATCAACCTGGTTCCTTTGTGAACACTACAAACAGTCTCATCTTTGTGATCAGCGAGTACCCTGATTGTTTTCATTCATTCTGTGTGTGAATTGGAGCTGGGCAATCAATGGCAAATTAGATCAAATTGCATTATGGCCTGCTGCAATATTCTAATCGCAGACAACAATAATTTTCAACCTCTAGTGTGTCAGAAAACCAGGTAAATTTTTACTTTTTGCAGTAAATGTCTTATGTGGTACACCAGTGTTTCTCAACCCTGCTCAACCAAAAAGCTGTAGCAATAAAAATAGGTCAAAGGGAGAAAACTAGTGAAAAAGCAAGAAAAATTGAGAGAAATATTCGAATATAGTCAGAAAATAACAAATAAATTGTTCAAAAGTGACAAAAAAAGAATGAGAAGTGACAAAAATAGACAAAAAGTAGTCAAGAGTATTCAAATTCATGTGTTGTTGTCAGGCTGCAATCATTGCTAATGCTCATTTCCAGAAATGTGTTTAAGAACACGTAAGACAGGGAACCTAAACTAATCACACAATAAATCCCAATTGCAACACAGGGAAAAATAATTGTGATAAGATTATTTTTTGCGTGAATAGTTTCTTTTCTCTATATTTTCATGACTATTTGCTTTTTTAGAAGTTGATCGTTTCTTCATTTAAAAATCTCCTCTTCTTCTTTTGTTGCAGGCTGTAGCAGCAAAGTTATCCCTGGATGCCTTACTGCAGATGACAGGTGCTCAGGTGAGGGACACAATGCGAAGACTCGGCTCCAGCTCAGAGGAATGTGCCAGGCTCAGTGCTGCCCTCTCCTGCCTCAAGAGTGCAACTGAATCAGGTTTGTATTTATGTGGGTATTCGTGGTTAAATGTGTGTCACAGTCGTCCTCCTTGAGTTGTAAAGTGATGGTGTGTGTTTTATCTGTTGTTTNATAATGAGTGAGTGGGCGGAGGGGAGCTGAGAGCCCACAGCCACTTTCAAATATCACATCACTCACCCTTGCCCATGTGCATCTGTCTGCATGAATGTGTGCGTATGTGTGTGTGTGTGTGTGTGTGTGTGTGTGTGTGTGTGTGTGTGTGTGTGTGTGTGTGTGTGTGTGTGTGTCTCCTTTTGCTTACAGTGTACACATGAGTGTGGGAGGTTGGCCTAGTTTTCTGATCAGTGCTTGCCATCTCATAGCAAGGGTTTTAACCTGACTGATAAGCAATTGCGTACTTCCCATGTCACAAAAACATCCTAAAATCAGCCGACTATCTCCTGTTTCCCTTGGCTTTGCACAAAATAAGAAGAAAGGAACTCAGGCCTGTGAGCCTGGGTATAAAAGCTCTGTTTGATATTATGAAGTTTGTGTTTTTAAAGCTGCTGGTGCTTAGCTATACTATAATATGTAAACTCTCCAGAATTGAACTGTTTAAGTGATTTAGATTTTTGTTGTTTACCCAGTGGAGTTGAAAGAGTTCACAACACAGTAGAGTATTTCTAACAGGCTTTAGCAAAACTGCAAGGATTCTTTACTCTTAACTTTTAAAGGTTCAAACTTGTGGCATTTATGACACTACAGTTACGGTTATTTTGAAATTGGATAAATAGATGGTCTGAAAATGATGAAAATTACTCAAAACTTACTTAAAAATAACTTTCTTAGTTACAGTATCAAGCTAATTAAAAAAAATAAAAAATAAAAAAAAAAAAACCCAGAAAAAACATTATGCACTTCGGGTTTGAATGAATCATAATTCAAAAAGAACAGATAAAGTGTATCTCTGCTTCAACTTGAGGTCATCCAACCTCAGTCATGGAGAAAATTGTTGACTTGACAGTTGTCCAGAAAGTCAACCACAGAAGGTTGTTACTGAAAAGACTGGCTGTTGTTGGAGAGCTGTGTTGAATCAGCTGAACACAAAGTGGACTGAGACTGGTGTCAGAGCAGTAGAAACAACAACACACATTCATCTTCAGGCCTGGTTCAGAAATAAAACTGCAACCATTGGATTCCTGATATCAGTCTGTTCCCAGAGACGATGTCAGGAGCGTCTCACCTGGTCTAAAGAGAGAGAGCACTTGTCTGTGGTGCAAAGTAGATGACACTACATTTTTAACTCCTGTTAGAAATTGAGGTCCTAGAGTCTGAGGAACCAAGGAGAGGCACACAATCTTAACAGTTTGAGTTCAGCAGGAAATTTCTGCAGTCTGTGATAATTTGGGGCACCGTGTCGTCTGCTGGTGTTAGTACACTGTGTTTTATCAAGTCCAAAGTCAACACAGCAGAGATTTAACAGCACTTAACGCTTCCCTCTGCTGAAAGGCCTGATGGAGATTTCCTTTTCCAGCAAGACTTTGCACCTGCCCAAAGTGCCAAAACTACCACCAAATTATCTTCTGACTGTGGTATTCTTGTGTTTGATTGGCCAGCTAGCTTACCTGACCTGAACCCTGAAATCTGTATTTGTCAAGAGGAAGATGAGAAAATGCCTGACCCAAAAGCACTGAGGCTGGGGGCTGCTATCAAAGCAACCTTGACCTTGATAACACCTGTCACGCCACATGTGGGCGGCTTTTTTAAAGAAATGACGACCCTGTGATTTATGGTAAAGGATCACAAACCATGTACTGAGTGA
Organism: Thalassoma bifasciatum; assembly: GCA_008086565.1. Taxonomy (NCBI): domain Eukaryota; kingdom Metazoa; phylum Chordata; class Actinopteri; order Labriformes; family Labridae; genus Thalassoma; species Thalassoma bifasciatum. The sequence continues at coordinate 341,676 of RPOG01000118.1, forward strand.
TTGAAAGAAAAGCTTTTCAAACTTATATTTTTCTGTACTTCAGATTCTTTTTTATAGATCTTTGAAAATGCCAGAATACATCCTGGATTTTCATGAGCCACAAGACCATGATAATCAAAATCAAAACAAAAAGAGCTTGAATATATTTTTCATTGTTTACTCAGCTCACTAGTTTCTCGTCTTGACTATGTTGTGATAAAATATTATTACATGTGATCACACAGAATTATACACTGGCAGTAGGAATCCAAATCAAACTTGCTTATATTGTAGTAAATCGTAGCAATCGTGTATCTGTGAGTTTGTCTGCTACTTTCTATTTTTGCAGCTTGGCAGTTACTCAGTCTACTCCCACTCTGATACTAAAAGATCCTACACAATGTTTGTACCCACTCTACAAAGTCTCCTTCCCCTGCACAGTGACCACTATATTTAAGGACTGCACTCCGCTTCAACCATTGAAGAGATGTGCTAGTCGTCAGTAAACCACGGTTTGAAACACATTGAAGTAAATTGAATAGTATTGAACAGATAGTATTGAATCTTAGTTCAAATATGGTTCTTAAAAAGTGATTACAAAATTATCTGAGTTTGTCTGTTCCCACTTTTAAACTTCTTTTAGTTTTCACTCAATTTTTCAGCTGTCGAACTGTATAATGTACATTTATTTCTCTGTTGGGTAGAAGAAGTCGTATGGGAAATGACTAAACAAACAGAATTACACTGATGTCCAGGAAAAGTGCAAGTCAGAGGTTGTCTGACCTACTTATTATCTTACCACACTGCTCTTAAAGCTGACTTACATCAGGCCATCGTGATGAGACCACTTCAGTGTTTGAGGCAACAGGTTTTTGTCCTGATTATGAGAACAAGTTCTGTGCTTTCAACTGTGATGCAGCATTTTTATCATGTACACACTACTAATGTTAAGTGTTCAAAATAAAGGCTAATTAGTATCTAACATCTGAGTTTTTATCATCATCATCATCAACCTGGTTCCTTTGTGAACACTACAAACAGTTTCATCTTTGTGATCTGCGAGTACCCTGATTGTTTTCATTCATTCTGTGTGTGAATTGGAGCTGGACAATCAATGGCAAATTAGATCAAATTGCATTATGGCCCGCTGCAATATTCTAATCGCAGACAGCAATAATTTTCAACCTCTAGTGTGTCAGAAAACCAGGTACAATTTTACTTTTTGCAGTAAATGTCTTATGTGGTACACCAGTGTTTCTCAACCCTGCTCAACCAAAAAGCTGTAGCAATAGAAATAGGTCAAAGGAAGAAAACTAGTCAAAAAGCAAGACAAATTGAGAGAAATATTGGAATATAGTCAGAAAATAGCAAATAAATTGTTTAAAAGTGACAAAAAAAGGATGAGAAGTGACAAAAATGGACAAAAAGTAGTCAAGAGTATTCAAATTCATGTGTTGTTGTCAGGCTGCAATCATTGTTAATGCTCATTTCCAGAAATGTGTGTAAGAACACGTAAGACAGGGAACCTAAACTAATCACACAATAAATCCCAATTGCAACACAGGGAAAAATAATTGTGATAAGATTATTTTTTGCGTGAATAGTTTCTTTTCTCTATATTTTCATGACTATTTGCTTTCGATCTTCAACTAGCAAAGAAGTAAATTTTTAGAGGAGAAGAAGAAAACAACGTCCGACATCGTCGTTTCAATAGGGACCTACGGAATGACGTCTACTGTCCACGAGTCCACTCCCTGTGTTACGCTTCTGAGCCGAGGTCGAGTCTCCTTACACGGTCCGAGTCACGACGGGAGAGGACGGAGTTCTCACGTTGACTTAGAGGTTTGTATTTATGTGGGTATTCGTGGTTAAATGTGTGTCACAGTCGTCCTCCTTGAGTTGTAAAGTGATGGTGTGTGTTTTATCTGTTGTTTTTTCCAGGAGGAGAAATGAGGGACGACAGCAGCGCATGGCTGTCTGAGCCCACAAGGAGGGACAGTGGCTCTCTACTGACCGCAGAGCAGCTGTCAAACCTGGGGACCCCTCTCCGCGCTCACAGCCCCTCACCTCTTGCCCGCCCATCCACTATTCACTCCACCCCGTCCACGCCGTCTGCCACCTTTCCTCACCCCCGCTCAGGCTCCATGTCTGCGGCACCCACACCTGACGCACACATCCACAGCGAAAGCCCCCTCACCGATCCGTTCCCCATGTCCTTCGCTCGCACTGCCCGGCTACACGGACACACCTCCACCCCACCGATAACCCCACCCTCAAAGAGGCGTCACAGACTGAAGCCCCCCTGCACACCTCCGCCTCCATCCCGCAAAGTGCTGCACCTACTGCCCAACATTACACTGACGCGCAGCAAAAGCCACGAGTCTCAGCTTGGCAACCGCATCGAAGACCCTCCCACCAACAAGTAAGTGCTCGCAGAGAAGTGTGGACTCACACAATGTTACACAATTCACCTTGTGAATTACATCACTGATAGATCTAAATGAGCATTCATTTATATATTTCTACTATACATGTAGCAGCTCGTACAGTTAGAGTGCATTTTTGGTGCTCTGTCACCTCACCTGCTGTGATCAGGGTCGGGCAGAGTGACGTAAGGCATGAGAGAGAGCAGTGAGTGAAGTATTGCAGGAATTTTGACAATCTGACAGGCTGCTCATTGTCAGTATCACATAAGGTACCTTATTACACACTTTAAGGATTTCTTTAAAAAAAATAACACTGAATCACAATGTGTTGCAGGAAAAAAAAAATTGCAATATCAATTTATTTTTCCAATACAAAAATGTGTTTGAACCTTTTTATGCACATGTCATCAATCAACGGGTTTATTCTTGTCATTTTTCAACCAAGCTCGTACAAACACAGCTGGTGAATTTGAATAACAAGAGACTTTTTATATTTTGAGGGTAGAAGGCAAAGATTGGTGGGAACTGCTCATGTTTTCTAGCTGTGAGCAAATGGTTAATATTCATGCTAACAGTTCCAGAGCACATCAACATTCAACAATGTATCTTCTTGATACCATATCTGACACCTGAAGTTGTTTCTGGGTCAATACCGGGTATTACTCAGATTACAGTGATAATAAAGCCGTAATTATTTTATTTTCTGATATCAACTGGGTGGCAACAACCCCTACCTCTAGCCTTGTTTACTGTAAACATCCTTCTCGTGGGAGTTTTCAGGGTAAAATATTGGCAAATCTCTTGTTGCCAGGAATTTTGTGTCTTGGGAAAAATTAAATGAGGACATGTCATGTCACCACTGCACATGCTTTTTATTTTTGGACCCTTCTCAGTCATGAGCCTTTTCAACTGTCTGAATCTTTCTGACCCAAACAGCAAGCAAACAGTTGTCTTTTCAACTTAATTTAAGAGAAAAAAGACGGATTTATTTAGGAAGTATTTTTAATTTAGGGTTACAACTATGTCTAGAAATCCCTGCCAAATGTAGCATTCTCACTGCTACTAATCCAAAATTTTAGACGATGTGATTCTGTAAGCATCTGCCCTATGACTGTCTCCTACCTCAGTTGTACACCATGTCCACACAGAAGCAAAGCTCTCCCATGATACAGTCACACACTCTCTCTCTCTCTCTCTCTCTCTCTCTCTCTCTCTCTCTCTCTCATTCTCCCTCTCTCACATCCTTTCACATCCTGCCTGTTGCTCCTTTGCTCTGCCTGTATGCGTGGAGCTAATCCCCTCACAGATTCCCAGAGATTATGACTCATGTCAAAACAGGAAGTATTTCCTAGGACTAATGCTCCGAGGTGGCAAGACACACACGATCTCTCTCTCTCCCTCCCTTATTTCCCTCTCTCTCCCTCTATTGTGATTGGACGCACATGCACACAAACAGGCCACATGTTTATCCATAATATCCGGTCTGTTTATGGAGAGCTTCAGTGAAAAAAAAGAGGGAGGAGGCAGAAGTAAATACAGCTGACATAGATCCAATACATCTGACACAATCCTGCTAGTTTATCCTCAGTTTGCACGCGCTGTACATTATATTACAACAACAAACTGAAATTAGGTCATAGCTACACAGGAAGAGGATGAATAAAAGAAGATGCATGGATTGTTTTAAGAACTCACATGCACGAATAAACCACAATACATCAATACTTGGTGATAGGCTCTCAGTCTTGCTTTTTTGCATCAATTCCACTCAGGTTCTCTGATGTGTAACCTGCTCAGTACAACGATGAATCAATCATGATGAGTGATGAATCATCAGTTCTGTTTTTCTTGACATGGTCGATGGTTTTGTGCTCTCCACAGGTGTGTAAAGAAGAACAAGTTGCTCCTGAATATGCAAGTCAATGGGAACGGATGTGAGGACTCGCCTTCTCGGTACTCAGTCATATCTGCACGCACCCCTGGAAATACTCCGGTGGCCACCCCATCGTCGTACACCCTGCCTGGCACACCAACCCTGATGGAGGAGCATAGCACCATCAAGAGTGAGTTATCGTGTATAATCCCTTTTATCACCACAGTCTGTGAATAATACAGTTTTCCAGTGGGCATGATTTAATTTTGAAATAATATGTATGAATAGATCTGTTTGTGATTGTGGGATGCAGGATTCTGAGAAAAATTTTTGTCGCTTGGAATCACATCCTAGTATAGCTTAAAGGTGGGGTCTGCAAGATTCCCCTCAAAAATAAGATGTCAACTTTTTTGGGAATAATCCCTCTCAATCGCCATTTATAGACCTCTTTACATACATGTCAGTGTGTGTCTGCTTCAGCCACCTCTTCTGCCTATTATATTAATGTTTTGATTGACTTGGGACATTACTGGGCGGAAAGTAAGCTGGAGACCCAAGCCAATCACAACATGCCCACTAGCTTCTCCCACTCACAGCAATAATAGTCGGAAGAAGCTATTCCCAGCAGCTACGATAGGGACTGTAACGAGGAGTATGAATGATACAATATTTGCAGCATACCTCATTTAGTCTGCCCAATGTAGAAACATGATGCTGCAGGTGCTCACTGAACTGGTGAGTGTTACTGAGTGTTTGGCCCATCCCTCCAATGTGTCTTGATCATAATGTAACTACCTCATAATTTTAACAAGTCTCTTGAAGATCTTGAGTTATTTTTTTTGAGGTGGCCATTCTGAGCAGTTTACAGACAGAAAGGTGAACACGTTTAGAATGAACAGCCAGCATTGTTACTCTAGACCCATATTTGAAGTATGTGGAAGCAGAATACCCCCTCTTTAAACTTTGGGTTTCGCTCTCTTATTCATCATGTTTAGCCTGCAGCATTCCAGTAGTTTGATTATTAGGTGTTTCGTTTGCCTGTTTTCTGAATACAAAGCTGTTTTTGTAAAAGCCCTGCATTTATCTCGCCCCCTCTCTCTCTATTTCTGTCTGTACAGATAATGTAGCAGTGCATCGGAGCTCCCCACAAGCAGTGAGGAGGGACATTGGCCTTGCAGTCACACATAGGTAGAACCATAGCCCTTGTAAACGAAAGCATTTTGATTTTTGTGAATAGCGATGAACCATAAAACAAAAATAGTAGCTTTACCACTACTAGCTAAATAATAGCTTTGTAGTGAAACTGGTTTGACAGCACTTCTGTGTTTATTCAGGTTCTCAACAAAGTCGTGGCTGTCACAGACGTGCCAGGTGTGCCAGAAGAACATGATGTTTGGGGTGAAGTGCAAACACTGTCGGTGAGTGCAGCAGTTTTTTTTAGTGTCTTATGTAAACTTAAGTTTGTCATTGACTGAGATGGTAGAGAGGTAGGCTGTAACTGCACAGAATAAGAAGACATACTTCCCACTCTCTGCAGGTTAAAGTGCCACAACAAATGCACAAAGGAAGCTCCATCCTGCAGAATCTCTTTTCTACCAAGTAAGCTTTATTTAAGCTGAATCTCCTCCTCTAGTCGTTAATGGATGAAATGCATTGTACTGATTTCTTGTGATTCTCCCAATTTCTCTGCCAGTCGCCAAAATTCGAAGGACTGAGTCTGTTCCGTCAGATATAAACAACCCTGTGGACAGGCCGCAAGAAGCACCACAGTTTGGCACGCTACCAAAGGCCATTACGAAAAAGGTAAGAAACAAAAGCGGCCTCAATTTACAAAGCACTTTAAGAATTCAAAATGTGTTAATCTCTGGATATGATGTGTCACCAAAACACAAATTTTGGGTTTTGCTCCTGCACATTCATCTGCAAATGCAAACCACATCCTGTTAAACAGATGATCTCTCCTTGATCAAACACTACATGTTTGTTTTGCAGTAGAGACAGAAATGATTCTGCAAAGTGTTTTTCCTTTGTGATTACAATCTTTTCACCATCCATTCATTGTATTATGAAGTGTAGTGATAAGACAGGTCAACAAGCTGCAAGACTCAATAACAGAGTTAAACACTCAGTGTGGATGCTGTAGAAGTCATTTTTTTCACTTTGTGTCTAAATCTGCCCCTCTAGGATCATCCTCCTGTGATGAACCAACTCGACTCGAGCAGCAATCCGTCCTCCACCACCTCGTCCACACCTTCCTCCCCTGCACCCTTCCAGCAGAGCAACCCACCCAGCGCAACACCACCACCCAACCCCTCACCCAAAGGCCATCGAGACAGCCGCTTCAACTTCCCAGGTAGGCCTCTCAGAAGTTTAGTTTAGTTTAGCTTAAATACTTATAAACACTATTCTTCAGCGTGCTAACATGATACTAACATGTCTCTGTGTTATACAGTTTGTTTTCCCTGAATCTCAGTTTAAGAGCATTAATAAATTATCTCACTAACACTGTAGAGGAACTGTGCTTTCACAGGATGTGTTGATTCAAAGCTTCTCTAACCCAACATCTCTCTCCCTGCTGCACTCGTCGGTCTTTCCCTGTCTTTCTTTTCTCAAAAGCTGCCTGTTACTTTCAGCATAGACAGCAGTTTATCTTCCCTGGTGAGTTGACTGTAAAATACGTCTAACGTAACACGCTGCATTGTCCCTCCATCATTTCACTCTCAGAACTTAGATTCTCTATTGCACTCTTTTGCTCTGTGTTTGCATCAAGGGTTGTAACCATGTGAGAGAACGTTGCATGTTGAAACTTAACTGTCCTTTGACACCATCTGCTGGTGGTGGTGGGAAATTGCATGAACAGTGATGTTTTGTATGTGGTGGGGAATGACATGAGGGAAATATCCCTGGTATAGAAAACTGTGCTCATTCTCTCTTAAAATGTCTTGTTCTTTTGTCTTCACAGATGTGTCCAGTCCTGCTCATTTGCACCCTGACATCCTGCAAGACACTGTGTAAGACATGTATATGAAAAAGTTACGAAATTTCAAGTATCAAATGACACAGCTGTGATTTCTGCTGCATTTCTCCCATTTGGGAGGGCCATTTCTCCCTTCTACTATCAAATATTTGTCTTGCAGTAATGAGACAGAGCATTTGGCAGATGACATACATGCCGAACTAGTAGAAGACGAGGATGAAGAGGTATGGTTGCATCATGCCGTATTCAGGACTGTTCAGTTAATAGTTGTTTCATCCTTACCTGAACATGAGCAAAAGTAGGAATCTATCCCGAAAACAAAAGAAAATATTTGCTACGAATATTGCAGTTACAACCTCAGCCCAAAACCAACTTCTTTATTTACTACACAAATTGAAAACTGGATCTACCAGATACCAGCAGTCAATATGACTGACGTGGTCAAACCTGGTTATGTGGATGGTGATACAGAAATCACACTTAATAATTGGAGCCAAAGACCTTTTGAGATGCCTTTAGTTTGACCTTAAAGACATATCTGATGGGCCTAATTTTACATACTTATAAAAAACAACAATGGTACATTCACAAGGGGTCCATCATGTTTAAGTGCTGTTGTAACCACGGCAATCACTGACATGATCACATTGACATGCTGACAGCTGTAGATCCAGCTTTTGACTCCAAAACATGGATTGTCCTGGAAAAGGTGCTGTCCTGTCAGAATTCATGGTGGAGTATCATTTCTGACAACCAGCAAAGATACAACCAGATGTTTTCATGTTGCTTAGAATTTTTATTCAGTTTTTTATGAGTGATGACAAAATGAATCGAGCTAAATGCTGCTCTAATTGACAAAATGCGTGGCCAACTTTATGATGATTACTGCATGATTTTAAAGGGGTCTACAATTCATAGCTTTGTTCTGGCAGCTCAACCATGAAGCCCATTTTTCTTCAAGTGCCTTCTTATTGTGCATCTTGAAACAGTCCAGAGAGTCCTGTCTTCCAGCTGGATTTATTTGTGGGTTTTTCTTTGCATCCAGAACAATTTCCCTGGCAGTTGTAGTTAAAGTCTTTGTGGGTCTACCTGACCGTGGTTTGGTTCCCTCATTTTCCACTTCTTAATTAGAGTTTGAGCATTGTTTATTGGCATCTTCAATTGTATACACAAAATAGCAAACATCAATCTCCAGATTAACAGAGGTCATTGTAGTGGTTTGAAAAAAAAATCTGTAACATTTATTTTGTATTTTGGAGACATATTGCGAACATATGGGAAACATGAAAAACAGCAGATAGACAACCTGATTTATGACGTACAATAAATGCACAAAGTCTGCATGATCTTTATCATTATGGCTAAAACTTGAAAATGTTTCTGTGTCATTTCTTCTTAGGGACAGAAGGTTTAAAACACAGATTATTATATGAAGGACTTGAGGGCGAAAAAGCCATTGTGGGACATACTGAATAATAAAAAGTGTTAACAACCTTTGGGAGCCCCAGTCTGGTGATGTGAGATGCTAAATAGTCTGTTAACCTTTGACAAAGCTGTAAGTGGTGAAGCTGACCCAGAGTAGCAGGGCAGTGGAACATCTAAATAGATGTTTGTTTTGGCACCAAAATGAGTTTTGAAAATGAGCTGTCAAAGCAGAGACATGGGTCAAACTCATTCAGAGTTAGAGGAACTCGTAGCTTTTCACAGCCCAGTATATCCGTGATGGTAATTCAGGATGTCTGGTTATTTTTTGTGTGAATTGTAATACAGTGGTAGCAATTTCTGTGATATTAGAAAACTCAGATTACAATTTTTTTGTGGCCTGGCATGAGCACAAAAACAACAGCTCCTCTTGACATTTGTTTATTGGAACCTGCTTGGTTGTGTTGATGGTGGGACTGTGATGTTATTAATTTAACCAGGACGGATCAAAATATCCCTTTATTACAACTGAGACACAGACAACCCAATACTTATTCAATACTGGCCCCCATTTACAGACAGTATTGAAAAGCAGCAGCACAGTTCATGATGATTTGCTCCCCAGAGGACTGAATACACTATCACAGACACAGAATCTACAGTTTTGATCTCATATCAGAAACTTTTTTTTTTTCATTTGAAATTTCTTAACTTTATTTCTGTAGTTTTGTCCTTTGTTTGAACAGCAGATTAAAAATCCTTCTCTTGTAGGAAGGGGAGGAGGAGATTGAGGTCGAAGATGAAGACCCTGAAGCAGAGGATGAAAATGAAGAAGAAGATGAGGAGAATGAAGATGAAGGAGAAGATGAGGATGATGAAGAGGATATAAGAATGAACGTGGGCTCAGATGGTGAAATGGACGGCGATGAGCTGGATGATTTGCCCAGCTCTCGGGGAAACCAGTGGAAAGGTCCGATTTCCCGTAAGCCGAGCCAGACCAGCGTTTACCTGCAGGAGTGGGACATCCCCTTTGAGCAGCTGGACCTCGGAGAACTGATTGGAAAAGTAAGAGAAATCTGACTGAGGCATTCGTAAAGCATGTGTTGCACTTTTTACTGAGGTGCTTCTCCACTCATGCAGGGCCGCTGGGGCAAAGTGCATAAGGGCCGGTGGCACGGGGAGGTAGCCATCAGGCTTCTTGAAATCGATGGGAACAATCAGGACCATCTGAAACTCTTCAAAAAGGAAGTGATGAACTACAGACAGACCCGGCATGAAAATGTGGTCCTCTTCATGGGGGCCTGCATGGCTCCACCACACCTCGCCATCATCACCAGGTCAGAGCAGAGACAGCTCACTCAAAATGTGAAAGAGCTTTAATTTGTGTTGGTTTTGTTTTCAGACTAATCCTTTTCCCTTTATTTGCAGCTTCTGTAAAGGGAGGACGCTGTATTCAGTAGTTAGGGACACTAAGAACACTTTGGACATTAATAAAACGAGACAAATTGCTCAGGAGATTGTAAAGGTATTTTTTCTCTATTTAAAAATAATAAGTATCTAATTTTTCTCTGGTTTCAAAAACATTTATTCTATTCAAAGTGAGTTTGACATCACCTCATGAGCTCTCCCTCTTTGTTCCCCATCACAGGGAATGGGCTATCTGCACGCCAAAGGCATCGTTCACAAAGACTTGAAGTCCAAAAACGTTTTTCATGACACCAATAAAGTGGTGATCACAGACTTCGGGCTGTTTGGGATCTCTGGAGTTGTTCAGGAAGGGAGGTAAGTATCACCACTCAGGCAGCCTTAAATACACAATCTCACTTGAAGGGCTATTCACGCTGCCCTGCTATTACCTGGAGACGTCCAGTTATTTGTAATAATTGCTCAGGGTCCAAAGTGGGCTGCAGCTCTTCAGGCATTTCTCTGCTTCTCAGCTACTACTCTTGTCAAGACCGAATTCCTTTGGTTTTAAAATCCACAGTTAAATTCTGACACACTGCCTGCAAGACATTGTACGTCTTCTGTGTTTTGGCTTCATGAATCCACAGCATTTGGGGATCCCCCCCTCCAGTTAATGCATCCTCTAACTCATATTCCACTCCTTCTTCTCTTCTTGTGGTCAGGCGTGAGAACAAACTCAAACTCCCACACGGCTGGATTTGTTATCTGGCTCCAGAGATTGTGCGCAGGATGAGCCCAGGTAACAACGAGGACCGCCTTCCCTTTTCAACCTCAGCTGATGTTTACGCATTTGGGTAAGTTATGACACAACTTATTAAAGGGACTGTGAGGGACTTTCTGAGTGATCTTAATAAAGTCTCATATCTAGATATATGCCCTATCATAATCCACAACTTAAAATGAGATTATCAACGCTAAAATAGGTTATTTCTAAATGCTAATACTGGATTGATTTACGGCAAGTCTGAAGACCCGTTTATGCTCCCTTTCTGTTTGGAAATGTATACGTCATTTTTCAAACGATGCTACCTTCACATACTTGCATGCGTCCTTTACATTAGCATCGCTGTTAACCAATACATTCACTGGAGTGGGGATGTTGAAGGAAGCAGTGGTAGTTTAGGCTGATGAATATGTTGTGTGGCCATTGTTATTTCTTCTTCATGTCTCAGTAGAGCTACGTATCGGATGGTAACTGCAGCACTGCCCCCACGATTTCCAGTAGTAATGCCCCCTTTGGCCAGTATCTGTAAGCTTTATGGAAACGCTCAGAACGCCCCATTTGTATCCAGATCCGTATCAAAAGCGGAGCATAAATGGGCTTTATGTCTCTATGATGACATCATATCATGAGCAGTGAGAAGAGAGATCTGTTTTTCATAGCTGAAAGGATTTCTGTGATTTATTACATGGTAGTGGTGGACAGTGGAGCTTGACTGCATCACTGAAAAGAGCAGAAGAAGGCTAAACGGGAGAGTGATAGAGCATGGGCTAAAGGCTAAAACACAGGCTAAATTGTTCATTAAAATGTTAATTTTAATTACCCACATGTAGTTATTCTGCAGTGATCTGTTTAAACCTGAGAGTCTATCAATAAAATAAAGAGTCAGGTAATGTTTGCTCCACTTGGTAGATGAGCACTGGGAGGACATAACCAAGATTCACCAGTGTTGCATCACACTGATACATCTCAGAGTGCTGGGCTGTGAGTTGCGCTAGATTAAGCCAGCTGCTAACCTACAGTAAAAAATTAGTAAGTTTGTTTGTTGTCATGTTTTAAACAATAACACTGTGTAACTGTTGATGAATACAATTCCTCATCATGTTGCACCAGATAAAAAGTTTTCTTGACCAAAGAGAAGTAGTGCTAAAAGAAAGGTCTGATCTTTACTGATCTTTAAAAACAAGTACACAAGTCACAGTAGTTTACATGCAAAGTTTGAGTCCTCTGCCTAAGTGGTTGTTTCAGTCCACTTCATACGGATTCTCCTCACAGTCCTTTTAATGTGTGAGACCTCTGTATCATTACTTGACAGAGACTTTCAACCTTGTACTTGTACTTTATCTTCTTTTTTAAGCACCATTTGGTATGAGCTCCAAGCTAGAGACTGGCCGATTACCAACCAGCCCGTGGAAGCCACCATCTGGCAGGTGGGGAGTGGAGAGGGCATAAAAAAGGTCTTGGCGGAGATCAGCCTTGGAAAGGAGGTCACTGTGAGTTCAAACTGAAGCACAGCGGTTCAGAGAAATACATCATCTTTATTCTGCTTGTTAAACAAATAATCAAACACGCTCTAGTGATGCAGAGATATCAGGATGCTGGGAAATGTCTGAAAATTGATCAATAAGTGCATGGATCACTGCTTTTGTGTCTTCAGGAGATCCTGTCTGCCTGCTGGGCGTACGACCTGAGAGAGAGGCCCACCTTCACCCAGCTGGCCGACATGCTGGAGAAGCTGCCCAAACTCAACCGCAGGCTGTCTCACCCCGGACATTTCTGGAAGTCTGCAGAGTAGGTATCCCTGGAGGAAGGACGATGTGGAGACTCTGGATGTTTAAAAAAGACTGTTGATTGTTTATCCTCTGGTTCTTTGTGGTACATTGTTTTGTCAATAATCAGATTAAGGAATAAGTTTAAGGGTTACAAAGTCTTATTTATAAATCATCTTCTGAAAGTCTGTTACTGATTAGGGAATGAGATAGAAAGAGTTGAAGGTTTTTCCATTTCAACATCTCACATGATCTGGATACATTCTGTCAGCTCGTCTCTCTGTCTCTGTAATGAATGAGGGAACTTTATTGTTTTAAGGTCTAAATGTGAATGTTTTCAGCTTTATTTATTTATTCTACACCGACCAAAATTGACCATTTTGACAGACGTCAGTATCACAGACTCTTACACATCGTGGTTGGGTGGTTAGTTTTCATGGTTGAACTTGTAAAGATGCCACAGCTGCTTTTCATGTTGTCACTTCCATCAGTGTGTGGTAACTCAGTACATGTTCCTCATCCGGAGCAGCTTCTTCTCTCTTTTTGCTGTTACTCGTCATATCCACTCTCTGACTTCACTCTCACACCACCTTTTCAGCTTTTTTTTCCTGCTTCCTGCTTATCATTTGCAGTCCACTGACCTCTGAGACAACAAGCAACTATTTTGGTTCTTAACTTAGCGGCAAATTTACCTCAGTGTCAACCCTTGATAATGCACTTGCTGTTGAATTGTTGCGTTTGGTGTGAGAAATACAGCCCATTAGAAAGTGTTAATGTTACACCAGCCAACTTAAAGTCCTGTGACTGACATGGAACAATATTAACTGATTCAGGGAAAAAAAAACTTTGTTTCGTTCAAATACTGTTTCTGTTCAGAACGAAACAATTGGGAAAAATTCTGGTCCAAAGTCCTGGTGCTGTTAGACCACACACATTATTCAGACCCAAGATGTTCTTAAACCAGACTGTAAACTGGTTTATTTTTGCTTAAAAATACATTGGTGTGTATGTGGTTACCAGTGTTACTGCAATCAGCCTTAAGCAAAAATATAAAAAACTTCAGGTGATCGCACTTCTTCTTCAGTGTTTAGCCCACTCGAGCACTGCTGCAACAATATACCATCTCCCATCTGTAGTAATGTCTTTATTACTCAAGCTCGACATCTATGCCAGCCATTAGATTTCTTGACTTCCTGAAATGCATCAGATATTATTAAATTAGCCACCAAATGTCATGTTCGTCTCTAGACAGATTCGATAAATTAGTGTTTTTGTTCCTGATTTCATATTTTCATACTTCATTTCCTTTCCTGGGTTGAAACATCTGAAATAAGGCAACAGGAAGTGTGTGCATTCGAAGTTGAACTTGTCTGATATCGCACTGACCTGATTCTTTGCAGTTCGACCTCTAACCGATCTACCTTTGTAATATCTTGCTGCTTTCTCCTCTACAAAGCTGTTCTACTGTCACTAACCGTCTAACATTTGTGTTTCCCCTTTGCTCTCTTCCCTCTTTCCTTTCTCTTTTTCTAATCTAGGTTGTAGCCGTCACTCTGAATCATAAGCAATGCAAAACAAAGCCTGGGTCTGCCTTGCATGCTCCTGTATCCTTAACTCTTTCAGGATTGATCAAAGCATTGCCTCTGCCTGCAACAGACACTGCTTCAACTAATCACCAGTCTGATCTTCCATGTCTAACTGTTGCGTGTGTCTTGTTGGAAAAAGAGAGAGGAAGAATCGGAGGAGTGAGGCTTTCCCACCTTTAACATCTCTTTGCCTTCCTCTTGGGTTTGTTGTGTGACGTCATGTGGGACTCTGAGGCTTGTGGAGAAACTGGGCTTTGTGCCTGCTGATGGGCCTGCCCCCCTGCTCTGTGCTGCTGTGATGTAGCCGTTCACGCCGGTGCAAAGACCACACGGCTCCTTTTTTCTCTCTAAAACACACACTTAGACACACACACACGCACTGCTGGACATAAAACGGACCCTCTTTTTTTCAAATGGACCACTTCATTTATGTATCTGTGTTTCTCCCTGAGGGGGTGACACACGTTTGACAGGCTGCTCGAGTGATGTTCTCAAACCCACTGCCTCTCTGCTCCTCTCTCTGTTTTTAATGCGTGTGAGATGACATGAGCGTACCAGCCCACGTCTACACACAATATGCACTTTGCCATTATTGGAAGAAAAAAAAAATCATGAAATCCATTTTAAGTTGTTAGATTTGGTTTTTAATATTCATATTTGCAGTGTTTCACTCTCCTTGAGGGAGTCTCAGAGGCTTGGTCGGTGTGATCTGCTCACTTTGTATGTTGTCTTTTTGAAGTATAAGTTGTTAGAGTCACTGTATGTTGAATACATGTTAGAACAGGGCACCGATGACGACTTTTGTACGCTAAACCACCTGAAATGAAAAGAAACAGGTAAATTATTCCCTTCATCCTTCACAATCCACATGGGAATAGAATAATGCTGGTTATTTATGATTAAAGATTTTTTAAAGACAATAATAATATCCATCCATTGAGTGTAAAGTGCACCTTATAGAATTTATGAGTTAAATAGACTTGACTTTGAAGAAGAGGAGGAGGAGTGACTTTATTCTCTGCGCAACAAAAGATAAATCAGGAACCTGGCGCAAAGTGTCCTATATCTTCCTAAGACATTACCTCTTGTGCGCGCTTGTGTAAACGATTTGTGGTTGCTGGCTTCAGTTGGTGTGCTTGTATTTATGTGTCGTGTGTGTGTGTGTGTGTGTGTGTGTGTGTGTGGGTGGGTGGTTGCACACACCACTGGGTGAGCGTCCTGTGTTTGAATACGTAGGATTGATTTTTCATGGCAGACTGACTAAATGGCGTGTTGCAAATCCAAGGGTATGTAATGTATATACATTATTTAATGTATAGCAAATGAACCTGATTCTTCTAATATTTGTACAAACATTTTATATGTAAATGACATCGCAACATTTTTGAATAGGTACTGCTGTGGCTATGACAGATATGTATATATATTTATATTTTTTCCATGTATAAAGTACTGTATAGAAGCTGTACAATTTTTTAGAATGGGCCGATACATGTTTTTTTATGTTATTGTAAAATTCATATTTTTGTATTGCATGTGACTACCATTCTGTACACGCAGTTTCTGTTTTCATCCATGAAGGACAATAAAATGAGGCTTGTCATGTTAAAATCAGTGTGTTGATCTAATGCCTGCTGTTCACTTTAAAGTTTTGGGTTGTTGTTTTGAGCTTTATACTCGTCCCTCTGTGGTACTTTTACATAATTTACATTGAAAAAGGAATCCTCCCACTTGTGTTTTACAAAACCCTTATTTCCGCCTCTGTCTGAAACACTTCTTTCTTCTTCTCTCTAACTGCTGTCTCTTTAAGGCTCCCCGCTCCACAAACACCTGTCCTCTGATCGGCCAGCTCTCTGTAGGCTTTTCAGGGGAAAAGATATGGATGGATCTTGGTGTTTGGTACCTGCCCTTCCCTCACGCCCTAAATCAGTCAGGTCAGGGGTTTCCAGACATCTAAGCCCATGACCCTCAAAATAAGTGGGTAGAGAGATCAGTGGGCTCTTGAAGTGAGAATGCTCTAGGCCAATCCAACCAAAAAAAAAAAAAGACAAAATAAATGCCTGAGACGCTTCAGTGAGAAAATCTTCTTAGAGTTGGACTACCTACATATGTGCACATTCTGCTGTTTTAATAATTAATCTGACGCCTTCATCACCCCGTCTTAGTCACCTTCAGGGTTTGAGCTACAGAGAAATGTGGAAAACTGATCAAACATGTTCTGTACAGCTGGTTTTACACAGGATAATGTAAACATAATCCCAACTTTTATTCATAACTATACAATAATGGATGTAGTATGCAATTTTAAGCAGTTTGATCATTGTCCCAACCCTCTGAGTTAGGAGGTCCCTATGCACTGACCTCATCATTTCAGGAAGTCTTATAAAGATCTCATGCTTTTAAAAAAGACCATTCATGGATTTCTACAACATGCTAATATAAGGCATTTTGAAAATCTGCACACGTTCAGTATGAACATCCAGCACTGTTACTTTACATCCATGATTAAAGTACGAGAAAGCATAACACCTCCCTTTAAAACAACAGTGTAACTGATGTAAAACTAAAGAGGTTCATTTCTGCCATGTACCAGGGTCACAGATGTTGAAATTCATCACTGTGAAGAAAGACTTTGTGCTGGATATGGTAAACGCCAGAATATTGTTTTTAGTGAAGTGAACTTCTAAGGGTGTCTTGCAGATAAAAGCACAAGCCTGGACTGCAAAAGGTGATATCCAAGTAAATTTTATCATCAGTACAAAGAGTCTCATTGAACTTAATGAGCCATTTACATCTGACAAGTCTTGAAAAATGTCTTATTTCAAGATTTAAAAAAATGACAAAAATAAATGTATTGATTGTAAAGAGAGAAAAGGGTAAAAACAAATTTCCTTATCAAGTTCATTAAAAATCACTAAATAAGTAAATTTCATCAATTCACCTTTTGAAATGAGGAGTCTGTCTCTTCAGGGACAGATGTTGGATGAGCTTGAAGATTTTGTGTTGCCAGTGCCTGAGTTTCACCTCCAGGTGGCGTAGAGACATAGTGTTTTGTAGTTGTTCCAGTTTGCCTTCAGAGTGTGAAACAACATGTCTCTATTACATGAGTTAAACTTGAATTTCCCCTTATTTTTGTCTTGCGATAGTGTATTTTATGCTTGAATGTTCTGTCTCTGAAACCATAAAAAGATAGTAAGAATAATATATAAGATATGTAAGAATAACAAGATTAATTTCATGCATATCTTCGTTTCATACGCATTTTGAAATCAATAGGTTCAACACTTCTGATTAAATTCACCTGCATCGGTTATATTTATCCATCATTGTGATCTGAGCAGAAAAGTAGAGACTGTTTCTTTTTTCACATTTGTGCTCATGCAAATTTTCAGTGATGATACAGTCAAAGTTGAGGTTATGAGATCCTGTAAGCTGTCTGTATAATAACAACTACAACCTGAATTCAGCATTGTAAACCTGTCCTCAGTAATGATGCATCATAATTGTTTTCGTCCACTGGAATCAAACCAACAGAAAAGAAAGAACCTTGTATCCTGACTGATGATGCTCCGCAACCAAAAGCTCTTTGACTCCAACTGGTACTGGATCACATGACAGCATTGGGAGGTTGGAGGGAGGGGGGGGTGCTTTCATAACTGAACCATCAAACACAGAAAGTGCTTTCTTCACTACATGGACCTCAAAGCAAAGAGCAATCAATTAGGGGATTTATTTATGAAGATTTATCTCTTAACTTCTTGTCCTTTAAATTTGAGGTGTCAAACAGCTTCGTTGTTTTTGTGGATCATTTCTAACACTTCTGGGTTGCAGGCTTTTCTTGTATTGCCTCTGACTTTCTGTGCTGTTAACTTACTTAAATCACTAACTCAGTGACTTCTAGCAATTGCGTCCTGAACTGCACTTAGCCTCGGGAATCATCGGGATCAATAAAGTGCAGAGAGTGTCACAAATTGTTGTAGAAGATTGCCTTTGAGATCCACAAAACACCGCAAATGTCTGCAAAACTGTTCCCCCCACTGAGTGCAGAATCTGTCATTTGATCTGAGCCATGTTCACCTGGGTCATTTTTTGTTTTGTCAAGAAATTTTGCCTTTGCTTTTTGCTTCACAGCGGTGGTTTAGTTCGTCTTACAGAGGGTTTGTCAGTGGAAGGATCCTGTTTGTCTACGACTAAATATTATCCATCTTTTCCCCTCCTTTTCAACCTCTCGCTGTTTCAGGGGCTATTTCCAGGACCCTTTTTCCTGGTGAGCAATTGTGTTGTTCCTCTTCTGGCTATGTGTGTATGTGACTTCTGTCACCTCCAGAGCCAGCCTCAAGCAGACACTCAGCAAACAGCAGACTTTAGCCCTCCCACATTTCCCATATTTTCATAACATGTTATTATTGGATGGCCCATTTGGCCCTACCATTAGCCACATGCGTGACCTAAAAAAATTAGCCAATCAGCTAATTGTGTTCAGTTAACTTCAGTGTTGTGTTATATGTCTGGGCAACTTCCTGGTAAACCACTATCCAAAAAATTCAAATTGCCCAGTGTCTGTAGGATATTCCTAAAAAAGAAAATGTCAACTTTCACAGGAATAACCCAACTCAATTGTCATCTATGGGCCTCTGTACATGTGTCGCAGTGTCTGTGTCAGCTTTAACCCCTCCTCTGCCATTTATGTTGATGTTTTGGTTGTCTCTGGACATTTCTGGGTGGAGAGTAGTCGTGACGACCCCAGCCAATCACAGCGCACCCAGTGCGCAAGTGACTTTGCATGTTGCTGATAGAGAGTGGGAGAAGCTATGCAGCTATGATAGCAGCTGTAACACAGAGAGAGAGTGGGTCAATATTTGCAGGATACCTCTTTCACCTGCAGGAAGTCAGGTACACGGCTCTTGAGTCCCTCCCACTTACAAACATGACGCTACTGGTGCTCACTGGGATGGTGAGTGTGTTCAAGAAGCGTCAGTAGGGGGCAGTGGGCATGCACTGCCGCTGGCACTGAGCCACAGAGGAGTAGCCTGCTTTGGATGTTGTGTTATCAATAGTAATAAAAATTCCTGCAGACCCCACCTTTAACATGAACAAAGTAGTGTCTCCTAAATCCACATTTACTTTGTATCTTGACATCATGTCATTTTTACAAAAAATCCATTCAACACCTGTTCTCATTGCATGTTTCATCGTAAACGGTAACATGTAAGCACAAAGCCCGCCACCTCAAACCAGGTTTGGTGGTCCTGACTTTCGCACCTGTTGTGGTAATTTAAAAAAAAAATCCTAGTACAAATGTTTTTTTTTTCCTCAGGTCCTGATGGGAACCTGGAGCCTACATGTTCATGGGTAAAATACAAAAAACAAATTGGAGGAGGAAAAATACATTATTATTGGATCATGGGTTTTGTAGTATAAGGCCCAGAACAGTACCATTATTTTCATTGCTCCACCACTGTGAGGAGTTTTTAAGGCACTTCAGCCTTGGCTTCCCATGGCAAACCCAGAGAGCTTATGTCGTCTAGTTTCTGCAGGAATCTTTTCATAGCAGATGGTCTCCACCAAAGCAGACCAAGAGTTAAATCTGAAAGCGAACAGTCTGACCCATGATGATTCACCTTGATACACATCAACCTCTGTGCCACAAAGACAACACATCTCAGCCTGATCTAAGTGTGTTGACGAAAAGCTCATTTATCAGTCTCCTAATTTCTTCCCCCTTCAATCTCCTCTCCTTGCCCTGCCTAACCTCTTTTGGGATTCACTGATAAAATGGAAGAGCTGGGTAATGCTGACATTAAATTCAACCCCCTGATCACTGCCACGCTGTCCGCCTCCAACCCAACCAAACACATTTTCTAACACTAACCTTGCTGATAAAGAGGACGGCAAATAGAGAGATTGGCTCTCTCCTGCTCTGGCTGACAAGACTGATAAGGCCAGCAAGGTCACCAAATGTTTTCCTCATCAGTCACCCCTCACCTTCCCTTGTAGAGATATCTCAATCAACTTTAGAATTAAAAAAAAATACTGATGTGGTGATAAAGGCTGCAACAAAACTGGCACGAAAAAGTGTCATGGTGTGGCTCTGCTAAATCTGGTCGTCAGTCCTTGCTCAGAGAATTCTTTTAGAAAGAGAATATTCACCTTTGTTATATGGAGGATGGAGAACTGGATCGAAAAGTCTTCTTTTATTCCTCTTCATTGCACCTATTGTCAAGTAAAAATCTGGGTGCACAAACAACACACAAGGAGTTCCCCAAGGCTCCCTTCTAAGGCCTCCTCTGTTTACCTTGTCATCATTTAACCCTGTATGTTTTTAAATGGTTGACATTTACACACCTTTTTTCCCATCCAAAAACTGAAAAAAAGAAAAAAAAAAAAAACTATAGTAATTCTCAGAGTCTTCAGTTTTTGATGGTACCTGAATGTACGACAAGTGATTTTAGCAGCATGTCTAAATTCACAGTAAAGGACGTGAGAATTTTACTGACATAGCTTTGACCATCATTTTTTAAAATTTAGCAGAAAACAGTTTTCTTTAGCTAAATTCTGTAAAATGAAAACTAATTTTATGCTTCTTACTGCTTTCAGTTTTGCTTCCTATGGTATTGTCTTGCTGGCATAAAATGCATGTCGGCGCATTATTGACAGACACTGCTTTCAGATTGACACGATGCCTCTGCCGAAAATAATGTAAACATTTGCAACAGTAGAGACTGTAAATAGTCTATGAAGCGTAAATGTTGTAATGAAATAATAAATTTACAATTTGACGGGGTTATTCTGCTAAAGAGAGGTAGTTGAGTCACATCTGGCTTTAACCATAGTTGTTATAAACTCATAGTGGTGTAGGACTTCATGTTATAGACAAAAATGAGACCATAGTGAGTAAAAGACTTTCCAAACATCATTTTTTAGTGTCTTTGAATGTCCATCACGAATATTTTTCCTATACCCCCTAGGACTGAGAGAACCTGAAATGTGTTGTATACATTTATTCTTTATTTTTCTATTTTTAAAAAGATAAAATTGGCAAAAGTAATTTTTTATTTGTCTTGTATTCTGATGATTTATAGCTTTTAAGATTTGTTACACTACATGAAGACATAATTGAATTACGCCAGCTTATAGCCATGGTCTTCCTGAATCTATAAAGGTGCGGGACTTTACTTTGTAGAGAAAAATGAGACCACAGTGAGTAAAAATGCATCAGAAGCAAGAAACAATCTGCAACTGCTTGAGATTCTGAGGGTTAAGAGTTTGAAGACCCACTTTTATGGAACCACACTGTTTGTTTGACTGAATGAATGAGACAGGAGGTGTCATAGAAATGTATTTGGACAAAGATGTTGCTGAAGTAATAGAGCAAAAGAAGAAAAAAAAATGAGACAATGCTAACCTTGAATGTGTATTTTATAAAGTACCACACACCAAAAAAAGAAAACTTTGACTTCAAAAGAAAGTTTGAAATGTTCTCATCCATTTCAGCACAACACAAACAAGAAATAACTCAACAATAATAAATCAAATGACTTAGAGATATACAGCAAAACTTTCTTCCAGTGATGTTATACATAACCTTGACTAACGCCTGTATTGTCTTTTGTGTTTTCTCTGAAAAGGGAAATAGAGCTGTGACTGACTCAGACTGTCTGCCGTCCTCTCAGAGAGCAGGAGAGCACATTACATCATTCTAGTTACAATCTTACACTGACTTCCTGTTTGAGCTACAGCCCAAAAAAGAACCTCACAGATCATCAGAAAGTGCTCTGCTCACTGTCCTTACACTAAACTCTGACATATTGAAACCTGACATATTTACCCAACTTGGTTTTCCTTTTTTATCTTTACACAAATCACTCTGCCATGCCTGTGCTGTGATTACGTGGACAGATAAATGGGACTTTCCGTCTCTCAGGAGATGATGCGGAAACTTTGAGACATCTCAAATGGCTCATCTGCCATTATACTATTTTCACTTCCTTCAAATATAATTAGACTGAAGATTCTTTTCTCCATCATTACATTGAATCTTCACGGACAGGAGATGAATTTATGCTCAACATTGTTTTCGGTGATACGTTTTGAATTGGACTGCATCTGTGGCCATTTCCTTTGAGTGAATATGAAGAATTGAATGGCAATGTAAAACAATTTATTTTGTCCTGATGTTCAACAAAATGAACTGTTTTAAATTGTTTAGGACAATCACAGTCATAGCACAGTACATACAGAAAAATAAAGTGAAATGATGTATCATAAAAAGTTTCAAAATTGTTGTGATTTGATTGAAATAAATAAATTCCCTATTCTTTTTCACTAAACAGAAACCATGTGAGATGTTTAAAGCCATTCGGTTTTGATTTTGGTGATTTTACCCCATTTGATAACTGCTTCCACTGTCAACTGTGATTTTAGTTCTGGGTGTTTCTCTTCTAACACTCGACAAAACTTCACAAATTTTGGAAATGCTTTAAATCAGACAGGTCAGCTAACAAGATCAGATCAGGTAAGCTTTATTTTGTGGTCAGTAAGACATGGTCATTGAGTTGTAGTTTTGTGTGCTGTGGGCAGGTGCAAAGTCCCACTGGAGGTGGAAATCACCATCTCCATTTAGCTATGCAGCAGTAAGTGTTCTAAAATCTCCAAATCAATTGCCTCTTGGCTTCAGATTTTGTGCCTCAAATCTTCACAAACAGCAAAAATTTCACACAGGACATGCAACTACTTTGGAACTGTGCGACTGTGCCCCTTAGCCCTTGGTTTTGCGCGTTCATGTCTAGTGAAAGAGTATCCCATTTCTCCATAAGGTTAAGGGGGAGAGCCACACCATCCTTGAAATGAAGACAAACTGGGACCTCACTTGAAAGTAAGGGGTATGAGAAATTTCTACACCATGTCTGCTAACAAGATGGCAGAGCGGGGACAAAAGGAAACACGTGAATGCGAGTAATTAAGCATAATTATTTATATTCATAGGAATGACACTCTAAACAGAGCATCACGAGGAAGGGGTCAGACAAAGAGGGGGGGCTAAGGGATACAACTGAGGTTGATTGATTGAGGGAGAATGAGATTCCAGCAAGAAGTGATTGAAATGAGTTTCCTCTAAAGAGTTTTACCTTTAAGCTCAGACATCTTGAGCTTTCACTCCAATACAATTAAAAAAGCCAACTAGGTTTGTACAGGCACCTTATCAAGATGTTTCCTTGACACCTTACGATTGGAGGTTTACACCAGGAGTGTTAAAGTGGTAGGAAAACCCAAAGTGAGCTCTGCGAAAGGGGGATGTCTGGGTTTAACTTGCCACAGTGACCTGACCCCAGACAGGTGGAAGAAAATAGACTTCCATTTTTGTTTGGGGCACTCAAATGACTTAAAATTGAAAAATGCGAAAGATGCTTGTAGTTTTGGTGCTGTTGGTCGGCCTACTGGGAAAGGAAACCAGCATGTCCATAAAGCTTGTCATTGTCTAAAATTTCTTACAGATGGCTGTGCTGACTTGAGACTTGATAGTGGACTATCACCAGCAGACAACACAACACTCCCAATGATCACAAACTGCAGAGACTCTGCGCTGGACATCAAACTCTGAATCTGTGCCTCTCTGTTATCCTTTGGACTGTAGGGCCACAATTTTTATAATAAAATGCCGACTTTGGACCACTGAAGAAGTGTCCATTTCCTTTTCTCCTGAGCCCTAGTAAGACACTTCTGATGTTGACTCTGGTTCAACAGTGACTTGATTTTAGTAACATGACAGTTAAAGTCACTCTCCCCAGAGGTCTGTGTATGACATCTGTACATTAATACAGCTGTGGTGAAAGTCAGTCATTCTTCCAGTGATGACCTTCTGGCTTTGTCTCCTTGTGAAGGAGATCAATGATTGTCTTCTAGGCAACTAAAGCTAGAAGTCTTCTGAACTGAAGAACAAAAACCAGACAAGATACATATTTTTTTTTATTTATATTTGAATTTATTTGAGCTGCATGCAACTTAAAAACTTACATAGAATTTTTTAAAAAAGGCTGAAGAAAAAGACAGCTTTTCCAATTGTTTTTTACTTTAAATTCCTTTGTCCCATCTTTTTTAACGACATAGGTTATCTAAACTACTACATGGTGTTACTGCTTAAATGACTGGAGCACAACATGTCTGAGCTCATGATCTCTGCTTTGATTCCCGCAGTGCATATTGCAAAAAGGGTGCATTGAGTGGCAAATCCTGAATCTAGGAGTTCTGCACTGCTTGATAATGGTGAGACGAGGAGAAACTACAGAGTCATGCATATTCCCGTCATCATGTCAGTTACAAACCAAGGTGTAAAGATAATTTCAGTAAATAAAAGAAAAAAAGAACCCTTGAAAATACAGAGTAAATCAAAAGAACCTCATAAAATCCATTGCAAGTGCTTATTTTTACAAAAAGATACTTGATTCACTGTGTTCAGTGAGTGTTATAACACTAAATACATTTTCACTGATAGACCAAGTGACTGTCACGTCCAACACGAATAGTACATGACATTACACCTCGACTATGATTATGTGCAGTTGATTGTGGGTTGGCCCAAAATACTCCGAAGCTGCTGAAATAGACAGGTATACATGTGTTATGTTATATTTTCAAAAGAGCGTTCGACCACAAACTTCTTATAAACTGTGTAAGTTTGTCAGCACTTAGGCTCCTGTGAAGAGACGTTTGAAAAGGCTTCGAGAAAACACCAGTAATAAAACTATAAAATGAGTGTAGTGCTCTGTTTAAAAGCATGTGGCGCATTAGTTTATTAATTTGCGTCTTTAACTTAAGATTAAAAAAGTGCACTGTTGATTATTTTAGAGCTTTGTTCAGTTGAATGGTTCCATCTTGTTACAACTTCACGGTTCAAGTCCAGATCACTTTTATTTAAATCTTAAGTTATGCAAATCAAAGGCTTTTAGTGAGTGTTGATCTCACCTGATTTTTTTCAATAGTTTTCCCTCTGACAGATGTTTGCATGATAAACTACAGTCAACAAGAGTAGCAAAACCACTTCCTTTATCTTATTATAGTCCAAATAGAGAAGTAAGAACAAGCCTGCCGGATGAATCTGTCATAGATTTGGGCAGCTGTTACACAGCCTTCATCTCTCTTCACTCACACATTCACTATTCTCTCCTTGAACACACATCAGGACCAGCAACAATGTAAGTAAAAGGTTTAACCAATACTTGAATTTTATTTAGAAACCTTAGATCATCACATGCTTAAGGAATTATTTCAAACATCTGTATTAAGTGTTGTAACATGCTTCTGTGCTCATGTGAAAAAATATGTTTTTATCATTTTGGATTACTTGATTTTAGTTCTATTTTGGGAGCGAGGGTAAACTGTTGAGGGGTCTGTTGTTGCGTCACAATTCAGATATATGAGTCTGAAGATCCTATTGTAAAATCATACAAATAAACATGATGTTGATGCATGTCTGCTACAAGATACTAACAAGATATTAAGACATAAACCAAGAACTTCTGTGAATATGTAGGTGGGGCTGATGATAATTAATCAAAAATGTATTATTTCAAAAGAACATATAATATGACCAATAATTAGAGGGTTTTAAAAAAAAGACAAAATTAAAAATTCCCAGATGACTTCGGGTTTATTATCAGTGTGAGAGAATCTTATTGCTGTTTCAAATGCCACGTTTGTTATAAAACCACATCATTTTTAAAAATCAGTCAAAGGAATGCTCCTACACTTCGGTTTTTACAACTGAAACATCACGTTTTCCAATTTTCTCTTTCTAAAAGGCATCACTCTTGATTGAAACCTAAGTACTTGGTAAAAGACGATCAACACTGATGCTATTGAATCTTTCCACATAGAGAAGCTTTGACCCTTAAGCTTTCATAAAGACCATTTTTTTAAAGTCACTGAATGCTCACAGTGCCGACTGAACCGAGAGCTCTACAGAACTATTTAATATTCAGCGCAAGTCGAAAGAGAAAGTTGGAGAAAGTTAGAGAAGTAAAAAAATGTGTTATGGTGGTTTTTTTAAAGGCAATATGTAGTTTCGATACTCTTAACAGCAAATGTGATATACAGTGACAGAGGAAAGACTTAGCTAAAGCTGTGTTCAAATATTTTGCTAAAAGGGGTAAAAGACTGCATTTGATACCTGAATTAATGCCACGGTGAGGAGTTTTTTATCTGGTATCTACAGACTAAGGAGAAAATGTTTGTGTCACTATTTGGTCCATAAAATTGCAATGGATAAACACAAGACCTGTCCTAATTGCATCATATTTGAGTTTGTCTCACCCCACCTCAATTATATTTCTAATGATAATCTATAACAGCTCATTACTCTCACATAATTGATCATCCCTTACAATGACAGCTGACCTTACAAACGAGTCATACTTTAATACTAAAAGAATTTATAATAAAAAGATAAAGGGGAGGGCTAGCGAACAAAATTGTGTATTAGGAAGGGAGTTAAAGGGGATAGAAGGAAGACTGTCCCAGAGGCAACAACTATCCATTCAAAAAGCTTGTCTACACAGCAGAACATTACATGTATAAAATTTAGTTTTACGGGCCTGTCTCAATTCACTAGCCTGTGTGTGTGCGTGTGTGTCTGTGTGTGTGTGGTCAACTGAGGACAATGATGGAGTGGAGACAGCATTTCCAGTATGAAAACTGTCATCAGTAGAGTTCTAGTTTCAGAAACCAATAGGTGATGTCATGGAGACTATGACAATGCTGTCATGGTCTGTGGTTTACACCCCTCACTGCAAACTCTCTGCTAGTTTCACATATCAGTTCGTACAACACAGAGTTTATAAGTCCTCTGTGCAATCTGAACAAAAGCATCCGCAACTGGTGCAATGAGTGATGTAATCATGTTTTGGGTTTTTGGGTAAAAGTCCGACAGATGAACCATGAACAATCTGGAGTAGTTTAGTAGACTTTTGGTTGAGGAGGGTAAGATCAACGTTGTAACGATGGAGGCGTGACGAGATTGGAGAGTTGGGTTTTAGAAATGGTTAAAAACATGTTTGAAAAAAATTGTTGTGTGCTGCTCTAACGTAAAAATTCAACAATAAACTAACAATTCAACCATATCACCACAAAAATGAACACAAGTATGTTTATTTCATGAAGAGGCCTCCTATGCAGGGATATTTTTGGTGTTTGATGTCCCTGTGGTTATTTACTGTCACGAAGCCAGATCTTGAACCAGGTCACTTAAAAAAAAGCAGAGTTTCGAGGAAATATGTCATAAACTAGAGCCATGTTAGAATTGTGTAAAAACTGTTTCCATGTCATTTTTAAAGAACATGAGTATATATAACTTTTTGACATGGTACATATTGTGTTTTGTTTTCACTGTAACTGTACCAGGCATCCCTTTCTTTAAGGACTTTTTTCAATACAAAATGAAGAGTTTATTAAAAAAGAAAGCCCTTCTTCTCCACCATAGTTGTTTTTAAAGACAAGCAAAGACCTCATAAAAACACTCTGTACATAATACAAAATGATGTCAATGTTTCTAGGTTTCTTCTTTTTTTTCTGCTTGTTATTTTGGATATCCAACTATTTTGACATTAAACTGTCCTTGTTTTCTCAGATCCAACATGAACACCTTCCTCTTCCTGGTGTGCAGCATAGCAATCCTGAATACATCCTTGTGTCAAACAACTGGTGATGATGAAGATTATGGCTCTTCCACCAGCGGTTCAATATCAAGTTCCAACACCACGCCTACTGCTGGTTCCATTTCTAAGGTCCCCCATTTGAAGACCACTGGGTCACCCATCCGTGTCACCCAGAACCAAGACCCACCAGTTTCTAACACCAACACGCCCAAGGGCTTCACCTTCAAGGACCTTAGTACTGCGTACATGGTAGCTGGAGGTTTGATCCTTCTCAGTTTCCTTCTGCTCATCTCTACCTTGCTGTTGGCGTACAAAGTATGTCGCTTAAACAGACGCATCAAAGAGCTCAGCAGCGACTGCAACCTGGTCGTCACCACTGAATACCAAGGGGTAAAAGGCAAGTCAGAGAAGGATGTGGAAGAAACCACTTTGCTGATGTCCGATCTGGGTCAAACCAAGGAGGAAATGAGCAATGGCACCGCCAAAGAAGAAGGCGAGAATAAAGTGGAGGATGGAGACAAAAACCAGAGTGAAGAACCTGCAGCTCCACCTGCAGCTGCTGCGGAGAGTTCATCCCCCTCAAAGGAACCAGAGGAGACGAGGGAATCCCCGTCTGCTGAGGCCACAGCTGCCTCCAACTCTGAGGGTCCAGAGGAGTCAAAGGATGTGGTGTAGAGAGAGAGAGAGAGAGAGAGAGAGAGAGAGAGAGAGAGAGTGTTTCTGTGTGTGTTTGTGTTTGTTCTTGAGCATCTAGATTCACTTCCCTATAGCTTTTAAAACCCTTTTACTGTAAAAGAAAACTTATTTCAGCGGCTTTTGCTTTGTTTTAACATTTCATGATTGGAAATGACTGTTCGAAATTGTTTTTTTTTTCTGTAGCTGGTGTTAATACTAGAATTTATGAATATTCACAATATAGATTTTCATGTGAGTAGAAATGCGTAATTTTAGACCCATACTTTTTATACATTTATGACGTTTAGCACGTGCAACACCTAAAACAGTCCAGTTCTAAATAAGGCTTGTATTTATTACTGTGTAACTATTTCCTCTTTAGTGGCTGTGTTTGCTTGCGTGTGTCAAAGAGAGCCAGAAGAAAAAAGGAGAGAACTGCTTGATTAGTAGTCAGAGACTGTGCCTCTTCCGGGCAGTGCCACTGAACTCAGAAAGAACGTTCTCTTTCACCTCAGCCTGAGCCGACAAAGCTGCACAATAAACTTAAAAAACACACACAACATGGCTGTTTCCGCTGTCTTCTGCAGATATTTGTTCATTTATTTGCCTGTGACGTCATGATGGATATGCACCTTTCATTAAAAGTCAGAACAGCGTGTCCCCTCTCAGTGCAGCTTGTGCTTCAACTCATGCTCCACTTCTTCAAGCAAGGAGATGGAAACGCTCAGAGCTGCAGTGACTCTGGATGGTGTTTACGGCTAAAGATGGGATGTAGCAGAAGGCAGGTTGAAGGAGGGGGATTACGTGCACATCACACAGTGGCAGGGCAAAACAGCAGCAAGAAAAATGTCAGATACATAGGAAGAGAGTATGATAGACCCATTAACGACAGTGACTTGGAAACTTTGCCCCTCAAAGGGAAAGATTTTAACCCATATTGACCTATATGACATGTGACATGAGGTCACATGTAAAGAAAAAACACAAAAGTATGTTTTTGCTATAACCTGTACACATATTTGCTTTTATTTTGATATATGAAACTTAGGAAAAATCTTAATTTGAATAATAAAACACATCTCATATTTCTGTAATTTTCTTACTTTATCCATGCTTCACAATTTTTGTAATGCTTTTGAATAATTTCATTGTGGTGCAGTTTTTGTTCACTCAAGTTTTTTAATTGAGGTTTTCACTTTTGGGGTTTTGAATGAAGCACACTTACTAACATCGTGTTTACAGGTCCACCCATCTAAAATCTAAATGAATGGTTGTGGCTTCCTTAAAGGGACAGTGAGGACTTTCTAAATAATCTTGAAAAAGTCTCATCTGTAATTATGTGTACCTGCTCATAATCCCCAACTTAAAATGAGATTTTCAGCGCCAAAATAGGTTATTTCAAAATGCTAATGATCAGGTCAGACTGGGCTTGATTGATTTATGGCTGTCAAGGTCTCTATGACCACGGCACGCCGGCTGACAAAGTTTAGCAGTGAGAAGAGAGACCTGTGTTTTTTCTGCTTAAAATGATTTATTGGATTTATTTAGTAGTAATATAGGACACTGGGGCTTGACTGTCTGACAGAAGGGGTTCAGAAGAGCAGAAGAAAGCTAAAGGGGAGAGTGATAGAGCACAGGCTAAAGGCTAAAACACAGATTGAGATGTTTGTGATAATATTTATTCCCACATGCAGCAGTTATTCTGCAGTGATCTGCTCAAACCTGAGAGTCTATCAATAAAAATGAAGAACCAGGTTATATTTGCTCTGCTTAGTAGATGAGCACTAGGACATAACCAAGATTCACTGACTTAACATCTTTGGATACTTCTCAGCACTGAGCTATGAAATGCACTAAGTGTAGCCAACACTTACAAAGTTTGCTTGTTGTCACATTTCAAACAGCAGTGTTACATTTTAGAGATTAAAGATGTGTGCAGGCTTTTCTTTTTGAGTGCCGTGTGAGTCATTGAAGTCAAACATTTCTTAGGCAGGAACATAAACTTAGTAATAAAAAGCAAACAAAAAAGAAACAAGGGAATTCTGTGTTTGGCAGATTATTAGCACTTAGTCATTGCTTCAATGCTTCTTTTCAAGAAAATATGACACATACAACTTTTTCTTAAGCATTTTTGGTGGTAATTGGGCAGAGACAGGGTTTTACAAGATGATAGCATTAATGACCTAGATTTTCACAAAGTAAAAGTGCAAGCTTTGTCTTCCCTAAGTGATGGGAGAAACAGCTCATGTGCCTCTTTACACAATTTGTAGCCTCATGAAAGTGCTCCATAATATCTGAGGTAATTATGTGTGTCTGAGGCACAGCAGCTCTGCATGTATCGCTGATTGCAGTTTGGAAGCTGCAGTGGACAGAAGTCCTCTGCAATAGATCTTGAAGGTTTTTGTAGCACCACTAAATATAAACAAGGAAGAGTAACGACCAAATACAGCGGGGCTTTACTTTAAGAGGAGGGAGTTATTGACAAAGGTGGGTCTCATTTATTTTGTGCACAAACGGATCTGAAAACACTCAATTAGTCTAACAACAATAGCTGTCACTTTGCTCACTGAAGTCCAGATTAGTGAGAGAGGAGCGTACTTTGCAGCAGCCTTGTGTGCAGGGACCCCTTCGATATGCGCTCCATTTCTCCTTACCCCCCCCCCTCCTACACCCCTCCGCTCCCTCACTCCCACTGCACAGAGTAAATCCTGAGCCTGCAGTAGTGCACAATCCCTCCAACCAAAAAGATCCATTTAACAGGCGGAGAGGACAAAGGGACCAATCTGCCAGGCAGAAAGGACAACTTCAGAAAAATTTGCAGTGGACAAAAGAGCAAGGGTCAGATTCTACGAGGCACAGGAAAAAAAAAAAAAAAAGACTTGAGCCGGGCAGCAGCTGGTCCCAAGCTCGGAAACAGCAGGAGAGGAGACAGAAGAGAGGCTGGACAGAGAAGAGGGGCCAAGAAAAGTGACTGGAATGATAAGATGAGAAGGTGAGTTATGGATAAAATTCAAACACTATCTTTATGCACACATTCAGCCACACCCCGCTTCACCCACATGTACTGCAGTGTCGAGCTCCTGGCTGTGTCTTTGCTTGCCTTTGCAGCAGCTGATGCATGAGTTCTCTGTGGAGTCATTAATAAAACCCATCTATTGAGCTACTTCTCCTCCTCTGGGAGCCTGGGACTGACTGCTCTGATGACTGAAGACACAAACTGATGCCAGGGAAAATGACTACAGGGATTTTTCAGGCTCTGTGATGAATGATATTCTTGAATAGACTTGAAATATCATCCTACCGACCAGGTCAAATGTTTATCAGTTACAGAAAAGGACACATTTCTACTCTGTATTGATGGTGTAACTATAGAGTGCTTGTATTTCTTTCAATAGCTCTGCTGCAGAGTCTTTTAAAACATTCCTGCAGGCATCCTACAGGGTCAGAGGAACAAGTTCACTGTGGATGTGTGTACCTGCAAGCAATGCAGAGATGTGCAGCAAACATTAGGCAGCCTTCTACGAATGCACAATACAGTAAGAGAGAGAGATCTCAGCAGAGGGTGGAGCTTCACTGAAAAGATCAAACAAGTTTTTATTCAGCACTGCAGTTGCCATGCATCTCTGGCAAACAGGAAATATATGCTTATTTTTAATGCACACTGAAGGCATCACTTCTACTTTCTCAAGTTCTAATACAATCTAAAACTGGAGTTTAACAAATTATTAACAAGAGTAGAGATGGAATCAAACCAAGAGAAAAAGAGCAGATTAGCACAAATCAGACACATACAAGAAACTACATTCTCTTAAACATGCCGAAGTAAAACTAAAATATGTGATGTTCTTGCACTTGTGGTCTTGAAATATGAGATTTAATCCAAGACAAGCAAGAGTTGAAGTGCTGTCTGTCCTAAGACGAGGTCATCAATAGGAAAACACTAACATCTCTGTTTTCATGTCTTTTTGCTAGCAGGCATGTGCTGCTGAAGCTCTCCCCTCATGAGGCCCTTCTGCATCTCCTCCTTGTGCTTTTGCTGGGATTTCAAGTTCTGGCAATATGCCCCAATATGTGCACCTGTAGCCACAGTCACCGGGAGGTAGACTGCTCCTGGAGGGGTCTGAGACAGCTGCCTGACGGCCTGCAGCACAACATACACTCCCTCAACTTGTCCCACAACCGTTTCCACAACCTGGATGGCCAGCTCACCACGTTCACCCATCTGCGCTTCCTCGATTTGTCTCACAACCGTCTGAGCCACCTGCCAACCGGCTTGCCTCGGTCTCTCTGGAACCTCTACGCATCCTCCAACCGGCTCCAGCTGCTGGACAAGAACGACACGGTCTACCAGTGGAACCTGCGTATGCTCGACCTCTCCAACAACAAGCTGGAGCGCGCCATCTTCATCAACAACACCCTGATCAATCTGTGCATGCTGAACCTGAGCCACAATCACTTCCGGACTTTACCTACCAACTTGCCAGCACAATTAGAAACTATTGACCTGTCCCATAACTTACTTGTAAAGGTGCTACCGGGCTCTTTGGACCGACTCATCAAGCTGACTCACTTGCATCTGCATGCTAACAGCTTTGCCTCGCTGCCGTTTGGAGTGTTCGACAAGCTGACATCACTTAAAGTCATCACCCTTGGAGATAACCCCTGGGACTGCCATCTTTACGCTGATGTTGCCTACCTACTTTCTTGGTCAAAGCGCACCCCTGCACACATCCTGGGCTGTCCCTGCCACACCCAGCCTGTGTGTGGGGGGACGCGCCCTAGCAGGAGTGGAGGGTGGCACTTCGCTTCTTACAACCTACCCCCGTTGGCAGCGAGTGCTCAGGATCAGCACTCCATGCCTCCAGAAGCAAGCGTCACTGGGTGGTGGTACTTGTCCGTCTCATCTCTCCTGAGCACACCCAACACTCCCGAAGAGAATTTAAACACACAGCAGGACAACTTCAGAACCACACCTGTCAGCCTCACCACCTCAGCACCGAGAGGCAGACACCAAACTATCAACCACCTTTCTGTAGAGCATATGCTTCACACTGATTCCCATCTCTTCCCAGGCACAACTGCTGATTCCCTCCACACTCCTGACATGTCCTCATTTTCTGACTCCAGCTTCATTACTTCAGCTCCCAGTAGAGCTGATACCACACCTGCAGCAGACCACTACTACACAACAGGGAGCCCCACCACTCAAACGAGGAGAACAACCACGCTTCGCACCAGGAGTGTGAGACGGCAGAATCAGACTATTCCTCGCGGCATCAGCAACAGCAGCCCTGCTTATGCTTCGTACTCCTCGCTATCTCTCCTGCAAAACCTGCCGCTCCTGTTTCTCACTCTGCGATCGGTCCTATAAGAGTCAAAAAATCAACGGGCAACTTGGTGCTAAGCCTGAATTCATAGCACAAATGAAATGAGCACAAGACTTTTTGACTGTTGTTTGTACATAATGCAAGATGTCACAGCACAAAGCCCTTTACAAAGGCAACATCAAAAATGTCATAGCTTTTAGACTGCATTTGATAGGAAGCTTCTTTCACGCCATGCATTCCTTCTAATTCCTTTCCCAAGCCTCAACACAAATGCTCTGATTTCTACTGGCAAAACAATGTTGTAATGATTTTAGCTTAGCACATGGTGGCACTATACATTCAGGTATTGCGGTGCTGAATGTAGCCTGTCTGAATGCAGACACACTCTACACCTCTTAACAAAGACATACACACTTCAGTATTCACATTTCGAGGCTTCTATTGTCTTGATTTGGCTGCTGCTCTTTTGATGAGATGTCTTTTTGATTTATGTCAAATGCAGTGGCTTAAACCTAAAAGTTTTGATTGACACACGTTGAATCCGTTTGAAAAGATGTCAATGCCTGCTTCTATCTCTCTCTCTCTCCCCAGAGGAGCAGTCTTTACTGGGTACAGGGTGTGCATCAGAAACTTGTGATGACCCTTAAACAATGGCTGATTTGAAGCAAAAAGAAAACAAATGGACAATTTTGTGCCACTCTCTTTATCAAACTCTGAGCACTTCCTCTGTATTTTGATCACATCTTAGTCTTAAGTGTCCTTCACGGTTCAGCGACGCTGGTGAGAATGATCTGCATGGTGATTGAACATTGCAGGAATGCCAACCTAATGCTATATTACTGCAGAGCATTAAAGCTCAGACATGCTCAGCTTCTTTAGATGAAATGTTAAGATATTCCATATTGCATTTGAGGTCAGTGCGAGAAATGTTCCAGCCTACAGGTTTTTATTTTTTTAAATAATGTGCAAAGGTGCTGAAAGTCACAAATGCATCTCAGCAGACTACTTTGATAAAGAAGAATGATGATGAATAAAATGTGTTATGATGACTGTGTTTTCTCCTTGATTCCTTTGACATTACTTTTTCTTTACTCTTAACCACCTAACAGTTCTTTTACAGTCATGTACATCTCCCTTGAGCCTTTTACACTCATGTTGATCAAACTGGAGCAGAAGCCAAGCAAAAAAAAAAAAATTAGCTTAAAATAAGCTTCTATGAATTAAACTCATGAACAGGCATGTGTTCTGATTGAGAGTAAACATGAATACTACAACGCTTTGTTTTTACCTGCATGAGTGAATAAACACATGATCCCTCCAGAGTCTAGTACAAAGAAGTGCATTTCCCTGAGGATGGATAGAAATTTTATTAACTAAATCATATCAGAACTTGATTGAAGCTACTTAAAAAAGTTGCACAGTTGCTGATTTTGTTCATATTCCTCCATTCAGTAGTTTGAATTATGCACTTGGAGCATAAAAATAACTGTAACCATATTTAAGCAAAAATAACAGTATTTGAATTATAATTCAGAAATTAAGTTCCAAGTTTTTACAGAAAAGTTGAATTCAGTTCTACAAACTCAACCATCATTACACGTACAACACTGAATTAAACGGAAAGAAAACCTTTTTTTTTTTAGAACAAATTGGGAGTAAAACACAGGAGGAAAACATTTACCTGTAGTACTAAATGCTTCTAGACTCGCTGGTGTCCATATATGAAAGTGGAGACAAGTTGTAGAAGTGGTCTAAAAAGGGATTCGTGATTACAAAAGGAGAGAAAATGATGTTGACAACATTTTGATACTGTTCAACAAAAATGAAACAACATTGTGAAGCTCTGAAAGGAGAAGTACACAACATGTTTCTGAGGGGAAATGAAAGCACCTGCAGAACAGAGTCAGAGCATTTATAGATTTAAAAGAGAAGCCAAAACAGAAACAAAGTCTGTGGTTTTTGTGCTGTGTGATTCAAGATGCAGAGAAAGTGAATACAGTTTTTATTCTCCTTTCAATTCTCCTTTAATTTCATCTC
Organism: Thalassoma bifasciatum; assembly: GCA_008086565.1. Lineage (NCBI taxonomy): Eukaryota > Metazoa > Chordata > Actinopteri > Labriformes > Labridae > Thalassoma > Thalassoma bifasciatum. Next base: position 377,581 of record RPOG01000118.1, read on the forward strand.
TGTCTATACAAACACAGACATCCAGTTTGATTTTAGTCTTAATGTGAAATCAGAGGACGAACTGAAGATAAGGTTTCTAGTCAAGTGGTACCATTTTTATATTGTTGAGTATTGTTTTCAAAGCCACAAACATCATCACACTCTGAGGATTGGTGGCAGTGTTGCAGCTTTCATATATTTCAGTTCTTACAAGCATTTATCTTAATAAGCAAGGCAGGGGAACATATATATTTCATCTTCCCTGCTCCCCTCTAGCTGCAGAACTTTACAACATCTTTTCCAAGTTCTTTAGGTGCCAGTGGTGAGCTGGCCTGCTTGCCAATTATTTTCTCTGTAGACAACACAAAGCTTTGTCAGTTTCTCTTCTGGTGTCTCCTAATAACTGACAAGGTGTAGAGGGCTAGCATCATTTACTGCTGCCATGCCTCCCCTCTTCAGCTCTCCACCCAGGCTTGTTCTGAGTGAGCTGCTCTCTTTCATGCTTTCAGCCACACTCGATAAGACTCACCCTTAGTGCGCTCCTTTCTTACCGCTAACCCCTCTGCCCTGTTGTGCTGTTATACCTTTAATTCTCTTTCACTTTTATGATGGCATATCACAGGATTTAGATCACATGGCGCACTGTAATCTTCTAGCAGGTGATTATACTTTTCTTTTTTTATTTCTCTTTTTTTTTTTTACATGACGTATCTTGATGTAACTCAATGCATTTGCAACAAAAACCTGACTGGCTCACAACCAAGCTGACAGGTTCCAGGACTCAGCCTGAAACTGAACCTTTTTTTTTTCCTCAAACTGTCCACAGAAATAACAGGGAGTCCAGAAAACAGCATTTTAGCCGTTACCCTTCAGTAATCACTCCCTTCAGCAAGAGCAGCCAGAGAGTCTGTGTGCTGTAGGTGGTGAACCTGAGGGTGATTTTTTTTTTTTTTTTTAAACTCGCCACTCCTCAAAGGAAAACACAAGAGGCTTGCAGCCGAGTGCCTTCTCCATGAATACACACACACATAGACAGGGACACATAAACACAAATGACATCAGTTCCTCTTTTGATTACACATGCTCAAAGTGCCCTCTTGTGGTGATGGGACAGAAATGAATGTCTGTCCTAAAAACATTGCAAATTATTGTCTTCACCAGGATACAACACACCCTTCACAGCAGGAACTTTAGGTGAGGGAAAAGCCTTCTGTTGCCTAAGAATATACCCCCATACAACTCTTATTAAAACAAAAACTGTAAAAGTATTGCTATCACAGGACCTTAATTTCAACATGTCAATCAAGACTGTTGTGATTTGACGCAAATTGCATCATAGGCAGAGACTTCTTGCTAATTGTTTCCAGACACATTATGGCAACATCAGTCTTTGTTGCTATTATTTTGTGTCATTTCATGAGGTACCTGCCAGGACATAATCAGGCAAAACAATCTGAAATCGACCTAAAAGGATTTGAGACTTCACAAGTGAAAATACACAACACTTTTGAGATAAAATGTCAGAAACTACAATACCGCTTTTTCAAACACTACAAGATTTTACTGCACAAATTTAGATAAAGATTCAACATGAAAAGAAAAGGTCAACATTGCACCAGTTAAACAAGCTGTGAAAAATAACTCAGGTCTTACAGAGTTACAGTTTTCTCTAACAACATTGCGCTTGCAAACAAACGGGCAGTGAGGACAGGAAGGCATCCCCGTGACATTCAAGGGTAACTCCAACAGACACAGATAGGAATATCATGACGTACTTTAGATAACCAGCCACCTATTGTTAATTCACACCCTATTTCTGATAGTCCAGGCCTTACAAACAAGCTGATTTAAAGTGTGACATGATTTGAAAAGGCCACAGCAGCCTGCTTATGGCTAAAACAATGGCTGCCAATTTCACCCTCCTTGGAGCCTGCGTCACAGTATCAATTGTACCCCAGAATTAGGCTGCTACCCAACCAAAGGACGCTCCAATGTTGCAGATAAAGTTTATCTGATAAACCTAATCTGTATTGACAGCCTGGCTCTATATGCCAAGAATCACCAGCCCTTTGTGCCGGAGAGCAATGTTCTCCATTCGGGGCAGTGATCAGCTGAAAAGCAAAATGTGTAAGAATGTGAAAAAAATAAAAATAAAACAAGGCATACTCCAGCAGCCAGAAGACTGATGAGACACGCAAAAATTGTAGCCTGCAGCATAGCGGGGGGAGGCTGAGGATACGGTATCTCTGACTCTCCTCTCAATGGCACAGACAAGGCAAGGTCACTGTTAAGGTCAGTGGTTGCAGAATAAGAAGTGGTTGGCAACTGAGAGAATATATGGTGGCAGCCAGTTAGGGGAGAAATAAAGCAAAAAGGGAGGGAGGTAGAATTGGTTGGTGAAAAAACAAACGATGACCCAGACGACAGAGAGCACCATGTAGCTGGTGTACAGAGAAGACTGTTTATCGTAGCCTCTGGAAGATTTAAAACACAGAAGCTTATGTATTTCTACAAAGAGAGGGAATAAAACAGAAAGGAGGACTCTTCTGGGAGACTTCTGTTTTCTTCAACAATAATTGCACAATAAATGGATGTGTATCTTCTAAAAAACATTTAAAAATCATAAGTTCAAAGCTAAATCTGAATTGGATATAACAAAGAGGATTCATAGTTTTTGTAGAAAGGCCATTATAGTTAAATCCATTTCTGCATATTGAATCTCTTTCCTGTGAAGACAAACATCTTTGAGGACTTCCCTTGGACACTGATTACTCATACAGAATTCAAGCAAGTTGAGCTGGTTTAAAATCAGAAAATTAAAGTAAATATTTATACTTTTTAAACTCTTGTAGCATAGAATGATTCAGAACTACTTGCACTATTATTGCTTAAAAAAACAAAGATGACATGAAACTGCAATTCCTTCAATACCTGCTTGATGCTGGTCACATCTATTCAACGTCGCTCGTCTTTACAGCAAATATTAGACTTGAAATATTTATTTCCAAATGTGCAAACACTGTATAGGATAAAAAATTTGCTCATTATGTTTTCTACGTTTTAGGCTTGCATGTACTGTAAAATCAGGTATATGGCTGACTTGACTGAGTGCATCAACCAAGGTGAGGTAGAGTTAACATTTCCAGGATGATATCTGTTGGTGACGAGCTTCAAAATGCTGCTTCAAACACAAATGGGTGACATCACAGAGACTACGTCCATGTATTATTCCAGGGTCAGAGACTCACTTTTTTTTTTTTTTTTTGTATCAGGACATAGCATGTTAATTCTATCACAGAAGGTACTTTAGAAACTACAGTCATTCATTGTTTGATGTTGTGACATACACAACAACTTATTTAAGGATAAATTAAGACATTTTTATATGGCTCTATAAAGCTCACTTTTTTTAAGTGATTCAATTCCGTTTTGAAAGGGAGCTACAAAAAAAAGATGTTTTTTTATTTCATTTGTTTCTGTTCACTGTTTCCAGAGTAATAAGTTCTAAATTCAGGTGGCAAAAGTGTAAAAATGAAAGTGTTCTGGTTCACTGCAAATACTGTGTCCCAGTCCAAGACCCAGCCTCTTTGCTCACAAGATTCCTGATATTTTTCTAATTTTTTTTATATAATTTCAACCAAAAAATAAAAACTTATTCTGTTTGGAAACAAGTTTATTTTTAGGACAATGTATTGGGGTCACTTGAAGAACTTTTTGTAAAGTAAACTGGCACATTTGAGAGTTTACAGAGTGGTAAATTTGCAAGTTTATTGAGTAGTAGATCTGCAAGTTTGATTCTTACCAGATTCATACTTCGTAGATTGTTATCACACAGCGTTTCATTGCATCATGGATGAACTTGACAGCCTCTTTAGGTTATACGTTAGACTTGCACTCAGCAATAAGGAGATACTACCGGCTTCAGCCCAGTCATCACATTATTATAAGGACACACAACACGACATAACCACGTAAATGTTTCGGTATCTCTCATCACTTCCAAGACTTCCGATGGCATGAATATGTAAATTTGTGAGTTTATATCGTGACAAATTTGCTACTTCATAAAGTCACAAAATTTCTATAAAGCCACAAATCTCAGAAGACCTTGCAGCACTTTGTCGCACACATGAAGGTCTTTCCCTCTAGCCTTAATACTTGCTTGTGTTGTATGTCACTTTGGACAAAAGCCTCTGCTAATGGTAAAAGCCAATTTATGACATTGCAAAGTTGCCACTCTAGAAAGACACAAATTTGCAACTTTATATAAAAAAATATTCACGTGGCCCTCACATGCTGTCATACATTTTTATACATTGTTGTCACTACTTATGAATTCAATTTGCCAAATTTTAATCAAAAACTAGAGGGGGGCCCTGCATTTCCCTTCAGCAAATGCAGGATGTTGAAATGCTGATGCTCAGCTTCAGCTGATATGAACTCTTCGTAGTGAGGAAGAAAAGGGGTGGAGTCACGAACGCCTACTGCTAGCTTGGCCTCTCACAATAGTTTCAATTCATCCACATTTACAGGTTTTTATGTGTAAATATGGTTAAAAATGGTTCTTTTCAGTTTATTCTCATAACTGATCAGGTAACTTCCCTTTTCAATGTTGTTGGTCAGACTGCCATTGCAGTCGTGGGTAGGAAAGATAGCCGTTGTTTCTAGAAAGTGAGGTCTGTGGAGGTGTAGAAAAAACGATTAATTTAAGGTACACTTCAATGAAATCAACTGGACTTGCATGACAGGGACGGTTTCACATTCAGCCTGTGTGAACCTCCCTGTGCCTTGTCAGAGCTCTCCTAAAGGCCAACACGCACATCTCTCTCTCTCTCTCCTCTGCTGCCTGTACAGGTGATGCGATGTCTCCCCGCGCTGCTTTAATGCCACCCGTCATCATCTGTAACACACAGCTCTCTCTCCTGAATCGTCCAAACAGCAGACAGAACATCCCGGGGAGCAGCAGGGGCACGAGCTTATCTCCCAGCCCAGTGGAGCAGGTAAATGATGTCGTCATCTTCCACTTGTGCTGGAGCCTGATTGGTCCTGAAGAGCCCCACATGCAAATAGGCTTTTAGTTCTGAGGTCAAAAATGCACATCAAATGCTTACTATTGTCAGTGGAGAAATATATGTTTCACAATATATGAAAAACAGATGGATTTGTGAGGAATGCTGGAAAAATCTGTTTTCCTTCAGGCAACGATTATCTATTTTTATGCTGCCTTGAGGTGTTTTAGGTCACTTGTATGCAGGAAATATCACATTTGTTTACATTTACAAGCATTTAGGAGCCTTATGCATTCAAGATACTCAAAATCTCTACAGTTTAATTTTTAATAACTAGGATGTCTGCATATCACAGAGGCACATCTACCTGGAATGCTAGTGCGTAGCCTCTGGCTCAGCTTAATTAACTCATCTGCGTAGTAACAGAGGGCATAATAAGGGAGAGAAATCACTCATCACCAGAACACCCTGCCTACTGATCTGACTTCAAACAGTTTCTCTGTGTGATGACAATTGTATCAAGCTTGTGCACATTCCCAGCAATCCTGACATGTCATGATTAGTCAGCTAGGTGAAAACACAAGCACCATTTGGAAAAAACATACAAATCAATGATGACAACAAGCTTGTTCATTAAATCCATCTGTTAGCCGTGAAATGATCCTTTATGGCTGAAGCAGACTTTTATAAGATGCTGAGTAATTCCAGGGAGGATGACAGAGCAGGTAGACGTGCGGTTGGGTGGGTGGCTAATTCCTGAAATAGGCCTGTCAATTATACATGTTTCCTTTTGGCTCTTCCCCTGCACTCAGAGAGATGCTCTTGTTTTGCAAAAATAAAATATTTTTTAAAAAAGGAGAAGGAGAAGAGGACACTAGAGGGAGACAATTTGTTCACATCTGCAGCTTTTCTGCACTGCTTCCCCTCTAGGTTCTGGGTTTCAGTGTAATGGGCCCTCCTGGGCAAAGCACGGTTTTCTCCAGCCACAGTGATCAATATGGAATCATTCATAAAATACAAGGGAGAGAATTAACGTCTCTAGAGTGTTTGAATAATATCCGCAACAAATTCATGGATCTGATCTCTCTTTTAGTGTTAAATCAATACAAGCTGGATTCTTTCACATGTCAGTGAGGCGTGAAACACATGCAGGAATAAAAAAAAAAATCCTGCTGACTACAGGTGTCGTAAATTCTCATTAAAAAAAACATGCTACTTGCAGCATATTTGTGTCTGAATGCACTTAAAGATTGAATATTGTTTTGCGTGCATAGATTAAACAGAGGAACGCATAAATTTGTCCAAGGTCAAGCTGAGATTCAGAGTGCAAATGATTGCTGAAACAGGAAACAGGATGTCTCTTCTCCAAAAAGCATCTCATAACACTGCCACCCAGTCTGTCGCTTCTCCCTCTTTCTCCTCTCCCTTCAGCTCTTTCACACACTATCAATTTTACTTCACTCTCAATCCCCAAATCCTCCAGTTTTCATGCAAAGGCTCGGTTAGTTACGAGCATTTTTGCATGCTGAGTTTCCTCCCTATTGAAGAGAGGTTCATCTTTCGACACTGAATGCAGGCTACAGTTTCAATAATACAACTTGGGGATTTGAGAGAAATTTAGCATTTTGCTTCAAAGAAAGTAAAATGTGAATTATAATTCAAACTGAATCCATTAGAAGAGGAAAATGTGTCTATTTCTCAAAATTCTTCTTCCAGTGCTTAATCAGAAAGTCCCCAGAAAGCTGTCACTGTTAAAATGTTTATGTGATGTTATTTTATGAGTATTACTTCCACAAAATGTATCCGCACATACTTTATAGTAAATATAAACCTCCTCTTTCCTCTTCAATGAACTCCTAACTGCTCCAACAGCAGGGCTGTCAGAGCACCTAAAGTTACTTACAAAGAAGAAAAATCATTTAAGGCACTTTTATCAGGAAGCTGTGGCTGCCCAGATTAAAAACTAATTCAAAAATCTATACATGTTTCTCCTTCAATCATTGTAGGAAAAGGTCTAGAGACCCAAACCTTGAACTAGTTTCACCCATAAAAAATGAAAGGCATTTGCTGAAATGTGATATGCTAGTTGATAGCAGTGCCAGGTTTAGATATTAGATACAAACAAGTATGTCTTCTGTGAGATCAGCTTGTTTTGTGTTCAAATCTTGTTCACCAGCCTTGATCACATACTGTAACATGTCACACCTTATGCTCCATCTCTGTCACGTTTGACTTTGCTCCCCACATGGTATCACTGTGAAAAAAGGCTATGATAACTATGTTTAAAAAGCAGAATAATTCACAAGCACACTGTGAAAACCTGGAGCCCTGGTGTTTTTATTTGAGCATAAAACAGAAGCTGCTCTTCATGTGTTAAATCCACTGTGATTTTTTGCACACCTTGTGATGGGCTTTAAAGCCTGTTGTTCCTCCAAGCTGGGATTCAGCATCAATTTATATCTCTTCTTTCTCTCTTTCTCTGCAGCTTCATGAGTGGATGTGATTTTCTTACATCCATACTGAAGGCAGAAGCTGCAGGACAATTCCAAACACTACAGAAAATGTAAAATAATCTCAGATGTCTTGCCAAAGTGCATGAAACAGAAAAACACAAAGTAATAGTTTTGCACAGTGTCGTATTTCAATCTTTTCTGACACTCCTGTGCTCATCTACCTCCGTTTGGAGATACAGAGAGCTGCAACGTGTAGCTTCCTTTTACTAATGACAGAGTTGTAGCTGTTAAACTGCCAAAAGTGTTGTTATTTGGGTTTTATCTAAGTCATTGTTTCAAAAACATGCTGCCTGGCCAGATAAGACGTTCCCTCTGGTACTAGCCTGAACAGTGAACACACACAGGCCTATTCAAAAAACCCAGCTGAATGCGGATAATGAAATAAGATCACTAGTCACGTTTTCTGCAGAGTATTTAGTGCAAGTATCCTCATGCTAAGCAGAATAAAAAGTGTTTATAAATAATTGAATGCCTGGATGCAAACGTATGTATAATGTGTCATTAAAAAGTCATTTGTTCAGGGGACTGTCCCTCATGTTTTATCAAAAGCATGCTGCGCAGATAATGTACATCAAAGTATCTTTCCCACGGCAAATGTCATGCATGTTTTTTCTATCCATTCATTCATTATCCTGCTCCTTCCTCTTCTTTGGGGTCATGAGGGGGCAGAGGCAGCTTATCTCCTCACACAGTGTGCAGAGGGCAGAGCTGGAAGCTCATTACAGGTCATCTCCATGAAAAGATCTATAATTACTCCTCCGTATGTATGCATACTATACTTTATTGATCCCCACAGGAAAACCCTTTGTTGGCTTTCATAATGAATATCGCAGTTAAAGGTCAGACATCGGGGTCAGCAACAGACATTCAGCATGTTGCTCCAGGATCTTTTTTCTGCAGGATTTGAAACAGCTTGAACACAGATCTTCTGGCTTTGGGGAGTTTTACTAATAACCAGCACATATAGCTGTGAAATCGTGCACCTTATTAGATGTAATAATCTTAGGTTCTCTGCTCTCTGAACTGTATGTGGTGTTTGCAGAATTACTTTATTATACACTGTTGACAAATGCAGTCTCATATTTCTTGACCAGATGCAAGGTTGCTTTGTTGCACTTTCTCAAATGACAGTTACATGTGTAAAAGGATGGGTATCGAATTTGGGACTTTCATGGGTGCCGACCGAATTTTGTCAGTAGTGCCAAGTATCAATTCACGTAAAATCAAACGGTAACACGTTTTGATACCTAAATGCATCCTTGTGTCCATGAGGGAGGGGGAAAGAAGGTGATTTTCCATACTGTACGTGGACATGGAGTACCTAGTGCTGGGTTTTTATTTGTGTATTATTAAGAAAAAATGCTGCATAGTTGTAGTTAAGTCATTAAGTTGTAGTCAATTTTAGTTGAGGGTTTTCATGTTGAAGAAATTTGTGAAAGCTGCAATGTTACAATGCAAACAGGTGAATGTTGTTTTGGTATATTTGTTAAAGCTTATATATTCTGAAATAAATATGTTAAACTGAAATATTTTGAGATTTTATTAAACAAATTAACATATATTACTACATAAGGACACACACAAGTCCCGAAAATTGGTACCATTGAGTACTGATACCAATTCCAAAGTACCAAGTTTCCGTACCCATAAACAATATTTTAAGAAATGCTGTCGTAGACAAATTACTAACTCTACACTATATTCTAAACAAATTTGCCAGTAAGATAATATTTAACACAAAGTTCTTACTTGTGCGCAGCTTTAACCTCTTAAGACCTGGTATCCACAGATGTGGACATTAGATTTCTGCCTCTCAGACCTATGATACTTCATTGTTAAAAGACAAAGCCACACTTAAAGACACTGTCCACATCATATTTTGGAGATATTACAACTTAACACCCATTTCAGTGGAAAAAAAGTGTAGTTATGTACAACACCACTTAGAACTAGAAATTAATAGCAAACTAATAAGACTGAAAACTTTCTGTAGAAAGACCAAGTTCAGTTTTTAATATTTATAGAGTTTCACTTATTCCAAATATTAAGGTGAAATAAAATATGCACACCAGACAAAAGGCTTGGATCTCAGGTTATTTTGACTGCAACAAACCCAATACATACATGAAAAACTTCTGTACAGCAATAAGAGGGATAGTATCAATATCATTAGGAAAATAAGGATTGCCCTTCTGTTTGCTGTTGTATGAGGAACTATATTGCAAGGCGGATGTATAACAAGTAATTATTCCTGGTGAAGAATGATGCATCGCTGCTTTATGAGTATTTACTTTTCATTTGAACCGCACTGTGAACACATTACTTGTCGAGAACAACACTTTGAAGACAAAGTATTTCTTTTTTTATTTGTGTGTGTCCACTGACTTAGATGAGCAATAACCCACTTTCACCTCTAGTGGCTTATTGCTTAATTAAATGACAAATCGGAGGATTGGTTTGCAGATTGCCTGAATTGACGTCAATTGGATTGGTTAGGTGACAGAGGCAGGCTCCGCCCCCTGTGGGCCAAGGTAGAGCATGCCGAGAGAGGGAGGAGGGAGCAGGGGGCTGAGCTGATCCCACGTGTGACGCTTTCATTCCCGGCTCAGTAATATTCTCATAGCGGGGCTTTGCATATCTCCTGCCGTATCTGTGTGTGTCTGTCACTGTGACTGTAGTCCCAGCCTATAGTTTGAAATAGATATGGAAGGAGACGGGAGTCAAGCCACATCCGGAAGCCTAAATGATTCACAACATGACCCGGGGTAAGAATCTTTCAGAATTTAATCCTTAGGTACGATTTTTTTTCATGTTACAACATCTTGGAGAGGACTTCGACTGCCGTGCTGGATTCGTCCCCACAGTACGCACTTAAACGGTGCACGGGTCGCTTTCCAGATGCAGTTTTAAAGACCCGAGCTTTGTAGCGAGAGTGGCCTCCCCCTTTCATGTAGATAGACTGTAATTACCAAGCGCGAATGTGTTTTCATAGTCTTCCTTTATCCTTTAAGGTCGCTTTTAGAAGTAGTTAGTCGTCAAAATGGCCGAACTGACATCTGGACTCACTTCTGTTGTGTTTTCCCCTTACAGTAAAATGTTTATCGGTGGCCTCAGCTGGCAAACCTCACCAGGTGAGACTGTTATTCTCTTTTACAGCGTATCCAGTATTTCTTGTTGTTTTGTCGCTGTGACTGAGTGCTCGGTGGAGCTGCTGACGGTGTATGTGCGAATGTGCACCGTGCAGTAGTGTACTGTATGGGATATCTCAGTAGTGTGTGCGCACGATGTTATTTTTGATCTCCGTCCATCTGAAGTCCTCTATTCGACCCCTATGCGCATCGCGGGGTGTTTTTGAAATACAGTGACAACAGCATGTGCCCATATGTTTCTGTCAAATGACCCGACATATCTTCTCTATCCACAGACAGCCTTAGAGACTATTTTAGTAAATTCGGAGAAATAAGAGAATGTATGGTGATGAGAGACCCCACGACAAAACGCTCAAGGTAAATACACGGCTTTCCTACTTTTCCTTCCCACTGCATGCAGCGATATCGCTTACTTTGTCCGTGTTTAGTGTTAATCCAGCGTGTATGTGTGTTTCTGTGTCCGCGCGCGCATGTGTTCGTGTGTGTCCCTCTCTGTGTGCGCGCGCCTGCGTGTGGTTTCACAGCAAGCCAGATAAGCTTAAATGCTCACTGCTGTAAAGCTGCAGCCGAATGCAATTTGACATTGACTTTGTGACTGCACCACAATGTTGGTGTAGTGTCGTCTCACATTGTTACATAGCAAATAATGAGCAGCGGTGTCCTCAGTGACTGTTTCAAATCTGCCAAAGGACGTATGTAATGTGGAATATAAATACACTTAAAGAAAAATACTGTGCCAGTATTAAGGTCATATTGATACCAGCTCAGTGTAAAGCAGTTTATTGCAGAAAGTAATAATACATCTTTAACATTTGTCTTCAAATATGTAATTTTGTACTGTTATTGCTGTTTTCATAAAGATTTATACATTTTTGGTTCATTATCGTTGCTTTTGTCTTTGTCTTTTCTCTGCAGAGGATTTGGGTTTGTTACGTTTACAGATGCTGCCAGTGTAGATAAAGTCTTAGCTCAACAACACCACGAATTAGACTCAAAGACGGTGAGTTGATTTCATTTACACTTTAAAATATTAATGTCTTGTTTATTTGTTTGCACTCTTCTGCATGCTGACATAAGTGTGTGACTTTCTGACTGCCTGAGGCCTTGTGTGTGTGTGTGTGTGTGTGTGTGAAGCGTGTGTGTGTGTTTGTGTGGAACATCTCCTAAAGTTAACAAGCGGTGTAGATCAAGGTTATGCATCATGGCTAAATACATGATGGTCCCTTCAATGCTAAGCTTGGCAATAAAACACAACTCCAGGCTGAATATTATGTGTTCACTTTCACTTCTCTGGATGAATGGGGCTGACACGCCCCCCTTCTTCTTGGCTGTGGCCACATGTGCACTGTACACATATCTCATGTTCCACTGAAGGGCGTGCTGTCTCAGGCCCGCTGTCTCGTTGCAGACAATGCTTTGTTTTACGCCTGATGCACTGCTGCTGCTGTTAGTGTTAAAAACAACCGTTTACTAAAAATTATTGCCTTGTTGTTAAAAATCAGAGTTCTGGGTTTTGTCAGGAGAATCAAAGCAGAACTAATCAACTTAAAAAAATAAACCACAAAGTGAAAACAAGGGCGCAATTGAAACTAATTGTTTACTCTAATGTAAAATAACTTCATTATCGAATTATAGCAGCCCAGCATTAGTCCATGACAATTACAAAAGCAAGTTGTGCTCAAAGGAATTGTCTGGAATTGCCGCAATAAATACAGCAATTGATAACACAGAAGCACATGCTTGAATTTATGAACAACTTTGAACTGTTGCAGATTTTTTTTGCCATTTTGAAAAAATGATGAGGACAATTAATTCGATCTGACTGTCATTTTTTGAGGGATGACTGTAAAGCATGGATTAGAAAGATGAAGTTCTATTTGTCGAGGATTTCACATCAGAAGAGGCGCTATCAAGAAATGTAAATATAGTTAGAAATGGAGTCATAAAAATCCATAGCAGGTGGAATATCTTTAAGGTTTCTGAAAGACAATTTGATTTTGCTTCAGTGTGATAAGGATATCCACTGACATCACTAGATCTGTATACGATAGTGGAGGTAATGCAAATTTAATATTTGTTGCTGATATAAATCAGTTTCTTTTAGCTGTGATATGAGTTCTGGTGAGAAAAGGTGATTTTTGTTGGAGAGTGGACCTTACTTTTTATTCTTCACTCTTCTTTCAACTACAAAGTTTGCAGAAATGTGGCTACTCTGATTTTATTAGGGCACTCAGAGCTTTCTGGACAGTTTCAGAACAGCTCCAGGATTTACTTCTCCAAATAGGCTTATGAGTTTAGTATTTCTGCTGGTCTAAATGTGAGTTATTTACCTTGACAAAAAGACACCCATACCTTTGAGAAAGTTATTGATAACAACATTGGAATAATTCACTTTGTGGCTTTAAATAAGCACACCATATTTTTTACCCTTTTGCTGCTCCTTTTAGCTTTATTGTCGTGTTATGGGTATAATGGTGATAAGGACATAAGGCGAATCTTCTGCTGTGACTCATTAAGAATAGAGAGGAGACAAGGGTCTTGACGGTAAAATGACCACTGAGTGTGTGCGATGGTGTCACGTAGCTTGCAAACATCTGTTGAGGAGAGTTGCTAGAAGCAGCCTCCTTAGAAGCTCCTCTAAGGGGTAATGACACAGAAATACTTTGATGCAGAATCTGGAGTAGTTTGAAAACTTCAAGCTTGACATTTTGAATGAGTGACTGTGTGACAGCTTGACAGCATATAGCGTTTGAAGGATGGGTGCAAATAGAAATGTACTTGCACATAAATGGAGCAGTTGTTGGATTGATGCTTTGAACATATGGAGAGTTAGAGGTAGGAAAGGGTTAAAATCTTTATGCATTTTTAATTACTCTTGTGAGGACCTTTTTTATTTAATTTATCTTTGTTGTCTCTCGACTGCGAAGTAGTTTTTTCTCACTTTTTAAGAAAAAAGTGTCTTAGAAAAAAGAAAAAGTTACCTTACATCAAAATGCAATTAATTCAATGAGGCCTCTTTTGCAACATGACATGAAAAACTGCGAAAGACAGTGCAGCATATTTGAAACATGGCAACAAGCAAAACAGGTCCCTTTGCTGTAATGACAGTTGTAGCATTTATATAGATGTGGAAAGATACACAGACACGGTCGCTATTCTTCTGGTTTTGCAGGTGACACAATATAAATGTCATCTCCCTGCCTACTCTGTGACGTTTATATTCTCAGCAAAATTATTGTCTCATTCACTTTCTTTGTGTAGTTCAACCAGAAACTGGACAGTTAGATTGAGATTTTCTTTGTTCAGCTAAGTCTGAAAATTTCTTATGTTATTCAGAAATTTTGTACATGAACACACAGCAGACGTGGTATACAGAAATCCTGTTCCTCTCACATTTAATCGTAGGACTCCTCTGTATTTCCTCTATATGTAAAGGACACACTGTTTCTCAGCTACACACACTTTACTTTCACAATTGTACAACATCAGCCTTATTGCAGGCTATAGGTCATGTTTGTCATACTGGTGTCATACTGGTGTCGTACGCTTCAGATTTAACAGCACCCCACCACTGAACAGTGACATTTTGAGCTCTGACATCCAATCATCATTTCCTCTGAGTTGTGGCCTCGTGCCCGGCCACTGCAAAGTTTTCTAAACTTAGTCCTTCTCTGTCCTCAGTTACCTAATTGGCAAGTCATAGCAGGATTACTGTGAAACCTTTCTTTTTGCATTATATTTATCATTACCTATGTTGGGTATTATCCCTACTTGTTTGGTAGTGGAAGGTTGAAACTTTTGTCAAAGTATTTCGGTCTTTATTAGTCACCATAGAGTATAGAGCTGGCAGGAAATGAGTGGAGAGGGAGGCCTGGCTGAACTCGACAGGGGGATGTTGTGATTACATGGTCACTGTCTGAAACCTCCAGGGCGAACAAGCTAACCCAAATAAATGATTTCTTAATGACAATTTATGAAACCTGACGTTGACTTTTTGCGGTCTGAAGTCATGGAGCCCAAGTTAATTTGCATTCCTGTCTGATTTAAAGCAAATATTTTTGGGGTAATTAATGTTCTCATTGCTTTGTATTTTGTATCAATACGTCAAATGTTAATTATATAATTGTATTTGATTGGCATTTCCTAGCAAGACTTGTGAATCGAAAATTGGACCGAAGCTATAAATTGTTATTGTATTTGACTATTTGGTTGTTTGGAAGTGACAGGTGATGTCATTGACCATATGACTCTGTTGGCTTGCATAGATGTAAATATGAATATTAACAAGAAATATTCATTAAAAAATCATTCATAGTGCGGTGCTGGCAAATCAGCTCTTTGAGTGATTGTGAAGTCAGTTACTCTTCTGGATTTCAAGAAAACTACCAATTAAATGCAGGTTGTTTTTTTTCTTTTAGGCTATAAATTGTCTCTCTAGATCCCCGTTGTAGCCATAAAAATATACAGCAAAAAAAAGGCCATATTGCTCACACCGGTGTTTTAATAAAACTCTTAACATCTGCCTGTAAAGTTTCATTTGGTTTACTGTCTCTTTAAGGCTACCTGCTTCACAAACCCTCTTCCCTGTGATTGGCCACTCTACTGGTGGCTTGTCAGGAGCAGAGCTATTGGCTCTTTGGTGTCTGAGGCCCCACTCCTCTATCATGTAATGAACCAGAGAGGAGATCCTCACACCATGACCTCATTCTTTCAGGAAGAGTCGAGAAAATATTTTGCTAATTTTAGAGCCGACTACTTTGAGCATTTTACAGACAGGTAATTGTGCAAAATTTCTCACAAACAGCAAAAAGTGTTTTTTGTTTCAAGTCCTGGTTGAAAATTCACTTCAGCAGCAGCAGTAATATCAGTGATAGGTGGGTTTTTTTGGCTGATATTTGTATCTCCACAGTCCTGTATTGACTCCAATAGCTGATAGTGTGCTGTAGTTTTATCTAACAAGACAAGATTGTGGACCTAAGGAGCCTGTCTGTGTTTTTTCCTGAACTATTTGTCACTGGACTGTACCTGCTGTGCTGATGCGTATCTTAACCTTTAGAATATCAAGATTGCACCACATTATGATCTATCTTATCTTCTTTAAAAGTTGGTCTGCTGTATTTGGGAGTTAAAATGGACATTTCTTGTTATGCTTGCAAATATTAGTTTGATACAGGCTGCCTATTTGCAGTGCTTGAATGAATCCTTATTACTGTTTTCGTCCCTTGTAACCTTGAGAGGACTGAGTGGCTTGAGGTGCTATGACTGTGAACAAGTTGAGTCATAGCATTTTGTGCAGGGAGAGTTGAAATCATACCTGATTTAAATATTTTCTCTTTGTTTATTTCATTAGCTTTAGTTGGATGTGTTAATTAAATCAGTTTGACTTTGGTACTGAGAGATAACACACAGTCACACATAGTGAAACAAGTAATAAACTAATAATATCAGTTATAAAGCAAAGACAAAAGAGACATTTCTTACTTTGATAGCCATAATAGTCCACAGACGATTTCATGTGATCATTATTTCAAAATAGAACTATATCTCTCTGGAGTAGACGTTTATAAAAACCTTAAAAATCAATCTGAATATATAGAAACTGACAAGATGGGACCAGATAGATACATCTTTCTCTCCACTGCGCTCTGCTTTTGTCCGGTTATGAAAACACTCAGACGAGGATGAACGAGAATCAGACATATGGGAAAGCACAGCCTGAGGCTACAAAACACACATGCTGGTAATTCAGAACATATTTACCATTTTTCATGATGCTTTGTTCAGTTTAGAAATATGCAACTCACAGCATCTGTTCCTGAAGATGTTTCAAAGCAGGAGAGAAAATCATAGGACATGATTTTGCATTCAAGAAGTGACACTGAAAGAATTGACGAGACTGCTGGTTTTTTCAGTGTCAGCTTTGTCACTGTTTTATTTTCTGGAGAAATGTTAAAAAAAATAAGCCTCCTGACCAACCAGTGCTTGCGACTGTGATCGGCTTCATCAGATGAGTGAATAAATACGGCTTCAGTCTTTAAAATAGAACCTGTAAAACCTACAAACATCTCTGCTCTGTGTTGTCTCCTAAGATAAATATATTCGATGCAGTCCGGGGGTAATCCCAGCCTTTATTGAATGACCCCGGGTCGAACCATACTCGCAGGTTTGATGTTTGAGGTGAGGCCGGAAACAACCCAGGAGGAAAGGGAGGAGAAAAGGCTCAGAGGGGGAGCAGCTGCTCTCGGCTGATCTAAATCGTATTCATCACATAGGATTTGGAAGTGAAGTCAAATGAGTGAGCTAAACTCTGACTTGCTCTTGCTCAAGTATAGCAGGTGCTCTGTCTTCTGCAGTTAATTACGGCTGAAGGCGTTATTAGTTCATGCTGCATCCGTGTCTTGTCGCTACATACAGAACATCAGATGTTGGTGAGGGCAGGAATATAATATCGGGCGTGAAACCAGAGAATTTGGATTATTAGCATAATGTTGTTGCATATTTTTGGAGAAAAAAGATTTGCTTGTTGAGCGTGACTTTGGTGAAATTCATATAATTGATTTGAGAAGCACAACAAACTGCCTTTTCAAGATGTTATTCTGCTGTGAAAAACTCCAGTGAAGATTGACAGCAGAGATATGAAACATTTATGTTTTAATTTCAGGTCTATTCTGTCGGTATCGCTGGCGCACACCTGTGGACCCGCTCACACTCTGAAGTTGGGAGAAGCTGCAGGCTTTGATAAGCCTTTTTCTCCCTTTTAGCTTAAACACCACATCATCATGCTAGTGTAGATACGTCTTTAGAGAGGAAGAGAGTTTACCCAGGAGCTGCATTAATATATGAAATCCTTTTGTAAGATGTGAACTTAAGATATGTGCTGTTTCTTTGCCCTGATCTCCCACAGTCGCATGCAGAAGCGGCCCTCAGAGACCCCGCAGTAAAAGGCAGTGGAAGATAAAACGTGGTGGGGGTGGGGTTGTTAGGGAGGTTCCTACCTTTCTGTTCTCATTTGTTGCGTTGACATATCAGGTTGTATGATGTCTTGAGGAAATCCACCTTTTGCTCTGTGTGAGCACATGTTTCATCATGGAACAAAAGTGTATCAGAAGTATTAATTTGAAGAAGTCTCGTAGGGTCATGTAGAAAGGGAAAAAGGTGAGCGCATACCTCTCAGCACTAGGCTGGAGGAAGCACGATTAGCGCAGAGATACTCGGTGCATCTTCAGCACGTCACTAACTGTGCCCTCGTGCTTCTTGTGAACTGAACTGTGTGAAGCAGGTTGTATATGCAAGAATTATATGAGAGGCCCACATTAAAAGTGGACCACATGTGGTTATTTTGGGCCTTTTAAAGATGACACTGGAGCTGCTATGAGGCAGTTTTCACTTCTCTTATCGATTCACAAAAAAGACCTCAACAACATGTAACAGAACGTTTGAGGTGATTGATGCTTGTAAAAATCAAATAACTGAGACTTCAAGTAGTGCAAACTTCTCTTTTCCTCACGCAGAACACTGTGACAGGGTAGGACACATGTGAAATGCGTCTAGCACCACTTAAAAGGATCCTTTGTGGCTCATACATGAAAGGAAGGTTTGACTTTTCATTGGTCTTTTGAATATTATACTACAACTGAGTGACTATTACAGTTTCTAATATTATAATAATCTGCTTATTGGTCTTCAGGTTTATTGTGAACTAGTTGTACTGTGCCTACTGCCCGCTCTGTTGTGACCTTATTTCACATGTGCTGTAAACAGTGCAAATAGTGATAAATATAGACCACCAGCATGCTCTGCAGGACGTGCTACATTAAATGTACCTGTGACATCAGTTTTCAGTCACATCTCTGCAGAGCGTGATTGTCCTGTGTTTTTGTTTGCAGACGTAACATAGTCTATTACATCAGAGTGAGTAGAGCCCATTGTTTGCAGAATTAACAACCTTGATGAGGATGTGTTAAAAAGAAAAAAATGCAAGGTAGGGGATGAAACTGCAACGTGCAATTCAATCTTAGCTTTGTTTTCTGTCTGACTTGCCATGTAGGAGGGCTGTCAGAGTGTAAACGTATTGTCAATAAAAGGCTTTTACAAAGGGGATTTGTCGACCAAGCAGCAACTGCAGGTCTTAAAATGTTAAGTAGTGATATGTGATACTGCAAAATTTTGAATCAATCTGACTGGTACCAAATAAAGATAGGGCCAATATTGATGATATCAATACTTATACTGATACTGTTTTACATAAAATATAAATGTGTCAAAATTATCAAGAATAACACACAGCCACTAAAACTAATTCCTGTTCAGTAAATTTGAATTATCATGGATAAAAACAATTATTGTTTTCCAGCAATGTAAAGCCAATACAAAAGTGGCAGTTCTTTGAGTGTCCAAAAATAAAAAGAGATCACATTCTTACTACATCAAAAAAAGACAAATTTGAAGGAAAAAAACAGAATTTTAAATGGTTTAGAAATTGTCTTGGGTTTAAATAGCTCATTTTTCCATCAGCACACATTGTACAAGAGTTGATTTTTTTTTAAAACTTCATTATTTCCAAAGTAATAACATTTTTGAAATTTTCCTGAATAAGGGCATGACTTTTAAAGAGGCTTCATCAAAAAAAAAAAGCCTGCCTCTTTTCCTCATCCTAACGAAGCTAGGTTGAGTTTAGCATTTCCAATATGGCCTCTTTTGGTGATGAGCTTAAAGCCCTGTATCCCAAAAAAAAGTGTTGTCACTGACACCATGTCAATGTATTTTACAGTTAATGGATAATATGTCGCACCTGATCAGCTCATGTTAGGGGGCAGCCGTGGTTCTTTACCCTGGATACTATCGGTTCAAGAAGAAGTAACCAGCTGGCTAGCGACTTGCTTCTTCTGCATTGTGTTACTGTTACTACAGTGCAAAACATATCAGAAGAGATGACAAATGAAAGCAGAGTACTCTAGAAAAATATCCTTGACAGTTTTGGTGCTTTTTGATAGTAGTAAAAACAGAAGATATTTTGGTGGAGTGAACATCTGGTCGTGCAGAACAATACCCAGAAGAAGACAGTGAGTTTTGGTTTCACTTTTAAGTTTCTGTCACAAAGTTCAAGTGAAGACCGGAAATTGTGATGACTCAGTTCTGTGAAATAGTTAAATAGTTGCAAGTATCAGAAAGCATACAGTTTGTTGATGTAGACACATTTTGAAGAAGCTAATAGTGATACATTAGATACACAAGCTGTGTTGTGCATTTAGAGCCCTGACCATCTATGAGTTAGTCCGTGCAGTATGTTCAGTAAACAATCCAAGAATGGTACATTTCCCTTTCAATTACCAAATTTTACATTCTTGAAGACCTTCCAAAGCTGGGTTATAACAAACAAAAAGGTTAATTCCAGGTGTTTGACTGCCTAATAGTGCTGGTCCCCCCCTGTTTGTGTAGCTAATCTGGCAACCAATAAAACTAACACTCAGAGGTGGAGCACATTGATATTCAGAGGAGGCTGCTCATTCAGCTTCAAGTCAGGTTTCTTAATATTTATGTGCTGTTAAGTTTGTATTCACTGCTTGTAATGTTTCTATGATAAAGATATTTCCTAGAGGGGGATTAATAGGGAGCTTTTACTGCTTCTACATGATAACCGCGCAGCTACAGTCAGATGGGTCTGAACTACATTCATGTAGCTGAAATCATTATTATGTCATGATGAATTATCAACCTCTTTTACACGTGTCCCACACCAAAAGAGCGTTGAGTGTTTTTTTTTTTTCGCAATTCATTTCGACAAATTGCAGAAAATGTATTTCTTACAGACAGTGTTCAGATGATTTAAAGACAAGACATGAGAAAAAGGTGTCAAAGCAATCGCAGCATAAGGACACTGAAGTGTTGGGTCTCAAAATACAAGCTGGGAAAAAATATCAAAAATAAACAAAATGAAGGTGTGTTTTCTGATAAATTGAACATTCTTTTCATGTAGCATGTTGAAAGAGAAATAGCGTTTCTGAACACTGTGGAATAACAGAAACAAGTGCACCTCTGAGGTCTGGTTGACTGATCCCAGACCTGATGTGTTACATAACAGAAATGTTACAAGAAGGAAGTATCAGGTGAAATTGAGAAAACCTAATCCCTGGTTCACTGCTATGCTTTCTACAAAGCATAATTATAGTGCATAATTTTGCTCCTGGCTATAAGTCTGCAGGCGCATGCACATAAATGTGTAAACCGAAGGGAAA
This sequence comes from Thalassoma bifasciatum, assembly GCA_008086565.1. Classification (NCBI taxonomy): domain Eukaryota; kingdom Metazoa; phylum Chordata; class Actinopteri; order Labriformes; family Labridae; genus Thalassoma; species Thalassoma bifasciatum. The sequence goes on from RPOG01000118.1 coordinate 398,466, forward strand.
CAATTGCTACACCTCTCCTCCTCCATAATTTCAAATCTCTCAAAGGAGTCATTCATCATAAGTTGTGACCTAAAAAGGTGCTGCTACAGCATTTCTCAGAAGGATTGGTTTGTAAGTCCTCGTTGCCTAATTTGGTTGCTTTGCACTGAGAACCTTTTAAACGCTTTGCAGTATCATAGCCTCGTTTTTTAACACAGGTCTGTGCATATAATTGTCTCTGTTTGATAATTGTGATATTTTAAACTGACAACAGCAAACTTAATGACCTACAATGCTGCTGTCTTATAATGTTCTCCGGGAGCTTCTAAAAGAACAGGAACTCTCAGCAGAATAGAAAAACAATTAGTTTATGCAGTTTGATGAAATGAGTTTGATATGTGCTGTATAGGCTGAGAAAGTGCGATACATTACCAAGTGTAGGGCTTTGGTATGCAAAGCATAATGTGTTGTCTTTGCTCAAATAGGACACACAAAATAATTGAGTTTGAATTGGTTATGCCTCAGGCTAAGTGCTAAAACAAATCTTTAAATGAAATTCATTACAAGCAGGGTTGCCATACGCAGGTGTTATTGAATTCATTTCTCATTTTGACCTGATTTAGAAAGATAACAGTAATAACTGAGAACGACAGAAGAGATGACAACGACATTGTGCATCATGGTTTCCCTTCGAACACATTAAAACAAAGTCAGTCTCATTGTCTTAATTGATCCATGCAGATGGTGTGGTTTTTCTTCTCGTGTTCCTTGATTCATTCTCTTTCCACTGTTTTTCACAGCAGGATGAGATCTCTTGTTCTTAAATAAATCCATCCAATCCATCTGTGCCGAAGGAGTTACTTTAATGAATGCATAGATTTGATACATCAGTTGTAAACATTTCAGTCGAACACATGGTGGGAGAATATTTCACAGCTTGAAGGGGATTTCCTGTAAACAAAAAAACAAAATAATATTCTAAAAAAGTGACTAAATGTTCTGAATCACTGCTGTTCACACAAGGACAAACAAGGACAACACTCCTGCATGGAATATTCCCTTCTCATTTTAAGTACAAGGTTGATGTGACCGCCCCCCACCACCCCCTTCTCCCCTCACACACACGCACACACACACACACACTCACACCTTCATCCCAGTGAAATTAACGAGGAAAATGAAGCTAATAAGATAACAAGCACAAGACGGAGAAACAGGCTGATCTGACGCATCCTCTCGGTTATTTGGCAATATCTGGAGGCGTCACCGGCCTCAGACTCTCATTTTCTCCCTGTCATATTCAATCAGCGATTCCCGCCTAAAATAAAAGCAGGTCTCTGCGGCGACCATGGCCAGCAGGAAGATGGTGTGGTTGGCCTCCACACACTGCATTTCTTCTTCTTCTTTTCCTTTAAGCAGTTGTGTTGCTTCCTTAAACACAAATCAACTGGCAGTTCTAGGAGTAGAAAAATTGGAAGCTCCAATAGTTTTGGCCTGGAGACTAATTCACACACAGCAATAAGCAGTAATTAATATGTGGTTTCCTGAAGTGCATTGCCCATTGCAATGAGTGTTGAGCCTAGAATGTGTCATTGAACTTCATCAGATGTAGAGCAATTTCCACAGTAAGTAATGAGGTCTGAGATGTTGGCCAGCCATTGTCAAATCCACATAATGATAAATTTTGTTCCGTCATTAGTCATTGCTGAAGATTTAAACACTTATATGCCGTGACAACAGCTGCGTAACTGAAAATTAAAAGCAGTTACTTGTCTGATCAACCAGTGTTATTAAAAAATCGAGCAGTACACTTCAAGCTTTAGAAGAAGTGTTTTGTTAAAGAAGTGGGGTTGTCTAGCACTGAATGGTTGTCGCTGAACATACACACTTAATGAGGTATTGATTCAAAGTGTCAAAGTATAATGCAACATTTTTCAACCAGTTTCTGACTGACTAAAAGTTTTGCACATATCTGCAAAAAGAAAAAACAAATAAAACATTGTAGGCTCGGGATATTAAGCAGCTCAAATCGTGACTTAATCTGCCCTCAGATGAAAATAACTTTACCAAACCCTACCTGGAGCAGAGAGGTGAGGGAAAAAAGACACTTCATCAGGTATATACTAGACCCATTGTGTTGTCAAGATTCCCCCCTGTCTAGTTCTTATTGCCACTTTGTTGGGTCACTCATGTGCACTTAATTTGTAATTGCAATAATTTTGAACACTCTTGAACGCAGTTTTCACTTTCTGAAAATGCTTCTCAAATCCAAAAGCAGACTGTATCACTACAGGCTGATTATGCCACTTTTGTAAATCTTAATGGCTCGGGTAAATTGTTATCATTGTCAGCAGGGAATATCACATTTTTTGGATAAGTTTTGAATGTGTGTTATTTCTTTTAAAATACTACAATTTATTCCTAACCATCAAGGACGTAGAATAAAACTGTGAGAGTGGTTACACTCCGGTTCCTCTTGTTAAATATTTTCCACCACCTGTTCATTCTTATTTCCCCCTCTTAGACTACCACCGCTTTTCTTTTAACAACAATTTTGCTATTCTTTTCTCGTTCCCAGATTGATCCTAAGGTTGCCTTTCCCCGTCGCGCCCAGCCTAAGGTAAGAATAAATTGGTCACTAACCCTGCTCAAAGAAAATGATTATGTCTCATGTCACCAGCTTACCTAATTTTGTTTGCTCACACAGCAGATACAAAGAGGCAGCGCTTGTCTGTTTGTTATTGTAGAGAAATACCAAGTCTAGCTCCATTGTTCTCACCTTGTCTGTGCTGTTTCACCAAAGCAATTAAAGTTGGACACATTAGACTTAAAGGGAATTTTCAGCATGATTGAGGTCATGGGGTTTTCACTACCTCACTGTTTTATGTCTTTGACTCATTTTTCTTGTGCTTATATATGCATTTCATCCCTCATTACGGCTTTTTTTGGGCTTTTTTTAGTAGCATTTTAAGGCTTTGCTGGTTTATTGTTGCTGTTGAGATGCTTCTTTTAGTTAGACTGCAGAAGTTTTCAGCCCTGATTCATTGTGTGTTTATTACAAATGAGTGGAATTGGCTCGTTTTTGGTGTCTTGGGTTTTGCTGTGATAGCTCTTGTCTGATTGTGGAGTGTTTTGATGTATTTGTGTTCGCTTTTAGAGCTTGACTGGTATGGAAGATGAGAACTGATATCGATTATGACATTGTCTATTTGAGACCTTTTTTCATGGTTGCTTATTTTGTCTTCAAATGTTTATCATGGTTGGACATGACACTACTTATGCATTAACACCACCTTTAAATCACTGCAAGAAATTTGTTTTGCACATGTATTTTTTAACCTTTCATTTTATAGCATTAGTGTATGTAGAAAAACATGCATTAGCAATTGTTTCATAGTGACCCGATGATATCTGCTTTTCATTGTGTCAGCTGGTAGGGCTGCATGGACATTGGGATTTAAAATAATTGTTGTTTATCTTTGTTTTTGTTTTCGGCAATCTATTGTGATGTTTTTCAAGTTTCCTGATTCATCCTCTTCAGCTGAACTCCCCCTGAAATGTACTTTCAGAGCGCACAGATCTGGAAACCACTGCCTTCAACCCTGGAAGTGTTGATTAAAGCACCTTATGTTATCTTAACCATAAGTAAACTATCAGATTGTCCAAATTCCGGCTATTCTCCACTCACATTCACCACTCCCTCTCTCTCAGTCACTCGACCACTCACGTTGCACATCACTCTGCCTGACCCTGATAACAGCAGGTGAGATGACAGAAAGTTGAGAAGGTGCTTTAACTGTGCGAGTTGTTTATGGATGAATGGATGCTTATTCAGATCTGTAAGTAATGTGATTGGGTGTAGACAGGCTACATACATACCGCATTTTAAATTGTACTTTGCATGCACATTGCAATGACGATACTAATACGATTTATGGTACAGCACTATTGGCCGGTCTTTCAACCTGTTTGTTGACATTTCTATTCCTGGTGGAAGTGATTGGTTAATTTTCATTGACACACCTGGCGTCTGAATAAAAAGTCTAATAATTTATTTAGAAGTTGAATAGGGTGGATTGACATCTGTGATTCAGAAATATCTTTCACCATGGAGCAGGCATATTGACATGTCACAATTAGCCCCATAATAATTTGTGATTTAAAGAATAAAAAAACCCAGACTCCAATCACGCAGGCTGCCTCGTACAAGCTCCTCACAATGCGTATTATCTTTTCCCTTTTCTTGATTACTGGTCTTGTGCAGTTCTATCGACAATTAAATATTCAGCGTGTGCAGATGGTACTCCAGCGTAGTCAAGGGCTTTGTTGACGTGCCCTCTCACACCATCCCCCCAGCTTCAGTGTGCAAGCATCAGTACAGTGGAGAACCATTCAGCACCACTATCAGGGCTTTTTCCACCTAAACCAGGTGGAGATCGATAATAGATTTTCTCCTTCCCACCGGATCAGAGAGAGGCATTGTTAAAGACTTGGTCAGGTTTCAAATGAAGAATTGGCAGCGCAGGCTTTCAAAGCCAGAGCACATGGTGACTTAAGAATATCGGCATACGGTTGAGAAACTAGCAGTGTTTCTGCACACTTTCTTACATGGCAAATATATCACTTTAACTTCTTGTGTTCTGAGCCGGCCTCGTAAAAGGTGCAATAAAACGGCTCTGATGCTTGATGATGCTTCCAATAAGAAACTCCTCTCGCTGTCGTGCTTACTGTTAATCTTTTTTTAAACAGTGTTATACTTTTTTTGGCAATGACTCAGAGGGGGAAATATTTGTCGTTCTGCCTCACGTGATTCATGACTCTGTGAAATAATATCAGTATAACAGAATTTTTGGCTCTTGTAGCAATGTATTATAAAGTGGCTATAGGGCAAGCTTGTTAGGGAGGAAAAATGGCTGTATTGAACGTGGATTATAAAGGATCTTAAAGCAATGGGATTAGGCCAGATAGATTAACATTGCATGGGTTTGAACTTTCTGTTCAATTGATTTAAGACCTCTAAAAGAAGTCCCGTTCTTAGGTTCCCATTTAGAAAGTCCTCTCTGTTTTGCATTTGCTTTCTTTTGTCCCTCTTCTCCCCTCCACTGTCTGCCTGCCTGGCTGCTTATGCAGCTGTTGAATGGGCTCCGTTCTCATTTAAAGAGGCTCGCCTTGGCAGGTGCCTCTGTGGCACGGGCTTAGGGAGCGAATCGTGACGAGACCAATCAGCGTTAATTTTCTCACGGCTAACAATGACCTCAGAGGTAACCCTGCCAATGACCTCTCCGCCGCTGAACGCTGCAGTATGGTAAAACTATACAGTATGTACAGCACGTAGAGTAATGCTGAAAACAGACAGGAAGTGAAGGTGAACACAGAGGACATTTCACTGTAAACAACTGAAGGTGTTTGCAGCGGGATGACAGGATCACAGGGAAAACAACTTGTATCAGCAGGCATAACTGACACTGCCCCAAAACACGGACAGTTCCTGCAAAGAGACAGTCGGAAACACAGAGGAGTGAAGCAAGGAATAATAATTTATAATATATTGAACCAGACAGCTTAGCAGTCGTTTAATCGAATCTGATTTAACTTTTGAGACAAAGTGGAATTACTGTGAGCATTTGTATAGAGTAGCTTGTATGTATGGTTTCATTGAATTGAAAGTATAACAGTCGTATGTCAAATGTTGGTATTAAACATGAATTATATGTGACCACTGTAATACTGGTAGAGGGCACAAAGGGGAGATAACCACAGGCCCTGTCAATCTACAGAAACATGCTAAAGAAATACAGTCAATTTCACATAACTACAGCTTATCTTAATACCTAAAAGTGAACATTTAGTATTAGAAACAGAGGCTATGCTTACAAGTCGTGTCAGAGGTATCAGTGCAGGCTGGAGCACAAATATTCAGGGATTAGGTTTCACCTGCAGATGACTGACAGGTGAGAATGAAAGGATTAAACAATGATGATGTGATGCAAAGTGCTTTGTGTGTATTCATTTATGCCTCCTTGCCTTTTCATCCTGGTGAAGCTTGGGCTTTATTTCTGAGATAGATAAAGGTAGCTTTAAATGGCAGGTTTTTAACATAAACATTTCAGGATCTCAACCCTTAGTTTCACAACACACTATTCTTGATTTAGTTTCTATCTTTCATTTACGGCATTTCTTTTGGAAATATGATATTGTAAGTTTGTCAGAGACCAGTTCAAAATATGTTAATGTAAATGCATTTAGTTGAACAACATATGTATCGAAAACTTGCCTACATTTGTAATTAGACCCTATTAAGCATCTGAAGAGAAAAGGAGTGATAGTTCCTCCAGTCATCCCTTTATTTAAATCAGTCAGATCCTTTGTACATGTTTGTGTCAAAGGTTTAAAAATCTGCCTCTTTATCTCTGTTGTGAGATGTAGATGGTGCTATTAAACTTAAATTTTATGAGAATGTAATGTCAGAGTCGTACTCATTTTTGACAGTGGGTGGGTCTTGAAGAATTAATATTCTGTTTAATGAACTACTTATGTACTTAATTATTATCATAGGCCCTACATGTTTATCCTTCCAATTGCTGGCTCTGTATCTTAGACAGGAATACCATCACTTGACTAAAATGACTACCTGCATCTACTTCATGAGTATTCTCCCGTAAATCTTCCATATTATGATATAAAGGAAAAAAAATAGAGGAAAAAAAAGAATCATCAGAAACTGCTGAGGATTCAAAGAGTTATAGGAGCCATCGCAAGTACAGTATAGAATACTTGTCATCAGAAAAATGTTGGGGGTTTTTCAAAGTCAAATGTTGACAGTTATGGTTGAAGAAGTATGTAGGCTGTGATGGTCAAAACTGGAATTGGCTACTCATCTAAAGAAGTGCTAAAACATTTTGACAGTTATTTGCTAACCATCAAGATGACCAAAATCTGTGTATTCGTGTTTACATAGTTCTTTATCCAGTCCTCTAACCGCTTCAAGCTCTTTTACTTTGCAAGTCTCATCTGCCAAAAAGCTGTTGTATAAAGGGCCAATCAGGATTAACTAATCCCATTCACACACTGATGGCACAGCACCAGTGTCAGTCTGAGGTTAAGTTTTTGGCATGTGAATGGGACCAAGGATGTAACCCCCACTTTCAGATTAAGAGAAGACTCCCCCCCCCCACCCCCCCACCCCCCCCCCACCCCCAGCCCCCCATCCCCACCACTGAGCTCTTGGGGATGCTAGCTCTGCTAACTTAAGCCACACTGTAAACTAATTTGATTTTTTTTCCACCTGTAATTGCTACAATCCTTTGACCAGCTTAACTTTCAGAGCGCAGTGTTTTTTAACCTTTAGACAAGTTGAAATTCAAGTATGAAAGAAATAACTTCGGAACATTTTTATTTTGGGTTCACAGCTCATTCACATTGGTCAGGTCTACATTTCAAAACAACCCGAACACTATTTTCAAGAAATTCGAAATTAATTTCTACCATTTCTATGTTAAACATTTACTTGTAACTGCAGTAATGAAGGGAAACCTTCTTATTATATCTGAACAGTAGAAATAATGAATGAATGCATTGTGGAGTTAAGTTTCAGATAACATGAGGCCTCGGCGGTCATAAATTTTTATATTCAAACTTAAGCCCAACTCTAATTACCATGAAAACATTGGAGTTTTTATCTCCACATTGTCCCTGTGTTTCTTCCTATTAAAATTTTGAACCTGTTGAGATAGTGAGGATTTAAAAAAAAACACAGCACATCCCTTTTTAGTATTGTGACAGTGCAGAGAAAGTTGTGAAGGAGAGGGAGATGAGATGATGCTGTTTCTTGCTGTCTGTTGTTTGATATCTTCCAGTAAGGATCTCACTGAAAGATCTAAACGAGGCCTGCTCTCAGCTTCCCGGAGAAATCAAAGCGACGGTTTCCACTGACATTGCTCGAGATTTACCACTCGCCTGCTGGCGTCATTACCTCTGCTGCTGCTGCTGCTGCTTTTGTTTCCCACAGTGGAGTCACACATAACCATGGCATGTCCCAGCATGATTTTAATTGCCGGTGGGACTGCGGCCACTTCACTGGGAGATGAGTTCTGATGGCTTGTTGTTGAAATGAAAGGAAGGAGCAGCAGTCATTTACAGAGCAATGGGCGTAACCCTTTCCGTGCACCTCTTAAAGGGATTTGCTTTATAAGCCATCCCGAACAGGTTGTCTCTGAGATGCAGGGAGAGGACTCTATCTGTGCCGAGATAGATGTGCAGTGAACTGATGCAGTTGTGACAACAGGTCCTGATATTCTGTTTATTTTGTTGGCTCAGACAGTTTTTCTTGAAGCTCCTCACATTAAACCGCATGAGTTAATGTCAGTGAGGAGGAGGAGGGAGAACTCTGCTCGTACACTGGTTGAGGTAATTCTGTGTTATCAGTCAGAGTAACAGTCAAACCACAGAAATTTTACTCTAACCTGTGACAGCTGTAACTGTGGCTCCCCTCATCATGGCCGACTGTTAGTGTCTGTCTTCCTCTGGCAGCTGGAGCGCTTTCTTTCTCTTTGCTGCGCTATGGCTCTTTGCATGGTGTTCTCTTATTCTGGTTCTCCTTTCCTCTAAAACTTAAGATTTCTTTAGACAATTGGCCTGTATCTCGACTTCCTCATCTTCTTTGAGGGTGCTAAATGTGTAAAGAGTCACTTCTACTCATGCTAGAAAATGTAATGGGTCAAATGCTTGAAACATTTCCTACAAAGGTTAGGGTAAGAAAAAATACAGAATGTGACAAAAATTCAGTTAATGCAAGATAAAAAAAACAATCTCTAAAAAACATAGTGTCGTGACTCGTGATAATAATGTAGTCCCTTGCTTCTGTTTTCCAGCCCCAGCGCACACACACACACACACACACACACACACACACACACACACACACACACAAAAACACTGTATGAAAGAGGCACAGGTGTGCGGTCTTATACAAGCATTCAAAACAAACTTTTTCTCATCTCTCACCCCTCCTCCTCCTCCTCCTTCACTCCATCGTTCCCTGCTCTTTTCTCTTCTTCTTCTTTTTCAGCCTTTTAGGATTACAGGGCCTTGTAAATCCAGTCTTACACCTTGCTTAGTTATTTGATCTAGATTTAGCATTATGATATTCCCCCTTCTGAAAATGATCCTGATTTTAAATGACACAGCTCACTGCTGGGAAAATGAAACCTCTGTAGCTGCCAGCCCCTTTGAATGTCCCTGCGAGTTTATTAAAAGCACCAGCTTCCCCCGCTCCAACTCAGATCTGCACAGCTGCACGAGTGTGAAAGAATATTCAAGGACAAAAGTCTTTAATGTCGAACAGAATGCCATATCAATATCTTTGTTCGGCTTTATAGTTTTTGACAATGAGCCCTCCCAACTATTTATCATGTGAAGAAGATAATTTCTTATTGGATATTTCTTATTTCAAGGCATCTCTGTGAGCAGATAGAGGGGGAAAAGGAGCAGTAATGCTGTGTTGTTCAGGCTATTATCCAAACCCGACGTTGCATTTCAAGGCATATGTCTCAGGTCTTCTTCCCGGAGAGCAACCAAGATGTCCAACTGAAAACGATATTTGCTGTGTTTCTCAGAATAAATGCGCTTCTGAAATGGGTTTTACAACTGACACTAAGTGTGCCGAGGTTTCACCGAAACTGAGACTCAGACAGAAGACGACGGAAAAGTGACAAGTGAGTTGATGGGAATTCTTCACTGTCACTCTCCTCTCACCCCCTGAAAAAAGAAAAAAAAAAAACAGATGTGCAGCCAACATAAATAAACCCGTCCTTTAGATTGAGCCTGACACAAGGAGTTGTTTTTTCTCTTTTCTCCTCGTGGTTGATGGCCACTGTTTCCCAAGCTCGAGATGGGTTTAAATCCCCGACCCGTCAGCTCCTTTGCTTTCAGCGGCCTCTGTGGAACTGCTCCAGATGAAAACGGGGCCAGAGCACAGACATATGAATGACTGTTTGTTTGGTGGTCAGACACAATCACCAACTGAGTGACCCAGTTAACGGCTCGTCAAAGCCACGCTCAGTTTGATTCATGCATGCTTTTTTTGTGTTTTCCTGAATGTTTCCTTTTTGTCACACTTCCTTGCAATGTAAATGTTCCAATGAAAAGATGTGTTAATGTAAACGCTAGTGCAATTATTTATTTTTAACAGCAGACATAATACGAGCTCGCTTTTCTTTTGTTTGAATAATTGCCTGAGCAATTGTAAATGGAGTGTACATGTGTGTGATTCTTCTTTCTTTCCTCCCCGGTCTCCTCCTTTCTTTCCTCCTTGGTTGTGGGTGGAGAGTAATTAGGTTTTCGAGGGGGATTGAGGGGTTCTTACAATGCTTACCAATGGCTGCAGCAGCAGTCAGGCAGGCAGGCCATTGCTGCCAGGGCAGAGAGGACAGAGGGCCGTGCAGGAGCCTGGCACTGCTAAACCTGATGCTGACTGACAGTAATGAGGACAGCCTGCTAGCCAGGATGGAGAGGAGAGGAGAGGAGAGGAAAGCAAGGTCCTTCACTCTTAAGACCTCTTATCAAAGCATCTGCCGGACACTCACACGGACACACTGCAATGAAAACAACACAGGAACACACACAGAAACATGTGGTTAATGTGCCGGTGGTAGACCAGAGAAGACACATCCCTGAACTGTGTTACACCCTTAGATGTTCGGATTGCTTTTTGTCCTTTCTGATGCCTTGACTTCAGTATCGATTGAGATTGAATTCCTCCAATAATTGTGTTAACAAAAATACAAACAAGAGTGTAGGAGGAAAAAACACCTTTGCTAGCTCTGAAAAATACTGCACTCTTGGCTAGCAACACCCTGTTTTTGTGTGTTGTAGTCACAAAATAATTCACATGAATGCAGTCCATTTTTTGGAAGCTGAATGGCCACTAAATCAGATTTATGCTTTTACTTTCACAACTCCCAAAACCTGATATCACAGCCATTGGTTTTGCTTGACTATAGTAGAAATTATTGTCCCTTCAAGTAAGAAAGAAGAGTACATTTGTTGTTGTCTATACAACAAAAAATCAGTGTTACTTCATCTCCAGTCTCAAAATTAATTAGGAATGGGTACCAAATTCTGTACTTTTATAGGTACCCACTGAATTCCATCAATAGAACCAAGTACAGATACACCAAAAATCTAATGGTGCCATGTTTCGATATCTAACCGCATCCTTGTGACCTGAATGAGGTTGTGGAAAAGTAGTCTACTTTCCATGCTGGACATCGGCATGGAGTACATGGAGCAGGGATTTAATTTGTGAATTATCAAGAAAAAAACACTGTTTAGTTGTTATTTATTAAGATGCAGTTAATGTTTTCATGTTGAATACATTTATGTAACAACTGTGATGTTACAGTACAAGCAGTTGAATGCCATTCTGATATATTTATTTAAGGCTATAAATTGAGAAATAAATGTGTTAAATAGATTTTTCTTAGATGTTGGTATCAAACAAATTAACATTTATTATCACATGAACACATACAAAAGTACCACAAACTGTTACCATTGGGTACTGGTATCCACCCCCAGGTACCGGCATTGTTACCATATTGGGTCAAACATAAAAGGTGCCCATTCCTAAGACCACTAGTTTTCATTCACTCATGTCATTGTAGAGACAATTTTGTGTTAAGTTTGGTGCCTTTTGATGACGTAATGAAAGATTTTGTCACTTGTTCTTAACATGCATTATTAGAATTTCCTGATGAAAAGTGTAACTACTGTCATATATTGCTGTCAAGTGTAACCTGCCTGTCCATCTCTATAGCTGGAAGTGTAAAAAATAAAGATTGAACAAAATCTGCTTAAAGCTCCTGTGAGGAACTCTGTGTTTGTGAAGACTCTGTTGCCCCCTGCGAACAATGCAGCACTGATTATCTTTTGGTGACTGTGTTTGGTATAAAGCTTAAGTCACTTTTTAAACATAATGTAGCATTCTGCATTCTCAAAATGTTTATTGTACCACTTTGCATTACTTTTTAGCCTTTTAACATAAGGAAACACTACTTGGGAGTCATTGTGACACTCGCGTCCTCAGCTTCAGCTGTAGCACTATGCTAATCCCTAGCATCAGTTTATGATCATATTTTCTTTTGAAGGTCATTTAAAAACATCAGTATTAAGTTCATTTTGCTTAAAACTACTCACTGGTGCTTTAAAGGAATGATTTATCCACAGGACAACTAGCAAAGAGTTAGCTAAAAATATGATAAAAAAAAAACATTTAATATATTTTCTCTGTGTAGAGGTAGTGGAGTAACAAAAGGACTGAGGCAGGGAGTAAATAGAGTGTTTGTTTTTCTAGTGGTCTCCCATCAGAACAATGTCGCTGACAGTCTAAGTGGCTTTGGTCAGCACAAACCAACAGTGACTCTGACCTTGAGCCCTCTGCAGCTGTAGCACTGCTCTCTATTAGTGCACTGAGATTATATGACAGGTGGATTAGCCTGTCATGTTCAGCTATTTCACAATATGAACAACTTTTTTTCCCCTGTCTTTACACTCCACCCATCCCATGTATAAGAATAAGATAATGACTGAAGCAGCGAGAGGGTGTTTAACTTCCAAAGTCATCAGCTCACGAAGTGGCTGCAGCAGCTGGACGATGAGACCAGTGAGAGAAATGTGACTGGGTTTTTTTTTTCAACAAGGACTGTTATAGATTGAGTTGAATAGAAATAATTAAAAAGAGGACGTCCAGTTTGATGAGGATGATGAGTGTTGTCGGACACTGATGTCCAGTTTTAGATTCTCATTATTTCTCACCACTTCACACCTGTGATTCTGTGGTCAGAGCCGCAGGCTGGGATTTGTACAGCAAAGAACGAAACATGTCACCTACGGCAGGAGAGGCTCAGGTGTGTCAAGACTTGAGCTATTATTAACAACAGACGTGCTGCTATACAGTGCTAGAAACTCTTACAATCACACAAAAGAAGAATCACACAATAGACTGGAGTTTCAAACTATAATTCACATCTGCTGTAGGCAAAACAGATGCATTGTGCCAGCATATCTAAATGCACTGAATAACTGTGATGTTACAGTGACACTAAAACTGCATTGGTTTTATTTCTTTCAACTGCCTATTGTTTAAAGTAAATAAGATTTTTATTTGGAGTCATGTTCCTGCTAAGTACAGTTTTAGTACATTGTTGCTACACCACCTGTGTCAGGGTTTTTTTTTCCCACCAATGTTTGTATGGAAATGCAAACCAGTTGTGTTCCAATCCATTCATTCAAAAGCCAGTAAGTAACTTTTCTGTATGGGTGAATTCCAAGCTTCCTGTTTGTTGTGAATTCCCAATCAGTTGGACTCAAAACAAGCCTAACTTGGTCTTTCATCTGACCGCCACATTTCAGCTTTTATCATGAGTCATAAACTAATGTTAATGTTATTGTTTTGGACTCATTCCATTCTGACCACTGGTTTGGTTGAATTTTGTCTTCTTTAGTCATGACAGGTTATAAACACACTCTCAACTGTAAAATCTGAAGAGGCCGGTGCTGTGGTAAATTTTGTTTTCTAGTTAAATGCTGTTTTCTTCAGCGTTTCCTTCGTTTTTTTCACGGTCAGGACCAGGTCATGGTTAAGCGATGGAGGTTATGGAAACTTGACACATAGTCATGGAGAAAAAGGTCAGGGACAATTAAGTGAGAACCGGCAGTTGTTTGTTTGGAGGGAGAGGGAGGTAGGAAGGAACAGGGGTTATTTTTTGTTTGGTGCATTACAGAAAAATGATCTAAACTTAGAGTACAGTACTCACACACTTACACACACTGGCCACTCTGCGTCCTTGATCTCTTCTTACATACTTCTAAAAGCACACCTGACATAGAGCCACTCTATGACTGCTCTTTTTTCTGCTTGTGATTGTAAAAGTAAAGCTTAAGTCTGATGGTTTTGTCTGGGCGTGTCTGTCTGATTGGAGGATTGGCTGATCGGCTCACTGAAGTGTTCTGCCATGATTGGATCCAGTTGTCATTGTAGAGTCAGATATTGGAATCTCACAGGCCAGATTGCTCTTTCTCACATTGACATTGTGTGACAGTTCATGCGCCGAGTCTTTTTTTTTTTTTTTTTTTTTCCTCGGGGGCACCAGCCTCTCAGATTAAGAATGATATTCCTGCAGCGAGACATGCCTGTCAGGTTGTTAGTCGTGCTATTGTTGACGGTGTGATTAATAGTGATGGGAAATAGCTTTTGTTGCCTTTTTCTGCTTGAGCTGCTTGTGCTTCAAATGCCATATACTGTATCTGTAACGGAGCCTTCACAACTTTACGCCACTTATTCAAATAAAAAAAAACAAATCTTGGCACATTTGTTTGGATTGTGATTGTGGTGGTGGTTTTCTTTGATAGAAACCAACAGAACCAGGCTAATGTTTGGTGTAGTCTCTGCTCCCGCAGTCAGTAGCACAATGCTCTAATAATAACCACACATGACTGGATAGACCCAAAAATAACAAGCGGCAAACAGAAATATATTCCACGCTGTAATTACACATTTCGACGCAGGGGCTAGTATTTAACTTGTCACTCTGAGCGGCTCTGTGATGAGTTTCTTTTTTGGAGCATCCCAAAATATCTTAACTAGAAGGTGACTCTGGTGTATCCGTTGTCAATCTGATGTGCAACTATTGTGTAATTAGCCGAAAGCATTCAGAGCATTGACTCTTTGTTGTTTGATTAAAATAATCAGAAGATATCAGCTATTTGTTTCACCTCAAGAGGCGAATTTTGATGAAAGATAAAAATGTCGACAGGATTTAAGTGTTTCGAGACGATTAAAATAATCAGGCAGATGCAAAGTTCTGAGGAAGTCCTGCCCATGCTGAGGCCTAATTGCTCAGGATAAGAATCATGGGCCATCATATTGTAATTCTGAGATTTCCACCTGATGTTGGAGCTTATGAAAGGTAACCGTTATGCATGTACTTTTCCCAGGCTCTGCTTAATAGCTCCCAAACGGCCCCGACGGCAAGAAATCTGCCAGGTATTGTTGGTAATAGCAAGAAGTAGATAGAATCTGAGGGCTGAGCTGTAACAAAGCACGACGAGAAGAATGTGCAGGAATACAGACAGGCAGACCTGCACCTGCTTTTTTCACACGCAGGGTGGCCTGTCATTCACTCTGTGCAATTTTTCATCATAAATGGAGATAGAAGAAAAAATTGGTGACTCTTTGTTATCGCCTGCTCTGTGCTGAAATTGCATGTTTTGGTAATTTAATGATGGTGTGTCGCATTGTATGACTAAAAACATTCAGTGCGCTCTGAATTACAGCATCTAAGTCAGGGCGCTAAAGAGCTTAGCCGCTCCTCTACATAATGCCTCAGTCCTCAGCTGTGACCTTTCTCTTTCACACATCATTCACCATTATACTGCTGACATGTTGGCTCATGCCAATAATTTTTCATTGGAGGCAATGTCAGCCACATCATATTTTATCATCTGGATAAATTTGTGTTGTGTTTGCATGTAGGTTCTCAATCATTTGTATTTGTCTGTTTGTGTGCATGTCCTAAAGATTAGATTTTGCATTTAATTTAACTGAGAGAAGAATTCAGATGCAAACACAATCTAGCAGGAGCAGGGGGGAAAACACATACGACATAGCTAAATGAGTGATATATTACATGAATGAATAAGGTGTTTGTATGTGGAGAAATGTGAGCGTGTACAAATGGAGTCATTGAACGGTTAGTTTGCACAAAAATGATGATGCACCGTGCCCGCGCAGAGAGGGAGCATGATGATCACACAACATAACAAACAATAGACACGAGGAAGGACATTAGAAAATCAATCATTTTATACATGATTATCCAAACCATTCGACTTGTGACTAAATCATAGGTGTTATTGTGTATCTGTGATAAATTTCCAAACACTGATTTACACAGACAGATGTAATAGTCAATAAACGCTCTCATGCTTTTTGGAGCTAGATATGTAGTAACGATCTGAAACATTGTAAATAAATGGAATAAAACCAAAATTTATGGCGGGCTGTAACTGAACAACTGTTTGCCACAAATGTAACTCCTGTACTTTCTGGATTATAAGTCGCATTTTTTTCATAGTTTGGCTGCTTCTGCTTCTTATACTCAGGTGCGACTGGAATAAACTAAAATATAATTTCACATTTACTAAATTGTTATTTCATGTAGACCGACATGACCAAGGAGTAAACATTGTCTACAGCCCTGCGAAGGCTGAAAATGAATTTAAACATTAACTTAAAGTCAACAGAGAAAGATTGAACACATATTACCCTAAAAAGAAAACCATACCCTGCAGATAACAAGCTACAAGTTGTGACTTTGTTATTTATATTCATCCAATGCATCCTCCTTGTTATGTCCCCAAAAAATATGTCCTATAGTCCAGTGTGACTTATATATGTTAGTTTCTTCTTCATGATGTATTTTTGGAGTGGTGGGACTTATACTTCAGAGCGACTTATACTATACAAAAAAATGTGGTGCTTGTTACATTTTGGATCAGTTACATTATGAAACAGGCAAAATATTTTTTTTGGTAGTATTGTAATTTTACATTTTATATGTAAAATAACAACACAGGGTGAGACAATAATGTATGTATTAAGGCTTTATTGCTTAAATGTAGAGTGTAGCATTAGATATAAATGTTCCCATCCACCATTAATATCACGATTTTTTGAAAGTTGGGACACATAGGTTTTGAAAAATCTTTTGTAAAACTTCACAGTGAATTCATTAGTGAGTATATATAAAATGTTTGGGTCATTGCTACTTACAGGGCTCTGACACGTCTAATGAAACGATTTCCACAGTTACATTTTTGAGTCCACCTTACACACTGGTTCCAGAGCTTGCACGTCACCAACACCCCTTGTTACATTTGAGTGCTTTGGCTGGGAATAACAAAATAGACCTTGCAACAAAAGCTGTCATTTTAGTGGCTCCCATTTTTTCTCACAAAAAAAAGGAGCAACTTTGTGTAGCAGAGGCCTGGAAAAAAAAAGCCGCGAGTGCAGAACAGGCATGTAATTGATGTTTAATTAAGGTAATACTAGTGGTTATTTTAGACAGACAACATGTCTTTATACATTTTTCTCAACAAAAGAAGTGAAGCCATGGATAGATAGTGTTTGCAGAAAGTGTGTGACAGTGCTAATTATCTCTACAGCACACCAAACAATAACACAATAATCCATAACCTCCATGCTTACAGCAGTTGTTGACACGGTTTAGTTTTTTTTTCTCGTCATTGAACTCCTCATGCAACTGAGCCTCAGCCAGACGAATAAAGCCGGTCCGCTAATTGTAAATACCAGCCCCTATTTTTTTAAACAAAAGGAAATGTTGACTATTGTTTAAAGATAGGACTTGAATGCTTCCTGTCTAATTGAAGCCAGCATGTAACTGAGGGAATTACTGCACATTATCCCCTCTCAGAAATTATTCAGAGTTAACATCGGTGTCGAGCTCAGCTGTTCACCGAGTTGATTTACTGTGCCAGTTGTAAGATTTCAATACAACCTGAACAGTTAATTCATCTTCAGATTGGATATCATACATCTTAGCAGCACATTTCCAATGTCCTCTCACGTCCAGCTTTACATCTAAAATACATCATCAGTTCTCCTCCATGTGGGGGGTTTTCAGGTGGGTCAGTTTGCACGTAATGTAGATAGATTTGCCACATGGTGGGGAGCTCCCTGCTTCTAAAGGGAACGAGAGCATCTAATTTAATTGACTTTGAGTGACACTTGCCCAGACTACATCTACTGCTAAATTATTCCTTTCAATCCAACCTCGTTTTGCAAAAGTGCTGCAGGTGTGCCACCACAGCACCTGCATCTTTTGATGCAAAATTACCATTAAAGTGGTTACCATGTAAGTGCACATGAAACGTGGCAGTGCAGTGAATTGGCACCGCTGCCTTTTCCTTCACCCAGTTCACAGCAAAGAAGAAGAACAATCCCCACAAACAGGGAATGAGTCTTTTCTATCTCTGTGTTTCGACTACCAAGAATGTGAAATAATCAGAGGTAATGCACGAGCAGGTCAAGTCTGGCTTGTAACAGCTATTTTGTGACTTAATTTTCTCCCGTGTTATCGTACTATAATGAAAAGTGTTGACAGATTCATTTCCTCGCTGCTACCGCCTAGGACCGTTTTGTGATTTCTAATTGATAGCTACATGCAGCAATTTTATAGCACCAGACAATTTTTATAGCACTTTTAATTAGTCCAACTTTGACCTTCTGTTCGCTTTGCATTTATATTGCTCCAAATTATTTTCACCTTCTTTCCTCATTAACTTTTGTCAAATGAATACCAGCATTTTACAACATATGAATCCATATATGCACTTAATAAAACATTCGTGAGAATCAAATAAATGAAGAGGGGTGTGTCGTATTAATTGCGTCATTGATCCAATTCAATTAAATAAGTCTGTGAAAGGAAAACCTTTAGCCACCTGGAACCTCAGAAAAGGACTTTGGAGAAATAGATTGAAATAAATAAGTAAATAAAACCATCTCAGTGGAATGAGGCTGTAACAAGCACTTAGTTGACTAATTGAGTAAAAGGGAAGCCCTTACATACGTCATTAGGGAATCCAGGTGCATGATGACTCTTTACTCAGATAAATCCTTCGTACGGAACTAGTTAATCTCCCATGTAATATCGAGCAGATGTACAGTATATGAGTAGATGAATAAACACCATCCCTTTAGATGAATCTCAATACACGAGGTGTTTAGTATTCATTTGGACCTCATCCACCAAATAGAGAAGGAATTTTACGGACACGCGTGCCAGCACACACCACACACATCAGTCAAAGACTTCTTCAGCTTTTTAAAACCTAGAGCTGTTACTGTTGCTGTGACATTGAGTGATTCATGCTGACACAGTGAGTCATGGAGCTTTTACAGGGTGAACTCCACAGAAAGTCCTTGTCTGAGATCTGCTACTCAGGTGTGTGGCGCAGCGCTGCCGAGGAGGGATGGCTGCTTCGCTCTTTCTTTTTCCTAGCTTTTCTTTTTAGAATTTGCATCTTATGTTAATCTTAAACAAAGACAATTTCTTTGAGATTATTTCACACCACAGGGACAGGGAGAGGAGGGAAGAAGAGGCTGAATTTATTCCCGTCAGTAAAAAAGCAGGGTGTATGACAAGTTTCCATTCACTGCAAATGGCAATGAAGAGCCGGCAGGGAGAGCAGCCAGCCAGAGCCGTAAAAACACTTTATATTTAATGCAGCTCTCGCATAGTAAAAGTTGACCTGTAGTTAGAATTTGAATGGCAGTGGGTAGTCAGTAAACTAAATAGTGTCGGCTATGATTTTCTGACTAGACACATGTTTATTCCATCTTGTGAAGAAGTTGTGGAATGTGTAAAATAAAACTCACTAGAAAAAGTCACGATGTTTAAAACATTTACAAAGCTTACTGCTGGATTTGTAAAACTGGAATACTTGTGTTTGATTTTTGCACTCATTGGCACTACGTTGTCAAACAGCAGAAAAAAAATATGTAAGCTAATTTTCACGCAGAAATCGGCCTTTGTCAAACAAGTCTTGAGTGAAGGGTGTTGCTAAAAACCCACACTAGATCTCAGTTTGTGTGCACAAGGTTCATGTCAATTCATATCATCGGATATTTCACTCTGCCTCTGTAAACATCCCTGTAAACAACATTGCTTATGAAAAAGCAGTGCCACCTTCCTGCTGATTTTTCCATATGACAAATGTGGCTTTTTTTCCCGCATTTTAAGCAATTACAAATACTGATACCAGGTGTTGGTATTGGGCCTATACTGGTCTTATTTCAAGGTGTCGTGCACTCTTAGAGGCTGCCGGTGCCAGCCACCAACACTCCTTCCAGCACGTGCTCTCATGTGCGGCTAACAGATAGCTAACAAGTTCCAAAACTCCTCGAGAAAGACACGGATACAATACACTTTATAAACTGAGACATTAGACAGATATGAGAAATAAATCAGTTTACGACACTCACTATTGATATAAAAAGTGAAGTGCTCCACAAAACAGACGAAACTTGTGAAATTGCTATTATTAAATTATTCATGTTCTGGAGTTTATATGCACTTAACCCCCAGACAAATGTCTCCATGACTGAAGTGTTACAGAAAACATTACATGTAACAAAGTCGACTGTTTATCTTTCTGTAGTCTCTGAATAGACTACAACATGATGAAGCTAGCCGGAGGATATCATCAAAGATCCTCTCTTACATGTCGAGCAATAGAGCGCTTACTCTGAGGCTACTACCGAAAACCAAAAAAGTAAAAAAGAAACAAACTGTGAATTGATTTAAAGACAGCACAATTATTTTTATTTTGAACTTCTGTTAAGTTATTACAAACATTTCATAAACCCAGAGAGAGAGTTGTTTGTGTTTTATTTTGCACTCAATAACAGAATGACTGTGCTGCCTTTTTTAAGACAGAAAAGACTTTGTTCAAAATGACCTGTCGTGGTGTTGATTGAAATTGGTGACTGCTCAAAAAAAGAGTACTCATACTTTACCAAAATGCTTCAGAGAAAACAGGATGAAACTTTTAGCCTTTGAAACACAGGGACTTGTAACTCAAATGAGAAGAGTTTTTAACTGCCACATTTATCATTTCTCGATCAGATCCACATATCTCATTGATCAACTTGAATCTTCTTATAGGTTTGTTTGTACTCTCAATCTGTAAAAATGATGTATATCTTACACTGTAGTTAGCATGATTTGAGATGAGTTTACTGTGCAAGAATGAGGCATTTGGCAAATAAAAAACATAAATAAGTAAATGAACTGAGAGTTGTTGACAGCCAGCTTGGGCTTCATTTGACAGCATCAAAATAATAAAGATCACATACCCTCACATGGGCCATCATCCAAAAGGGGAAATGTTTACAAAATAAACCAGATGTTATTTTTTTAGTTTTGATAATTCAGACTGTTGCCAAAAGTTTTTATCTTAGATTGCAATGTGACTGAGTGGCAGCATTCACACACACTGATGTAAAAAGCAGAAACGCACCATACCTCCTCCCTGTTTTTACTCACCTGGCAAACCTAGCAATCATCCCTTATACACATAATCAGAAACGCTACATCCACTAACCTCAACATGAGCTGCATTTTCACCCAAACATGTCGCGTCTGCACAGAAACAGAGGCTTGCAATCACAAACACGTGACAAGTGTCGTTACGTTCACCGTGAAATTACCAAGACCCACTCTACCTGAAAGCCCCATATTAAACCAAAACACTGCAAGATAATTCAGCCTGTGAGGATGTTGTACTGTCCCTAAACTCTGAGTTATTTTTAAACTTAGTTGTGAAGTCCAAAAGTTCATATCACAGAGACTCAAAAAGTGGTAAGTCAGGTTGTGTGAAGCACCCTATTTGCATAAAAAAGTGATTAAAAACAGCAAACTTTAGCATCTCTGAATGCATTAAGAGTAACTGGTGGCATAGAATTCATTAAGGTTATTGTTAATTATATGTGGCTCAGCTTAATGAGGCCTCCGTTTCACTCCAGAGTGGACAGTTATTAGACAGAAAGTAGGAAATTTAGAAAATTAAGGGCAGGAGAGTTTTACACCTGACCTCTTCCGACCCTCATTCAAGCGTCTGTCTGGCTTTCTGTTGCATTTTTGTGTTTGTGTATGAGTGTGTGTGTGGATGTGTGTGTGTTTGTAAGAATGAGTGCGTCCATCTGTCTCATCTATCCATCGTCTTTGCCGTATTGGAGTCTTTATCTGCTTGGTTGACTTTATAACTGTAACACTAGTTTAATTTCCTTACCTGCTTAATTGAAATTCACATCTCTTTCTCCTCATGTGTCGTGTGGACGAGTGTCTGCGTGTGTGTGTGTGTGTGTGTGTGTGTGTGTGTGTGTGTGTGTGTGTGTGTTAGAGGCGGATATTAGTGGAGATGTATTTTCATTCTAAAAGTGGCATGTGATGGACAGGATCTCACAGACAATGCCCCCTTTTCTCCCCCTCCCCAGCCCCCTGCCCCTCAATCTTTTTGTCTGCTGCACCTGTCTTTTAGATACCTTTCAACCTCGTCTCTTTCTTTTCGCTCTCTCTATTCCCAAGTCCCTCTCTTCCCTGGATTGCCTGGACTTGATAAATCTGAAGCTAAATTTAGAGACATATTTCTCAAAGACACCCAGGACTAGAAGAGAGAGAGAAAGAGAGAGAGAGAGAGAGGACCGCAGACAAAATGGCCTCTCTGATCCGTGTTTATCATCTTTTATTTATCTCTTTGAAAAACGTGAGGTCGTCACAGAAACTCTGCTCCCTCTTTTGTCTCCGAAACATTTTTCTGTCTTCCAATTAAATATCGGTGACCACATTCTTGTCCCAGAAGGGCCCATTTAAACTGACAGCACATTCAAATTACATCATTCAGCTCAGTGGGGTTGTGCTTCATAAAATTAGGGGCTTGTTGAGGTGCTAATAGAATATCCTTGCCGTTTAAATTACAGCTGCGAACGTGCTGTCATCAAGTGCAACCATTATTACAATCCCCCTTTCCCCCTTACTCTTTGTTGGACCTAACATTGTTTGATTACAATATGGCACCCACTGACAGGAAATATGTGTGTCCACCCTGGAGTGATTTCTGCTGTATCTAACAAGCATGACTCATCTCACATTTGTCAAGAGGTGTGCTAGCCACAGGCTAACAGATTAGCAAAGAAAAAGCAATGAAACCAGAACATAGACATGGACACACCAAAAAAAGCACTTAACTAAGCAGTACAGCGACTCTGTCAGACAAATTAACTGCTCCCTCTTAAAAATCAAAAGAATATTTCAGCGTTTTATTCTGAAACTACGTTGGGGATAGAAAGAGGAAGGCAATTTTAGGATATATCTCTAAAGAGCTCAAAAGTTTCTAGTGAGACTTAAAAAATAAATACCACTATTTTCACTCTGTGGTTTAAGTGAGAGGGAAGCAAACAAAGGGCCAACGGGACAAAAGCTGCTAAACCAGGGTTCTCAGGCATCCCCAAAAACCTGGAAAACCCTGGAAACAATTGACCACTTTTCCAATCGTTGAAAACATGGAAAAGGAGACAACAAGTCAAATGTGCTGGAAACAGTTAAATTATCCTGGAATATCCTGGATTATTTATTCTCCCCTTGCCTTGTGAGTGAATACAAACAGGTTTAAAGTTATGCACATGCATCTATGTTGTTACTTTATCTTCCAGGCAACATTAAGAGAAATGTATGTTTGCAGTGGCTTTATTAAACTTTGGCACTCCAGTTTTTCATGCTATTGAAGTTCTACGCTGTAACCTGTGGGTTTGCATTATTCTATGGTACATTTGTCATGATTATTTTTCATAGATAAATTAAAGCCTATAACTCTTCTCTGTCGTGACTGAAAATGTCCTGCAAAAGTCCTGGAAAATAATTTGAAGTAAGGAGTGGAAACCCTGTAAACTTGAAGTTGCATTTGGTAGTACTCAGTGTCACTCATAAGAATAGACTTTGTTGAAGTGTAACAACTATCTAAAGTGCAGCAGTTTGAAGAAGAAAAGGAAGAAGACAACAGTGGTTTTGCTGTGGCCAAAAAACTATATAAGAGACCCACTAACAGGAAGCGTGAATAGAGTGTTGCGATCTCAAATCAGACTCAAGATATCACTCCGTATTCCATTTCTACGTTTTATATCTTCGGTTTGTTTCAACCCACCAGCTTTGACTTTTTATTTCTTAATAAAGTTCAATAAGAATTGGTTCAGATCAGAAAATATCTGGATGCTGCAACAGAGAAATGTGTAAAGTATCTTCAAGTTGCCAGGCGACTGTCTCCAGCAACCATTTCAGTTCAGCATCTAAACAAATTCCAACTTTACAGCCAACTCCTCTTACCGATACAAAGATTGCTATCCTTCTCGTTTGATACTGATACAGATTTCAAAATGCCAAAGCTCCTAGAAGTGTTCTAGCCTCTGAAGCCAGTTTGAAAGCAGCTGGACTGTGCAATTACAACTAAGGTGTTATTATCGATGCAAATTGGCAGCCAAGACCTATTTCAGTCTACTTGAGTTGTGAAAGAGACATCTGTACATCAGCAGGTAGTGTTATTGAAGTACATTAACAAATATAGAGCGATTTTCCTTGGACATGAGAGCTAGTGGGAGTCGAGGTTAAATGAAAGTACATTTGCCCCATGGGTGTTGAGATTCAAAAGCTATAGGCTAATCTAGCATTTCTTTTAAGTGGCAAAGAGAGTGAAGAATTTGCCACAAGAGTGACCAAGCCCCCTGCCTCTAACACTACGTCCAACTTACATGAAAGATCCATGGAAGGCTTTTCATCCAATGCAGCCTTCTTAGTTGTTTTCCCTAATTAGGACTTCTTTACACTGGGTAGTAGATTCATGCTGTGATCGATCTGACTTGAAAAAGACCTGAGGAAAGCCAGTGGGAAAGAGACAGGGGGAAAACGACGCATGAACTTGTGAATTGATAGGGTAGGAAAATGGTTCTAAAAGGAGTTCAGGCCATGTGAACAGTAATCCAGCTTTCTAATCTCCAGTCAGCGATCATATTGAGTGTTTAATAGAGATAAAAGAACAAACAGCAGAGCCGAACTAAACACTAAATTAAAACAGAAAACAACATCCTGCTGTTATGTGAAAATCTCCTAAATGTCCTCAGAGCTCCCCAAATAGTTTTTACCCCTGTGATCAATTTACACTTATTAATGATGCTCATTTCATGTGGAGAATGGTGTGAAGACTGCAGGGCTCACAAAATTGTAAAACATGCCTTCCTGTCGATGTGTCAGTGTGTTTGTAAAGCTCATGTTTGCACCAAAAAAGCTTGTAATTACAGTGTAGTTTCTTCTCCTTGTTCTAAAGCGTACACTGATAGATCGATACTGAACAATACACACATTCCTCTCTGTGGTGTCTCAAGGTAGCGGCTCAAACAGCTCTGGCCCCTCTGTCTCTTTCCCTCTTTGTCATCCTCTTCTGCCTATTTTTTTGCCTCTTTTACAACTTTGTTATCAGCCTGTTGCCAGTAATACTTCTCCTTTATGCTCTCCTCTAGCCTGCCTCTTGTTTATGGTGATAATGAAGGGTGGGATATTTCCTCACTGCGTGGTGAAGTGTTATCCTGCAGTGGCCCTCGGCTATGTCATACTGTACATTTCTCACAAGAGGAGAGAGTAATTAGTTTGCCATTTGGAACCGCAGTGCAATCATATGCAAGATTCAGGAACATTTCAGGTGCCTGAAAGTAAACAGAGTCTGTCCCTTAGAAAGTAAAACCCAGCAGATATTTCACTGAAAACACATTAACGAGATAAGTTGAAAAGTATCGACGCTGTAGTTTTTCTCATCATCTCCAGCAGTGGTTGATCTGTAATCTTAAACCTCATATTCCAGTTTCCTCAAAGCTCTACCTTAGGTAACAGAAAACTGTTTTTATTTTCAATTTCGCAGTCTTTCAGTTTCTCTAACTTTCAATCTTGCTTCCACTTCCCCCTCTTCTTCAGTGGTGAAGATCAGATAAATTAACAGCCAAACATTTCTGTCCAGTGAATCAGCCAAGCCTCCATTAAATTAACTGATTCAGATTATTCCAGGCTCACTTCAAGCATGATTTAAAAGTTGAGTTAAAACACCCGTCTTCGCACATCTTCCCTCCAAATGTGTATTATTCAGGTGTTTTCTTCTTTTGAAGTTAGAAAACTTCCATCTAAAAAAAAATGCACTGATTAAATCGCTGCTTTTCGTTGTGCAAACAGTATAATATTTCCACTAGTTTATTAAACACTCTGATTTTCTTTGATTGGCTGCAAATCAATCCGCATGCTCTTGCCCCCTATTTCCCCTCGATAACATCAGAGGGTGTGTGTGTGTGTGATGCTGAGTTGACAAGAATCTT
The DNA here is from genome assembly GCA_008086565.1 of Thalassoma bifasciatum. NCBI lineage: Eukaryota > Metazoa > Chordata > Actinopteri > Labriformes > Labridae > Thalassoma > Thalassoma bifasciatum. Next base: position 424,432 of record RPOG01000118.1, read on the forward strand.
TTTCATTATTTCATCTCAGGGGTGGTGCTTTCTTTCAAAGAGCAACTTTTTTTTTCAATGATTTCCAAAAGTGTTAAAAAGTTTGCCTTTATTGTGGTATATTATCCACTGTGGCACCATAAGTGAAGAGTCCTATCATTTTTAATCAATCAATCAACCAATTTAATTTTGCATGCAATGTTAATAAATGTCATAAAAATTCCATTCTCCAAATAGAAATGAAAAACCTTTCCTTTTTTAACCTACTTTCCATGAACCTAAAATATTAGATTTACTGTTGAACAAGAAAAAGAAACTGAACTTTTTTTTTCTATTTAAGAATCTCAATTTTGGTGTTATTACTCAGGTCTTCCCAAAATTGTCCACCCACGACCCTGAAAATAATGGTAAGAGAGACTGGTGACCCTAATAGTCTCTTGAGGTGAGTAAACACAGTCCAAACCCTGCACCACCGCTAATTGGCTGACCCCAAAATAGACATGGTTCTGTGTCCAGAACACAGGAGAGCAGAGGTGAATAATTAATGGTAATCAGGATTAACATGACGTACAATATTAAAAAACAGACAAAATAAAATCTGGACAGGCTTCAGTTTGTTACAGCAAGAGAAACTCCACTTAAGGACCGCACCACGAAAAAGATAAAAACTCAACTACATTCTTGCATTAAGAATTTCATTTTCTTCAGCAATGTGAAGTTCCTCTGCAGATGTGTAGCTTCTATTGGAACCATTGGTTTACATGACCCTGTCAGTTTCCCGTGGCAGCCTCCAAAGGCATTGAAAATTGTAACGCACATACGGATGACTGCTCAGGATCATTTCACCAAGACTTAACTAAGATAACTAAGAAAATCATGTTAATAAAACAGTACTTAATAAAGTTGTATGGTACTGATATGGTAAGACCATTGCATATGGTATCTTGCATGCTATGCTCAACAAATTGGGTTCTTCTTGTGTTTCATGCTCCATATTCTGGTTGGAATAAGGGGATACTCCAAAATGGCTAAATCCACGACAGCCTACAAGGGACGACTGGTTAGGAATAATATTGGAAATCTTTAAAAATGGAAAATTGACCTACATCCTCAGAATTCAAAAAGGCAAATTTTATCTTATCTGGAATAAGTGGATTACATTTATTATACCAATTAGAGCAGAATATATATGACTCCACCATCAATCATACTCCTTTACCCTCTTAAGAGACAATTTAAATGTAAAACTCCCTTTGCTCACTTGTTTATTTTTTCATTTGTTGGAGGTGAACATATGAGGATGTCAAATGAATGTTTAGAATGTAAACAGTAGCATTGAATGTGCACAATGTCATACATGTGAGAAGTGACAGAAAGACAAAGATATGTAATATTTTACATATGTGTAACATATAAAAACACTGGAAAAGGGCTCTTTATAAGAAATGTTTAATTTTATATCAAAGAAACTGTCTTTTCCAACAAAAACAAGGAATTATGTAAAAAGAAATAAGGAGTCACTTTAAGACACCTCAATATGCAAATTTATGTCTGTATAGTGCTATTTGCTCTATTAAAATAACCTGCAGTGACTCATGCTTTTGTCAATCTAGTATAACTGTTACATTCACATTTCTAAATATTATTTCATAGCTTGTTAAGAAAAACTAAGCTCCGACCTCAAAATTCCCTAACTTTTATTTTTGATAAGAAATCTTGTGACCTCTTTTCAGTTGCTTGGAACCCTCAAGGTGGTTCCACCTCTTTCTTTGGAAACCACAAGTCCAACTTCACCTTACAGACTGAGTGATCTGAAGTGGTTTTGAAGTTTGTTTTTGAGACTCATTCTGTGATTTGTTTGCTTTGTGCTCATTGATTCTGAAATGGTTTAATTTAGTCAGATCGCATAACAAACAGTGAAAACAATGTGAAAGCCGTTTGTCAATTGAAGCGTTTTCTTTTGAGATGCAGAAATACAGGGAAGTGTCTCAGAATCAGGGAATGTGCTGATTCATTATGATGGAGTAAAATTTCTGTGGTGAATACAGCTACTGTGTAGAGCTGGTATCAGATCTTTTAATGTGCTGTAGTTCCTTACAAGGTGGACATTAAAAGACTTTAAAAGGATTTATGATGATTCAGTGTTGAAATGGAAGAGGTGGCACTGACTGATTTTTTGACTTTCTCTCAAACTGTTTTAATAGCGTCTCTGAGAAAGTCCACTCCTACTCGCTCTCTGAGGTGAGGCTCTATCAGACATGAGACCTGCATAAAAACTCTGCTTTGTTCTCAGCGTCTGACATTTCCCACTCTTTGATCGATGAGCTTGCCACCGGCTCCTTCACTCTGGGCCGGTCCTTCTCCTTCTGTCACTGAGAACTCTGCAAGATGGTGAAGTTAGCACCTCCCGAAGCGAGATTATAAGCACAGCACCTCACCTCTCCTTGTGCAGTCGCTAAATCCCCAGTAGGTCTGGACAAAAGTGGGAAAAGTTTAAATCAGCAGTGTGGAGAAGAAATGTGCATTGGATGTCTGCAAACTGCAACAGGTGTGTTAACACTCAGGCTTTGCTGCGTCACTGCCATCGCTGATTACATTGAATATGTAAATTCAGACTGGATGCATGATTTTCTGCAGCAGGCCTGCCCGTGTTTCTCTTTAATCTCACCAAGATGTTGTTATGCTTGATTTGCATTCTTTCCGTCCTGTGTTACACTAATTAAACAGAGATAATCATATATCACAGGCTTATATTTCCATATTTAATAATCATGCAGTCAGTTCACATTGGTGTGTTTAATTTAGTTGCGCTAATCCTGAACAATAGAGAAGATATATAAACTCTACTGGCAAAGGGAAGGGAACATCTTTGTTAATTTGTTGCAACTTTTTGAAGTCTTAAAGCGCAATAGGTCATCATGATTCTCTCTCATCTTGAAGTATCTGGTTTTAAATCAGGGGTTTATAGTAATTGCAGGGGATTGCACCATTATATAGCAGCAGGTCTCTGTGTCAAATGCAGCTCCGAAGAGCATTATGAGGACCTAATGAGCTCTATAAAATCATTATTATTCACACACATAGTCCATTTATTTCATTATTAGGAAAGTGTCCTCAGTGACACTTTTCTTAGTCGACAGTCTCACTTCATCTGATCTCAGATAGCTTGAAAAATGGAACTCATGTCATTGTCAATGTGCGAGGGCTCAGAACACTTTCTATGGAAACTCCTGTGAGAGACTTTCAGTTTGAGTCAGTTTTGGCAAAGGTAGTGTTTTCTGCAAAATACTTTTATCTTGACTTCCTGTCAAAATGAACTTCTTGAAGCTTTTTTTGCTTTAAAGCCGTAACATTTAGAGCCCCCCCTGCTGGCTGGCTGCAGTATAGGTTATTGAACCAATGTTAACAGAGGGAAAAGAGGCGAAACTAACAAAGTAAAGCACACAAAGCAATTTGTCCCAGACATGGTTTTTATCATTTCAATACATTCATTTTGCACTGGTTTATAGTTAAGTCTTAGCAAGTGATTCAATTTTTCTGGGGTTTCTGGGTGAGAGAGTGTTTTTCCTGATTTAGTCATTTATTCAGACTCAGCACTCAAAGGCACTGTGAAATTGGAAATAGGAAACGGAAATACGAAGAGAATACATTAGCATAAATAACTAAAGCACTATACATAGCCGCACTTACTAAAGACTGGTTATTCTTCGCTAGATAGCATCAGTGAAAGTCCACGAACTGAGTGCTAACGTCAGTGGAAAATCCCATTGACAGACTGACGCAATTAGTACTGTGACTACTTTATATGAATGTATTATAACTTCCACAGACATACAAATGCACACAAAAAGCAATCTCAAGGGGTAGTTTAATCTGCAAGTTTTCACAAGCTGTTTCTTACCACTCCCCTGCACAGTTTCTTGCTGTCTACTGTATGGAAGCCCTAATTGGCCAAAAGACTCAAACTCAAAAGTCATGTGAAAAATAATGCCACTGCGTTACATCTCTATACAAGGCAGCACGAGGAAGTTTATTCAATTGAGCTCATTTTAGCTCCCACTGCACAATAAATAATTGTGATTAATCGACTAATTGAAAAAATAAGTGCTGATTAGTCATCAACAAAAATAATCAGTAGTTGCAGCCCTTGATGTGACATCTTGACTGACAGCTCTGTTGACAGATGCTTGCTACTGTAACGTTCTAGACGAGCAGAATAGTGACTTTCTAGATAATTATCAGCTTCAAACCAACAGAGGAATCTCTTTTGCTGTGGACTATACCCACAGCTCATCAGGAAGTTCAATAAGTGTACAATGATAAATAATATCTCATCATGCATATATCCATCAATCTATCACTTTTACTGCTTGCTTCTTTTGGGGATGGCTGTTGGGGGGCGGGGCCTAACCTAGCGGTCACTGGGTAAGAGGTAAGGTGCACCCAAAACAATCGACCATAACTGTAGTCTTATTCAAAGAAAACAACTTCATCTTTTGAAAAGTGTGCAACAAATGAATAAGTGAATGTCTGTTGTGCATTTCAAAACGCCATAAGCGACTTTACATTTAATTGATGGTGTCAGACTTCCTTCTAAAGACAAAGATTGTCCCCGTCTCTCCTGAATGACAATGTCTGTTTGATTAGCGGCACTCATCGTCTGTGTTGTGCAGAAAACAGCACAGTGTACCGACTGTCACTCATTTCAAGCAAAAGAAAAATGTAGATACAAGGAGCTGTTCATTTCAGAGGCTGGATGGAAGCTACATTTTTCCATTATAGAAAAAGTGAATAAACATTAGTGCTCAGTCAGGGTTAGAACTTCACTGAGCTCTATCAAGGACTTAAGGTAGATATATTGTAAAAAGGTTTCAAAATAAAGGCCTTGTCTTTTTTTCCACGTTCCAAAAAAAAATTACATTTTTCATTCACTTTGATAGATTTGTTGTAGGACTTAAGTCTGCATCAAGGTGAGGCATCAAAAGTAAAAGTAAGACTTTTAATTTGTTTGAGTTCTATGAAGCGCTGCAGATTTGTAGGGCAGTATGTTTAGGTGCACAAGCACAATGCACCACTTTCATTTCCTGGAAAAGAGATAAAATCAAACATAAAATAATGGAGGAAGTAGTCGAAATAATCCAATTCTCTAAGCATGAGTTCTCACGTCTTTAGTCAGAATGTGACCCATTTAAAACCTCAGAAGAAATCTTGCCCACATACTGAGAAGCAACAAGCAGCTGGTCAGAGCCTGGCTCTGACACAAAGCTTTCTGTTTGACTGTTTGTGAAAATAAGGCTTTGTGAAAATACACAGGGAATGAGGCATGCCCTTTGACCCAAATCTAAACTAAATGGCTTTGGAAAGGTATTCATTTTCCTTATTGTATGTTTGAATTATAAGACCAGTCCTGTGTGGATCTCCAGAGCAAAGTTAGGGGATTTCACTTTTCTTCATCAAAAAGAGCACCATGTGTGTAGAAACAGGAACCACGCAGCGGAGTGCAATAAACAGCACCTTTGTCCTGCATCACGCACAAAAGCACAGGAAGTTCTCTCTCTCTCTCCTTTGTGGAATATTGTTTTCCTAACTCGGGAAGACGGAGGCAGCTGAGAAAGCAAGGACAGTGCGTTTCTTTTAGGCTCCTGGGTGGGGCTAAAGGGGCCTTGAGGATGAAACAGAGCAGCGGATGGTATAGGGGAAGTGGGAGTAAATGCCAGCACCCTGCCGTGCAACAGGCATGAAGACCTTTTGACGCCGTTGCCACGTTACTGGCCTTTTGGTCGCAGGTATCCTCCACCCTCGGGCTCACAGATGGAGGGGGATTCTCCTGATATGAGGAGGGAGGGAGGAAGGACGAGCGAAGATGAGGGGCAAAGTTCTCTCACCACTGCTTTGATGGTGAGGGGGAGGAGGAGAGGCGGCTTGTGGATGGCAGGTGGTGGTCAGAGTTGAGGCTGTCGACCTGTCCTTCCATCTCCTGCTTGAAGTGTTAACAAGATAGAAGCAGTTGAATCCACATCCAAAGCTGTCCCCAGAGTGTCTTTTCCTACTCTGATTCACATAAAAATGTGTGTTTTGGACGTTCAATGTATCAGTGTCATAATCACAAAAAACAGATTTGGCAGTGGAGAGAAAACGTGCCATTTAACTGACCTTTCAGCACAAAACCATGTACAGTTTTCTTTGTATAACTTAGTGTTGGTGTTAGAAATGGAGTTGGATGTGTGAAAGAACCGACTCACATCTGGAGGTTGTTGGAGAGCTGTGAATGATGAGCAGCATTGAAAGGAGAGTGGGGCGGTGGGGTGGACAGTGGTACGGCACCTGGGAGTTTTTCTTGACTGATTTACAGAAGAGCATGTGGAAATGCTGACAGGGGTAGTAAACAGCAGGGATCTGTGAGTGTTTGCCAGTTTTCAAAGAGTCTTTTTTGACTGAAGAGAGCTGCTAAATACAGAAGCTACCACAGGAATAAAAATGTACCAGCTTCATGTTTCATGGAAAGTGGGAAAAATATTTTTGTTACCAGAAAAAATGTGTTACATTTTCATTCCTGTGTGTGTTGAATACTTGATTCTGATTGGTCAGCATCCTCAATCTGGAATAAGAAGCGACTTTGAGGTTGGCCTGACACATTAATAACGCTTATAACACAATCATTGTGTTTTCTCTTAGTTAAGGTATAGGTATATAAGTATAGACAACAAAAATGATAATAAACATTTGTTGATATCAATTATAACTATAATAATAATAATAATAACAATAACATTCCTAACAAGACCAACAACAATAGTGATTATAATGATTATGATAGCAGTTATAATACCAACAAAATATCAGAACAAACTATTTAAAAACATCATTGTTATGTTTTCCAACACAAGCCCTTTAGACCACGATTTTCCACAATTAATTTGCTCCGTTTTCTCAAGATAGTGGATCAATCTCAGTTGTTTTCTCGAGATAACAACAACAAAAAAGTTGTTACATCGAGGGAAAAAAACTGCTATTGTAGTGATTTTGGAGTGCTCTAAATGAATAATGCTACAGTCAAATTGTCTGAAATTCAATTGAACATTAAGTTTCTGACATATTTTGACATTAAAAATTAACAGGGATTGCCAAGACAGAAAGATCAATTTGTAGTATCAATCATCTGCCAAGAGAACCTGAATTTCCACGGTGCCACTGAACATATCTCAGACAGGTGCGCAGACCAAAGATAATTCAAGATAACAAGAAATATAAGTTGTTATCTTGATAAAACAACTGAAACTCACTTGTTATCTTTGGAAACTGGAGCAAATTGATTTACATAAAATCATGGCCTCTAAGGACTTCTCTACTTTTCTTACTGTTATTCTGTTTTTAAAAAGTAAATCAGTCAATAACTAGAGGCTTATTATTATTATTACTGCTATTTTTCATAATGACCCACTATTTGCATTATTCTGTAGTGAGCAATGCACCAACTTGTCGTTCAAAATAATAAGTCACTACTCTTATTTTTGTATTGTTTTAATGTTTAACTTTCTCTTTCAAATGCTGAAAATTTGTTATTTTTTTTTACTGGCTTTTTATGCCTTTATTTAGAGAAGCCAGAATAGTATATAGAGCAGGAAACAGGGTGAAAGGGGGTAAAGGTGCCCCTGGTTGGACTTGAACCCCACCCCTACTTGAGGGTTTGTCCCCCTGAACTACCAGGCCCTACCTGTGCCCAAAGACTTTTATTGTTATATCTCAATATATATTGTACCTAGTGATGATACAAGCTGTTGAAGAGCCTATATTTGAAACATGACACATGACATCATTAAAAGATGAGTGATTTTCTTTTTTAGCACGATGTGTTTGTTTGTCTCATTAATGTGAGAAAGTCTTAAAGTGAGTCATCACAGCTTTTTATAATGTTTCTTAGTCAGTTATTAAAACTTTTCTCTGAATTACTAGATTGTAAAAAAGTAATTTGTTGGCAGAAACTTGCTTCTTTTGCCAAACTTTCTCTCTACTCAGCTGAACAAAAACACCATCTTTGAGTGTTTAAACACTTTAGTCACTTCTGAAACTCGCTGCACTCACTACTCCTGACTTTTAAATGTGCTTTATTTTTTTTTCCGAGTATCGAGCTGCCGAGTCATTAAAATGTCAGGCAGCATGGGAACACTTGAATGTTAAAAATGTTTGAACGCTTCATTTACACCTGAGTCTGTGACCAATAGAAGAGCAAACATTGTAGCTGAACATGAATGAGAAATGATCAAACGAGTTACTTGTCATCAGTGACCGACTCCAGAAACACAAAAAATACTTTCACTGAGTAGAAACAATCAGAAGTAAGTTTGTAGCTGAGTGAAAAGCAGTGGTCACCTCTGTGTTAAATTAGTACAGGATACCCCCTTGTGTTTTTTACTTTGAATTTGTCCATCAATGGAGGCATATGACACAATATTTGAAACATTTTTACCGGAGCTATGAGGAAAGAGAGGGCCCCCTCAGGGGTACACATCTGACTTCAATTCCACTCTTGTCAGGTGGACTCAAAGCTGAGGGGCACACAGCAACAGAGAGGGGGAGAGAGAGAAGGAAGAAAGAATCAAAGGAAACAAAAGGAAAGAAACAAGCAATATAATAGAAACAGTTTTACTTTTCTGTCAAGTCTTCTTCGGTATTTTCAGACTTACTCGGAGCACACTGTTAATATTTAGTACGCCAGATAACCTCTATCTAAGGTAACCGCTACCTGAGACTTTCACTTTAAGCTCTGTCAATAGTGAGATGACCTGCATAGTTTATCGTAGCTGCCAAAACAAGCAGGGAAATTAACCTAAACGGTGCTTTTATGTCCTCAACTTTTGACCTCCCCTATCATCCACGTTAATGTTCCACTGGGCAGAGTAAACCCCAAAAACAGTACCTGTGTGTGTGTGTGTGTGTACTGCAGCTTTAATGAAGTGTGTGTTTGCTTGTTGGAGTGTGTCTGCATTTTGACTATGTATGATGCATCTGGTTAAAGAAAGAAAAAAAAAAATTACACACACACAGCAGAGGTCACGCAGCGATTCCTCCTGGGTCTATTGGAGAGAATAATGTTGACTGCTGATAGCGGGGCTTTGATCCGTAACCTATTGTGAGTGTAAAATCAGAAGGGCGAGGCGTTTGCTTTGATAATGCTGTGGTGAATAAACTCCTCGTCTCAGGTGTTTATTATATTGCAGTATGGATCTAAAGGTGCTGCCTCAGTCTGGAGTGCAGGTAGCTTTGGGGAAATATTTTTCACTGTGGATTATTCTTATGTTTATGTTCACTTTGAGCCTATACTTTATTTATAGATGATAATACTCTGCCTTTAAGTGATTTCTTATTCTTAATTTAGGTGGGTCCTAAGTTAAAAAGCCAGGGTGCATCTGCTCTCAGTGTTTTTACCTTGTACCATCCAAAGGACTCAGCCAAGGTGCTCAGGGAGTATTTAGTGCTCTGCTGTGCTTGTAGGAATTATTACCGAGGCTCGGTGTTGTGTATTTCCCCTGTTAGCAGGCAAGAGAGACAACGACAGAGAGGGGCTGAGCGAGAATGAAGACGAGGCCGAGAGGCAGAGGGAGTCCTGTGTTGTTGGCAACCACAGGCTATATCTGGGCAGTCTACAGAGACAGGCACGCTTTGTCTCCAGCGTCATTTGCAGCTTAAACAAACAGGTGTGATGCAAGAGGCTCTCGAACAAACACACACACACACACACACACACACACAGCGCCACTCTTCAAAGCCGAGACAGGAAGAGACACCGAGCGAGGGAGAGTGAAAAAATAATGGGGGAGGCATGGCCAGTCAAGGAGAGACAAGTGAATACAGGAGTTGAGGAGGAATGAAAGTGTTGTTTTAAGCTGAATTGAAGTTCAATCTCTGAGCTTCCTCGGACTTTTCTGTATATTCTTAGATGTTAAGTTTATACTTTCTTCATTTCGGCTTTCACAGTTTAGAAAATAAATTGGTCCTTGTTTTCTTTCTCACCTCTACTAAAAATGTCTGTTTTCCCACTTTTTTTTTTTACTGTGACAGCCTCTTACCTACCTTTTTCTACTGCTTCATCACCCCCCCTCTCTTTCTCTCTCTCTCTCTCTCTCTCTCTCTGTTGCATTGTCACTTGAATCAGAAGTTGAGTGCTGGCTAAGTGAAGGGGTACACAGAAAATCTGCTCCAGACAGGCCTGAGTGCTGCTGCACTGCTTTGCTGCCGGCTTCGAGCGAGTCTTGATTCAGCCCCCGCTGACAGGGGACCCAGGCATTACTCAGCCCCCCTGCTCGTGTGATGAGCAGCATCCTTAATCCCTGCAGATGTTAACCCTTTCCGCTCCCGTTCTTCACTGTCATCTCCATTCAGTACATAAAGCTTTTTGTAATTTTTGTCTATTTTTAACAATGTACTGGCCTCACTTTGCACTGTATCGTATACAGAGACCCAACTTTCAACTCTGACTTATTCACTGTCACATAAATAGCAGACCTAGTTATTATCCTGTTTGCTTCTTGGCTTCTTTTTTGAAGAACAACAACAAAATCTCAAAAGTCTCCAGAACTATTTTTTTACATGCTGAACACAAAATGTTTAAGTATAATAAAATTAAGAAGAAAAAAACTTCACTTTTCAAAAGAAGTTTTAGACTCTTTTTAAGCTCTCTTCATGCACACAGATTATTTTTTTCAGTATTGTCCTAGAGTTATTTTTATACCATGCCTGATACCATAGCCAGGGGTAGGTGGCTTTAAAACTTCTGTCAGAAACTATTTCTGCTCAGTCTCAGCTCTGATAATCCAAAGTCCACTGCAGCAGATATGCAAGACTTCAATTTTTGCCAGATGCTGAAACACAGCATTTGAAACAAGCAGGGCAGAGTGAGGGAGACAGGAAGTCTCCAACACATCATTAAAACATTTGGTTTGGCTAACAGAGTGAAACACCACTTAAATTCACATATCTAAAATTAAGGCCTGAAGATGTCTTAAATTCATTAGTAATGTTAAATGCTGGTCTTCAATAAATAACACAAATGTCTTAACTTTTTTAGGGCAGGAATAGTTAATGCTGTTTATTCTTTTCTTTTTCTCAGAATTTTTGCAGACTTTTCTTCTTTTGCGCAGACTGCACGGTAAAGGCAGAGCCACGCTGTCCATTCTATATACAGTCTATGTTCCCAACGCCTACCCTGCACCTTGGTGACTGGTATATAAAAAAAAAATTTCAAAATATTGTCTAATTATTTGCTTTTTTATTGTAAAAATTACGTTTTTTTTCTAGTCGATGACATCACCAGCAAAGAACCACTCACAGGAGCTTTAAAGTACAGAGAAAAACTATGACATGTAATTATCAGTCATCATAATCAAAGTAATCAACACCACACACTGCTTCTTTGTACTCATTTGGTCAGAGAGGACGACACTGAGTCCCATGCAGGCTCTGGTTCAATTTTTTAAAATAGTACATGATTTCTGCTCGGGAATGGATTCTGTGCATCATGTTGTGTAACACAGGAATGGGTCAGAAAGTGTGTGACTTAAAGATCAGATTACAAGCCAAGTTAGGATGGATGGGTACTTTCCTCCCTGATGTGGACAGGATAATAGATAATAAGTGAAGTAAGCTAAGTGAATGTTTGTAGTTTGATTGGCACTGAGCAGAGTTTGTGGGATCATTTGTTGTACCTGTTATTTAATGTTTTAGTGGCATTTAAAGCCGCTTTATCTTAATCTTTCTTCTCTCTGCCTTGCACCAGGTGAGATTGCTCCTATTTTAACGACAGATCAAAGAGTATACACATAAAAAATGTTGAATCCAAATACATTTCTGATCCAATTTTCCTGAGTCCATAAGACCAGTATGCCCAGATTTCAGCATGTATGAGAGAGATGAGGGGCAAAGTAGGTTGAAGAAGTTTTTAAATTCAAATTCAGGAAAATGTTAAGTCTTAAAGTCAATCTTGAGCTTGATGCAGGAGCCAGCGTAAGCTCAGACTTTAATTATCCCGATTATTACAGAATGTCTCCATTTTGTTACACACTCTCACCTGCAGTGATATATGACACACACACAAGATTAGACCGGCTATGAAGAGATGGTGCGTTACACAACCCCAAACATTACTCATCCTAAGCATAAGACCGAGACAAAATAGTAGGCAGTAAAACAACAAGCGTACATCACAGGCCTAATTGATGCTCTAATGCCAAGCATCATCCAAGCAGACAGCCGGAGAGAGGGTGCACGTTCTCCTCTGCACACAGCCTGAGCTCTCAGGCTCAGTGGAGGTTATTTTAGTGGAGCTATATGAGATATAATGATACGTCAGTGAGATCTGCTGGGACAAGAGGAGCAGGTAGTGCAGTAGAGCAGAGGGCTGATTTATGGGCAGGATAAATGATGCGGTGGGTGTCTGCCGGTGTAATAGCACAGCGCTCTGCACGGCGCACTTTTGCTCAGCTGTGGTTTATAGTGTGATGTGTGATGGGGATAAATGTCAGCTTGGCTTATCTAAGAAGATCTGATATGACTTTAAACTGGCTCCTCTCAAACACTTTGACATGTGTTGAAAGAAAAAAGTGGCGATGGCACATTGACAAAATGGAGAAGTGCGATTTTGGGAAATTGCGCCCAATTGTTCATAACAAGTGCACAACAAGGATTCATCACTGGCTGTGCTTAACTCGCCAACACATTTTCTCTCATCTCCCAGCTCGGGCTCAGTTAGTGGTGATATTAAGCAGATTCTCAGAGCAATATTCATTCTTTTGATATTCATAAGATGGGTTGAAAATAAAAGCCGCCGCTACCAGATGCTGCTGCTCTGTATTAAAAGTTAAAGCAATTATAGCTTGAAAGCTGCGGTATTCTGTTCTCACTCAGTTTGGCTATTAAAGAAATAAATAAAATCTACCCACCGTGCTGGAAGCTGAGCCAAAGAGGCTTATTTGCTTCTGTATCTATGGGGCAATATTGAAACAGTGAGGGGTGAAAAGTGGAATCTTGTTGCTTGCTCAAAGCAGAATCTTAGAAGAGAGCACATTATTCCCAAACTCCTTGTTTAGTGCTCAGCAGTTTACCTCAGGCAGGTATAGTCTTACTGTATATACAACGCTGCGTTGCTGGAAGGCTTGGCAGGGTATTAGGCACAGTATTAAGTGGAAACAGGCTGTGGTGCTGTGAAAGGGAAGATGGGTTTCCTAAGACTGGTTGATCAGAGGGGATCTGCTGCGTGTTATGAGTCTACTGAAGCATGTTGAACATGAAAACCAAACCTCCCTGTGGTCTTTCACAGTTTTAAGTTGAGATGTTTGCTTTTATAGAAATTAACACAAGACAGCAGGAGATAATGAGGTATTAGAGTTTGTACAGAGTGTGCACTGATGTTAAACTGTGCTTCAATAGTGTTTTGACGAGGAGTGAGAAAAAAAAAAGATACAATAGTTGCTTGTTGTGATTTATAAGGTGTTGCAGAGTTTCTGCCATCATTAGTGTGGCATCATACGGTATAATGAGTTATCCTATTGTTCCCACCTGAAGATATTTAATCAAAGGTTTGTGGGTTTTTCCTGTAGACATTCTTATACAGAGTTTCAAAGTCTATTGTTGATGGAGGCCTTATTGGTAATGCTGAACTCATCCTAGCAGGATATTACACAAGATTAATTAAACCTGGATATTTTACACAGAAATGTCAGGCCTGGAAAAAGTTTTGCTTTTTGTGAACATTTCCCATTTTTCATCCATTTTTACTGCTTTTTGACAAGTTTTGCCACCTAAAACTTTTTTTATTGCTACTTCTTGCCACTTTTCACCCCTGAGATTGTTCCTCTTGCAAAGGTAGTTTTCAACAATTTGACTCATAGGTCGAAGGGTTGAGTTTAGGATTGTAGTGCATGAAAACATCTACTGCAAAACATGTATCTAGAGTTCTGACACATTTGAGGTTGAAGATATATTGCACTGTCTGCAATTACAATATTGCAGCAGGTCATATTGCTAGGATATACTATACTGAGGATATAGTATTTGATTGTGGGTGTGGTAGTTTTATTCGCAAAGTCTTTGCCTGTATCCCTCTCTCAGTCTGAAGCATAAGGGAATATTGGTGATTCTATGAAATGTTTGTCAAATTAACAGAAATGCTTTGTTCGGTAAAAGGGGGCCCATACTGAACACAGCCCCCAAAAGTCTTTGCTACACCCCTGCTTACACAAAAGATTTAGGATTTATGCTCCCTTTCGATACTTGTAATCCTATCTTTTCCATTTTATCTTATTTTGAAAGGTAAATTGTTTTGTCACTAAGATATACACCACTCTGTGTGGCAAGTGAGGAGGATGAATCATGTTTATCATGTAATCCACTCTTCTCCGCTTGTTTGTGCGGCAGTATTGAAATTAAAATCAGTGGGTGCCAAACACCGCAGATGACCTGCCTGGTAGGTTTGCTTTCCTTGCAGTTTTGCTGGCTAATTTCTCTGCCTTGGCCTCCCTCACGCGTCCCGGTAATGAGAAAATGTGCTGTTGTCTTTGTGTTTACTGAGCCGGTCTGTCTGGCTGCAGCTCTTCACATTGTTTGAATGTAAACAGGAGCAAAAATTATTAGCTCACTTGGAGTGTTTCTGCTGAGTTACACGAGAGCAGAGCGTGTAAGGGCAACCTAGAGCGCTTTATACAATATACATATAGTTAGAACATACAGCAAAGTGTATCTGATAGGTAAGAAATAAACCCAAATATTAATGACTGCGGTCATGCAGGCAGAATGCAAATAATCCCACTTGTTCCTGAAGTAAGATCTCTGACGTCTGAGATAATTGTGCTGTTGTTTGCTTTATTTTTAACTGTGTTCATTATCAGTACTATTTAAACTTGATTGTAACGCCCTCAACAGACATATATAAACACAGTGGGATCTTTGTTTTCCTCTCCTTAAGATTCATCCCACACTATAGAAACATCAGCACACAGATGATGATGTGTTGAGTTACAGGAAACTGACTTCAGATTTAAAGTCCTCATAAATTTGCAACTTATTTGTGTACGGACTTGACTCATTTTGAATATAGTTGACTTATTAGAGAGGAAATTTGCCTGTCAAGATGGTATCACTTTTCTTTTAATATACATCCACAGCTGTTTCTCCAGGAAATTGCTGTTTTATTTATTTATTATTTATTTTGCGGGTTTATTAGATTTAATAGACTTGGAAAATGAAAAGCCTTTCATATTACACGACAGACTTTAGCAGATTTCCTTTTCCTCTATCACGCGCACACACGCTGGAGATGAGAGCTAGATAATGGTCAAAAATTAGATTTCCAGACATGGAGGTCTTTGCTGTTCTGCAACTTAACTGTGGGGCAAAAAAAGAAGGGGAAGAAAAAAAAAAACGTTACAAGATAAGAAATGCCAACTTCTGGCAGTGACCCTCACATCTGCTGATCCAGCAAATCCTAAGTCTGATCTCAGAATTTAATCAGTGTGGCACAACAGGGCCTACAATCCTGGCTTAAAGTTTTTTTCAGACTGCAGGTTCAGGGCCATGAGAATTGAAGTCTGTGGAAAGTTTTCTTTAAAATTCAAGCTTTAAAGTTCTGCTTTTTCTATCGCTGCCTGACTAATTGTCTTGTTTTATGTCCAAGCTGCAAAGTTCTCTCCACCCTTCCCTTATCAGTTTGCTAAGCACCACCAGGAGGTGTCATGAGGTGCTGATGCTGGAAGCCAAAATAGCCGGCTCAATGTGAGAAAATCCATTTACAGCCCTCTCAGTTTGATAAAAAATAAAATATTGATACTCGGTGCAAGTGCATTGATAATATCAGGCAAGGGGAAACATTGTAATATAACACCTTATTGACTTTTTGTCCTAACCGTGTTTGACGTTCTAATTTAGAAGTACAATGAGGAATTGAGCGAATGATGGGACAATACACTTAGTACACTTTCACCTTTTTCAAATCTTAGTTTAATGTGACATAAAACAGGCGACCTGAGTTTAGTGACAGAATTGTATCATAGTTTTGGTGAAGTGAGACAACTATATTGCACTTATTGAAGGTAATAATGAGAAAGGTAGGTCACATCTACACTTAGGGTGCTATAAAACATTTTTCTTTTCCCTTAAACTCCATGGTCAGAATCCAAATTTACTTATCTCTCTGTGAAGATTGTTATGTTTTTCATCTTCTGAATATTATTTTAACTCAAGGAAAAAATCTCAAATGTGCTGTGTTGAAAACCAGAGTGTCAAAATTTGTGCCCAGAGCATTTAACAACAGTGTTTGGATGACATTAGAGCATGACTAAGCACGCCTCTTTTGCTTGTAATTGCCCTTTTTTTAAACTCTGATTCTTTATTTCTGTTGATGAAAAATCCTGTTTTGGTTTGTTTCTTTGTTAGAAACAATCTACTTTTCAAGCTTCAGAGTCGTAACTAGTCATTTTAGTACCTTAACTTCTCTAATGCATGTTTTCTCTTTCATGTTTGATTTGTTGAGCTCTCAAGTTTCAGCCTTTCTCTCGTCGAACGCAGTAAAATCTGGGTCCCCAAGTGAAGTCAGATGATGATATGAGAGCCAGTAATACCACAAAGAGAACAGACTTTATGGCTCACTTTCTTGCTTCACTGCTTGGGGCTCATTTTATATTGACACAGACAACATCAGCAAAGCAATAATAATTTTGTGACCCAGCTCTTGAAAAGTGTACATCTTTATGGAGCGATGTGTTTTCATATTTCAACTCAGGTCTCATGTTAAATGTAATCTCTTTCACACAAGCTGAGCTAAATCAACTGTTTTTTCTCCTTCAGTCTTTTTCTGTCATTAGTTGATTCATTTACATGACAGCAGTTGAATGCATGCTGCAGAGAGCCCCGAGGTGCTGCAGCTGAACACCACCTGCAGTGAAAGTTTGTTATTTGAGCCCTCGGTCTAGGGTTGCCTTTCTGCCCTTCTCATGAGCACTCACTGCTCACCCTGTATGGTCCAGTCCTCAGAGTGGGGTAAACAGAAGAGTTCAGATGGAACGCTTGTGGAGTGTGTGTGATTGTGTCTGTGTGTGTGTGTGTGTGCACCTGTGTGTAAGTTTGAACAGGTTTTTGTGCTCAAATGGAGACTTTCTGTGTACAGAGGCATTTAAATCACACACTCCAACATAGCCTAAAAAGTGCTCTAAGTTAAACACTTCACTGCTGATTGGAGTCTAAAAAAGCAACCAATCATTCTCAATCACGTATAGACATAGTTTTTTTCCTTGATGATAGGTGGAATATAAATACGAATGATGCAGACTTTTTTGTGCTATAAAAACATATAATCTGTCTGCACAATAATTTCGTCTGCTCTGCAGCAAAGGTAACTTTCTGCATCACAAAAAAGCAGCTTGAAGTGCTATGATTAGCAGTTTCAAGGTTGTGTTACAGATTACACTGAAGATGGGATATGTTTTACGTTATGTTCTTTTGGTTCGTCTGTAGAAAACAGGATGACAGTGATTCTGTGAGCACGTCAAAGATATCAGTTGTGTTTCTTGTTGCCAGATTGTGGCCCTTTAGAAACCGTAATGTATCCTGTAATCTGGAAGGGAACTCTTAGATGTGTTGGAAATATACTAAAAATGAAAGAATGCACTGCAAAAACTGAATTTTAATAATTGTTCATGTATTAATCTTAGTAAAAAAAAATCTTTATTATACTCAGTGTGAGCCACATTCCATTTACAAGTCCAGAAACATATCTTCTTTCACATATTTAAAGACAAATTTGATGCCTGAATGCTTGTAACAAGTAACAGAAATGTGCCAATGCAGTCAGGAAAGGTTGGCTGTCAATTTTTTTTTTTTTTTTAATTTGAAAAATGTCTAGAAACTACACAAGTTTTTCAAAGCCCTTTGGCAGAATTGTTTTTTTCCAATTTACAAGCGGTTCAGACATCATTTATGTCTTTGCATAATTTGAAATAAGACGTTCTTCTGGACTGGTCTGGTGAATTTGGCTCATATTAAGTCTGAAAAGGCTTTTTTTTGCTGAAAATAAGACATAAACACTTGCTCAGATTTCAGTTTTTGCAGTGTGTATTCGTATTCATCAACAGGATTTATCAACAGGATTTATAAGCACAAAACAAATGTGTCGTAACAAAAAAAGAAAATTGAGCACCACAGTTTTGCACTTTGCACACATTTTGGATTAGATCGCAGTAATTAACACCCACACAACAATGTGAAAGAGGTTAACCAAGCTAACCCACCAGGGACAGGAGGGCAGACCTCTTTTCAGACTTTCTTGACAGCCGTCTGAAACTGTGCTCAGTCACTGTCGCTAAGGAAAAACAGATGAGAGGATTCACTGCCTCCCCTTTTAAAAGGGTGAGCACTTAAGAGATGAATGGACTGATTGATTAAGCATGCACATGCAATTTTACACTGCAGAATCCTTCTTAAAGGTGAGTGGCTTAGCATATAGAAAGCCTGTATGTACCATATGTGATGGAAGAGGGATGTCATGATTAGGCCAATCTATACTGATTAAAGCAATTCAGATCTTGATGTTACAAGCTTTTATTTGTTGTGCATGCAGATGATCAGGAATTTAATTCCATTAAAAACAGACGTCAGAATGAGCGACAAAGCGTTGGAAGAAGACATGCAGCCTTAGTGCTCAAAGGTATCGCCTATTAGAAACATCTGAGAGCAGAGGAAATGGCTCACAGGAGGAAGTACACTAAACTGCAGTTCCTCAAGTGTCCACTTGAGGCTGGATCCAAAAGAGGAGAAAACCCCATTAGAGCTATGTTATTATTAAGTTTCAACTTTTTTATTTTCTATATATTACAAAAATATAAACAAAAATGTATATACATATACAAAACATGCAAACATTTGGACATTGAGAGAACTGTATACTGACATACATTTACATGCAAATATACACATACTCACTCTTATGAAACACAAACAACACTGTACCCAATGTTGGAATAAAAAGGCATAGTTTGACATACATCTGCATATCCATGGACTAAAATACTAAATTAAACTGCAGAATTCATCCTAGCTTCCCCATTTTTTATTCTTGATAAGTCCTGCCTCTTAATTGTATTGAGGCTAAGAGTTGTGCACGCATATTATGTAACAGCCATGTGTTATGTAATGATGTAATACATTTTCACTTCATTTTGTAATAATAAGCCACATTTTGTATTACAGTCATTGAACGTAAAACGTAACAAACTTTGCTGCATTACGTAATGAATTCTTAAACATTGTTTCATAATGCTCTAAATTCTTACATTATCTTGATAAAAAGTGCAACACCCACGTTTTGTAATTACTGACGCAACATGTAAGAACTTATTACATAATGTGGCAAAGTTTATTATGTTTTGCGTTCAAGAATTCTATTACAAAATGTGGCAGATTATTACAAATTGTTGTTATGACATAATAAGTAGAAATTTGTTACATTATTACCCCATATGACATATTCCATATATATAGGGTGTAGCTGATTTGAGTGACAAGCTAAGCAGCGACACTATGACCTCGACTCCACATCTCTGTCAGTATCAGGACAAGCTGGAAGTTAGTTGGCAGTACCAGCATGGCGGCTGCTATCCTTTGGCCAGTGTCCATGTTTGATACAGTCTATGATGTGCAGTGGTGTGTGAACTGAAGCTCTTTCAGTAGCTCGATGGTCTAGAGTTCATCCATACAAACCCCTAAGTGATCTGCAGTAATCAGAATAGTTCCCAGTGGTCGTATAAAGAGCAT
This sequence comes from Thalassoma bifasciatum, assembly GCA_008086565.1. Classification (NCBI taxonomy): domain Eukaryota; kingdom Metazoa; phylum Chordata; class Actinopteri; order Labriformes; family Labridae; genus Thalassoma; species Thalassoma bifasciatum. The sequence continues at coordinate 444,205 of RPOG01000118.1, forward strand.
ATGATATTAAAACAGCAGTTTGTGATTCAAATGTGCTTTTAAGCCTCTTTAATTACACTGCATCCATTTTAAATCTACAGCTAGTGCAGTTGCTGTATTTTTTATTTTTTGCCTGATGATATAATCCAAGGAGGAACATATCCGGCCCTTTCATGATGACAAATGGCCAATAAATGGAGCGTATTGGCTTGGGACAAGGATGAACTTGCACTGCAACAAAGACACTGGCCTGTCCCTGTGCCCGCTAGGTGAGCTGTGTTAATGTAATGGCTGCATCCCTCCAGGGGGTTGATGAAGCCGTGCCCTACATGTATTTCCAGAAGAGTGAGTACCAGAGCCGGTGCACAGTTTGTGCTACACCTCTGCCGTAACACCCGGCCCTCCCCGGTTTGCTCCATCAGCTATACCTCTCTGTAATCTCTGAGCTTCAAAGCTCCTTATTGTCCTTCCCCACATAAACTCAAAGTCACTTATTTTCATGAGTCATCCCACCCTGCCTCTTGATAGAATTCCTGCTGCATGTTATCTTTTTCCTCTTCCTCCGCTTTTCTCTGTTTATTTACACACCACTGGGGCTGCTGTTTTCTGAAGTGTTCCCAATGATAATGACTGCTGCAAGATAAGGGTTATTTTTAGGACATTGTGTTTGCAATTTACAGAGAACGAGGGGGAAGCTTTTTCTGTTGTTGTAGATTCACTGTACCCAGACCTGATTGCATTTCAGTTCTGACAAAGAGTTTAACAATATACAGTAAAGGAGGAGAGCCATCTTATCTGGTGGAGGAGGATTTTTAGGTGTTTCCTTGATGGCTGTAAATTTCAACTCAAAGCTTTCAAGTTATTCAAAGCAACAACAGAGGCAGACTTTGTGCTCTCGCTCTGTCTTAGATACATTTTTCTGCATGTGCTTTCTTTTTTCCAATCTTTTGTTTTGCTCAGTATCTTTTGTAAAAACAGAGGCACTCAGACTTTCCTTTTTAGGAACAAAAAAGAAAAAAAAATTAAGAAACAACTCGTTATTTAAATCTCAGTCATTACTTCAGATCCCTGAAAGATGTAAATGAAACCCCATTTTGACCCCTACATCTGTTAATCTCTCCTTTAAATCTGCTCACACACACACAGCGACTGCTATGAGTGGAAGCACAAAGGCCTACCATGATGCAGTCACCACTAACACAGCTTAACCGTGCCAATTCAACTGTGCTATTCCGGGACACAATGGAGGGGAAAGTGCAAAAGTGGGTTGTGTTAATTGAGTGTGTGGGCTGGATGATTTTTTTAAATGGCCCTGTTAATTGTTCTTTAAGGAATAGGTCCCCAATTGGTGTGCTCGGCTGTGGCTTGTTGTGCTACCGGGGGCACGGCTGGCAGTGCTTATTTAGAGGCCTGTGTGAGAGCAGCTCTCATCAGCAGCACAGCTCTGCTTTTTATTGATGCTCACTGATTAATCAGTCCGACCGCAGCCAAAAAAGACAACTGATTAATGGTTTTTATTTTATGGAAACATGATCAAAATCTTTGTGTGTGACAGCAGAATGAAGAATGGTGGTTGAGGGGAACGAAGATTTGAGTGCTGAAAGAAGAAAGCTCTCATTTCTCTATTCACAAAAACATAACACTTTTTAGCATGGCTGCAATGACCCACATGTTTTTCTGTGAAGTCTGCTGATTAGTAATACATATTTTTGGTACCCTACAGTTAATTGCTATAAATAATAACCTGAACTCAACATAATACACAGAAAGACTTGATGTAGTGTCATGAGAGCTCAGTAACTCAACTCCAATTTGCAGTGCTTTATAATTAAGCTGCACATTCTGTTCTTTACACAAAGTTATTTAAGCTGCAGGAGTTTTAATGTAGGGCCGGAGATCATTAGAAACCTCAGGATTTGGTTCGATTTGATTTGACGTTGATTTAATTGCTTACATGTTGATTCAGTAAGGAGTAGAAATACACAAAAATTGGCGTTCCTGTTGAAATGTTTTTAAATATATTTACAAGGCCCATGTAAACATTTCTGAACAATAGAGCATTTGAAAATAAAAATGTGCACAGTGATAATGTAATTGTGAACACAGAGTAGGAAAGTTGAAAACATGACAGTTTTGTGTAAACACTGAACAAGTAAAGTGCATTTAGCTTACATTATATATCTTTCCTCTAGGAAATTGGGAAAATAAAATTTTCCTGTGTTTACAAGGAATTCCAAAATGACCCCAAACGTCAGATTTAAAAGTTGGTGGAGCTAGCTTTACGCTGCTGTTGCTTGCTTTGGTCACCATTTTGTTTGTCTATTGCAGCCTCTATCCATGCAACTCGAATAACATTGGCTAGAAGGTGAATTGATTCAGAGGTTTTGCCAAATTTTTATTATTGGGTGGGGAAATACTGTAATGCATCATTTAATAGTTTTACCCACCCCTGGTTCTATCCCTAACCTATGGAGTCCCACACTTTAAGTGAACACAGCCTCTATTCCTGATTGTGTCATCATTTCTGCCTGTATCACCAACTAATTTAAAAAAAATAGAAAATAAAGGAGGGACGGTGTGCCTCCATCTCTTCCCGTTATTCAAAGATGGAGCCAAAATATAGCAGTGTATGATGTTGTAAAGTATTTTGGAGCCAAAACATACACAATTGAAGAAAGAAAAGACAGATTTGTCTCGCTGATGATATTGCAAAGCACCCTCAGGTCAGTAAACCTACTTCTGATTCTGTGTTGATTTGAAGCACAGTAATGGAAAGTTCAGTAAGTCCAGTATCAGATATCATTACATTTCCACTCCCTCCCTCTTCTTTTCTTAGCTTATCTGCTTGGAATGAGCTGTCAGCCATGACGTCACATCCGTATTTTTTTAAAGTCAAATAACAGATTAAAGACAGTGGAGAACAAGGACAAGGAGAAGACAGGCTGTAAATAATTTGGCTGCACTTTTGGGACGCTGTCATACCGTCCATCTTTTTCTACAGGTATTTGTTCAAATGTAGTGTGCTTGGGTACATAATCTAAATAAAACTTCCATGCTGTCTCAAAAAATATGGGTGAAGAATATTTCAAATGTGCTACAAAGCTTATGTTTTAATGTTGCTAGATATTGAAGGAATTTATCATTTTTAGTGTCTTTTTTGTCTGCAAATGCTGGTCTGTGTTTTGGTGTTTTTTTCCTCCCTCTTTATGCTCAAATATTACTCTATATGACATCTCACTGATAATTTTTCTGTCTATTAATTCATGTGTTTTTTTAATCCAGCAAACTGTTTTAAGCTCCCATTATACACCTTTAGTATCCACCGGGTCATATTGACAGTAAAGAGAAGTAAGTGTTGATTCAAGTCTTGTTTAAATGTAAGACGCCACTGCCAGCTATGTTTCCTGAGGTCTAACTAACAATGTCAGAGTAGAAACCTCCTCTGCCAAGTGTCCGTGTGAACTCTGCTCCACAAATGGCCTGGCCATGGAAAAAGAGTTAAATATAGAAAGTGCCGGTGATGCTGGTAGCTCTTGTGCCAGCAAGAGTTGCATTTGTGTCTTAAAGCCACCCGCTACCTATGAATGATTAACTCCCACAGACCCTGCGCAGCACCTCAGGAAAATACGGGGACGTGCTTGTAAACAATGATACTGCCGCTTCATTGCTCTATTTGTTTCCGAGCTAACTGCTGCAAGCGCATTAAGGGAAGGTTCCTTTTTTTGCCATAAAGACCTTAAACACAACTCTAGTGAGGCTCCCTGTGTCAGGAGGCCTAATTACACCTACCAAGACTCATCATCTTAGATTAATGAATCCTTTCTGGCTACTGCAGCCATCCTCTCTCTGTATGTTGCCAGGGAGTTCAGCGTTTTCTCTGACCCTCTCTCTGTACTTACAGGCTAATGGAGCTATAAGCTATCATTGCTGAAGTACGCTACGGTAGCACATCATTCATCACAGACCAATGGACAGAATCCTTAACAGCCTCTAACTCGAGTGGACCCTGCGGGATTCATCGTGCTTTAGAAACCCCATTGTTGGGCTCTTTATATAGTCTCATTGTCTCTTTTGCAACATTAAAGCGTCTTGTGAACAGCCGAGCAGAGGAGTGCAGTCGCTCTGTGTATTTTGAGTCCAACTCGCACTGCCTCTTTGGGTTCAAATGACCGGTTATCATCCTCTTTCTTCCTACTTTGGACAATGGTTATCTGTTGTGGAACCTCTCCGGCTATAAATAACTTGGGTATAGTCAAGAGGGCTTAACCGCTGTCTTTCTGGGTGAAAGAAATAGCTCTATATAAGGGAAGAAGAGGAAAGGTGGGGAAAGCCTGCAGGCAGGGCGAGAGGGCGAGAGGAGGGGAGCTGAGTGCTTGTGCAGGTGAAGCTGAGGTTGCCTGCACCATTTTAGCCACATGTCATTATTTAAACCCTTTTGTAGAGCCCTCTCTGATGTCATTCGATCTCATCTACCCTAAGTGCTGATTGATTTAGTTTTTTCTCCGAAGGCTGTTGCCATGACATCTCAAGGCAAGCTTTTCCTAGAAGGGCAACGTAACCTTATTAATAACCTTATTTCCCCCTGAAAGACACAGCAAGCCCTCCTTTGGCTATTAGGGAGGAATTAGGTTGTGTTTTTTTTTTCTTCTCTGTGTGTAGAATCCCACCCCTCCAGGTCCTGGCAGGTTTGTGTGCATATAGGTGTGTGTGTGTAGTTTGCCGCGAAAAAAGAGACAGAGAAAAAGCGAGGTAGACAGAGGTGGTCAGATAAAAGAGATAGGTTCTCTAGGCTCTGTGAGAGATGGTCAGATAAAACATGACACTGCTCTTTGAGGTGGACTGCATAAAAAAAGCAGGAAACATGAATGCCAGGCCGGAGCTTTGTTAAAACAATGATAACATTTGAAATGTGTTACAGCGCCTGGTGAGTGTTTCATCATCAAAAAGACAGAAAAGAGGAGGGGAGGAGGAGGAGGGGGGGGTGCATATTGAGAAAGGACAGAATAAGCGATATTGAAGAGAGTTGACCTACTTTGCACTCATCTGTAGCGGGTTTTAGAGGATAATTCTGGTCAGTTGAGCAAATTATTAGTAATTGTGTTCAAATATTGTTACTTAATTACTTCTCTGTAGAGGTTTTTGTAGTGCCTCCAGTTAGCTTGAAGCGCTGCGCTCTGCTACACACAGTAAAGGCCAAAATAAGCTAAAACACCTGAGGCCTTTTGATACTCCAATGCTGACAATTACCACATTTATTGAAGCAGAAGAGAAAAGACTGCCACTTTATTTTTTCAAATGAGGTTATATAGTACTAATAGAGATACTGGTGCAACAAAAGAAAAGTGAAGGCTTTGGTTCATTTAGGAAGATAAAACTCAGGCTGGTGTGAGACAAATCAGTGCAACAAGGTTGAGGTTGTTTATGTAAAGGGGAAGTTCAGGAATTGTGCTTTGAATTTCCTCCCTGTTTCTGTAAAATAACTGTTACCATGAAATTTTGGGAGTGTTTAAGAGTTATAATTTATTAACCCTTTTATGGTCACTCTATGTTAGCTTTCTTGAAAAAGCCTTTGGTAGTGCTAGTTTATTTTACATATCACTTTAATTTGTTTTCTTTTTTTCTAGTACTTTGTACCTTGTCTCTCTTTGTATTTTGTATCTATAACTTTATGTTTTTGCTGCTGCCTCTTGGCCAGGTCTGCCTTGTAAAAGAGGTTTTTAATCTCAATGGGACCAAACTGGTTAAATAAAGGTTAAATCCATTTTTTTTGTTTTCGATTGCAAACATTTTAAATTCCACTGTATCAATGAGCAGGGGACCACCCAAAGAAATCCAGTTTTACACTTCTTGATAAGCTTGATTTTATTTTCTGAGGTTGCTGCTTCATTATTATATGTCAGTAAAATGCAGCATGAGCAGCAGAATAAGCTTAAGTACCATCATGATCTCTGGGTGCAGAGTTCTTGGTGGGAAAGTGCATTTGCAAAGTCCTGCGCTGACCTTCTAATCACCAGATTTTCTTTAATTATTTTGCATTTACAATGTTAAATACTGTATTAGGGAGAGGAATTTCAAGTCAAAACACCATTTGATAGACACTGAAACCTATCCAATGATTTTTTTTCTACCCAGCCCTATTTTGCTTGGCGTTCATGTGTACACAAACACACATTCATAGAGGGAGGATGAAAAATGATAAGTTTAACTAGTGTTGCAATATTTTCTTCTTTAAGCTCAGTGTATAATAATATAAACACATGGCTTAGTTAAGGGAAAGTGCAATATGCTTTAGTTAACATAAAAAAATGTTATGATGTGTTAATGATTTGGATATTTAAACCAAATTTGCTGACGGTGAAGGCACAACAGTGACTAAATCAACAGTTTGTAGGTGATAACATAAACACCGCATGTGACACCTGTCATGGTAACAGTCTGTAGCACTCTGCATCTGTAAATGTGACACTTGTATCTGCAGAAACAGCAACTTGTGTTTTATTTTATTTTTGTGTATGTGAATTAATGACATTTTTCTTCTTCTGTTATGTGATGTGGTTGGCAAACATATGTGCCACGGCCACCATGTGGTGGGAGTACCACGTTACAGCTGAGCACCAGTAGGAAAAGTGAGTTCTGTATTTCATAGATAAGGTATTATCTAATTAACACTTTTGATTTATAGACTTTTTAAGGAAGTAACAAATGACTGTCAGGGAAATTGTGAATCATGTCCAATTTCTTTATATCTTTGCAAAAGTGCATTTCTGAAAAGTAACACCGGAAAAAGTAACGGAATTAGAGTCCTTCATTTTAGGTGATGAAATTATAAGTTGCAATGTAAACAAAGTTAAGTGATACACAAAATCTACAGTCAACATTCATCAGAAATGAGACTTGTGGACAGAGATGGTCATTACACAATGTTTTCCTGCCTTCCCAACCATTCAGTGATTGATTGTGCCTTGTAGATGAGGGTGTTGCCTTCCTAAAATAGACCACTCTAATCGGGTCGGTAATACCTCACTGCGGGGCAGAGATGGTCAGTCAGAATGGTTTTAAATTCACTCTCCTTCTCTGTTGCCCTCAAAGGGATGAGTGTACCTAAACCATCCTTGTAAATTGCATCTTGTATCCTTGAAGAGTCACCAAAACCCCAGATTCACAATACTTTCTATCCCATAATGCTAAGCCAGGCAAAAATGCAAAATGAGTGCGAGTGTGTTAAAGTGCAGAGTGAAGAAAAAATAGGTTGAAGCTAGAGGGGAGGCCGTGCAGCTGAAAGCTCTCTGACATGATGATGCTATTTATTAAGAGTTATTTATGCAAGACTGAAGAGGTGATGGATAACAAGAGCACTGCCAAGGCTCTCCTTTGTTTGCAGGGTTACTGAGTGTTCCATTGAAGCTGTAATGGACGGTCGGAGACAGAGAGCCTAAGAGAGCAAGTAAATGCACGACCATACCTGTGTGCCATGTGCAGAGTGTGCGTGTATTTCTGTGCTCTCCTCTGAGTATACAGTATTTACCCAGGAACCGCGTGCCCTTTTACTTCATGTGTTTGTTTACATGTTTGCACTGAGGAAGACTGAGGGCTGACAGGGTCTCCAGGGAAGGCCTGAAATCTTTGACCTGAATACATATTTTCACATATTAGTGATGAGTGAGAAAGCTCCAGTGAAACGTGACAAAGCCTGTGTCCCAGCATGTCTACAGGTAATACATACTGTAAACACCAGGTTAGAAACCATGATAGAGATGGTGTAATGTGGTCTATAAGAAAATGAAGGAATACTTATTGACATTCAGCTTAGTAAATAGTAAGCTGTAGATGTTCACTGCAGGGGTATCACAGTGTTTTATTGATGTGTGATTTTTCATAAACATCTGTTTACCCTGTTTTATGTGTTTGTCTTAAGCTTTGATGGTTATTACAGGTTAAAATTCAGTATTACCCACATGCGTTCAAAGGTTCTGATCAGCCAAAACCCCCATAACAACAAATTAGCAGATAAATGCTTCAGCTCAACCATAAATTAAAATGTTCAGTTTAATTTTGATCCGTCCTTCAAGGAGGCTCAAAAGAAACTATTATAAATAGAACCAGAATTATAAACCCTAGTGCTGGGAGGACTGTTTTTTAAGCTGTGTAATTAAATCCTTTTCAAGTCAAGTAAATCATCATTAAATCAATATTTCTTGTCTACTTGTTGATGTTAGAAGCTGGATCCCTGTCTGGATTTTAGTTTATGTAACCACCTGTTCCTTACCCTTTATCTAAAATGCTGCAAGAAATGATTTGCTGCAGTTTTGCTATCGCCAGATATTAACATTTTCAACGGCCTCAGCTTGACATTTGAACTACATTTCCCATGTTCAGAAGCAGGTGGTCTCAATTCCAGCTGGTAGCCCTCAACAACATGACATATTTTCTTCCCCTCAATACTTATCCACTGACTCCTTAATGAAGACAAGAGAGAAACGAAAGTTTGACAAAAAAAGAAGAGTCTGTTTACACGACAGTTTATGACGATGTGTTATTGCTGAACACTTATGAGGGAAAAAAATCACGCGAGCCTTTATTTTCTATAATTACCTACAAGGTTTTAAAGTTCCTATTTGTTCCTATTTGTACTAAATTCTCTGAAGTTTTAGAGGAAAGTGATGTTTTTTCGTTTTTTGTCTTTTTTTTTTAGACAAAAAATTGACTTCAGTGTTATTCTATAGAAAAGAAAATTCTACAAGATTTGAAGAAAGTCTGAGCCTGAGAGAAAAAAAGAAAATACAAATGTGCATCAGAAAACATAAAGTGTCTTTGAGTGTTCAGAAAAGCGCTTAATCAATTGTATTGTTATTATTATCAACCTCAAAAGAATGAAAATGTTAATTTTGAGGGGAAAAAAAGGTCACTTTACACCCAATTCTGCTTTATTGTGAAGAAAGTGAATAAATTGTCTTTTTTGAAATAAAAAAAAGAAATGATCTGAAACATTTCAAGGAATATTAATATACTGGGGAAAGAAAAAAATATCTGACCGCTGTTTGTTTGGTTACCTTTGATGCGTGTTAAGAGACATTTTGTTCATGTGGAGTCCAATCTAAGATTCCAGAGGACTGAGTGTGTTCCCCAAACCTCATGGATGGAGGAGGTATTGTCTTTTTATTTCCTGCTGTTTTTGGGCTGCAGGTGTGTTCACTTGTGATCGGCAGGAATTGGATATGAAGGGGACTGCCAACTCAAAGTATGACCTCATTAATTACATCTGTCAGTGATTCCCTGCAGATCTGTCTCCTGCTCTTCACATGCTGCCACTCAGCCAGCCAACCAGTCAACCAGTCAGTCAGGAAATTTTCAGCTTGGGGTTAGACAGCCTGCCAGGCTCCTGCTCACAACACTGGCAGGTTGGATTGGGAAGAGAGGAGGAAATGTTAAGGATGGAGGAAGGAGAAGAGAGGAGAGGGAGAGACAGTGAGTGAAACAGATGAACACATTCATGCAAACTCACTTCCGTTTGATTGCATAAAAAATGCATACACACACGCACACACACACACAGAGGCAGACACCTCTTCCCCCGTGCAGCCGGAAGAATTTGATCTTTATTTAAATCCTTAAATTATAGCTGATTAAAAATTCATGGAGAGCCGTTTATATGAAAGCTGGGTGCTGTGCAGGCTGCCCTGTGATGTCTAATTGGTCTGAAGGTTGCCAACCCTTTGAACAAGTCAGGACGGGGAGTTGTGGCTGCCTGTGTGCACAGAATGAGGATGGTAGTGTTTACCACCCACCTACCCACCTCTCTGACTTTCCATCTTTCTCTCTCTCTGTCCTGTTTTCGTGTACTGTACTGAACCTAAAGAAGACAGAAAACAACCTCATATGAAACAGAATTCACAATATCATTCATACGCTGTGATTCTGAGAAGCACTCAATAGACAAAGCAGATTAAAGGGGCTGAAAATGAAGACAGTGGTGCCAAAAACTGCAGTTCTTTCAGTGGCCACTTGAGACAGGTCCAAAAGTGAATCAAACACAATTTAGCTTCATGAAACACACAACTTACATTCAGTACATAAAACAGCCTCAGTCTCTGTTGGTACTCTGACGTTTTGACGACTGTACCATATTTTACAAGTCTTGTGAAAATGGAGTTGGAGTGGTTTTTAGTTACCTGCTGATTTCTTTCAAATGTTATCTTTGTCAATAAATATGTCACCAAACCAAACGTTGAATGCATAGTCTTGTTACTGTAATTTTTTGGTGTTTCTTTCTCTCTATTAAACATTTCAGCATATTGTGGGATGAGACGCAAATTTTGAAAAAATAATTTCATTGTGATTATTTTCCCACATGTTGCAGTTGCAATTTATTGTGCAACTATTTTAGGTTCCCCATCTTAAGTATTGTTGACATCAAACACCATATTGAGGAGATATTTTTTTTATTGTACTTTTGAATAACAAAAAAAATATATGAAGACGGTAATAAGGATTTTTTTTAGGAAAAAATAACATATCCACAAAACAGACTTTTAAAAATTAGAATATCATGAAAAAAATTGAATATTTCTGGTCACCCATTTCAGAAAGAGAAACCCAGATATTGAATAGACTCATTATACATAGAGGGAATTATTTTAAACCTTTATTTCTTGAAATGTTGAAAATTATGACTTGCAGGTAATGACAACCCAGAAGTCAGTGGCTCAAAAAATTAGAACATTGCATAAGTTTAATAAAAAGGGATAGTTTTAACAGAAATATCAGGCCTATGAAAAGTTCTGTTATATTCTGACTGTTTTCAACAAATTTCCCCAATTTTAGCCCCTTTTCGCAGTTTTTTGACCATTTTCACCACCTTAAACTGTTTTTTTCTTGCTGCATCTTGATGCTTTTGCCACTTTTCACTACTCAGATTGTTACCCTTGCAAAGGTAGTTTTCAACGATAAATTGTTTGTTTTAGCAGGGTTGAGCAACACTGGTAAAGAGTAAAAAGCACCTACTGTAAAAAAAATGTATCTGTCTCTGCCAATGCGAAACAGCTCAGTTTGCTCTTGGCTCCTTACTTTTTGTACAGTTTGGATTTATTTCAATACGTTGACCTGTGCACAGTCATCATCATAATTCCTCAGCTTTTTGGCTTGGCCAGTAAAGTTCTCCAGTGAGTTGCCACTTAATTAGTCATGTTTACATGATACACGGCTTTGATAGCATAGCGTTAGCCACCTTTTTCAGCATCAGTGTCTTATACAGTTTTGGTCACTTCTAGCTCATAAACTTTAAAACTGTGACTTTGAGGGTTTAAAAAGCAGCAGAGATGCCAATGACTGATGTCAAGGTAGCTGTGTGTATTATTTATACAGTCTACCCATCAGAACTACCTTTGTTTTGGTTTTTAATGCTGTGTGTGTGTAAGAGAAAGAGAGAGAGGGAGAGAGTGTGTGTGTGTGTTTGTGCAGAGTTTCTGGTGAAAGTGGATTTCCATTCTGAGCAGCTCTCCACCTCAGAGCTGTCGGGGTTTTGTTTTTAAGGATGTAGAAAATGATCAGCCTGTCTTGTGGCGGAGTCTCGCTGGAGTTTTTCGGGAAGGGTTTTGCAGGGGGCTCCACCGCTGGAGGTCCACTCCAGCCTCGCTCTAACTGAGAATTTGAGAATCCCCCATCTTTATTCCCTCTTCTCTCCTGGTTCCCTTAGCACATGCAAACACACATGCACACAGATACAAACCGGTGTAGACGTACTGCTCAATGGCAGCGCCCTCCTGCTGCCCCAAAGCATGGAATACCACATTTGTTTGTTTACGCCTCGTTTTCTTTCCCTGAACTCTATTAACATTTATATTGCAGCTGAAGGTGTTGGAAGTCCCTCCTGCAGCGGGGGAAACTCAGCTTAGATGAGAATGAGCTTCAGTCGAGCCTTCCCAGTCACAGACTTGTGTGTTTATACCTACATTATCCAGCTATTCCCCAACTGCCTCTTTGCCATCTTGGCAGTTTTTTCCCCTCTTTTCTTTTTTCAGTTCATATCACCATTTGCTCCAGCTCGCCTCTTATGTGACTCTTTAAGCTTTTATCTCTCTCCAAGGTAAATTGATTGCTTGGGAAAAAAGTCTAGCGGGAAAGGCTTCCGGATTGGGCGTCCTGATTGAGCATTAGCATATGAATAGAAGAGAGACAGCTCGACATGTCAGAGGAGGAGGAAGTGTTATGGGAAACATCCGCTAGACATCTGTGTTTCAGATGTTTCTCGCAAATTTTAACACATTTCATTGCGGATCTGTGGGGGCATTTGCAAGCAGACATTTCAAATTCACACTGCTGGGGCTTCTCTATTCAAGCAGGATTTTGGCACAGCAATCTGTACTGTCGTTTTGTCGAGCTCCGCCTTCCTCGGGCTCCAAATACAGAAGTGGCTTCACAACAATTTCATACACTGTTACACAAAGAAATGACAAAAACAGTCGAAATGAGCTGTGTGCGTGACGCATGCGTGTTGACATCATTTCAGCACCTCCTGGCCAGAAGACCCAGACGAGGCGATGCAGCTTGTCACACGTGGCTGATGCCTGTCGTGTCGATTTTTTCCTGCATCAATTAGACCCTGATACTGCAGGTTATAGATCTGTATCTGTCCATATCTGTCCTCAGGACCTGGAGGCCTAGCCCACAGCTGGGACTCATTGCTCTGTTTGATGATAGTTTAGCGCAGGGGGACAGAAACATCAAACCTATTATTGTGCTTTTTTTGATTCTGTATATCCTCTGGCTACTGCGTCGAGCATCTTTTTTATATGTGCACTTTCCAGATGTGCCCCCAACTGGCAGGGATTGTCAAAGTATGTGTTAAACTGATATATATCTACAGCATGATTTAAAAGACACTTAAGTCCTGATATATAGCAGAAAAATGGTTCAACTATGTAAATGATATTGTCAAACTCTTACAGAAAAAAATCTAAATAAAAAATTCAGAAAAAATATGATGAACCCAAACATGAAGATGGGAAATTCTATCTCCATCTGCAGCTGAAAACCTTTCTCGCTCACATCTTTTCAGTGTATTTTTAACATTCTTACGTGCTACAATGGGAGCTGAATACCAAGTTAATGTCACTGGTCTTGTGTGCTTCATAATACCGTTAACAAAAGAAAGCCCGAAGGAATGCGGGACCGGGATTGCATCCATTAATGCAGAATATAACGTGCATGTTGCTGCCTGGTCTGTGCACTTTGAGAGCATGTGAGCTCGGATACTCGGAGTCACTGAAATTTGCCTGCAGCTTAACTTCACTGTTTAATCTAATATGTTTTATATGTATTACAATAAAGCATCTGAATGCTATATTTTGTAAAAGTAGAAAGCACAATGCAAGATTTCAGTGTGATTGTGGGGTTTAGGATCTTCTCTCTCACGGGATAACCTCTTAACCCTTCTTTTCTTTTAAGCCTGCTACACATGGTACAGCTGATGCTTACATATCTGACTTAACAGCTTGTTCTTTGTCATACAAGGATTTCTGTTGAGTCCTAAAACCATGAGTAATTTGTAGCAGCCACAACATCCTTTCCCCCCCTGCTTTCCATTTCTGTCTCCATTCCCCTCACTCTCTTCCACCAGCTGTCCTCACATCCTCAAAGTTCACATTGGGTAGGTTTTAACGCTGTCAGGCAACTTCTGGTTTGTTCTGCTCAGTAGTTCCCTGGGCTGAAACAAACACAGATGAAACACACTTGTGCCCTCCCTTTCCTCTTGCACATGCACATGCACATGCACACAAAAAAAAAAAGTAGCGAGAGCCCTTTCTGGGCTTTTCCCCCGACTGCACCGTGCACCACTGCAATATTTTACCAATGACTTCCCACAGCCAACAGCAAGTGTCACTTTCTTCGATCGGCTAATTTGCATTGGTTCCCTTTCCCAGCGTGATTCTGGGTAACAGTGCCCACGAGCTGAATGTCAGCGTCTCCTCTCGGAATACAAATATGATATAAAGTCATGTGTATGTCTGTAACACACCCGTCACATGTCACCATCAAAATTTCAAATTACCTGTTATGCGTATGCTCAATCTTTCTATCTGTAGAACTCCCTTTATTAATTATAACTCTTTGGTGAAAAGAAAAATATTCTTCCTACATTAAGAATCAGATTTGGTTAATTGTATATCAGATTATCGTCTGATTAAGTCATTAAATGCACAAAATGTTGTGTCCCAACAAAATCGTTGTATTCTCGTGGATTTGTAAGCAGAACCAGACCGAGCCGTATAGGTGATCTGCCATGGCCTCATCTAATCTGATTTGCATGCCAGAGAGAATTATGTAATTGGCATTTATGCAGAACAAAGAAGGATCAGCTCCTGGAAAAGAAGGGTTTTCATGTAGAACTGTGTGTCTAAGCCTGTTTTCTGCAGCTCTGTGCTGCCTACATTTGGCTACTGCGCAGACAGACAAGGGATGACTGTTGTGTTGAAGTCTGTGTGTGTGTGTGTGTGTGTGTGTGTGTGTGTGTGTGTGAACTGTACACATGCATGATGTGTTATATTAGAGCATGATGAGCTGGCACATGCCCCACGACAGGGGGGGACGTACTGGAGGCTTACCAAATCTTTCACATATGCTACCTTATATTTCTAAAGCTTTTCAACGCTGCTGTAATTGTTGTGTAGCGTTCTCCACACTCAGCTCTGTGAATGAAACGGTTCAGCTTCAGCTCAAATGCATGTGAAAAGGTTTGAACCTTGTTTTATGGCTCTGAGACGTGCTGGCGGTGTGAATGACTTCTTTCTTACCATACATATACAAGCCATTTCATATTACACAGATCTTTAAACTCAGGCAAAGTGATTGGCAATTTATCCTCTGCTGTCTCATTTGGTCACATTTAAGCATTTATGTGTACTGAAGAATCAATAGTCAGACTCATTTTGAGTGGGTTGTGCATCCTGGGTTCAGAAAAGTCTGATTACCTACAAGTCACGATGCACACCCCAGAGATTCCTGCCTTCAAAAACAAGAGTGGATTAAAGGTGCCCTGTGGAGTATTCTTGTAAACAAACATAATTCATGTTTATGTTCAATGTTCCTTGAACGCACCATTGGCAACCTCTAAAAATCATGGTGGGTGCATTTCACGCTGGCATTTTTTCCTACCTATCCTAATTAATCTTGTAATAGAGTAAAAGCTGACTCAGGAAAACTGAAACTGTCCCTCGAAATACACTTTAAGGCACATTGAAGAATTTGTGTTGAGTTGGTCAGCTTTTGTTTTACACAACAAAATATCATAAAAACAGCTAATTCACAAATCACTGCTGATAAAGACTAGAGGAGGCATTTTACGCTTCAGGATATCTTGAATGAGGTTTTAGTTTTTTTTGGCTGTTTTGAATTTGTATGTCCATGATTTCTGATGTTTCTGAACTGCAGTTTCAAGTATTACTACATTGGCTTCACAGTTTTAGACTAGATGTTTCCTCTTCATCTTATTCATTGGATTCATTGGCTTATGCAACCAGCCTCAAGTGGGCACTTGAGGAACTGCAGGTTTTTGCAGTATTGTTTTTCTAATGCATTTCATTTCCACACCAGCTTGTACGACTTTTTGAAGAACAAGCGCATTTTATGCTTTTCTGAGCAAATTGTGACTCATACATCTAACCATCAACAATAAAAACTAGACTTAAGTTTTGGTTGTTGCCTTTCATGCAACAAAGGAGGACAGTGGATAAAATAGGAAAGTGGGAAAGGTTGGGGAGTGACATGCGGAAAAACAGGCCACAGGCTGGACTTGAACCCAGGCCACCCACTCAAGGGCAAACCTCATGGGCTGTGACCTGAACCGCTAGGCCATCTGTGTCCCTACTAAAAAGTATTTTTAAAACAGTTAGATTATTCCTGATTATTGCCTGGTGATCAAAAGAACAGTGTGAGACCATTGGCAGGAATTTGAAACCCGTCTCTGAGTGATTTTGTGCATCGTCTGTACGTGGTAAATAAATCACCTTCATCGTAAAACAACTCTATGGTGCTGGTGCTGTCAAAATTTCCCCTAGTAATTCAAATGAGTAACTGCATCCATATTTATTTTTTCAAAGATGGGTTTATGGATTTTGTTTTTAAGTATTATCAGTACATTAGAATGTTTGTTAAACTCTAATCATGTTGAACCAATCAGTCTGTTTACAAACAAGCTGAGATAGAGTCAACAAATTGTGATATAAATAACTTCCCTCTTGGCCTCACTGAGATGTGATCAGCACTGGACATTTGGAGACACTACAATCCACAAGTGACATTTTTTTTCCTGAAAAAAACCCCAACAAAAATACAAAACAAAACAAAACAAAACAAAAAAACTGGCACTGAACGATCGCTGAAAACCACAACCGATATTTTTGACTTTTTTTTCATGCTAACTCACTTTAGTTGTAAAAGTGCAAAATAAATAAACATGTAAATAATTTATTAAAAGAGAGGAAAAGAAAAAAGAAATCCAGTTTCAAACTGAACGGGTTAAAAACTGCATACATCTCCTGCCACTGGAAGCTGACAGAAGTTTAATAATCTGTAATGAATTTCACATTTATTATCACATTTCTTATGCACAAGGAAATTAAATTCATTAAATAGACCCCTTTGGTAATGAAATTCTATAAATGAGCCAGTTTGAAGTCTTGAGAGAGACATGAGCTTATTTTTGAAAGATGATAACCAATGACTTCTTTATATAGTCCTTATGTTTCCAACAGCAATCCAGAGAACCATGATCTGAAGTTTGTGACTGTGGTTTTATTAACACGAAGTCTATAAATACAGCAGTGTGTACGCACTCAGGCTAGCTGCTGGGCTGCTAACATACTACAATTCACTGTCCAGGTTCTGTTTTTAGCTCCTGTGCAGGGCTGTTTGTGCTGCATGTCTGTTAGCTGAGCTTGTAGTAGAATCTGTTTTCTTGCTTTGAGGGACGTGAGTGCAGAAGCCTGACTCATGAATCAGGATTGATAAGCTGGATAACTGTGCTGAGTAACACCTGGAACTTCCCCAAATCTGGAACATGGCCCCGGGCCAAACCTCCCGCAGTGAGCGTGAGACTCATGCAATGGACTTTAATCTCACACACTTTCCCTGCACCTCCTATTTCTCACGCTCTCGACTGTTGACGTCGGCGTTGCTGTTTTGTGGGTACACGGCAAGTCGGGTGCCAGAACGCTGCCAGTGTTCCACCTGATGGAGAGCGAGCTGTCAGAGGCAGAATGGACTGTTATTAGTCTGCTCCGGTCCTCCTGTAGCTGTGTTTAGCTCAATCGCGTGCGTTTATGCAAATGACTGTACACTTCACAGCTGAGAGCGCAGGGAGGGAGGGAGAGAGAAAGAGGAGACAAAGAAACTGTGTATTCAGAAATAAGAATAGTTGAATCATTGGAAGTGCTGCGGTTGCACTGGCTCAATTTTTTAAAGGTCAAAATATTTGCAGGACAAAGAGGCTAATTTTTCCCAGTGAATTGGAGAAGTAAAGGTAGGAAGAGCGAAAGATCAGAGAGACGCTGTGCCAACGCTCTAATAAGCTTTTATGACCCCATAAAATTGGGGCTTTATCCTCATTTATTTAAATATTGCTGCATATCAGCTGTACATGTGCTGCTACCATTTAAATGACTGGGACAGAAAGTTAAAGGAGAAAATCCTCTTTTATTTGCAAATTAAAATGCACATTAGCAGCTAATGTTGTGGTGTTGCTGTTACAGAATGATGGTTTGAGAAGGAAGGGGACTGTATATTGAAAATAGGATAAAGAGTTTTGCCCTTGAGCTGTAAATTTCACATTATTACTTGATCTTTGAACAACATTTTTTATCCGTCAACAGTTGTTTTTCCGTCACATTTACACAAGCTTTTTGATTTTCTGACCACATGTTATTCAGAAAAGCTTGAAAATGTTACCATCCAGAATCATTTACCATAACGCTACAAGATTACAACTTTTCACAACCTTTGTCTCGCAACATATTTCCCTGAAAGGTTTTTTATGGCAGCGAGATTGTTCCATATGTTGAACTATGCCAATTGGAATCCTGACAGGGTGAGCAGGATCATCTTTTCTCACTACATTATCCCTTTCATTACCCAGTAAAAACCTAAAGGCATTAAAAGTGCATACAAAATATGGTTTGTGGACAATTTTGTATCCTAAAGAATGTTTAATCATGTTTAGTTTTAGGGCCAATGCTGATTTCTGTCATCATCCTCAGCCAATGACCAATACAGGCTGCCAATTTTCTTGGGCCAACATTTGGGGCCAATACTGCTTTTGCTCCCTCAATTTACATCATAAAAATGACAATGTGACAACACGGTCTCAATTCTGAAATAAAGAACATTTGTTTAACATTAAAATGAGATGTAAAAGAGATGAGAATGTGTTTGTAAACAGTAGGAACAGCTTAATCTTTGTTTAACTTTATCAAACACATATTTTGATGTAGTTTTGAAGTTGCTGCACTCTGCAATCTGCGAGCAGGGGAGGAGCAAGGTATGGTCTTCACATGGACTGTTGTGTCTCCTAGCAACGCGGAGCTGCCCATGGATGTCTGTCTATAATAATAATAAATAATAATAATACATTTTATTTGTATTGCACTTTACATTTTGACAATCTCAAAGTGCTACAGAGTAAGACATAATTAAAAGCAATTAAAAAACACATTAAAAACCCTTTAAAGAGTGATTTCTAGGGTAGTAATGGGGAGCCCAGTACTGCCACTAGCCAAATGCTTTTTTAAAAAGATAAGTTTTAAGATATATATATAAATCATGCTGGGGAAAAAATATCTGTGAACCCACCCACTGACACAGATGGAAAATGCAAAAATAGGGCTAATATATTGGCCGGCTTATATATGAGTTTTTCCCCTTATAGAATTTTTAATTTTTTTTTTTTTTGCCACATTGTCAACTGCATAGGTGAAATGTACTGAACTCTGTTGCTATTGAGGATTGTTTACATTTGTTTTTGAGGCTTTGAGCAATTAGAACAAAATATGTAGCACAAATACTTATGATCAAATCAACAGAATCAACCGTTTGGGACTTTTACCTGTTGAAGCTGCCTAACTGGTGCATGCATATTATAAATAGGCTGAACTAGAACCAAAAAGCTAAATTTTTGTTGACTAAAGCTGTGTCTGCTGATATAGATGTGATACTTGTTGGTTTACATGCCAGCGATGAAAGAAAGAAGCTCTGACTGAAGACCCCTGAGCAAATTCTGATCAATGCTTGCTATCTTTACTTTCTGGAATAATAATTGTTCAACAATGTGAGTGCCCTAATTTTAAGATACAGCAGGACTTGTACCAACAAGTGTAGTATGCATGGACACAAGAGTGTTTCAGTTTAATTATTTCTTCCATTTTCTTAAATAGCAATTATCCAAAATATCCCGTGAAAGAGTGTAATAGCTCAGCACAGCTGGCTTTAACCTTTCTTTGGCTTTTTATAGAAGTCCGACTCTTTCTGGTTCATCATCTTTCACACCTCTGAATTAACCCCCCTCATCCTCTCCATGTAGGCGTTTGCTGCGGCGCATCGCTCAGGCCAGAGGCAAGGTTTCCTTACTGTGCGTTTGTGAACCAGCGTTGATCCGTTAGCGCTCTCTAAAATGCTGAGCTGTCAGCAGGAGCCAGGTGAGGCAGTTTGTTCTGCTCACCACTCAATGGACATGTTTCATTGGCACCTCGCTGGAGGTCAGCAGTAAGTGACGGCCCGAGCTGTGGGGGTCAGGCCTACTACCTGGCTTTAGCTAGAGAGTGAATTACACTGTAGGTGGGGCAGGTGGGCTGAGCTGAGGCTGGAGGGGCTGAGATTGCAGCCCAGCAGCACGTTACGAGTGTGTGTGCAGAAATCCATTTGCCCATAGTGTCACACAGCTCCATTTTCTACGCCGGAGCTGCTTGGAAACCCGGCAATTCCTCTTTTTCCACAGATCCTTTAACCAATAACTATTCTGTAGGGCTCCTCACATGAGTGATGGAGTTGGAGGAAAATGTATCATTGAAGGATTAGGACTAGAGCTCATCAAAGAAAATAGCCTGGTCAGTGTGACATGCCACTTTAAAGTGGCTGAATATTTTAAGAGAGCCCTCTTCCTCAGAGGAAATGAAATACAGACAAAGAGTGCAGAGGAGGAGGAGAAGGAGGCGGGTTATGTTTGTTTCTGCCACCGCTCAGGGGCAGAGATGGAGGATTTGAAGATGTGGAGTAGATTGTTAGGGAGTGAGGCAGTTTGGGGGCCCATTTTCACCACAGCTGAGGCCTCTGCTAGCCACAAGCACTTTATATAATTCCAGAGATGAGAGAACAAAATATCTCCTTCCACATAAAGATTTTACTCCCTCCTCCTCCTTCCTCCTCGTCATCCACCACATCCACCTCTTCTGCTTTACTCCAATCACCTCCAGACAGCTCTACCTGGGTGCATCAAGGACACTACACGACAACACACACAGGGACAGCTTCAGTGCGACAGTGTGTAAACAGTCCCCTTTTACATGACATCTAGTCGGGATCATTGTGCTTGCTCTGCCATGCATGGCCGGTCTCTAAACGATCATGTATTGTGGGAGGGCGAGCGGATGTGTGTGTGTCCAGGTAACCGGACGCCAGCCGGTCAGGATTGCCTGCGAGCTATCAGCGCTATGGAGAATGACTTAGCCAAGCCCCGCTGCTGAGCTCTTCTGAGCATGCTTAAGAGCTGCGAATTATTCCACTCATTTCTAGGTTCCTGTGAAGCATGACAAAAAACTCGAGTGCTTCACGCTCGCCCAATTCTCCTCCTGAGAGGAGCAGAGAGGCTCGGGGTTTAGAAGTCGCTCAGCAAACACTCACCATGATGAACATTAATTACATCAATTAAGTGGACCACAGCTATTGTCTGGGCTGGCTAAAAACACTGTCAAATATGCGTTTGACAGGAGACTAGAATGGGATGAAGTCCTGCTATTACTTTCGGTAGCTGCTAGTCTGACAAACTGTATCCCCAAAAAAAAAAAAAAAGAATTAAACAAACAAACAAACCTCATTCACAAATTTGATTAATAATTAAAGAGAAGACATTAACCTCATTGTAGGCTTCATACTTTGGGACCCCCATAGCAGCTTTGCATGATTTTTGCGTAAAAAAAACCCCTCATACTGTTGTTTTAGAAAACCTTCTTTCACCCTCTGTCCAATATGCCGCATTTCAGTTTTGGTCTCTTTGAGGCCGTGTCCACACACACAGCTGGGTATTTGCATATATTTTCATACACCTAGGTCTGTCATCCACACAAAACCTCAGTTTTACGTCCCTGAAAACAATCTTTTCTGAAAACTCAACCAAAGTGAAAATTTAAAAAAAACTTTGATTCGCTTTGTGTAAATGCCGCCAACCAGATTTTTTGGATCTGAAACATCACAACCAAAGAATATTCAGGAGCTGTTTAATGAAAGAGAGGGGGGTTGTAACTTAAGAGGAAATTTAAATCTAAAGGTAAGAAGTATATGCACAGCATTAAAGAGTTTCTGTGTCATGGTTAAAGGAGTTAAATTGTGGACAGGGTGAAATGAACTGAGTCATGAATTAAAACAAAGTTTGAGTAAAATCTTTTGAAGAAAAGACATGAAGGAACTATCTTCAAGAAGTGTACTTATGAATAAACAAAAATGTTAATAAGGAATTGGTAAAGAGGGTTTATTTTTTTAATTTATGATCCATTGTATGTTATGTTGTTAAATTGCATACATTGTATGATGTTTTGCTAAATATTGGTTAATTTTTTTTGCAATGATTCAATAAAAGAATAAGTAAAATTGAATGGGGGTAGGATTCAACAAGTGTATACTTCTTCCTGCTCCTTTTCAAACATGTAAACCGTCAAAAGAAAATGCAGATTTAGGATACTGTCTTGTCTGTCTCCTTTTTTATTTTGAGTATCACTCGTTGTTTTTCTCACTGTTTTCCCTCATTTCTCAATGTCATTTTTTGTTTGCCATGTTTGAAATAAATAAAGAAATAAATCAAATCAAATCAAATCAACTTGTGACAAAAAAAGCCATTGGCGTCATATATATGCAACGCCGTGTGGGGCATTAACGACACAGGCATGTTAGTTTTGACATTGATTCAAACACTTCTTGCTTTCTTTTTCTTTTTCTTCAAGTGCATCTTACTACATACACTGAAGAACAAACCTCTTTATTGATCCAAACATAAAATCCTGGCGCCATGATTAAATCTGGCAGAATAGACAGAATGACGGGGATTCATTCTGATTGGCTGGCACAGGTTCCAAGTCTGAAAAACACTGCCACCTATGGGTCTGGCATGCTCAGAGCTGCTCTTTTTGAAAGATTTTCCTGGCTTCATGTGAAAGATTTTTTTGTTAACAATCAGGTGTAGGAGAAGGTATTTTAAAAAAAGAAAAAGGGGGGAAATTTGTCTTTGAAAATACCCGGCTACGTGTGTACAAGGCCTAGGGCTCCCTGCTTCACAAATCACCTTCTGCCATTTGCAGAATGGACCGTTCTGTCTGCAGTGTACTGACAGATTCAGGGATTTCTACAGCATATGAATAAAAGGCAGTTTGATAATCTGCACACCTTAAGTATGAACATCCAACATTGTTACTTTATATCAATGAATAAAATATGAAAATACTGCCTCTTTAAGTTTGGTCAAACTTGTTCCATGTTTGTAGGTTATACAATTTCTTTTCAGCTCATGAATGCAGAATCTTTGTGCTGTCAGAGGTGTTTTGGCTTTCCATTTGTAGCTCTTGTCCAGTGAAGTTTTAGAGAGGTTTGCTTGCATGCTGGAAAACAGGCTATGTCCCTTCAGTCCACGGTCTCTTTTTTCTGATTTTTAAAGTTTCTTTATTGGACTGTAAACACAAGCAGGACACAGGGAAGCAATCCTTGGCTGGTTACAACTGCTGGCTACTTTAGATGCTACTGAAAAATCAGCTGTTGCTCCAAGATATTGTTTAAAGCTCCTGTGAGGAGTTTTTGGCTGGGGATGAAACGGGATGAATATTACACTGATGCCTCTTTATAGAGTACAATAGAAAACAAAACCATTTAAAAATGAAGACTGTGTCTGCACGCTGATTATTGGTGCCAGAAACCCTTGTGAGGGGGTAGGTGCCAGCTGAAGTGATCAACACAACGCTGCAGAAACACACTTTGTTTACAGTCTCCTATGCAAAGATGTTCAGTGACACGATTGAATTCCAGCTATAGTATTTTTTTTTTTTTTTGCTGTTGTTGTTGTTGTTTTTGCAAAACTATAGCTTACACATTCGCAGAATAAATTCAGCAAAGTGAAAACTAGTAGTGCTTTGTCACAAGGGGCATCAAAACTGACACCAGAAGTTCGGTCCTTACAGTAGTGCAGGACAATTTAGAGATTGTTTACAAAATAACTCTCGCTACTACTCAGATGACCATATTCTGAACCCCCCCCCAAAAAAGGACCCCCTTCTCAGCCTCTTGTAATTCCTGCAAAAATACCCAAAGATGCTCAAAGCTGAAAAGGTAGCTTCATAACCCATACATTTATTTCAAACACTCCTTTTCTGTTGGAAGTAAAACTTTTTGCACAATAGCCCATTTCAGCCAGTTAAAATATGAAAAACTGACTTTATTGAGATTTTTTGCCCATTTATAGTCAACATTTTGAGATAAAATTCAAATTAGTGAGATAAAAAGTCAAAGTTTAGCAAAAAAGGACAAAAATTTAAACAATTTTGATTTATTTCTAAAAATGTTGACTTTTTATCCCAGAATTTTGACCTTTGTCTGAAAAAAATTCAACCTCTATCTTTATGTTTTGACCTCCTACCTCAGAAATTCCTCTACCTATCTAAAAATTTTGACTTCGTATTATTTTGACTAAAAATTCTCAACAGCAGCACAGTGGAAAGCTTCATTATAAATATCAATGGTGTATTGAACAAGCTGAGAAAACCCTGGACATTTTGGGGGAATTTCTCTGACACAAAAATATGCAGTCCTCTAAAATACAAAGACAACACCAGTGTCGTACTTCATTGAAATTTTTCTATTTTATTTTTTAAACAAAAAAGTTGAACAAAGAGAGGCATTTGGGCCAAGACCAGACTGGGAAAGTTTGATGAAAGCGTTCCCGACTTTCACTCTGCAAGTTTTGTACAGCACTTTCTTTTGCTCAATGTCACCATGCCTGAACCTGAAATATTGCCATACAGCAGACATTACATTTTTTTTCTCCAGCAGCTCAGCTCAGGCTTGCTTGTCATGCTCCTGCTTATCGGTATCCATGTTGGTCACGCTGTGCTCTGCGCACTGGATAGTGAAACTGGATATGTAACTGTACAAACATGGTGTGCACATGCACACATGCACACATGCACTGATGAGTTATTGGATGCTTGTTTTGTGATGACAAAGATGGCAGCATTTACTTTAGTCTCTTGAGATTATCCCTCATAGCTTTGCATATTTATTTTTATTCAGTTATCAGTGTCTATAGAGTAATTACGCATAAGATGTCGTTTTTCTTTGTATATAAGTTGGTAAACAATATCATAAGGCATTACAATACAAAGTGATCAGTATACAGATTAATGGGATAAGCTTGTATTAATAAATAATATCAGTTTATTTACATTGCTTGAGGCCGTGTGTGTGTGTGAGTTTATGTTCATTACTTTCAGCTCTAATTGAATCAAAGTAATTCAGTTATGGACTATGTAAATACTTGAAATCAAACAGGAATTGGAGTTTGAAAGATTTGAATGATGCACAGAAATACTGTAAGGCAGCATTATGGAATAAAAATGGGGTTGTCATTCAGAGATGCAGATACAGACACAGTCCAAAAGTGTCCTGAATATAATGTGAAATAATCAGCAGCAAAGCTGATGCGACAGAGTAAAGTCACCTCGGCCTCAGCGGCTCACTGCAGTGCATATGACACCCAGTGCGGATCACAGCATGCTGCGCTGACTTTCTTTAATAGGGTGTCCTGACTGGCTTCCTCCTTGGGGAAAACTGACATTTCTTGTCCTTGAGGTTAAACAGTAAAAGGCGTAAATGTATAACACCCTCTCCGCTGCTCACAGTGGGTTGAATTCATGTTTCTGAAGACACTGAATGCCTGATGACCTTGGCAGTCATGCATAATGATGCACACTTGGAGTTTATTTTGGGAGCACAATGATCCACATAATTAACTTTGTAGTACAATGAAATGCATTTCCATCATCTTGGCAGTTGCCTGGAGTTTGTTTTAGTTATTAATGATTAACAAGGTTGCATCCAGTTAGTCATATGTGGCTGCATTTGTGTTTACACAACAATGCTGCCACTGCCAGTGTGAATGCAAGCACACTTAAACCATTTACACGCTTACATAATTGATTATCACTGCAGCTAACGATTATTTTTGCCATTTATTAATCCGACACTTACTTTTTTGGAGAAATTGATGCATTTTCTCACTTTCATGATAGACAGATGTGAAGAGTACACATTAAACCCTTTTTTTTTATTTCCAGCATCACAATGGAAGTAAAATTTGCAAAAACCACTTTAAGCTGCAAGTTTTAAGAAATAATTCACAAACAGGAATTAAAACAGTCATTTCTGAAAACAAACATTCTTGATTAAGACAGGAAATTTGGCAAGATAGTTGGTAATATTTTTTCTCGCATGATTCACCCAGTCCTCGTTAAAATCTGTACTTCATGAAAACAAACAAAGCAGTGTGTAATCTTCAGCTGCGTGTGTGTGTTTTGTAAAAACTGGACTTTTAGTGCTGTAATAAAACAAAGATACTCCTGATTTTATTTTGCCTCTCCTGCTTTTCTTTATCTCCTTCTTATCACATCAATCACATGACCACATTTCCAGAGATTAAGGTTCTCGGATGATTAGCTGCATTGTTTCTCTACAACAAGTGTGTGTGTGTGTGTGTGTGTGTACGAGATAGAGAGAGAGAGAGAGAGAAAGAGAGAGGGGGCCAATCAGGTTAGGGGAGGGGGTAAGGTGAATAGTTGGAGGGCCTGTCATAAAAAGCCATTATTGTAATTGGAAGTTAAAATCCCATTTGTTTTCCCCCTCTGGTGCTTACTGTCAGGACTAAGACGGGGGTCTTGTTACAAAAATTAACATTTGGTATTCGTGTCAAGGGTCAGGCAAGAGAACATCAACTTATTGCGAAAGACTGCCACTCAAACAGTTTAGACAGGAGAGATTATTTACTACAGAGGAAATGTTCCTGTGTTAAAGAAGCTGTCAACTGCTGTTTGGTTTTGCAGAGTTTTCTAGGACTCTCTGTTGTTCATGCTGCTGCAAGATAATTGCTCAGTTTCAAAATTTTGCATTACTAAGAACACTCCATGGTGCAGGAAATACTGTTCTTTTAAATATGTAGCCATGTTTTTATTTTTTTGTTTGTGAAGGAGAACAATTTTTGAGTTATTGGACGTTTTTTCTTGAAAAGCCAGGTTTGGTTTGCTTACAGACTTGCTGTAAACCCCCAAACAAAACTGTGGAGCCTAAATTTAAGAACAAGTTCAGACACAGGGAGAGGGCAGCAGAGACCCAAAGTAGACCAGGAGGCACCATGGTGGAAGGAACACAGCCCAATCCCAAATATAGCAGCTAAAAGTGGCCGCAGGGTCTTGACTGTGTCTCCTGTGTGTGTCATACTGGACTGAGGAGACGATCAGACTGTGTCAGCCGTCGCTTTAGAACTGCTCAACCCTCCTCTGCACCAGGTTTAAAAGGTCAGCGGGATTAGTTCAGTGACGTCGACATCTCTACCTCTTGTTCAGCTCGTTTAAGAACACCTTTGATTGCAGTGTTAAAGATTTCAAAAAAAAAAAGTGAGCTCAAATTCAAATAAAAAAAAAGCAAAGTTAGATTTTTATTAATGATAGAACTTATTTAAGGTACTGGCTGGAGATTCTCATCGACAAAGGAAACAGAAAGTTGGTCAAATGTACATTTTGAGATGTAAGAAGTGTATTGACTGACTTTCCTTTGACAAAACTTGTAATGTTCAATATTTCAAAACACCTTTTTATTTCAGAGCACAGGGTCAGGACTGTTAAGGCTATTGGTTAGTTTAACAATTATAATGTTTCTGTATTTTTCTCAGTGATTGGAATAGATGACATAATAGTTCATATTTATATAAATATTTCATGTAAAGGTGAATAAATGCTGCACCTGACATAAAACTAGCTGTGATGTTACTGATCCCCTGTCCTGCAACATTGTCTTGGCGATCTCCAAATATGAAGGCTTTGTTTGAAAACAATAATTGAGCTCTTCATTTTTTATACTCTTTTTCACAACAGTATATCCCCAAAATCATGTCTGAATACAGTCTGATTGAC
Source organism: Thalassoma bifasciatum (assembly GCA_008086565.1). Lineage (NCBI taxonomy): Eukaryota > Metazoa > Chordata > Actinopteri > Labriformes > Labridae > Thalassoma > Thalassoma bifasciatum. The sequence goes on from RPOG01000118.1 coordinate 471,603, forward strand.
ATTTAAGTTTTAATTGAGCTGTAAAGCTAATAGCTTTTCTTTAACCATGGTTAATTGGGTTCACTCCCAGCTCAAGCACCTTTGCGTTGTCATTCCCCGATCTCTTCCATTTACCTGCTGTGTCCACTGTCCTATCCTCATCAAATAAAAGTGTAAAAGCCTAAAACTATAAATCAAAATGCAAGTCTTTGAATTTCATCTCACCAGTATCTTGATTTGGAATCAAGTCAATGAAATAAAATATATGATATGGCCGTGAAACTCCATAATAGTGCTAGGCTGACTTTGCTCACTGGCGTACTTAAGTGATTCCATACTTTGTTTCTCCTAGAATGGATATATAAATATATTTAAGCTTAACCATGTCCTGTCATAGAAAAAAATAATAATTTTGAAACGAAATTATTAGGGGTTAAAACTTCCTAGAGTGCCTCAAAGTAACACCTCTTGTTGCTAAAAGACACAAAGAAACATGTAGATTATAACATTCCTAGACTTTTCTTCATCCATACAAGTTGCCATCATAGATTTGTCGTCATTTCGTATAAATTCATCTATTCTTTGAATTTGTTCCCCATGATCATCCACCTTACCCAAGGAAAAGTGAGGAGTCCTGGTTGAGATCTTGATATTTCATTACTTTGGCGTATTTTAATTTTTTTCTTTTGTGGTTTAAGGCACGACTGGCTGATGTCAAGATGAGATTAATTTCAGTGTTCTGCATGTTAAATAGAGCTCCGCAGCAACAAGCAGGCACACTGTGTCTCAGAACCCTGGAGTGAGCTTTAGACATCCCGTCATGTTCACAATATATTGTCTTGGAAATTTGTTAAATGTTCATAACGTGCTTGCTCAAATGTCCCAGATTTGGCCACAAGCAAGCATCTAATTAGCATAATATTCATATTGTGGAAAAGCTCTTAAGAGCACTTCTGGCATTGTCCATTTCTCTTATTTGCCTCTTATTGCTTCAACGTTTGCTTAATGCCCGGCCTGTGCCGAGCGATGGCATGCTGTGCTCATTGTGAATGCAGTGTGAATGTGCTGTTTGGGTATGGGCCCATGCATCTCCAGGGCCCTATAATCAGCTCTAAGCTGCTTCTATCAATCTTCATAACTGTAGTGGGTTGAGGATGGAAGTGCAGCTAATCAGTGCTAACCGGCCCCTGTGTTCATGCCTGACTGTCACTGCTCTGGCAAGGCCGTATGCAAACAGCGTTCCCCTTTACATGTGCGTCCCGCGCTCACATCTCGGCCGTCTCGCAGGGCCGCTCAACAGATGGCCGCTACTAGCAGGAGTCAGATTTTGAAAAAGGGGGGCCTGTGACTCTTGGCTGAATAGCTGTTAGTGTAGGTTAATACAGGAGTAGTGGCCCTGCAGTGGTGGCAATCACAGCTCTGATCAGAACCGCGCTTCAAAGACGTCTGTGCAAGCTGAAGCCAGAGTTGTCATTAGCTTCTGCCCTGTGCTTGACAGCCCTTCCCCACCCCTCCAACTCCTTCTTCCTGCCTCTCTTTCTCTCTTTGTCTCTCTTTTATCACACTCATTTTCAGTCACTCTGCAAACAGCTACTGTAATCCTGGATCCTGGGTCTGGGTGCTTGGGCCTGTCACTCCACATTTGCACTAAGCATCTTTCCTTCTCTCATCTCCTTTGCCCTAATTGTATTGTAATAAGCAATTACAGATCTATTTATGCACACTAGAGCTGAGATTGGACCACTTTCCTTAAAGGGCGTTGGAGGAGTGGAAGAAGTGGACCAAGCTGTGCCCCCGGTCCTTAACTTGTAGACTGACAATAAAGCGGCTGCTGCTAATCTGTCAGCTCTCTCTTTTTCTCACTGATGATGTAATCCTGCTTTACCATCCCGTGCCCTCCTTCTGTGCCCTCCAAAGCAAAAGTGATTGTGTGCTTGTTTGTTGTTTATTGGTTGTTTTCTCTTTGTGAGTCAGCTCCAGAGATGCAAATGAGCACAGGCAGTGTTTACCTGGCCTGGCCATGCTTTTTTCGCAGTGTGTCGGTGTGTTTGTGTGTGTGTGTGTCGTGCCTGCACAACGTCTAGGCCTTTGATCATACTACATTGCATTGACAGATGCTCTCTGGTGTTTTCTGGTTGCTTATGAACGAGGCCACAGACGGGATCTGAATGCCAGTAATTATATCCCCCTGCTAGAACGATAACAATTGTGGCTTATACAACAAAGTATGATGGCTTTTTTTTTTCTATCTGTCCCATTATTAAGTATGAGAAATGACATCAAAATCCCCCTGTCTGCTTCCTCCCTGTCTGGGGCTCTGTGTTTACAGCTGTATGTGTGAGAGGTGGGGGCCAAAATAAAGGCTTACACCTTGTAATCATAGCTGGATGAGTGATCTCGGTGACCTGTCGGAGAACTGGGTTAGAGAATAGTGTGCATGTGTATCGGTGAAAGGTGGCTGCTGACGGAAAGATACTTCAATAATTAGCAGAAAAGACAAGTTGGTAGGTTTGGAATGTGACAAGACATAAAAATTCTAAAGCACTACAATAATAAGAGTTATGGCACGATTTAGAATAAAACCATTGTGTTGAGAATTGGATTGAACACTCCCATATCGTTCCCCAACAGTATTGTTCCTGCAATGTATCCCTGGGCAACGCATCTTCGGGCCACGTATCTCTTTGGCATCTAATCGCAATGCAACATGTTGTTACTCAATGTTTTGTAATGGGAGATGTTGTTACGCAACGTGTTGTCAGGTATTGTATCATTATGCAACATTATCGTAAAGCAACACATTGTAATGCAACCTGTCCTAACCCAACATGTTGAGCACAACACATGATATTATAATCATCTACATCTACACAACCAGACATATTGCAACATTACATATCGTAACACAACGCAGTACAACGTGACACAGCGTAAGTTTTGTACTTGTAACTATGTCCTATCAAAAAAACACTCAGGATGGTTTGCCGATATATTTTTCCCAGCAGAGTCCACATGCAGATCATGCCTTGCTCCTCCTCTTCTTGCAGACTGCAGAATGAAGCAACTTCAAAACTTTATCAAAATATATTTGATAAAAATGAACCAAGATTAAGTTTTTCCTGCTGTTTACAACATATTCAAACTTTCCATCTTGTTTTAGTAGTAAATATAGTTAAATAAATGTTCCTTATTTTAAAATTAGGACCCATAACATTTGTTATCAATGTCACTTTTGTGATGTAAATTGAGGGAGATTTAAAAAAAAAAAGTATTAGCATCAAATATTGACAGCCCGTATCAGTAATAAGGTAAGGATGATTTTTTTTTTAAAAATGGTAGCGGTATAGGCCCTGAAAAATCCATATCACTGGGATCATGATTTGTCACTCCTGACAGATCACTGCATACAAAGAAATTTTGTCTTTTATTCCTACTACTTCGAAACAATGTGGCTGTAAAATCTGTCTCTCCTTCATTTTACACAAGAAGTAAGGCAGTAAGATGGAGGTGCACAGAGAAATTGAAAAAGAAATGAGCTCTTCAGAAGCTACTTTTCTTCAATGCACTGTAGATCAGCACTAAAAGAGAAGCTATGCAACAACCTGACACTCAAGCAGGAAGCCACAGTGGGAAATAAAGGTGATAATATGGTTTATCTGACACCAGCTCCTGTCCACTCTCACAAAAGAAAAGCAGCTACTCATTAAGAAGGCAGTTTCAAAAGTTAAAAGTTTTTATGAGTGGAAAGTTTAATCAGACATCCGCCCACATTGATTTTTCATGACTCATTCTATCAGTAAAATACGCTCGCAGTTCCAAAAATGTCTTCTTTTCAACAGATATTCTGAGTTCAGCAGCAGAAACCTTTAGTTTTAGGCTCCACTGCTCTCCAGACATGCGCAACACACGTCAAAACAGTCTGGCATCAAATCTTACTTTGCAGCAGCACAGGCTGCATTTGAGGAAATACCCTGCACTATTGAGGAGGTACAACACTCTGTCTCATGAATTCTGCTTTGATACAGTCCTGACACATATCCATCTCAAGATTTGTTTTTTGATGAGCAATATAAACACAGTTTTATTTGCAAAGAGGCTGAAAGAGATGCTGGTTTTGATTTTTACAGGATGATGGTAGAGAAAGTTGAAAACAATGATCTGTAATCAAAGAAGGAGTATTTTTGTCCTCCCGAAGACTCAAGTAAATGCTTTAAATGTCCTTTTTTGTCATGTGTTTGTTGCTATGTTGCTCTGAATCAAACTAAAAACCAACATATTTTGAGCACCAGCACTGAAGTTTCTGTGTAGAATCTCAAAATTTGCATAAATACTGTATTTTACACATTTTTTTATTACATTCTGCCAGCTTCTCCCCATTTTTTATATTGTTTTCTACTTTCTTCATTTTCTCTCATATCCTACTTGGGGGAGTTAATAACATTCCAGCTCTGTCTTTGCAGTCTCAGTTCTGCATGCATGTTCCAAACACTAATAGCTTTTCGTTGGTGCAGCACAGAGGCTCTTTGAATTTTTGTTTGCTGCCACAGGTAGAAGTTCCCAAAATTTCCACAAAGAAATAATAATAATAATATTTTACACAGCATTATTAGCTACAGGCTTATCTTTTTTTTTTTTTTTTAATCTTTTTTTAGCTCATTCTTAAAGCAGGAGCACAATAATATCAAGGATTAGGACTGACTTGCATTGTTTACACTCAGTAAGGGAAAGAGGAAAGGCTGTGTGAACCTGCACACACACTCACACACACATGCAAATCTGTCAATACATTGAAGTCATCAAAGTGAAACAGCCTGGTCTTGAGTGACTTTGATAAACACCAGCCTGGCATGGCCTGAAAAGATATTTCCCATGTCTGTTCTTCTGCTTTGTGAGTCAGAGTGGTGTGTTCAAGTGGCCAAATTGCCTGTGTGTTCTTTGCATAGATTTTCAGTGCATTTTTTGTGAAGATTGGCCAAAAAAAGTCACCTCTAAAATTGACTTTGAAACCTTATGATCCAAGTTTCTGGATAGAAAATTGAGTATCACTCACTTTCTCAACACAACAAGGTCAATTTTTGGTTCTTAAGTTTCTTCAAAAAACATCTTTAAAATGATTTTCCTTTCACCACTCTGGTCGGCTCGGTTGTGTCTGGAGCTCCAATTATAAACACTTGGCCCCCTGCAGACCATAACGAAGTGATTTGGCGGATTGCTGCGGCAAAGGACAAACCCTCAATATTCAAAATGAAAATCTGACTAAACACTGTACCTACATCAAAACGAGCATCCTAATGAGACTGTGTTTTTTATGGTACAACAGCATGCATTGAAGTGTCCCAAACAAGCTGGTATAAAGAGAGACATTTGTCAGACAAGCCACTTATAAGTCTTTGCAAAATGTAAAAAAAGATTATATATTTTTTTATATTCTCATGATGCATGTCCAATGTTTGGGATGGGTGTGAATATTTTGAATACTTCTGAGATTTACAAGGTGTCAGGCTTGTGCTCCAATGATGTTAGCCCCCGCATTCTTCCTTGCTACTCACTGTGATGTCAGCAGCTGCCAAGTGTGTGTGTGTGTGAGAGAGAGAGAGAGAGTGTGTGTGCTGCAGGCGAGTAGCTAGAAGAAGGATATTGTTGTTGAGCTGTATAGACAAAGCAGTCAGTTTAAAGCACTCTCTGGACTGTATTTACATGACCTGGGGATTGGTTGTTCTTTTTCATGTGGACTGACAATAGCGTAAATTATTTACACATTGTTAGACCTCCAGCACCAACTCGTCAACAAGGACCATGTAACTATGTTTGCCAGTGATCTAGGGATGGATATTCTTAGCTCCAGAGTTAGCAGCAAGCAGAATGCAAATCTCTGAAGTTAGGATCAAAGTGAAGTGTGTAGATTTCAAAACAAATATTGCCAGATTTAGTCGTGCTTCTTCTTCTTTTAATAAAAATGGTGCAGATGCAACCCATAACTGCACTCTCTGCGGGAGTTTATCATCTACAGGATGCTGTTTGATTCCATCTAAAAACTCTTACAGAGAAAGCCTTTTTTTGTTAGGGAAGCTAAGAATTCTGTTTGTCTTGTCCTCACATGGCATGTTTGTCATTGACATCACTGGGTTATGTAAGTGCGCCGCTAAACTGGGTGACCATGCACATTCCAGGAACTCAATGGTGGGGATCATATTTCTGCTTTACCCTGTTTGAAATGATTTGAAATGAAAACTGTAGTAGCAAAGGCCTTGAATCTTTTGCAATTGAAAGCGAAGGCCTCCTATTTTGCATCATCAGATTGGGCATTCTGTAATAACATTTTTCTATTACTCAAGAGCAGGATAAAGCAGTGAGGCAAGAGGGCAACTGGGGTTGACCGCAGCCTAGTAAAAGTAGATCATTGTGCATTTAATCCAGTTTGTGTAAAGAAAAAATGAAACTAATAATAGCCAGAGCACACCTTACAGCACCTTGGGCCTGATATTCTATCTCAGATGATGCTATTTAATCCAGTTTGCTCCACCAGAAACCACATACACACCAAGCCAGAAACTTAATTTAGGCTTTTTGATCTGCCTTTTTCTGGAACAAGACCGACAAAAAAAGAACAGAAGGACAGGAAATGGCTAACCAAAAGAGTGATGGGGCGCAGGGTGAAACATGTGCTAAAGGCAAAAACATGGACTTAAGCACAGGCTTAAACACGGGCTAGAGGCTAAAACTGAGCTAAAGGTTAAAACATGGGCCATGACACAAGCTTTAACATGGGCTCAAAGCTAAAACAAGGGCTTAAACACAGGGTAAGCTGTTTATGATAATGTGCATTTCAACCCATATGCAGCACTTTTGCTGCAGTGTTGACCAACAAGGTTACGTTTGCTTAGCTTTGTGGGGTTGGAGTCGGTAGATGAGCACTGGTAGGACACAATGAAGATTCCCTAATGTTGCAAGTTAAGGACACATCTACAGGTACTGGGTTGTGAGTGGCACTAAGTTTACCCTAATTACAATACAAACTGTGTTTACAAAGCTTGCTCGTTGTTATATTTCAAACAATTAGTGACTTTCAATGAACACTATACTTCACCATCCTGCATCCTGCAAAAAGTTGTCTTGAAAAAGAAAAAGAAAATAGCTTCAAAAGATGATTCAATCTCCATCCATTTGCTTCCAGAAACAGATTTACAGCAATGGGTGTTGATGCTCATGGTTAATGGAAGAAAGTGTCACTGCAGTCAACTCCAAACGAGTTTTGTGTCAGGCTTTTTCACATTAGTTAAAAATGATGATGTAGAAACATTCAAAATTTACAGGTGAACAACAGCAAGAAAAGACCCCTGAAAACAAGTGAAATGAGCCCACCCAACACCAAATCAAAGCATCCAAGAAAATTAAAAAAACAATTAAATTGCTGTGAAGATGATTGCTTGTATTCATGAGACACATTCATCTTTATTCAGAATAGTTTTGAATCTGTACTTTTTGTGAGTTCATTTTGCAAAAGAATAAGTATAATTCACCTTATAGCTTTTCACAGCGCATTTTCAACACTTAGCTAAAGTTATGGTGTATTACTTGCATAAGTTTTCAGCGTAGGTTGCTCTGATAGACTTTTTACCAGTGTAGGCTTTAGAGGTTCTTTTTATTGCAGAGTTAAAAAGGTTTGTATTTTCTAAAATATTAAACAATTTAAAACTAGCTTTCATAACTAAAGTGACAGACATCAAGAGAGAACTTCTGTTGCTTTTTTCTTGTCAACCTCACAAAAAAAGGTCCTACCATTTTTGGAATGATTTGTCATTTTGTTCTGTCAGTCTTTGTTAAAAACTGCTAACAGGTGTCGATAAGAGTGCACCAGAAGCTTTTTACATTTTTCCCTCTGTATGTATCTGCAGCTTGCCTTCTATTACCATGCTAATGCACCCAGGCTGTAATTGTTGCAGGCCTCTACACACACTCACACACACACACACCCTCAAAAATTAGAAACACATCCATGTCTAAGCACACGTGCACTCCGACGTGCACGCTCATAACTCCCCTTACCGTCTCTTAGGGGTGTGCAAAAATAACTGAATGTTTGAAAAATTGGGTTAAAGGAAAAACTGGGTTGAAGTCGTCCATTTTTAAAATCTGTCAGCTTGAATTGAAATGTTATGGAAAAAGATGTTTGAAAAACTACACCAGCTGGACGCAAATGATCAGAACTAATGTTGCTGTAAATGTAGTATAGGGAGTTTTCTGCTCCCATGTGGTGAGTACTTCATAGTGTGTGTTTTGGTTGAAACGAGAGCACATTTGTTAAGATGTAGGATGATCTGCTTTCGAATTAAACGCAATTCTAAAGTCATTTCATCCAATCATCTCTGTGTTCTTGCACTTCCTTCATATTCACATGAAAATAAAAGATATATTTTCTCCTCTTACTGAGTTTTCCTCGTAAAAATGCATCAAACATCCATGAAGATGAGACGATGATAAATAACCTCTTTCTCTCACTAGAGTATCTCAAACAATAATAGCACCAAATGGTACAGCCTGGGGCATAGAAGGACACAATAGAAAGCTATGAGGCTTAATGTCTGTTGTCACCATGGAGAGAAAAATAGAGAAAGTAATTGTGTTGTACCAGGAGTCAGGCAATCCCATCAGCCACTGGGCAGACATGTCAAAGTCTAAAGACAGGGCTGAGAACTTGACTGGCTGCAGCTTGATGGAACAAGGCCGAAAAATGACCGAGGCACGGGTGGCCCCGGAAGGGAGGCGGGACTAGCGGCTGATGTAGAGAGGCCAGTGGAGACATACATTGACTTACTGTTTTTTTTTAAACCTAGATTGGCACTGATAAAAGTGAGTGATGTTGATAAATAAGCGTACAGCCAGTTTATCAGCAGCTGTCTGGCCGGGGGTTGCCAACGGCAGAATCCAACACTGATAACCTCTGAGCCCTCAGGCATGATGTTGGGAGGAGGAGGAGTGGGAAACGAAGGGGGAGCAGCTGCTGAGTCCTGGCCAACGTGTAACCTCAACCAGTTAGTTTGTGTTATGAAAGTCCACTGGTTGTGTATATGCAACTTTATAGAAGAAAATCTAAATCACACTAGACTCTACTTCGAGCTTGATAAGCTGCCTATGCAGAACCTGAAATTCCCAAATAAATAAATATGGAAACAAAACGACTTGGTTATTTCCTACATCCTAAGATGATCATTGCCATGGCACGCGTAAGCGTTGTGCAACTGAATTTTTCATATCACAGCAACACAACCATGAAAATATCCTTTTATCTGATGTTTCCAAATGCCTGCTGCCTGTGCGTTATGAAAAAAAGGCTGGGTCATGGTTTACACATGAACGTGACGCACAGAAATGAGAAGCACAGCATCAGCACAAAAGAACGTGTACGGTTTTTATACTTTTTTTAACTCCCTGCCGCGTCCATTCCCAGACTGTAGGGGGCGGTGTGTTGCAAACACAAGTCTACCAGAGCGCCCGACTAGAGTAGAGGAGGTTTGCATTTGTTTGTATGGTTTACAATATTATTTTTTGCCAATTATGATCTCTGTGTGATGCCTCTTTTATCACACTTTGGACACTAGTAGCTCCAACATGTTTGGGCATCTCTGTCCGTCAGTTACAAATTTTCAGAGATGCATGTTATGGAAAAAAAACCCTCAAAAGGCAAGGGGGCGAAGCTGCTTACAAGACGCCATTTATCCGCATAATCCAAGTTTGGGGCATAATTAGCATGTAGCTACTTGAAGCCACAGGCAAGAGAGTCAGACCCCATCTTTATTCGCTCTTATTGGTCAGCCACTCTTGACACTCTCACCCTTGAACAGTTAATGCTGCTTTGTTCTTACATGACCTTTTTCAAGACTTTCAGATACAGTCCGTTTTATCCACAAAAACTCTGTAACAAAGAGAAAACAGGGAAAGTTTTGCATGACCAACATCCAAATAAGCCAGCCCCCCTCCATCACAGATGATGTTGCTTTTTCTTTAACCTGCTCATATATGCAAGACTATGTTACTAGCATGTGTTCAGTAGCGTGTGTTTATGATTACACTGAACTTTCCCCTGTGCAGCCCATTAGGTCACATTAGGGAGTTGTGAATATAATCTAACCTGACCTGATTTAGCATGTAAGCCCGGTGATTGATCTGTTAAGATGGTTATAGGATTGTGTTACACAGTACCAGTTGAAATCCTTACTTAGTTAGCTCAATAAAAAGTAAAGAATGCAACACTTTTGGTTTTCAGTATTAGTAAAAACATGTGATAAGCTTCCTCAATACCTGAAGCTGAAATGTTGAGAATATTTGAAAATTGTTACCTGCAAATATTGTTCTGTAGGTGAGAATCTGTCTTCATATTGCCGTTTAGACACAAGTTTAGTGACACAAAACATCAGTGACTCAATCTCAAGCTGTTTATTTTAATCATTCAAAACCATTTCAGTTCATGGAAGTGGATATAAGTCAAGCATTTAGGCTCCGAGGAGAACTGTGAACTTTTTACTGGAGAGTTAACTCAAATATGCCCAGGAGGTTTTTCCACTGATGGCCTGGGATGCAAGCTCACTTTTTTTTACTTGAGGAAAGTTTCATAAATTAACAACCTGCCAAGAATCAGAAACTCATGACAGAAATTGTTGAGTTGACCTTGTCTGCAATTGAAAACCTCTTGTCAACAGTTTCACAGCCTCTTCTTAAGAAAGCGATCCAGAGAATGCGAAATACAGAAATTACTTCCTGGCTTACAAAGGGATTTGTCCCAACAATTTAAGACAAATTGGAAACAGGGCTGAATATTTTTTTTTCTCCTTTATTGTAGCCTTTGCTTTAAATCTGTTAGTTACGTGCAAGAGTGCCCCCTAGCTGCAGACAAGAGCTTGCAAGTTGTTATGATTTTTCAGTCGCACAGGGAAATGTGAAATCGATCTTGCACAGCTCGAAGCGTCTGAATTCTTGTGTGGACAATGTTTGGGCCCCGAGTGTTCATCGCGCAGTTGCCAGCACCTCCAGCACTGAAGTTCCTGCTGAGCGTGGATCTCTTTTCTCTTTTACACTTACAAATTGGAGTTAGAGGGGAGCATAAATGCAGACTTCTGAAATGTATTACCATTTTATATATAGGCTTCTGCTGTCCTTAAATGTTTTTTTTCTCTTGTACTGAAGTTGCCTTAATTGCATTCTGTGGTAAAACAATATTGTATTACAAGGGAAGAAAAAAAACATGAAAATTACAGCAGCAAATAAAAAGACACACTGCAATAAGAGAGGGTCCATGTGTGGGAGGCTGTGTGCATATGTGCAGGCTATGCGCCCGTGAGACTGTGTGCACCTGGAAAGCACTTGACAGATGGTTACTTCGGCTCGAGCTGAATGTTGCTTCTTCTCTTCAGCGTTAAGCCTCTTTCATAAATCGAAAGTGTTTCGGTCAGCATTTTGATCAAGGTAGACTCTTTCAGCCTCCTTGATAGTTTGCGGTGCGTCTCTCTCGAGTATGTTTATCCTGCCCCCATCATTTATTTTTGTTTGATTCTGGAAAGCCGAGGGAGATCAGAGCTGTGACTTTCACCGCTGCCTTTTCCGCGCCCTTTTTTGTTTGCCAGACAGATTACAGAGCGAGGCATCAAAAATCATTTTATGCCACATCATATCAACAAATTCTCAATCTCAGGAGTAAATGCGGCACTTTTTATGGGCCAGTAAGGATTATATACGAGGATCACAGTAACAACAGTACTCAGCTCTTTTATTTGAGAGCTTTGATCAGGACCACTGTCTTTTCATTTGTCTCATTGTTTCACTATAAGAAGACTTACAGCAGTGAATCAGACAGATTGTGTTTACAGCCTTAAGCGAGCAAATGCTCGCCACATCAAACATAATTTCTAGCATCACCTTTGTGTGTCTTATAACTAGAGGTGGGTGGAAACAGGCTGCAAGTCTTTGTCTTACTGTCAGGGCAGATCAGAGCGAAGCAATAATCACAAAAAGCTTCCACAGAGACGTGAAGCTCCTGAGCTTATCAGTTTCTGTAACCTTTGAAAAGGAAAAACTTACTTGTCTGAGTTTTAATTAGTCTGTCTTCATGAGCTGTATTAATACCAGTGTTCTTCAATCATAACATGTTTCATATGCAGTATCAGCAAATAAAGAGCCCTCTAGTCTCAGAGGTCTGTTTAAGAAATCTGCTTAGCAAAGGGGAGAGACTGTGGAAACTAGTTGGATTCAAGCATTTATTTATGTAGTCATATCTTTTTTTGTTAATTTAATTTGTACCATTGGCACAAAGGCTCTACAATATATTGTTTTAGTATCATCATCGCAATATTCATATCCCAAGGTTTACGACATCGTGATATATTTGTGCCCTTCAATTGAATTTGTGTCACCTGTCAACCCCTTATCACATTACTAATAGGTCTAAATGAGTATTTATTTATGTGTTTTACCACATTGCATGCAACAACCGAGCAGCTAGAGCAGCTTCTCTGTGCTCTGTCATCTCACCTGCTGTTATCAGGGTCGGGCAGAGCGACGTGCAGCGTGAGTGGTCGAGTGACTGAGAGAGGGAGTGGTGAATGTGAGCAGAGCATAGTAGGGACTTGGACAATCTGACGGTTTGTGTATGGTTGAATATCTCATAAGGTGCTTTATTTAACACTTTCAGAGTTAAAGGCAGCAGCTTCTATACCTGTGAGCTCATTTCAGGGAAGGTGGAGGAGAATTTAACTGGACAGAGTGAAGTAGTAGACTTAAAACATATCACAACATATACCAAAATATATCACATTAAACAAAAATTTCACAATATGTTTTTTTCCCAGTATCATGCAGCTTTAATTGGCACTGTAAGTTTGGGTTATAACTGTTGATAAGTAGATACAGGGTAGATACTCCCTCTCACTAGAGCTGATATAATAGTAAAATCATGTGGGGTGTTAAGTTACCTTTCACAGGCCACAACTTAGAAAAAGAATACGATCTGCAACGCGGCATATTTATGAGAAACAAGAAGGGACGAACAAAATGTCAGTGTGTTTGCGAATGGGCTGTGAAACATTAAGCAGCACATTGGCTGTGACAGGGGGAGGAGCAAAGTCACACACAGCAGCAAAGAAAGAGGCAGATTAAGCACTAAACAAACAAAACCCTGTACCTGAGCACACATCTGTGCATCACCTTTAGTCCTCCAAACGTAACTGCTGTGAAACTATTTGTTGAAAACACTGACTTCCTCTGTTTCACCACTTAGCTTTTATAACAAGCAGCACTTCCTTGCGCACTCTTGCTCTCCTCCTTTCTTTGTTTCTCTTTTTCTCTGTCTGTGTTTTACTTGTTGCAGCTATGGGTTAAAAATATCATTCTTGATCTACTTTACTAGAAACCTCAGAACTTTGAGATTGTGTCAAGTTAAAAAACAATAATAGACATGTTGTTATCTAAAAGCATGTGGTATTGAGAAGACAGCTTAATATCTTACACCTTTTTCAGGCATGTACTGTTTGCTTTGTGTTGAAAATGACAGATGATGTATTTAGTTATATTGACTTCATCTTGTATTTGTCCACCAACATTTTTGCCACAAAGACCTAAATCAGTCAATCATAGTTGGATATGAAAAAGTGCTGTAAAGAATTGGTCATTTATGTTCATCACAGTTTGAGAGAATGGATTTTTTTTTTAAAGAAAAATATTAGGATTTTTTAATCTCCATAGCAGCATAGTGACTGCTTTAAAAAGAATTTGCCCATAAATTTTTTTTTTTAACAATGTGATTAGAAAGCTGTATAACCAACAGGGTTTGTGCACTAACACTGGTGTTGAATTCTTACTGTATGTCCCTGAGAAATATCCCCCTAAATTTAGCATGTACTCTCTGCAGCAGCTGTTGGTGCCCTTTTTGATGCCGTGGGTAATAATCCTTAATATCCTTGCAGTTTGAAACTAAATGAGCCTTTAATGCACTCTTGATTCCATCTTCCAGCACTCATTAATTGTTTTTTTTCTGGTCTTCCATAAATTATTTCTGTTGTTCCTATTGAAGTTTAGCAAAGATAAACAGAAACTTTAATGGATGAAATGGAGGTCTTTAATTCTGTAGAAGTCAGTTTTGATTAGAGTGTTGATTTGAAATGTCATTGTGAGGGAAATTCACGGGCAGGCTTTTTTTGTGCCAAGAGAAGCCAGAAGCCAGGAGCATTTTCTCCTGCCAGAGCCTTTCGCACTTGTGACCTTGCCATAAAATCACTGCTTAAGTGAAGTGTTTCTGAAACCTATTTGCGACTGTATAGGTAGAGAGAGGACACATCGCTGCGTCTCCTTCAAAGGTACTGCTCACACAGTTCACTTAAAACCTCATTTCTAATCTTTTTCTCTCCTTTTCTCTGCAGATGGTCACAAGAACAAAGAAAATATTTGTGGGTGGTTTGTCGGCCAATACAGTAGTGGAAGATGTGAAGCAGTATTTTGAACAGTTTGGGAAGGTAAGACTGATTTTTATTATAACTCAACTGTTGAACTGATGTCTTAATTATCAACAGTCCAGCGCTTTTCATATCTAAAACTTGCTGTGTTGTTGAGTGTGACTGGATTGCAGCTGCAATGATTGCTTGATTAGATGATAAAATGACAAAAGTTGTCAAAATTTGTTTTTGGTTATTTAGAGTATGAGTCACGATTCTTTCTACTGTGAACATTCGCCGCTTCCTTGAGCAATAAAGGAGGAGTTGTTTTTTTTTTTTTTTTTTTACCTTGGAGTATACAGAAAAGGAGGAACCATGAAGATATATTAGTTAAGCCATAGTCAAAGTTGTCTGAACCATGAAGGATATTGTAGCATTTACAATCGGGTAAACTCTCCTTGAGAAATGACCAAGAGACGTTACTTCAATACATTTCACAAAGGCATAAAAAACAGCTTTCAGATAAACATGGTTCTCCAGCACTATAAATATTTGTAAATAAAATAGTTTCACTATTATATACATGAAGTGAATTTTATTGTCAATAGCACTACATTTTGACCTTATTGAGCATTCCTTATGAATTTAAAATACTCATGCAGCAGATTCAGCTCACTAGTGAAAGAATAAGAGATGTGCTAAATGATGTCAGAAAACCATCATAACATCACAAAATGTCCTTCAAAACAAAATACTTTTCAAAATCAATGCTGTGAAGGCAAAACAGAAGTATTGTAGATAGTTTTTTTATTTTATCATTTTGTTATATATTTGACTGCAACCATTGGTCTCTTGCTGCATGCTATCTCAGCTCTTTTTTTCTGCCTTGCAAAAACCAAAATCACCATCTCACAAACAGGATTTCACCTCCATTAAGATAAAAACAGGGCTACTTTGATTGGTTAGAATTAACCCAGTATGGAGCACTCTCTTCAGACCACCAGCTCTCTTCCATCGGTCAGTCAGTTAGGAAATTTGAGCCTTACAAGAAGCCAGCAGCATCATTTTGGCTCATTTTCTGACAGTAGGACAAATAAATCTCTATTGTGATGAGCAAACAACTGAAACTATGACAGTAGCTGAACACACTCCACCATTGCTAGTGGGTAACAACATGCAGCCTGCGCACACAGCAAACAAACACTGTCTCCTGGCTGCCACGTCCAAACCCCTTCTGGTATGAACCCAAAGTGCAGTATCTTTTCTCCTCTGTTTCTGTGTCACTTAAGTAACAAACATGAAAAACTGGGTGATTTTAGATTTCATAAAATTGCAACATTATTCAATAGCCAATCTCAGAACCAGTCAGATAAGTCCTGATGATGTATCTCGTCAGACACAGGTTTGACTGAACTGTTTACAGCCTGATTGGTCTCAGAGAACTGAAATTTCATCCTTTCCTATATACCGCCATGTTAACGCTGCCATGACTTGTTTTGCAACATCTCACAGAGTAGTGTCCAATCATTTTTCATGGTGTTGAACAATCAGTCCAGTTCGACTTGGCATACTCTGCTCTTTGTTTGTGCCTCCACTATTCTAAGTCAGAAAATGGGCCAAACTCCAACCAATAACTGGGGAACATCTTTTGTGGCACCCTTTTATTTGAGTAACAAACTTACCTATCCAGCTCGAAATATGATGCTAGACACACTGTAATCTGTCTTTTTAGAGAGTGAAGGCAGATAAATTGTGCTGGATTATTAACCTGATTTTCATATCACTAGAATTTTCTGCCATTATAAGTTATGACGCTTTTTAAGTACTGTCTTATTCATTTTAGGGACTGCTTTAAAGTGTTGAGATTGGTCTCATCAAAAAATGAGTTTAAAAAAAGGGACAAATAACAGACTTGCCAGCTGAGTAGAGAGGGAGGCACAAGCAAAATAGTTTTGTGAAATGAGATATCAAGTTATTAGCATAGCTTACATACAGTCAAGGTATTTCCTGATTTCTTATTTCTGTAAAAGTTCACCAAAGTCTGGAAAAAAGCACTTTGCAACTCACATCTTCTACCAAGTAACTGTCCTTGGCACAACTTCAGAGTAAAAGCAGTGTGTAAAAACAGGGAAGTCTGAAAATAGACCGAGCTTTTGCTCCTATGATCTTCAAAAAGTCCTTTTTTAAAATAATTCCCTCACTTTAAATGTAAATGTAGCCAATATGAAGCTAATTCAGACCAAAATTTATAATTTTTCTCCACTTTATGGCTGAGTAAACGTTGAAGGGTACAGCTTGCTGTAGGAGTTCAAGAAGGATCAGGGATTACTGTACCAAACTGTGTTAAACTAACGTGAACCCAGACTGGACTACTTGTTAAAAATGCACCATTACGAGGTTTCAGCTTCACTGTAAATAGTTACACTCTTAACTCAAAACAGTTTTGTAGTCCTACTTTTAATATGAGGCCTCATTTCATTGCTCAATGTAAACAACATCCTGCAGATTTGTTAAAGGCATAAATCTAAATCTGTCCTACACGAAGGCGTTGCTCTTAACTAAAACAAAACATTTTTTCTTGCCTTGCTTTTAAGTTTGCTTGCATAAAATATACAAAAATGCAGATTTTTAAGTAGTAAAGATGTTAAGTTTGCCTCATCAGTCCTTAAGAAAAAAATCTCTGGTTAAATGTTTTTTTTATTGAATGGCAGCCTGATCAAATATTTCTTATGTGTTCCGAGACTTTAGGAAATCTAAATGCTGATTGGCTTCCACGACACAGCATCAAGCAGATTTATTGCTCAGACTGAAATGTTTGATCTGGAACTGAGTGTTAGCTGCACTTGCATGCAGATATCTGTTTATGGAGATAAATAAATCAGCGTCAGATTAACACCGATGGGAGCTGGGATGTCATTATGGCGGATTGCGTTACGCCTGCTTTTGCTCATTGTACAGACTGCCATCCTGCATACACCAAAGCCTGCTGATATGTGATCGTTCAATACTCCTCTGACTACAAACTTACAACAAACGACATGTTTTTTTTGAACGTAGACTCTGTAGACAGAGATTATTTCAGACCCAGATCTTTCTGCGGAGGCTCACGTTCAGCTGTCGTTTCTTGTCCGCTGCAGAACTTTCTGCATGCTGTTCTCATGACCAGTACCCTCAGCTGAGGGAGGCATATATGCTCACAATATCATACAAGGGCATGCATACCACACACACACACACACACACACACACACACACACACACCCTGACACACACACACACCCTGGCTCACGCAAACAGGCTTTGATACAGTGGCAGCATTTCACAGATAATTTCCCCACACCGAGCGCAGATCCATTTCCCTCATGTCATATTCCACATCAGGCAAGGTCACCTTCAGCTCATACACACACTCCCACTAACATCAGCACTTGACCTTGAGCTTAAACAATTTCACTCTGGATGGATTTTTCATGGGGCACATAATGCACCATGTCCTGAAGGAGACAGAAGAGCTGTTATAAATTAATAGAAACTGTTATTTTTTCCTCGCTTCAGAGACAATATGCAACCAGCCCTCTTTTATAAAACCCTCTATGTGCTTTTCTTGACTGAAACAGGGAAGGTGAAGGACTTTGTTTTTGCTCTGTCTGTGGAAGTACTGTTGAAGACCCCACCATCACCACCACGGCCACTGTCCTGCCTTTCCAAATAAAGACAGCTTATTTGCACAATAGAACGCAGCCAGCAAATATTCAGCACGACTTTGCAATCAATGGATCTGAGAAAGGGGCTCGAAATGATTTTCGACTTGATTGAATGACATAATTGACTTGATTATACAAAGTTTTTCCCCTCCTCGAGGAATCCTCAAACGCTTAGGAGGAAACAAACAAATCAAGCTGATTGAGCGAGATCTTGTGCATGTTTCTGTGTGTTGCTTTTATAGCCCTACTTGTGCATGCTTGGATGTGTCTGCAGTACTGCTCTCGCCATGCGTGAGTGTGTCACCGATTAAGTGTATTTATGTGGGTGCATGATTAGAGCTGTGTGTGTGCGCGTTGAGTGTCTCCATAAAAACGGGAATCAGAGTAGACACTGTAGGCTATGGCAGACAAGATTCAGAGCAAAAAGAGGTGTACTTCTCCCTGTTTCGTGTGTGTGTGTCCTTCCTTTTTTTTTACCTTACACATCCCCGGATTTATTAAATAACCTGCCTGTCACTGCAACCTGCCATTATCGCCACACACACAACACTTGGAGGACTTATCCACAGAAGGGAAAACCAATTAATTCAGTTTCCCCTCCGTAGAATCTTGGTGGCAGTGTGTGTCTGTCAGTCATCAGTCTGTCTGTATGCGAATGTGCATGTCAAGGGGTACATTAGCCTGCATGGTCGCAGGGCTAGCAGCTAGTCATTTATATTTCTGGGAAGTATGTTTTTGAAGCACTTATCAATCATCGGGAAACTACAGCTTAAGGCAAAGGCAAATGTTCCTCCTCAGTGGGAACAAGCAGTTGCACTGATATTATTTAGAAAGTGCTATGTTTGTGTGTGTGAGTGTGTGAGTGTGTGTGTGTGTCAGTATAGGCCAATTAGCAGGATGTGGTCTACAGAGATGGTCGCGGAAGGGAGGGAAACAGCTGGTGTGGCCACAATTGGGTCACAGGTTCTGTCTGCAACTTCCACACCTCCCCTCCATCCCTCACCTCCTCAGCCCCTCCTCTCCTGTCTCCATTCTGTCAGGGGGAGGGAGAGGTAGCATTTGTTACGGGGAGAGGGGGGGAGAGGCTGACAGCTCTCATGCACATCAGTCTCCATGCCACTCTCCCAGCCGACACCATTAGGAAAGAGCACATGCCCGAGCCTGGCACAACTTCAGAGGAACCGTAGCCACCTCTCTCCTCCCCCCTCCTCTCTTTCCCTGTCGCCCGCACTACGGGCCGGAGGTGTGTGTTTGCAGCGGTTGTGACAGTCATTTGAACAAAACTGAAGTGTTGAAGTGTGTGGTTCTGTTCAGCTGATTCTAATGCACCTCAGACTTATCCCATTACCTGCCTAATAGTAGCCACATCCTGCCTGCTTTTTTTCCTCGCACTGCACACTGCACCTTAACCCTGCAAGCCAGATGAGACAATCTTATCAGCTCTGCCGGGCCTTCCTTTATATTCAAGGACTTTTAACTGGAGGCTGCTGCTGCTGCTGCTGCTACTTCTGTCTTGCAATGAAGTCAAATGAAGCAGTGTGCTGTTTGCACAATTTGTTCCATTGTGCAGATTTTTTTTACTCGTAAGAAAAGGCAATACTGGCCTTTGGATATGGCACTCAACAAATTACATGTTTTTGCTGTTTTCATCTGGCCATTGTGTGATGTTTGCAGTATTTCACAGTCATTTGCAAGTATGCCTTCTTCCTTTCGTGTGTGGCTTTCATAAAAACCAGAAACTCCTCCAAAATTAGCCTACAGAAGCTTTTCACATTATTATGCATGAAGTTTTTATAATTTCAACTTCTGTACAGGCTGTGCTCGCTCTAAGGTCAAAGGTCATGGGCAGCTGAAGACAGAAGATGTGCTCGCAGGGATACGGTGTCAAGCAAAGTGCTACGATTATATCAGTCTCAGAGATGACATGGCTGCAAAAACTGTACCGTGCTGATGCTACATTAACAGATTTCTCTTGAAAGGTTAACGTTTAATCACATTTTTTTGTTATTTGCAGAATGGTAAATCAGTGTTTATTGCAAATATGAGATGAGGTCTGTGTCTTGTTGATCCCCAAAGTATTCTTTTATTTTCCAATAAAACAAACACCTGTTAACAGAACACCTGACACCCCGAGATGTTCCACTGAGGCAGAAGTTGATTAAAGACAGGGGATGGTGTGAAGACACCTCTTAAATTTGGCTGTGACGTACCAGCAGAGCCCTGCCTGGGCATGAAAGAGCTCTCTCCTCACAGTTAAAGGCATAATTAGCTGGGTTGGCTAATGCGTCCTCATTGGTTTATTGTAATCGGCTTTGAGTGCGTCTCATAGTGCCCTTATTTGGCTAAGCTCAAACAACTCCCGCTCACTGCCTCGGTTTTCGGCGCTGCTCCTGTCCGTGGGTCGAGCTTTGCAGTGCATGCCTCAAGCTGACTTTTAGTTTCATCAGAGCTACTTGCTTCCATGTCACTGGGCTGCCACAATCGTCCCTTTATGTCCAGCCTGTCCTGCTTCTCATGCTCCACTGGGCTAGAGCCAGATCCTGGAGGTGGAGCTGAATGGGAGGAGGTGGGGGAGGAGCTTAACCAGTTCACAGTCGACAGGCTCCGGGGGGGATAAAGGTAGACGTGCATAGGTCACTCCTGAGTTAGACAAGCAGAGCAGAGTCTCACGTCCTGAGATGAGACAATCGTTTTAAGAGTAGGGGAAAAAAATAATGCTTACACCTGTCAGAACACAAGGAGAGATATCAAAAGAAGTGAGATTATGTAAGAGAAAATAACCAGAACACAGAGAAAAGACATCAGCCAGCAGCAGCTGCATGCTGCTCCTGTTGCGTTCCACCTCTGGCTCAGCGAGCGTCTGCATTCTTCTCCCATACTTCAACTGACAGGAAGCAGATGAGAGGAAATTATAACGGCATCAAAAGAAGAAGGGGAAAAAAAGATTCCTCAGTTAATGCACAAAATTTGTTCTGAGCCTTTGGTAATCTAATACCATGGCTGACATTTTTTGTGCCTTAGATTTTATAAATGGCAGAAAAATAACCGTCATTGGCTGCAAAGATGGCAAGAATTTGTTTTGCATACCTGTAGAAATGCTTCACTTTCAAGAACACTCAAGAATCTCAGGTACTTCAAGTTCACCGACAAAACAAAGGCATGTCTGAGTGGATTAACCTGTTGGTATTGATAACAGCAATAATGTAGTGTCCATTTTGGAGCCTCCTTTGAACCAAGTCTCAATGTATGACAGGCTTTAAGTGGAGGGTCTTTTCTGCCTTCATCTAATGTTTTCTTTCTTCTTAAACTGTACTTGGAGTATTTTTAGTTTTCCATTCTTTCCCAAACTGCACCAACAGCTTCTTTCTTCTAAAACCTGTCAATTTAATGACTTCTCAGTTTCACTTTACTGCCTCTCACAGACTATTTCTAACTTTTATTTTGAAAAGCTCTCCAAAACCAAAGTTTTTATCATTATTAATAAAAAGTAAGTGTTGGTTTAAATTTGATGCTGCAATGAAAAAACGTGTACCTAAAACTTAGGCTGCAAGTCCACAGGCACAAGTGTTGCGTTTTTAATATTTTTGATTGCAAGACAAATTCAGCCCTAAATGACAGTGCAATTGTGCTCTTACAGTGCTCATTGTATGAAAAGGCAAAATCTTGAGAAAGTGTGAAGTTGCACATTGAACACCCTTGAGCTCTGATGAAAGCAAAACCCAAATCTGCACTTTCTTCTTGGTTATTGGCCGAAATACCAAACACCGCATGATTAATGCAGAAAAACTACACTTTATATGAGCGAGAAAAGAAGCTAATCAAAAGGCCACAGTCCTTCATTCCTCTTTGTCGGCTCGTGCAGGTGCACATTTGCATGCCATTTACATGGTAGCTCACAGTGACCACCAGCACTCCAGAGCCTGGGTGTCCATCATCGGCTGACATTCTTTGATTGTTTCCTCTTGGCTGCGACTCGCCCAATCAGCTGAGGATATAGTGTGGTTCCAGTGATTATAAGGAGTGATCAGAGCAGCAATGATGGAGCGTGTGCCTTGCGGTGGAGATTTAGCCAGAGGCTTCAATCTCATTGCAGTCACTTGTAGTTAGTGACTGAGACTAGCAGCGAGAAGGGCAGAGCAATATAAATGAATTGGCTATGAATGTGGATACGCTGCAGGGACACACATGAGGGAAAGGGCCAGTTAGACAAACTATTTCATATCCCCCTTGACCTTTATTTGCCCAGTGGCCCAGCAACATTTTCAATAGAGTAGCTTTTAAATGGCCGCAGAAGAATAAAGCACTACAATCACATAATTTCCATGTGTGTGTGTATGCGTGTGTATGCTTGTGTGTCTGCCTTTGTATGTAACAGTGACGTCTGGGGGCAAGTGTCTTTACTGTTTTTTAACCTAAAGAATCCAACCTTTATCAAAGGATTTAATAGATTTTTGACTGCTGCTGATCCTCTAAAATATCCATCAGACAGTCTCCTCCAAAAAACGAGATCCAGTAAAGGTGGCTCTCAAAGAGAGCGGTGGATCAGGGGAGATTGACACCCTTCTGTACGTCTGAAGTCTCATCTCCCAGCTGTCCCTCTTGAAATGGCTCCCCGAGGATAAGCCGGGATTGGCTTGATTGTGTTATCGGCGACTGATCGGGTCATTGAATGATGGAATTTTGAGCCCCTGTTCTGCTTAAAGAATGAAATGTTTAAAGAAGATTGACTGTGATTGGATCGGATCCAGCACCTGCTCAAAAGGGTCAATCAGGTGAAGGCAGGAGGCAGCAATCTCTGCTGTGCTATTGTGACACGAATAGAAGAGGGGAATTAATGTGTGTGTAGGGGTAGGGTGTTAGTGGTGTTGGTGGGCGGATGATGGTGATGGTAGCGGGGGGGGGGGGGGGGGGGGGGGGGGGGGGGGGGGGGGGGGGGGGGGGGGGGGGGGGGGGGGGGGGGGGGGGACTGGAGATGCCATTCAACAGGGAAGCGGTTGAAAAATGTCATCAGAGGAAGTGTCATGAGTAATTTACAGCAGTCTCACCATCAGGCTGGTGTGGAGGTGGGCGCCTGCACCTCCACGCCTCCGCCGTAGACTCGCAAACTGCAATCTGGTCCTCAGGGAACCCTATGTGGGAGAACACTTCTGCACGATTGGAGATTCAAAGAGTTTTTATTCCCAGATGGGTGGGGAATACGTTTTGATTTATGCTGTATGTATGTCCTACAGATTGGCATGGAGAAAAAAAAAGTCTGATGTGAGGAAGCCTGGCAGGATGTTAATGCACCAAAGGTCCTTTGTGAAAACAGAATCTGAGCGTGTTTTGTTTCAGCTGAGTTTTTATTACACTGCAGTTTTTCATGTGTATTATTAGAAGTTACATTGATACTCCTCATTAACACATTTCATGCAAACTTCCTCCCAGTCTTCTCTGACAGTGCACACAACAATCACCTGTAGATCAGTGGAACAGTGTGACAGCATTAATGTTTCACCCACGCAATTGTTTGCTTATTAATGCAAAAAAATAAGAAACGACTCATAAAATCACAGCTCCACATGAATAGTGAATGTTAACATCTCCAAAGAGAAACACAAAATGAGCAAAGAGCGCTAATCTAGGTAATATCTGTACAGTTTTGTCACTTATATCGACTCTTTGCCCCAATGTAGTATGATCCAGAACAGCTACAGCACAAGAGCACTAAAGTAGTGGTTGTATTTTTTTTCTCTCTTGAAATTCAACTCTCTTTGTTGTGTACAATGTTAAATTACATGCCTCGTAAGAAAGGAAGAAAGAAAAAGGATGAGCAAAAGGAACAGAGAATACAGGAAGAAAGAAGGAAGAAATGACAAGAGAAGAGAAGAAATATAAAAAAGACAGTGAAACAAGAAAATAAAAGAAAGAAAGATAAATGAAAAAGGAGACAGGAAGAGAGACTGAATAATGCATTGTTGACAGGACGAGCCAGGAAAGAAAGATGATAAGAAGGACAAAAGAAAAAATGACTGAAAGTCTGAAGGGAAGAGAGAAGGAAAGTAAGAAAGTAGGGAAGGGGGAATGGAAAAAAGAGGAAAATGAAGATATAAGGGGATTGAATAAGGAAAGACAATGAGAGACAATGGAGAGATAAAAGAGGGATGGGAATAAAAATGAATGTGGGAAAGAGGCAGGAAAGAGAGAAAGAAAGTTAGAAGGGTGAAGAGAGAAATATTTGAAGAAAGGGAAGGAAAAAAAGAGTGAGGGACTAAGCAAGGGAAGATGGGGGAGCAACAAATGAAGTATGAAAAAAGGATGAAGACAAGAAAAGGGAAAGAAACAAAGGGAAAGATGAATTTGGAATGACAGATCCAGAATGGAAAAAAGAAAAAAAAGTCATGTGACAAAGACGGGGCATGAAAGAAAGGGAAATGAGAAGGAGTGGGGAAAAGGGAGGAGGAAATGAAGATATCTAGGAATGGAAAAAGATGAGCGCTGCAAAAAGCACGGCAGTGAAAAAGGCAGAAGGTAAGAAATAGAAAAAAAAGAAAGACGAAGGAAAAAAAGGGCTCCAAAAGTAGGAAAGGGGAGACGTGTAGAAAAACAAAAATAGTTATCAGAGAAAAAGAGACAGAAAGTCAGATTTTCTTCACTGTTGCTCAAGCTCTTGTTTTTCGACAGGCAGAGACAGGCATGTCTGAGTGGAGGTCCACAGAAGCCGGTGCCGGCCTCTGAGTGACAGACCTTGTGCCCCCGCATGTCACAGCCAAATGAGAAACAAAATGATGGTGTCAAATTCCGGCTCACATCTGATGGCTGGCTTTTAAAGAGGATGCAAAACTGCTTTTCAACCCAAATAACCCTTTTCATCCTCATCAGACATTTTTCTTAACAGAGGGTTGTCAGTGCTCCTTCCCCGACTCCCACCCCCACCCCCACCCACCAGCCACCCCCCCCTCTGTCGAGCTCCAGGAAACCAGCGAGCGTGAACCATGACTCAGCACCACCTGGAGAGCAGGCAGTTGACACAGTGCAGCTCAAATGATGACGATGCAGATTTCCATCCCTACATCTGAGCTCACACACACACAGCTTTGTGGATCCTGAGACGTTTTCTGAAGGTGTTTGTGCAGTCCTTTGTATGGATTCACCCCAAACGTCTAAACAGCGCAGTGACAGCAATAGAAGGCTTAAACTGTAAACCTTTGTACACATTTTAGAGGCACAGAGTAAACAAAAAATTCAATATGCCTTTATTTTTTTTCCAAACGGTGGCAATCTTTGACATCTCCGGCAGTGGATTTTGAAAATAAATCCACAAACATATCTACAGACCCCCCCTCCCCCTCCCCAGGAAACACATAAGAGCTTTTTCCATGATTGTCAACTCGCAGTCTGGATAAACATGTGCTGTCAAGCTTTCAGAATAAGTTTTTTCCATGACTTCCATCTATAAGCAGTCTGGCTTCAAAAATAAAACATGAAGAACCCTTTACATAAAAAAAGAAGCTTCCTCCTGGTGTTTGATTTGATAGGCTGTCTTGTTTTTTAAATAGCTCAGTGTTGATTTACTTTAAGTGCAGTGAGATGACTTTAAGGAGCCCTGTTGCAGTCAGTGTCAGAAGGAGCAGAGAGGATGTGACCAGGTCGGCAGGCAGCTCCAGCTCATGTCGCCCACGCATCGCCTCCTCCAAATCACCGACTAAATGTTCTTACATGGAAATGTACACAATGAGCAGGCGTTTGATGTCCAGGGCTAATGAAGTCTCAAAGGTTTTGCTTCAGTAAAACACTTACCGCTCAGTCCAGTGTGTCTGTGTGTGTCTGTTTAAAGAGAGAGGGTATCTAGATTCAGGCCTGCAGCCATCCTCTATCTTTAAGTATAAAGTCATTGGAAATAGCTTGTTAGGTTTCATTTTGATACTACTGTAAAGTCCAATATTGGTAGCAACGTGACTCATTATATTCAGTATATTTTGCTGGGACAGAGTAAGTAGGCCAAACGAAATGAGGTAATTGCTATGAAAAATGGATTTTAAGGCAAAGGATGTGAATGCAGCAGTTTGTAGTTTAATTTCAAGTATCTTATTCATTGTTCAGAAACGTACTTTTTGTTGATTTTCCCCCCAAATATCTCTCAGTATATATATCTCCATATATTTTTCAGATAAATTGACTCATTTTCAATCAGTTAATCTTTGCGTATAATACACCAATTCATAACAAATGTTTTTTCAGGACACTTTCCAAAAACACTAACCAGATCTGTTAACGCTTGATGGGTTTTTTAAAAATGTATTAACGGAGACCCAACATCAGACCAAGATAAGAAATTGTATCTCATCTTAACCTGCTGTGAGTTCAGCACTTTGCAGCATTTGACAAGTTATAATAGCAAGGAAAAAACTTCCCTTTAACAGGTAGAAACCTCGGACAGATCCAGACTAATGTGAGGCAGACATCTGTCTAGACTGTGTTGGGGTTAAAGAGAGATACAGGGACAGACAGAGGGAGAGAGACAGATGGAAAGACAGACAAATAACTGGTGAGAATGCAAAAGCCATAGCAGCTGGAGGCAGCTGGCAGTCCACAGCAACAACCCAGATTTTGTTGTCTTTTATTCTGAGGTGTTGGAAGAACACAGAGAATTATCACTCATGGCAAAAATATCATCAGTATATCAATATAAGAATTTAAAATATCATTATATAAATTTATCAAAAATGCAGTCCTCAGCTGATCAGTTTTTATAAAAATAGCTATATTTTGATATTTGGCTCTTTTTTGTACATTTTTAATTTTGTGATCTTTTTCTTTTTCTCTTTTTACGAGACGGTGCACAGCTGTACCCTGAGTGTTTGCAATCTGTGCTCTTTGCTGCTGCAACAATGTAAATTTCACTGTTGTTGGATAAATAAAGGATTTTCTTATCTTAATATCCATTTCCAATATGGAGGCATAAAGAAATCTGGCAGGCAACTTTGAGATCTATGAATGTTTACACAGAACGTATTAGATACTCTCCTTTAACCATTGAAAAATATCACTGTGGCTCAGTGAATCACAGCCTCTCTGATAATTTTATTCTTGGAGCCATGTACATCACTAAAGATGGTCAGCTCACCAACATGAAGCTTTTAAACCTCTTATAGATTCATGTTTAACTGTGGCTTTCTTGGGTAAGAGGTCATTACATTTGAATACACAAACACACACACAAACACATGCACACACAGTCTCAATTAATGAATCAATAATGCCAACATGCATACATTACAATGTCTTAGTCCTGATCGACTGCACTTCACAGTGAGTCAAACCCTCACAAACTACATGCACACTGTTTACATTGCATAGAACAATTACTCTGATGTAAATTGACCACTGACTATGTGCCCGACATTATTGGTCAGAGTTTAATAAGAGTCCACTTATCATCCCATTTGCATTGGTGTTTAGTTAATAGAGCCAATCAGACTTCTCATTTGATTCACAAGCACTGGAAACAACTACACAGAAACGGGAAGAGGTTTGTACTTGGGGCTACACAGAAGCCTCGCTGTGACTGATCTGAAGTGTGTTTTGTTTTTGGTGTAGTGCTTTTTTGAAGATGTATTTTGGTCTTATAAGACCAGGACACTTATCATAGACACTGTCCCATCAATACAAGTATTGCTAAGAGCATAGAAAGCTTTGAAGAGCTTTTCTTCTTTTACAAACAGAGTTCTGTAGTTAAAGTGGCATTTTTTGTGGTTTATTGTGAGTCAAAAACAATAAACGTGACATGCCCTTTAAGCAGGGATTGAAGTTGAATAGACCTACCTGTAAGCCTCTTTTAGAGCCAAGGTTTATATCAGTAGAATATGCATGAATGCCATGACAGAAGTAGCTCAAGATGGAAATCTGTTCAAGACTCATGACAAGTGAGGACCTTGATAAGTTCAATGAAAATATAATGATGCAACAAAAAGGGCCCTGTTCAAATCAGGACTAATCAGTGTCGAAATAAACCAAATGTAATAGAAAAATGATGAAAATGACAAAGATAGTTTTGTCTCTAATTCTATTAACATAACTTTCTGTTTAAGCTTTGTTACAGCCAGCATGCTGTGACCAAAATGCGAGGCAGACATACGAACTGAATATAAAAATTAGGGATGGGCAAGTACTGGTAACGGGTATCAGTAATGAGCCAATACCAGCCTTATTTCAAAGTATTGAGTTTTCTTGAACAGCTGTCGATGCCAGCCACCAAAACTCAAGACAGTTCTCACAGCCCATGTTCTTATGTGCAACTACACAGCAAGCTAACACGGCCCCAAAACTCTTCAAAAAAACCCACGGTTTGCTTTTCTGTACTTAACTCAGAGCTTGTGGTTCAACCAATCACTGTAAAACTGAGACAATACAGAGAAATAAAAATAGATCAACATAAAAAAGTACATACTACTAATTCACAAAAAGAAAATAAACTTCTGAAATTATTCTCTTAATGCATGTTCTGGAGTTTACATGGACTACAATACCCCCAGATGAAGGTTTCAAAGGCTGAAGTTTTATGAAAAACATTAATTGCATAGAAAAGTCTGTTATCTTTCTGCAGTCTCTAGATAAACTAAAACACAAGGAGAAGCTAGTGAGAGTTAAATGTTTAAGATCTTCTATTGTGTGTAGAGCTGAAGGAGCGCTTACTCTGATTCTATTCCCGAAAACCAAAACGAAACAAAAACAGAGCGGTTACTCTGATACTATTGAAAAAAACAACTGTGAATTGATTTAAGAACAGCACAATTAGACAGCTTAATGGTTAAATGGTTTGTTCTAGTTTTTTTCTTTAATTTTCTTGAATTAATTTTGGACTTAATGGCAAAGTGACTGTGCTGAAGTGTTTTGTTCAGAATGATCCATCACCATCATAAGCATTTCACACTCAGTGGAGAAACATTCCTCCTCATAGGCAGGTTTTCTTCAGCTATGAAACAGCCAAACCACCTTGGTGTAATGTTATGGTTGAAGTTTGAAAAGACAGAGTTACCAAGTGCTATCCCAGTAAGATAGTTCTTCATGAAAATACCTGTCAATGCCGACAGGGCTCGAGGCAATACGAGTGTCAGCCACCTCTGACTTAACTGTGAAAGAAAAACCCTGCTCTGTGTTTTAACTTGTGGTGTAGAGAGAGCAATGGAGATAGTAGTTAAGGCAGAGACAAGAACAGTAGTGATATAAATATCAAACTTGTCTGTCTTCTTTCGCAAGTGTAAACATTTCATCTATTAGAGTGAAGTAAAACCTGGTGGAATATAAAACCATACAGATGAGCCAAAGAAAGAAAATGAATGAAGTGTAATGTCAACAGCACTCATCAGTACTACTCAGAGGTGATCAGTAATTACTTGAGACATTTCTCAGCTTGTTTGAACAGAAAGCTCTTTCCTCCAGTCAAAAGCAGAGGTAACACTTAATATTAGAGTGTTTCTTATTGTGATTTATGTTTAAGCTAATTTATGTTTAAGCTGGGCCTACACGACGGCCATTATGTTTCCTTCAACCCAGCTTGCCTCTACGTTTGATTAACTGCAGGCTCTACACCTTTTATCGTCCATGTTTTCTGAACAGTGGGCTTTCTCCACAGAAAAAGGGAATAATGTAGCGAGTGTGCCGACGTGCATGCGATGCCAGAGAGTGACAACAGATCCCTATCTCAACCTCCATGCCATGAATAATCTTTAGCTTATTTTCTCAAGTGGTATCTCAGGGTTCTGGTCGAATTGTCTAAAAGCTAAATAAATCTGCTTGATTGAACTAATGGCACTGAGCCAAGATCTTGCACCAAGTCTCCGTCTCTCAGCCCTAATCTTTTTGTCACGGACACATTGACCAGCCTGAAAACCCACACACTCACACACACACACACATATTCGCACACACACACACACACATGCACTAAAGCTCCCTCCCAAGTCACTTCCTGATCGGGAAACTTTGAACCCAACATGTGGCCCATAAGTCCTATCCACAGGTAATTAGGTTTGATGGTTAGTTGAGCAGAAGCATGGATTTTTTTATCCTCATCTCTGCCTCGCCTCCTGGTGGGTTGCCTTGACTTGTTTTTGATAAGCCCACCGCCAGCCCAGCATCCGTCTCTTCCAGCTGAACACACATTGTAAAAGCCACCGAGGAGCAGTCATCCCTTTTAGAGACGAATTACCCGCAGAAATAAAATTATGTAGGCTGAAAAGGTGCGTGTCACGACAAGACTGAGTACACATTTCAGTTCTGATTGAAAAATTAACCTCTCCAAATATATTTTGCATAGCAGACTGTCATTTTAGAGGTAAATCACAGCTTATTTCTCCCTCTAGTGGCTCAGTTGAAGCCGGCTGTATTGGAGTCGGTTATGATAGTCAGGGATATGTTAATGCTGTATTACTCACATACAGGGTTGACACTCGGGCAGCCTTAGTGAGGTTAGAAATCATTGAATCAGCCTAGAAAAATTACACTCACACTCATTCCTATTACTTCTCTCTTTTCATTTCTATTGCTGCATCCAAGAAGACAAGCACACGCCCTTGGATGGTATTTTTCAAAAGATTTGTTTTACTCCCATGCAAATCTTCAAACATGTGTCATAGTGTAAGCAGTAAGTGTTTGCCACAGGTGCAGAGTTGGGAGAAAAGCCAGAATTACATTTGAAACAGCTTTGACTTTGATTAGATTTAAACTTCATTTGAATGTGATCGGAGTTAAGCACAAAGTGGGACGGGCGGTATCTCGCCCAAGTGACGGGTTGATTGCATTGAATCATCTGCCAGTAGGTCTTTCAGCTGCCAAATCAGAGTGAATGAGAGAAAATGTGAGTAAAAGTAACTCCCAATAAAAGAAAAAAAGGCTTCACAAGAAACATAGGGAAGCTAATTTTCCTTTTTTTGTAACCTGCCCTGAAAATATTTGTATGGTGATAGAATACTAACATGCAATTGACATATACTGCACACTTAAACAATGTATTTCCATAAAATTATCCTTGTGTGAATTCATTTGAAAATTGCCCCCTGACAGAACACACTCAGAAAGTAATTGTCATTTTCACCATCTGCCTGTGCCAGTTCAAACCTTATTCAATGTGAAAATGGTAATCGAATAGACTTGACATGCTGGAAAAAAATGCACATCTTAATGGAGACATGGAATACACACTTGGTTGCACCAAAACAAACATATTCAGAAAGACGCACTCTGTTTTCATTCATTTATTCCATGGCAAAAAATAAAAGGTCTGCCACCTGCTGCAGCCATGATCCCAGAGCTAATGCAGTGTTTCAGAATGTTTATTTTTAGATAAAACGCAGGGTTAAATGGATTGAAAAAGGAGTTAATGAAGTAGGCAGGGTTTTGTGGGGCAGAATTCAATCTCAAAACATATTGAAATCATAATTTTACAATCAGTCTGTGCAGCGATGCTATCCAGTTTCTTTACTGCCACAGTTTGCCCATTAGGCATGTTTCTGTGTGTGCACCAGTACAGCACAGCAGCCAGTCAAAGCCAATGACTGGTCCCAGTGTTAAGTCCAGACGTGGCTGTGTGCCTTGCTTGTCTTTTTCCAGCCAACTGAGCTCCAGCTGTGTGTGAGTATGGGATGTGATGGTGCCAATGAGTGTTTGCACACACCCACGATGGGCATGTTTAAGCAGACATGCCTGAACATGCTACAGTGGAGGTGACCACACAACCTGCACTGGCGCAACACATTGGTATTGACCTGCAACAGTAAGTGTGAGCAGTGTGGGTTCATCTTTTGACTATTTCTAATGCACTTCACTAGTAGAGTGTTATTCATTCCTGCATGCAAATTAAGACTACAGAGCGTGATCAGTATCTAGGGTAGAGGCGAAAGTGTAGTTGCTTTAAAAGATTTCCCTAAATGTATTCATTCATAAGGTTATCAGGGAGAACAAGCAACCTTTTGAGGTAATAGTTCTTTAAAAAAATTAAAATTAAGATAAAAGATGTAACCACAAATAAAGCAAGCAGGATGAAATCTCGAAGACTGTTGTTAAAAGCTTTTCACTTTTCCGCAGAGCAGAAATTCACGAACTTCTCAGCATGTAACCCTTTTGATAGCAGTGCTAGATCCTTTTAACCCTCTGCCGTGAGAATATACTAACATACCAACCCAAAGAAAATAATAAATTAATAATTATAATGATAACTTTTTTTTCTAAAAAAAAGGCCCAAGATTTGTAATTTAGCAGTTGAAAATTTGACTACCAATGTGTATAAAGTGCTGTTTTGCTGTTTTTCATTGTAGTCAGCTCTGAGTCTAGTGGCAACAAAAAATGTAAAAATAAAAAAAATAATAATAATAATAATAATAATAATAATAATAATAACAACAACAACAACAACAGTAATAATACTACTACTACTACTACTACTACTACTACTAATAATAATAATAATAATAATAAAAGGTCAAACATTTTATGTTTGTATGTTTTGTTTTGGGGTTTTTTTGTTTTGTTTTTATTTTACAAAATGGAACCCCTGTTTTGGAGTTTTGTAATGGCTGAGGCAATATGCCAGTATAGATGGTTTTGGATTTTGAAAGGCATTTTTTCCCTCTCCTTCCCAGTCAGTGTGTCCCGATGTACAGGACATGTAGGAGGCAGCATGTGGATGGTGACAATGGCACATTATAAAACAAATGCGCAAGTTTTTATGTTTAAAGAAGGTAGAGATTGACCAATATGGTCAATAGGGCTAATACCAGTGTTCATTTTTAGCAGTCGAGGGGCTGATAACCAATACCGATATTTGTTTCCAGTAAAAATGAAAATAATGGTGTTGAAATGTTGAATAATGTCAATTCTAACACGTATTTTGTTTAAAAGTAATGAAAGGGACTGTGAGGGCTTTCTGAGCGAGCTTGAAAAAGTCTGATCTCTAAATGTATTCAAAAATATATAATCCACAATTCAAAATGGGATTACCAAAGCTTAAGTAAGTAATTTCTAAATGCTTTTTCTTCGCTTGTAACCAATCAGATGGTACTGTGGGTGGGACGGTGCTTGAGACAGGTTGGTGACTGCAGACAGAGAGCCTAAATAATCCAGTTTAAGATTGAGCCCTTGTTGCCCTATTATCAATAAAACAAATTCCGATATGCGTCAAAACCAAATAACCCTAAAAAGAAGCACAAGTTGTCCTGAGCACCTTTTAAATGCATTATTCCCCAGCACTGTTTTACTGATCATAAACATTGAGACATTTTGAAATACAGGTAACATTATCTGTCACCCCTTTAAAACTGTTTATTAGCTCATTAAAAGTGTGACTTTGAACCTTTTGCTCTGATACAGACCAGACGCTTTTCTTTCTTTGAGCAGCACAAACATTTAAAGTAAAGCTCAGATAACAATATGGTTGTGCGTTAATTCGTTCTGGGGGAGTAAATGGTATTTACACAGGATGACTTCCATTCTATGCTTCAGCATTTAAATTAGCAAAGTGGCCTATATACCAGAATTATGTGCAATATTGGTGAAATGTTTTGCCTTTGCAGGGAAAAACAAGATTCGGTTTAGTGCAAATTTTCCTCCGTTGGTGTTCCTCTTTTAATTAGGAATCATTAAACTAAATTGCCACATTGCCATCTGGTTTGAGGAAAAAACACATGCAAAAGAGATGCAATCTGCCATTTCCATAAAGGAGGGAGACTTGTCAGTATGAATGGAGTTTTAACACTGTCACATGTTACTGACATGGTTCAGATTCTGGCTGGCCAAACAGAAGTTCTCATAAAACGCATCTGATGTTTTTCGACACATCTTGCTGCATTTATTAAAGCTCCATGTTTTTAATATGTCTGAGTCCATGTGTTAAAACAGTCCTCCTGCCTTCATTACTACCTGCAGCCTCTCAGACACCCTCCTCTCCTCTCCCACTCTATCTGGCTGCCTGCCCAGTCTTTGGCAGCTCGCACATGTGGCCAAACTGTAAATCAGATTCAGACTTTCCATTCAAGTGCCCTACTCAGGGGACTAGACTGGCCTTTATTCTGACCTTGTGGACCTTTTTATAGGCTCAGAAAAGAGCAGCTGAATAGAGATAGCTCCATAGTTCACGCAGAAATGAAGAGCTGAGTGTCTCTTACCTTTGATTAAAATCTGACCCTGTGGCATTTTCGAATATTTGTGCATTTCAGGGGCACCTTTTCTCTGAGTCTAACATTTCGACGTTCACTGTAAATCATCCACAGTTTAAATATCCTTCTTGAAGTGTGGAGTGGTGTGATTTAGAAATCCTCTCCTGAGTGATTAATGCCTGTTGTAAGTAATACTCTCCCTTCAGAACAGAGCAGAGCCGTCCTCGTGGAGCGATGGGAGCATGTTTTGGTCTTTGTGCCCCCCACAGCTGATGCTCTGAGGGGAGTTTGTCAGGGCTCAAGCTGTTCACTCCCCCCGCTCCCCTCCCTCTCCTCTATCCACGCTCTATCTCTTCTCTCCATCACACCTGATTGCATTTGACAAATGCCTCTATTGGCTCCATATCATCAGGTGCGGTGGAGGCAGCCTAAGACTATATTACTCCCCCCGTATAACACATCTGTTCTCCATTCTGCATGGCTGACACACTCGCTTCTGTGCCGTTCGAACGGGGCCAGGGCTCTGTCAGTGGAACAGCTTCATGAGTCGCAGGTTCCACTGGCTGTAAAGGAAGTCCTGATGAGTGCATTGGACATGGCTTCCAGCGTGGACCCGGCACAAGAGGCACAGTGATTCACCATGGGGGGAAAATCATGTTCATATAAACTCCAATGACAGACACAGCAGCAGGGTTTGGTTAAAAATTGGTCTGAATTGGAACTGGTTTCAGGCGCATTACATCTTAGCAATCTGTGGAGATTTTCCAAAACAGTTTTCTAGTGATTGATTGGCTGAAGAAGGCTTTTGATCCCAAGAAACAGTTTGAGTTGGAGCATGAGTTAAATATGTCGGACAAAATCTCAAACTGAAAAAATTAGTCGGCAAGATTTACAATCCAATTTTGAGTTTCATACAGTGTAGACACTAGGTTCATTCATCAATACATCATTTATTTTACATATATCTGAAGGCTTTTCATTGCCTCCTGTAAGAATAAAAGGAGTATTAAAATGTAATGCCCCTTGCATTAATAAAAGGCTGATATGTTGTTTTCAGGGCTAGTACCGATTATGAGTTGTCAGGAGGCCTTTGACCGATTTTCAGAGCAGATATACTTTTGCAACAAAAGTGAAAACACTCATGAAAAAATTTTGCTTAATAAAAACCTCACTCACTAGACTTTAATACTTAAAATGATATTGGAAAAAATATGAAAGAAAAAAACAAAACCTGTTCTGAGCTACTGTGAGGAGCTTTTATCAGGATAAGCAACAAACCCAAAATAACATTGGTGCCTCTTTATATGTGAGGGAAATTACCAGGTCAGATGATCACTACAATCATTTCAGTGTGTTATTATTAATGTCTTAACCCATTGGCCAAGTTACTAATTATTTTTTTTCCATTTTGCACAGCAAAGATCACCAAATAATTTTGTGTTTGACTAGTAAATATCTGGTAGAATACAGCATTTTTTTTTCTTATGAGAAATGATTTGTGTTGTCCATAGAGGGCACCAAAACCAACACAAACCAAAGTTCCCCAGGGTTGCACAGTAAGACACTCATGTGATTGTCAGACAGCTTATGATGTGGTTTCAGATTTTGACAAAGTGACGACCAGGTCAGGATACAAAGGGAATCCATTTAAAAGCTAGTTTTTTGTTTTTTTTTCTGTAGTTTATTTCAAATTTCTATGCTCTGCTCTTTCTGAAGATCTTCTTTGAGTACAGAGGACAACTGAAATCACTGCTTTTATCAAAACTAAAACCTTGGATCTAAAATTGTGAAGCAGAAAACATTTATTACATCACTACTGATGGTGACATCACGCTGTCCTGGCCTTTGCACCAGCCCCATTTTATAGATGATGGTGTTTAGAGACAACTGAGTCAATCAGACACTGATAGCCATATCACTGCATTAGCCAGTTGACCTGTGACACGTCTCCTTACTGGCTGATTATTAAACACAGACTTTGAAAGTGACTTTGGGGAGATCTAAGTGGAGGGGAAAACAAAAGAGCACTGTAGAGGCTCCTACCAGGCAGAGACGCTGATGGACTGTCACAGCCCAGCGTTTCATCAGCAGGAACGCGAGTAGGG
Organism: Thalassoma bifasciatum; assembly: GCA_008086565.1. Taxonomy (NCBI): domain Eukaryota; kingdom Metazoa; phylum Chordata; class Actinopteri; order Labriformes; family Labridae; genus Thalassoma; species Thalassoma bifasciatum. The sequence continues at coordinate 507,938 of RPOG01000118.1, forward strand.
TTGGCACTGTAGTCGCCATGTGGTGGCAAGGTTAGGTCACATCAGCTGCCTCTGACTCTCATACAGAGAAGACGCTGAGCTGAAAAGCAATACAGTACAAAAAAATAAAAAAAAAAAACCCTCTCCTTTACCTCGATTTCACCTGGTCGATATCTTTGGAATTACTTTCATCTTAGAAGAAACAAATCGAGGAAGGAAGATAAAAAGAAGGTGATGGAAAAATATTAAATTAAATGTCACAAAGAGGGACGGAGAGAGGAGGGGCAGAGACTCAGGACTGCCAAGAAGACGGATAGAGTGCCTCAAATCTATACGGCTCTTCATGTGCGTCATATGCTCTCATGAGTCAACCAGACACTGCACCTGCTGGGAGGTAATTGGAGGGCTTCCTGGGAGAAATGGCCGAGGCTCTGCTTTGCCTCTGGGCCACCCTCCACCGTCTGAGCCTGCTCTAATTGGCATGGCACATCAAATTGCCTCTAATAGGCACCGACTGATGATTCATTGATGATCAGCTAATCATCCTGCAGACATTTGATCCGTCAGGAATATCATTTTGATTCTTTGTTGGTGCTCTTGGCGACTTTCTTATACTTTTCCTTTAACTGCTCAAATACCATATTCTGTAGAATAAATGCTCAAGGAAAAACTGAAAATTTTCATGAAGGCAAATCTTTTTGCAACTTCTTGTGCTCTGGACTGGGCTTGACTTACCAGTGATTGATAAGTGATAAAGTAAATTGCTTGGCCATTGCTTTCCTATTAGAGATACTTCGGCTTGGGAAGTGTGCTTAGTTAGCTGTGCTGCCTCTCCCAGCCCACCCATTAGTTCAAATAGTGGGGGCACTGGCACCATATGGTGGGTCCTTGACTGTGACAGACTGACACATTAGTCATTGATGGCTCACAGCCTCTTGGATGATAGGCAGTGCTTAAAAACTCTGACCTACAAACACACACACACACAAACGTAATTGATTCTGCCACACTCACAGTAAACATCGAGGCATTTTCACAGCGGTGGTATAAGCTCCATGAGTTTGACAGTTATCTGTTGGTTGAAAAAGTGAAATAAGAGACACAATACTTTCAGCGAAATAATTATAGCCATATCAGTTGAAGTCCTTTAAAAACAAGACTACGGGTCTGTCTTTTTCAGCTATTTTCTCCACATTTTATATCAACTGGAGTGTTTTTAAAAATTCCGTGATTGGCCTGCTGTAGTAAAATTATCAGGCGATTTTTTGAAAATATTTTATACTGTTTTGAAAATTTAATAGTGCAACAAAGTGACACTTAAAGCTCTCATGATTAAAGGCAGAGTGGGCAGGAAATTTTGTTAAGTCTTGTTTTGTTGTTTAAATACATGTGCTGCCCTGTGACTCAGTGTCAGCGGCAGCACATGCACACTGCCTCCGATTGTAGCTAATAGCATGGCTAAAAGTCTCAGCTTCTTTAACACACCACAGACCGTGAAAAACAGCTCAGCGAGCACCTGAAGCACAGGGTGGGAAAAACACAAGGTTGTACACCTGACTTCTTGCAGGTAAATTAGCTATGCTGCAAATTTTGTATCATCCCTTACCTGTGTTACTTTCGCTATCGCTGCTCAGGATGGCTTCTCCTGATTGCTATTATCAGCACACATAGTTACATGTGCACTGGGCGCGCTGTGATTGGTTGGTCATCACCCATAATCCCACCTACACTCTGCCCATAAAAGGCCTAAGTCAACCAAAACATCAACATACAGGCAGAGGAGGGGGTTGAGACAGACACAGACACACATGTCAGGGCCATAGATCATGATTGAGCAGGATTATTCCTGTAAAAGTTGACATTTTATCTTTTTCGAAAAATCTTGCACACTCTACCTTTGAATCTACATTTGGATCACTGGACACAACAAAGAAGCGACAGTCCTGTGTGAATAACGTCTTCCATTCCAGCATAAGTTTCCCCAATATCAGCTCCATATTAGTCACCTCTAAGTTATTTCCCTTTAAAAATCAGTGTCCGTTTTATAGTGCCCATGGTGTCTGGTGTTTGGGTAATTAATAATCCAGTGAGGTGAAAGAGTAGGTATGACATTATTTGAGCAATGCAGACCTTAAAGAGTATGACAGGCTACAAAAGAATCACCTGCTAGGCAATAGAGATTAACATTAGCCTGGGGGAGCTGTAAGCTGCCCTCTCTCCTCCTCGACAGCACCAAGGTGCTTGCACGTCCTGTTTGAAATGTGTCATCAGCTGTCCTAGCAGGTACGTTGCCGCTTAAACCTCTGAAGTGACTGCACTTCATGGCTGGAAAGGTCATGGTAGGAGTGGGTTAAATGTCCCCTGGAGGAGTGAGTGGGGGCCACTCACTCCATGATTTGTGTGAGTTTTACGCTGCTGGAGCTGCTCCGCTTCTCCCAGTGACCTTGACCAATCCTCCCTTAGTTTTAACTTTTGAGTCACTCTCTCTGGAAAAGTGTCTGGCCACCATGTGTCAGATGTGCCAGTAGTCATTAGTCTTAGTCTGATTGCTGATCTGAAGAAATAAAAAAAAAAGATAGCCATTAGAGGTCAGGCCATCACAACAACAGCACACAAAACACATCCTCTGTTTTGGTTTAATTCAATTAGACATCCATTGAAGCTTCAGTTGTTTCAGGCAAGCCTGATTAACTTTGTTGTGAGGAGCTGGGCTTGTCTCTGTTGTTTTTCTCCTTTCTGTGTTTGTTGAAGAAATTATCAACCTTTCCCAGTATCACTATTGAACTAAGTAAAGTATGTAAAAGTTCATGTATAAAGCATTGTTCAGGATGACCCCTACAAAGTGATGCTTGAAAAATACTTAAAAAAAAACAAAAACAAAACATATAATCAGATAAAATCGGGTTGATAAAGGCAGGTATAGCTTAAATGAATGAGTCTAAAGCTGCCTCATGAAACACCGACAGCTCTTAAAATTACTACAATTAAATCATAAAGATTTCCCAAAGATGTGGCTGATCCTTCTTCTGTAGTTTAATTTTAAAAATTTCTGTAAAAATGAACCAGAATATATCAGGGACTGGGATTACTACTTATCCTTTGAATAAGCTACACAAAACAACAAAACAAACCCAGTTGTGTACTGATGTATAAGATATTTGTTCACTCTGATAGAAATACCTGCCACATCACTTCAGGGTGAATTTAACTTTCAAGTCAATCTAAGTTCATGTTTATATTGATGTTTGTTGCTTGAGTATTGATTAAAGTGCAATAAGCTCAATAAGTAGCCATAACACACCTTTGGTTAGTAAGACATACCTCAGAGTGGGTATGTGCTCTAAGTCTAAAACAGTCATTTTATCCGGAGCTTGAGCATCAGATTCCTTTACGAACTGTCCAAGCCTGAAAATGGTTTGAATGTTATAGTGAATTAGAGTATAAAATCTACAGCCGGGGTGAAATTTCACTGCAGCTTTTTAAAAACGACCTGCCCCGCTCATCGTCACTCTCTGTCATCCCGCCTCCCACTGGGTCAATATGTGTAACGGTCATCTCCCACCACACGCCTTTTTGCCTCAACAGAGCAGATAATGTGATGGCAGTGATTTACACCTCTCACTCACATTCACAGAGCTAAAATAAAAGAGCTGCCATTAACACTGATGTTCAGTGCAGGCTGGAAGGCGGCTGTTTAACAGCCAATGGTCACAAGCTGCAGATATCCTCGATCAAATGAGGTGGGTTGCTGCTTTTAAATGGCTCAGCTCAGTGATTGTTTGTTTTTGACACAATGATCATTTGACTCATTTGGAAAAAGAGTTAAGAGATTGAAAGATTCATCCATGTGCCATAATCCATTGAGGATTTAGCAATGCGCCAGAGCCGTAATTATCGAGAATGATTTCATATTCTGCTGTTCACAGGGTGGATATCACTTAAATATCTTCTGGGTCCTCTTGTGTTACACAACGCTGTGGTGTGGTCTCCTCTTGTTTTTAAGACGCCATTTGGAATTCATTACCAGGACTCGGTATGCAGATTGGTGAGGGCTTTGATTAAAGCTCTAACAAGCACTTGATGGGTGGGGATATCACATTTCCTTTTGTTTTAATGCACTCTGTTAGGCTCACTCACAGTTAATAAGTCACAATCAATCTACCTGCTGTACGCACTGAGGCTTTGTAAGAGCTTAACAGGACCCCTGAGAGACGGAATAATTTCACTTGTGAAACAGACTGACAGAGCAAGCGTGTGCATTGATGTTTGCGTCTGTGTGTGGGAATCGCACCGGCTCTCATTCTGTATTTATATGCTTGTGTAAGAGGAAAAAGGAGACTGAAAGGAAAGCTGTCAGACAGGGATACAGGCAAAGTCTCTTGTCTCTTTCCTATCCTCACTTGAAAGAGTTTACACCGTTGCCTTAAGCTAGTGTATCATATTGATGACCTCAGAAATTGCTCCCCCAAAACACCTGACTGGGAGCTTTCCAGCACTCGCGTCATCTCATCCCATAGATGAAAAATAACCAAATCTTTGCACGGTTGTAAAAGAAATTCCCAAAAATGTGCACAGATACATAAAACGGAAGAGAGATGCACCCCAGGTCACTGTGCACATTGGCGTCTTTAGTGTGTCAGAGTGATAACGCAGAGGAGTTTCTGAACCCTGTGATGGCTGTAAGTTAAAGGTCTGTTTATGGTCGCTCTGTGTGAAATGTCTTTGCTGAGGCATGAAGCACGGGGAAACAGGGTTGAGGCTCAGAATGCATCATTGCTACTTTCTCCCCTCAGTGGCAAATTAAAGCTGGCATTTTAGCAGTTCGAAGGTTGATTGACTATTTCATTAAATTCAGATTTGTTCCTTTTGATTTATTACAGTGAAATGTTCTGGTTGTTCTTACAGAAAATGTATTTAGGAGGAGATGAAATGAAGATGAAATTTTATTACTGGTGATCTGTTTTTTATCTTAAGATTCATCACTTGGCCACAAATAATGATTGATCTTAAATGACTTTAAACTGTAATTTTATAATGGTACAAAAAGTGTATTGGCTGTATCAGAACAAATATTCATTAAAGGGCTAATTGTTTTCCCAAGCTCATATGTCATGAGTATACACCCCCTTAACTTTGAAAGAGTAAACTTCAGGGTCTTTGACTCAACTGTTTTCTTGTTATTACACTTTTTAACTTACTGATTTGTTGCATAGACTGGAATCGTCCTCAAGTAATAAATACTGATATATTGTTAGATCTATACTTTTATAAATCATATTCACTGAATTCCAAGTTCTTTCCTTTCAGAAACTTGAGCTTCAAAACAAAAATTAAAAATGTCTGATATTTTTTTAGCCTCCAAAAAACATGTTTGTTGCCTTTATCGTCTCATGTAGTATTGAACTGGTTGTGAAATAGATTCTGGTTGATATTTATGAGTCAGATCATCGGCAAAAAGACTCAGAATTTGGAAAAAAATGACATTAATTGTTGAAAAATACCACTTTGGCTTGTGAAGGACAAGATTATCAAAGTGAGTATGAATCTTATTTTTTAATCAAAGGATGTGGCCAAATCAATGCATAATGAAGGTTCCTCCCTTGAAGTCTAAATTTTGAAGCATGGTAGAGAACTTACCTAATATCCTTCTGGAAATAATTTGTTCCACAAGTTATGATTAATTAGCGCAACCTAATGCAGTTGAAAGTTAATGGTAAAATCCTTCATACACTTCATTTTTTTCTGTATATGATTTTGGTATTTTGCAACATGACTGAAATGAGAATTTACTGTGATTTTCTCTCACTATATTGTGTAATTCCATGTTTGCCTGTGCCTGTTTTTCTGCAGTTGTCCAACCTGCTGCAACTAATTTTACTTGTGGAAGTATTTTGATCGTGTCTTCAGTGTTTACCTCTGTTGAGTCTTTAGCTGTCGCTGATAATATGCCCACAACTTTGTAATAAGTTGAAACAATCCAATCAGAGGCACCCAAGCATGGACATTGACATTCTGGGTAACCCCCCCCCCACACACACACACCAATTTCCACAGCTTCACCAAACATCTTCAGGACATTTCAAAGTTCTCCCTTTCCTTTTCCCTTCATATCCTCACCCCAATCACAGAAAACACTAAGGGTGCTGGGGCTTGATCTGTCAAATGGTTTTCACCAAAAGTGGCACCTGAAGCATTTAATTTTTTCCACATACAGTTTTTATGAAGTAACCACATTTTTAATTGAAACTGAGAAAGGCCTGTGGCTGCAGTTATCACTTTGTGATGTGGTAGGGCAGAGTCAAAGCTGTAATTGTTTTGATTAAACCTGATAGCAGCAGGACAGGAAAAGTTACGTCACATTGAAAGAGCAATTTCTTTAATCCTGTCTTTTTATTTAAATAAACGCCTCTATATTGAAAATTAAGATGGTCATGCTGAGTTAGTAGAGGTACAAGGTACATTGAGGGCATTTAAAGAAGAGGGCCTTGTGAATGATAGATGCGAGAAAAGCTTTTGAACAGTCAAAGCTGAAAATCTTTGGAAGAGCAGTGATCTGAGTCGACATTACATATAAATCCTTTTAGTCTCAGATTAAGCAGAAAAAACAATGACTGGAAAGGTTGAAAAATTACAATTTACAGACGCTAAAATACATGTGAAGTTAACCTTAGAGAAGATAATTCAGTTCAACTATCAGAACCCTTAGTGCTTACTTGACTCCAAGAAACTTTCAGCGATTTTAACAGATCCATTTTATTTGAAAGACAGGACTACATAGACAGCTCAGGTTTTAATTTCTCTCTTTAGTCGACTGATGAAGAAGGCAGGCACAGCCAAACCCCAACAGACTGACATATTTTTATGAGCTTTATAAATTTGTCTTAAGACAGTGCAATCTCTTTGGGGTTCTGTGTAAAGCTGCCAATCTGAAACAGCTATGTACTTGGCATGGTAGTTGAAATCTTCCATCATACCTAATACTTGGACAAAAAAAAAAGAAGATACAAAAAGAGGTCCACACTGTTCTTAGACAGACAATGGGAAAACAATTTGTCTGAAAATAATGGTATTACATCAGACCAATAAAAAGGAGTTTTTATACAGAAATGTTGGACTTCCGGAAAGTATGTTCATCTATATGCCTTCTATACTTAGTTGGGACTTACTTTGCATGAGTTACTGCATCAGTGCCATGTGACATGGAAGTGATCAGCCTGTGGCTCTGCTGAGATTGTTATAGAAGCCCAGATTACTTTGATATCAGCCTTCAGCTGGTCTCTGTCCCTGCGTCTGGTGTCTCTCATTTTTCTCTTGACAATACATCATATACTCTCTGTGGGGTTCAGGTCCAGTGAGTTTGCTGGCAAATCAAGCACAATAATTTGATGGTCATTCAACCAGCTTTTAGTACTTTGGCGCTGTGGGCAGGTGCCAAGTCCTGAGGGAAAATAAAACCAGGACAGATTTTTGTCCATCTTCTGGACTTCTGTCAGTAAGCAGGTCTTTGCAGTGAGTCAACTGATCAGAGTGTGACAGGTGGTTAAAGGGACTGTGAGGACTTTTTAAGTGATCTTGAAGGGAGATCAAAGGGAGGTGAGCTCTGTCAGGGCATAACCAGGATTTATTAATGCTACATGTTATAGATTTGTCTCAATGCACCGAGCTGTCAGTAGTGCTAATTGTAGCTGGCAACTGTGGTACAAAACTGAGTTCACAAAATTTGCCTGTCGTCACATTTCAAACAATTGCTCTATGTAACTGTTGATAAATACATTTCCTTGTGCCGTTATATCGGTAAAACGTTGTCTTGAACACAGAACAGTAGTTTTAGTAAGAGAATCCACTCTCCATTCATTTTTCTGAAACAAACAGGTCTTGGCTTATCGCGACAGCAAGGAGCAGTGGCTTATGGGAAGTGGTGTCTTTATTGCCAGTGTTCACGCCAGTTTTTCTAGAAAGCCCTCATAGCAATTGTTTTCTCAATATTATTATTTTACAAGACACAAAATTTGGATTTTCATTAACTGTAACCCATACCCATCATCTTTAGAGGTAATAAATGTTACAAGTATTTTACTGTGTGCACTGACTTTGTGAAATGTGAGTATCACTTCATGAACTGAATGACTGAAAAAAATAATATTTATCTTATGAGAGGCACCTCTCTTTCAATTGTTTTGCATTTTTACTCATCATTACTGCTTCACTTTTTGTTATCAGGATCTTTCACATTTATTTTTTTCACATTTGGTTTTGCCCATTGTTAGAAACTCGTAGTTAAGCAACAGATGGAGTAGATTGACTTCTGGAGTGGATTTTAAGATCCAGATTATTTAACTTAAAAAATCGTGTGCCACTGTTAAAACTTCTCTTTTTAACAATGATCAAATGTTTGTGTTCTCTACAGTACATTTTCAAACCAAGGCTCAACATCTCCTGGTACCTGTATCACTTACACAACACTTGTGTGCTTTCAGTAAAGCTGCAAAAAACACTGACCTTGTGGTGCATCTACTTCTTTAATTGTTGACATATGAAAGCGCAGCATTAACGCACATGGGACTGATACTCTGCTGAAAGCACTCACTACGAAAAACCTGATAGGTGCTGTTTTTTATTGAGCACTTAAAAAATAGCATGTTTTTGGTTATTTTCCTGACTCTGAGATGAAACTCGCCTTTGATTGCGACAATTCTTAAACTGCACTCTTAGACGATCTGTGTACTTCTGGTCACCAGAATCCCAAACATAGCCTGTCCACTGTTTGTTCGTCTATCACCTTACACAACTGGCTGCACTTTACACCGCTGAGTCACAAAATAAGGTTTCGCACATTTGCTTCACACCTGTTAACAACTTTCCACCTTCAGATTGAACCTCCTGTGTATTACCTCTCTATTGAGCGAACACTCCTTCCTGTTTTAAAAAGTTAGAAATAGGAGTTTTGCTTTTGAATCATTCACAATGTCTCAAGGAATTCTGAAAATTAGGAGCCTGCAACCTCTCAGACCCAAATCTGTTTGCAGACAAAGTTTAAGCTTGTTGATGTTTTTTTTTTTTTTCTTTTTGTTCAAAAACGCTCTTCACTTCAAAAGGCAGCATATTTCTTCTGTCAGAAACTCAAGTCTGATCCTTCACTCAAAAAACACAAAGCAGCCAAATGCAACGCTGAGCAGGCTTTTCCCCAGTCCTATCTGAAAGAGATTAGAGGAACATGCGTTTCCTTCTTTGAGCTCGCATTTCAAACCCTGCCTTCATGTCATTACTTAACCACTGGTGGAGCGGTGGAGAAATGAGCCTGTGAGCTACATGTTGTAAGTAGTTCCAGTAAGCTTGGGCATCTTGGTCCTGGTTTATGTTGGGACCCTTAAATTAGATTGCCACAACTAAATAGCTCCATAATGGGATCACTTGGAACATTTTTACAGTCACATATTTGTCATCCTTTTCTTTCAGGCTGTCTTTTCCAGCATGTTACATCCACACTTTTCCCCGTAGCCTTAACAGAAAGAGGAAAAATTGTGTTAAGAAGGAGAAGTGTGGGAGTTTCGGAGATTCCCCCAAACAGCAGACATATTTTTTTGTCTTTCAAGTTGAAATGTGCATGTGTGTCTGTGTTACTGAGACAGAGATTTGATGTCATAGCTAGTGTGTTTGAAAGGTTTCTTTGATTTTCACAGAGGTTCTGTGACAATTTGACAGCAGCGGAGAGGACATGGAAGAAAATTTTTGATGCTGACTGTCAAAAACAAAAGCATCCACCACATACAAATAGCTATTTATCCTTTCCTCACTAAATGTTTGGGCAGTGTTCACCACACTGTCTTGGAAACTGGACACCTCAGTCTTTCTTTCCCTGTCCGAGCAACAATAAACAGCCTGACGTGTTGAGCTAACACCGCCACAGGGATGCCTCAATGAGTGATGAAACAATGGTTTTGTTGGTGTTTGTAAACTGGAATTGATGGGTAAGGTACAGAGAGTGATTCCAAAACCAACAGCGACCAGCGCTGCTATCTCTTCGCAGCACAAAGCAGGCTTCGTTCAGGCTGTGTTCTCAGTTGCGACAGGTTGAATATGGCCTAATAAAAGAGAGACGGAGCAGAAATTTCACCCAATTCCTGTAGATAAGAGGGTATTGTTTCAGTGACTTGTGAGCATTTTGTTAGAAAAATGTGAGAATTTTGATTGGTTTAAAAAGAAACAGGAATCTTTTTCTTCTTGTTCCCCTTTTTCTTTGTGTTTCAGGCTGTTCTTGGTGTGCGTTTGTGAAGACTAACCAGGGCAGCAAATGAATCCCGAGGATTAATTAGAAATAGTTGATGGGGGTGATCCAGCGTGTATGTGTGCATGGGGAGTTGAGAGGCATGATACCCTGCTGGTATTGTTCAGCTAATGCAAAGTTTTTCTCTTTTGTTATTAGAAGTACAAAGCAACACATATCAGAATTGCTTGTTTTTGAGTGGCTAATTAAAAATCTGAGTCGGCGCTTGTATCTTTGTTTTCTGCTGTGCTTCCTCAAGTCGCACCAAACACTTCCCATGTCTGTAACTGGGTTTATCTTCACAAATTTCCCCTTTTTTCTTATTTATTTTCATGTTACATGCATGGTTGTGTCAGGGAAGAAGCTTCAGTTATCTGCCTGTTCTTCCTAAGCCTCTGAGCGCTGCCTGTGTTCACACGATTAGGGTTATATTGCCCAGTGGTCTTACTGGATAAATAATTGTGTTTTAAATTGAGCTGCATTTTGTTGCCTGCTCCGTAGAGTCTGTTATTCTTGTGCAATTGAATTTATTTCTCCACAGGTGTGCCCATTTCTAAAAAGCAGCATTAATGAGAATACATTACTGTGAGAACACCATGGTACCAGAGTGACCTGGCAACCGAAATCAGCTTAGACAACTCTGGCAGGGTTTGATCAGCAAGAGGAGATTGACTGAATAGGTTTATATGAGGATAGCTTTTTATCACCAGGGTAAAAGAACAACAGTTTTATCATGTATGAATGATGAAATTTAAAAACAATTCAAATGATTGTATTAAAAATGCCTTAGAGTTTAAGATCAATTGGTCTCCTGGTGTATATGCAATAACTTGTCAGGATGAATTAATGAGCCACTTTCCCAATTTCTTCCCCAGATAGATCAAGCAATACAATGTAAAGACTAATAATCTGTTCACTTGGTGGGAATATGTCTCTTTCTTGGTCTTTGCAGTGTAATATTCCCCATGCATTTACACATTCATTGCCTCTATGATTGGTCAAAGTGGATAGAATCAGTCACATCACTACATTAAATCACTAACTTTCCTTGAGCTCAACAATTAGGAGCCGTGATGGAATTTGTGTGAGTATAAGGCCATACTTGAAGATATTCAGTCTTTTTAAGATTTCTCTCAACTCCCCAAACGCCCTGTCGTATTGCAGTGTGATCACATTGGGGCCGTCGCAGAAACGGCTGAATTGGAATCTTATCTTCTTCCATCTTTCCTATTACGGGCAGATTGAAAGCCCTGCAGCGGTGCTCTGGCCTGGTCCCCAGTCAAGACTGCTTTTTAGACCGCAATTTGACAGCTTCTAAAAAATGTCACATTTTGTTGTTAAGATGCACCGCCAAGCACTTGAGCCATACACGCTGTGGCATCAGCACCAGTTCGCTTGTGAGGCTTCGCTGACCTTCCCCGCACTCCTGGGCATCACCCCTGGCACCACCTGTCTCCTGGTGTCACTGTGACATTATGAACTTGAAGAGCCTGATGTGTAGCAGTAGGCACAGAGCCTCTTCCCCCAACTCTCATCCTGTACTCAATAGGAAGCACTGCTGGCAAGGCTGGGTGCTGATGGAAAATAAGTCAAATGGCACACAGAAACACATTAGAGTAATTTGATATTTGAGTGTGGAGATCTGTGGGGCCAGTTGAGTCCATATCTGGAAGTGTTAACATTTATTTAAACCTCCCAAATAAATAGGTTATCTTTTGACAGTAACCTTCAAATCTGACTGAGACAAAGACAGTCTTACATAAATATCTTTTAGGATGGACAAGTAATGATACAAGGTGTCGTACCGGGCCGATACTGACCTTATTTTGAGGCGTGAAGTACTTGTGAAGGCTTCCAATACCAGCCATAGATACGCAAACCAGTCCCAACATGTGTTCTCGTGTGCAGCTATACAGCTAGCTAACATGATTCAAAAGCAAAGTTGACTCTGTTTATCTTTCTGCAGTCTCTGAATGAACTAAAACATGGAACAAAGCTAGCGGGAGGAAGATATCACAATCGTTTATTGCACATGCAGCAGTGAGCGTACGTTTACGCCGATGCTACATCCAAAACCAAAAAAAGAGCAGTCACTCTGATACTATTCTAAAGACCAACTGTGAATTGATTTAGGGAGAGCACAATTAGACAGTTAAGCAGCTTAATGTCATGGCTTTGTTCTTATTTTGTGCTTTAAATGTGCACTTTGAGTAAAACTCAGGGAGACTTAAAAATTATTATTATTTTTATTATTTTTACACTTCAGTGTTTTTAAAAATAGTACTAAAGCTCTGTGAGTTGTTAGTTTCAATTCACTTCACCTTTTTTACTTTTTGATAATTTATTACGAACAATCCAGAAACCTAGAAAGAGTTGTTTGTGTTTTATTTTAGACTTACTGGCAGAATGGATGTGCTGCCCTTTTTTAGAAATAAAAGTCGCCAAAGAGACGTGTCATGGTGTTATTTGAAGCCTTATGTATCAAAAGCACTAGTGGTATCAGTACCCAGTATTGGTAAGTACTCTAAAGGGAGTATTGTACTTGTATCAGTCTGAGAAAGTGATATGGAACATCCCTAATGCCTTTGCACGACCATTAAGTTTCTTGTTGGCCCGCTGTGGCTCAGGGATATGGTGGGTAGACTCCCATTCAGTAGAAAACTCGTTCAGTCCAGTCCACATCCTGTCCTTGGGCAAGACACTGAAAACCCCAAATTGCTCCCAAAGGTTTAGTAATCAGTGTGTGAAAGGGAGTGAATATGTTTAGATCCGTCCTGTTGGGCGCTCTGGTACTTTGCATATACTTCAGAGTATGATTGTGTCTATGAAAAGGTCGTTTTACCATTTTTACGAGGTCAACATGGATACCAAAGTGTGAAAAATAATAGACTTGTAGATGCTGTGCTGATGCAGCTTTGCAGACAAGTGAGAGAAAATAGGAATAAATTAAAACAGGGAAAAAAAGAGCAGCGTTTGTCTCGTTTGCCTGTGCACTATTACTATCAACTTATATCTTGATGAGTATCAGATTCACAGCTTTCAGCTTTACACCAGACAAATTGTTTGTGCGGATGCATATCCTCAAAATGTATAGTTGTTGCAGCTTTACGAAATATGATGTGGTATAATAGGGTGTTATTAGATATGACTCAGTATGATACAGTGCATAGCGTATAAGCAGATAATATAACAATATAAAATGTTTTGTTCTTACCAAGGGAAACCTGCCTTAGACTCAAGAGTTTCACACCCTTGATGTCTGCTTGTTAATGATCTTGTGTATCCATTTCTGCTGCAAATATTGTTTTTCAAACAACAAACAAAAAGGCCGTAGACAAGGCTATCACTAGACGACAGCTGGAAGGTCAAATGTTATTTTTATGTCTTTGGCAGTACACATGTCCATCTATCTTCTCTACTTGTTTCTTCAGTCAGCCATTTAAGCCAAAGCTGCATCTCAGAGACACACTGGGGCACCACTTCACTGACACAAGAAGTGTGTATGTGGTGGGGATAGGACCCCTACTGTCCACCATCTGGGCAAATGGCAGGTCTTTATGCCAGCATGGTAGCCATTGCAGAAAGAGGGCAAGGGGGCATAGCGGGAAGCTCTGAAAGACAGACAGAGGGGGCATTTGCAGACACAGGTCATTCTTTCTGGGTAAAAGAGCCACTAAGTAACACCTGTGCTCCCACTCCCCTCTGCCCTACTTCAGACATCCTGTCAGAAAGCCCGTGCTCAGCAGAACTACAGGCTCCAAAACAAAAGACTTTGCTGCCTCTGCAGAGTGCGTGCAGGTGAATAACAATAACCACTCGTTCAGTTATTCATATATTCATATGTGTGTTCATATTTAGCCTTCACTGCGAGGGTGGTGAACCGCACTGGCTGATGCAGGGAAGTGCTGGGCTCGGTTTCTCTTCTCCTAGTTACTGGGGAGAAAAGTGACAGGACGACTGGTCAGGGTGTCCTTTGAGGAGGTAGTGTTGAACTCACTGGATGGGGATGTTAAAAGAACAACACTCTTAATGAGGAGATTTCAAACATGACTCAGCTGGGGTGAAGTCGGTGAGCACTGTGGTGGTCCCCTTATATTCATCTGAAAGATTAGTCTTTGAGGCTTCAAAAGCCTCTCAGATTGTGGACAGCAGTTACCAAAAAAGCTAATAGATACTTGCACATTATTTGCTGCCTTGCTCCTCCCCAGAGAGGCTCCGAACCCATCCTCTGTAAAGCATTGCATGTTCAGCCTCGCGCTGAAATCTCTCCCCCACGGCTATGGTCTCAGCACACCCAATCCTTTCATCCTCATATCTCTCAATCCAGGTAAGGCTTGGCTGGAGACCAGTGCTTGGTAGCGAAAGGAGAGGCCTTCTGGCCGTGCAATCGATTTCTGTAAAGCGAAAACGTACAGTACGAGCAGCCGTGTCGAGTCAAAATGTAAATGGGCCGAGGTCTGAAACGATCAGGCGGCCTGGGCGCGCATGGATCAGGGAGTATGTAAGCACAAGATAGCATTTACCCCTGGTTTTAACTAAACCACTCAGGCATTCTCCTCTGTACTGTAATTCCCTCTGAGTGCTCGGCGTGAAAGTGAAGCACCGTTATCAGCCTCTACCAAATGCATTAGACCTCCTCTGACCGCTGAAACAGACCACCTTGTTGTAGATCATTCTCCCCCGCGCAGAAAGGAGGTGATGAAGAAGTTGTAAATTAGGATTGTATAGTTTCATACCCCTTAATGATTACGGCACCCCTGGGCCGCACAAACGCTCCCTCTCTGCAATTTTGAGTCAAATAGGATATATATGCCTGTCAGAGAGTGGAGCAGAAATTGATGGTATTACCTGATGTCACCCATGGTAATAATGTATGGGGATGACACAGCAGACTTTGAACCACTTTGCACTTTTTCCATGTGGCATGTGGGCATTGAGCAAGGTTGCATCTTTGCAGAGTGCAGAGTGAAGGAAAGCAGGCTGACAGCGTTGGTTTTAAGTGCTCTTTAACTCTTTGGAGCCCCTTATCTTTTATTCAGCTTGATTTGCTGCTTGTTTTTGGTAACACACCAAA
Organism: Thalassoma bifasciatum; assembly: GCA_008086565.1. NCBI lineage: Eukaryota > Metazoa > Chordata > Actinopteri > Labriformes > Labridae > Thalassoma > Thalassoma bifasciatum. The sequence continues at coordinate 523,255 of RPOG01000118.1, forward strand.
CACAAGCAGATTCTTTTGAATCATTTTAATCACCTGAACTTTGAGCCACTGCTAATACATTTTCTTTGTTAGTTTTTTCTGTCTTAATTCATGAGTACAAGTTGTGAGGTTCTCTCATCATAAAACTATTGTACCTAGACTTTAAATTGATTTTGTAAAATATTAGAAGAGAGGCTCACTGATTGATGCAGTTTAAATCAATGGAGGTGTGCATCTTAACATTGTTTCCATTAAGGTTTCTATGTTAAACCCATGCCACTGACTTTATTTTTGTAAACATAATCTGATCTTACTCCATGATCACATCATCACAATTCGATTCCACTGGAAGTTGATAAATGGTGTTATTAACTCTAATTATTCTTCGGTGCAGGAATCTCTTTTTCCTGTCGACACCACTGCATTTCTTAATCTGTCTGTCTCTCTTCCTCTTTGCTTTGTCTTTGCCTTTCTTTGTCTCCGTCTCCCTTAAATCCACACTTAAACTCTTCTGAGCTTAGGTGGAATCTTCAGGGCTGCAGCCATGAATCAGCTTTGATACCGTCAGATCCTCAGGGGGAGACTTGTTAAAATTTGCCTAACCTTTTCTGGTATTTATTGGTGACACTGTGGCAAACAGTGTTAAATATCAATATCGTGTTCTTTGTTCTTGTGTAAAACTTTTGACAAACACTGTGTTTCTGAAGGTAACTGTGCCGTGTTTTGTGTCTGGCTTTTTTGAAGGTTACATTTTTCCATGATATTGTTTTTATTATTACAATTTGTGGGAGGTTGAGGCCCTGCAGAGATAAGATGTCAGCAGGGGCAGTTTCCCTCCTCCTTATTCAAAACATGTCTTTAAAAAGCAAATAAACTCCCTCAGCAGCTGCTTGGATTGGTTGAACTGTATTGACAATCTGTTAAAGCGCAGAAAAAGGGTTTATTTTCTCACCTTTTGTTGAATTTGACAGTGATAAAACGGGATTGCAGCAATAATGGCTGTCATGGATCAACACCTAGAAACATTTTACTCTGCTGATGTGGACATGAATGGGATCCAAAGTCATGTCTCCCCCTGGCTGACTGCCAGGACCTTCACAGGAGCTTTAATAAATGGTTTGTACCAGCAGCGGTCCTGTGCCTCTATGTGTGTGTGTGTGTGTGTGTGTGTGTGTGTGTGTGTGTATGTGTGTGAAAGAGCTAGTGAGTGTGTGTGCTGACACTGTGTGTGTGTTTATATGACATGGGGATTTTAATAAGGACTAAGTGTGCAGGAACCCTCCTGGGGGAAAGAAAGACCAATAACCTACAGAAGTGCATGGAGCTACTAAAAGGGTTGAGGAACACTGAAGAGGAAGAAGTCGAGGTGTTCAAGCTATTTCTTCACACCACCAGGGTGTACATGAATTATTCAGCGTGACATTCATTCATAATTAAGTTTTTTTAATGGATAAGTAAATAGACAAAACCGTAGTGGGTGATTGGTTTTTATATGACACATATAGATTTTGCTTCAAGACATACTTAATGACAGAACCGATGTGTGCATCTAATAAAGTGAAAACAGAAGCTAATGCATGTAGAAATCCTTTGTGAGTGTGGGTGCGATGACGTAGGGGGTGGTGGGGATGCTTCTCAGCAGGAAAAAAAATGGGCAAATTCAGTAGGTGGGCTGTCTCAGGCAACCAGCATCAGGTTTGTGGTTGGGCAGCTGCACAAGTGTAGAAACCAGCAGCCTGTGGGTTAAAGCTCTGAGGCCCAGGCAAGAGGGATAGAGTGGAGTTTTGTGAGGATCTGCTGGATTTAGAGGGAGGATGTGAAGCACACTGGGAGCCTTAGGGTGGTATAGTTGCATAGTATTCTAAATGAATGTCTGCTTTTGGTTTTGTGGTCAAGGGTGCCCCCAATACATGTAACCAAAAAGTAGACGGTTTGATCAATACATCTGTATGCTGCTATTGTTGGGACCAAATTGTTTTTGATAACAGTTATCTTGGTATTTGCAGAAAAACAATGGAAAGCCTTTAACAGAAGATATACAGCCAGGAGTGTTTTGAGATTGTGAAATTGTTAGTTTTTCAGATTGTGTAGTCAGCTAGTTTCTTCAGCAAAACGTGAACCAACATGATTGATTTTAGTATGTCTGGCACTGTTTTGCAGAAATTTGAACTCTGAGAAATTTGGCAATCGTCTGCTGTTGAGCACATGAGTCTCCATAGTTTTCAGTATTCTGTCTGTCGTACTTTGAAATCTATCTTATCATGTAGCACATGCTGTGGCTGTATTGTTTTCAGTTCTTCGCACTGTCTGTAGCAAAATAAAAAAAATGTTGTAATGTTGTTTCATTTTAGCATGTTGTGACCAAATTGTTTGTCAGCACCCCCAGTGCTATCTGCTGTAATGAAAAAAAAAGTGTTTTTCTTTTTTCAACTTTTTACTGCAGATTATGTCCCAGCACCAATATTTGTACTGCTCTTAGCACTATCTGCAGTTGTTAGAAATCCTGTTATCATCAACTTTCTACTGTTGAACATGTTGCAACTCCAGCGTTTTAAACTCAGTGAGTGCTGTCTGCAGTAAATCAAGCAGAACCTCATAGCTTTACAAACAGTTGTCCCCATTTTTGTTGGTAGATAATTCATAACAAGGCTTCGGTATAAGGAAACAATCTTGGGAGTCTTTTTGTTTTGCTGTGTTACATTTCAGGAGCACAGTCCACACAGGAGAGGGTTATTTCACTCTTGCTAAAACAAATCATACTGATAATCAGTGAAATTATCCCCTCTTAAGTCTTTAGTGGCATCAGTTTCTAAAAACCCACATCAGTCGGCGTGCGGAGCCTCGTTCATGCAGTGGAATCTGTGCAAAAGGTTTCATCTTTGGAATGATATCTTTTTATCATCTCATGCTAGACAGCGTATGTTATTCTTCATTTTCATCACTGTCATCTTGAATCAGAGAGCAGATCTCTGACGGTGTCACTAGCTGCCGGTTGTTTCATTGTTTCCCATTATATCCAGGACAAAACAATTCTCAGGTTCTTTTTCATCTCTGGTGTTTTCACTATAGCATTAGACAAGCTTATGTTGGTGCCCCGATGAATGAGTGGGATGCACACTGCTTTTCAGTCTATTTCTAAGGCGAACAACCTGTCACAGCACGCTATGAATTGATTCCCTGTTAAAAGGGTTTGAATATAATTAAAGCTACTGTTTGCTACTCGGCAATCCAAGTGGATCTTGCCATCACACTGTGAGTTGCATTTCAAATTTGTCTCCCTGAACACTATTAACACTATTTAACTTGGGGGCATTCATTTAATTTGCTATAATTGCTTTAGAGCCCCTCGCTCTATGCTCAGCCAGTTATCTGTAGGTTTAGGGCGGTGTCAGTCTGCACACTGCTGCAGAGTTTTTCTTTCTAATGTGTCCTAACCTAAAGCATCGAGTTCATGCTTTTGTATATGTTAATGGTAATAGTCAAGCTGTTCTAATGAAGTGAAAACATAAGGGCTGGAAGAATAGTAATTTTTTTAACTTCAACAGTATGGTAATAATTTTCCCCTCAATTAAATATCTCATTCACAATTGTTCAAAGCTCAAAGTATTGTCTCTAAACTGCTTATTCCTCAAATCATTGGTTTAAAACTCAGGACTTTCCATTAGAAAATGACCAAACCTTATGAATATCAGCCAGGAACAGCAAATTTTGGACATTTCTATGTGGAAAAGCCAAAAAACAATGAGCTTTTAACCTGTTAATTGCAACACCGAGTTATCCCCTGTGAGTTATTTGATTTCTAATGTAATGAACCTTCTTTTTTGTGGCTACTGATATGAATCTTGAGCAAAAGAAAATTACTGTTAAATTTCAGTACTAGTTCCGCTGTTGTTCTTCAGCAACTCAAAAACATTTTATTTGAATTTCCTGCATATTCTGATACTGATTTTTTATGGTAATACGAGATAAATAATAACGTTACCCACCCACAGCAGAGCAGAACAGCAGTAATGTTCCTATCAGGAAGAAACGGTTAACATGTTGGGGATGTGAGGCTGGCGGGGGGTGCCGGGCAGGTGTTGGGACTCCTCAGGGAGCTGGAGGTCACATTACCATACAAAAGCCACTCTGCTGGGTAACCTTTCCAGGCGCTGCTCCCTAGCCAGGGGGGCCTGCGGTCACACACTGGCACTGCCACAAGTGCCTCACCACAGACCCACACTTCCACACACAGACACACGTGTACACAAACCTCTCTCTTTCAGCCCCTGAACACCCCTCTCCTTACGTTCTCCATGACAGAAACATTGCTTGTATAGTGACGTGAAATATTTGCACTCGGGGAACATAAATCACAGAGGACAGCTCTAAAGCAAAACAAATACTATGATATGGTCCATTGCCATCATAATGCACACTAAAGGGAAAGGCATTCATGTGGAATTTAGATCCAAAGCCTAACATTTTATCTTCGCCAGCAGTCTTTCGCACAAATCAGCTCCTTTTTCCCCTCCCTAAATCCCTCGAAAAGCAAGGCTGTTGTCATTTAAGCTCCACTCTATTTACAACTTGGATACGCTTTGGATGTGTGCGAGACACAACAGTGAGGAACGGGGAGCGGTGTACTGGATACGCGTAGCACAGGGGAGACAAGAGATAGGCATTGACTCTGCCTGGAAGCATGTGGAGGTTCTCCTGGTAGAGAGGGAAAGTAACTGGGGCGAGATAGAGGGAGGAAGGCGCTTGCAGAGTTAATGTCGATCAAAAAGTGGGTGGGGGGTGGGGAAGGAACTGAGAGGATGGGTGGTCGTATTGATGGACGGTAGCATCAACAGGGATTTGGGTGGCTATTAGAAATGATGCAGGTTCAGTGTTAAAGTCTGTTTTTCATCTTAGAAGGAGGAGAGGAGGAAAATTCAAGCGGATGGTGTCTTTTTCCATGGAGGCTGATTTTGATTGACAGGTCATAGGGATGGAAAAATATGTGTTGCGTTTCACATGTGTGCAAGAGCATGTGTGTGTATGTGTTGCCCCACAGGTAACACATGCGCACCATGTAATTATACTCATTACACGGCAGGCTGTGGATCTGCATGATATGCTAGTAGACAGTGGAAAAATATCTGGATTGTTGACAGCATAGAGGCACAGGAGCTGTGACAGTCAACTACATTGTTTATGCTGCAATTACCAAGACTGAATTCAATCAGTCAGGCCAATACACTTTTTTATTGCAATTATGCAAAAGACCCTACAGCTCACTGTGTGGTGGGACGTGATGTGCAGTAGCTTATATTGATTACTTTATTTGTAAAATTAAGTCTTTAAGAAGTCGCTGTCACTCAGCCCTCACTGCATCCTGTATCACATGCAAGCACCGCACCCTCATGACAATAATAACTCTTAATATAATTGATGTAATATGCCACACGCAACAATAAGGTATAACATCTAATCACGTTAAGTAGTCATTGGCAAGCTGTAATTAAACTGTTTGAGACAAGTGATTACCAGCCCTGATAGTGAATGTGCATATATAATAGGGGGTGTTATGAAAATACTAATACCCCATAGCTCTAATTGCAAGGCAATTTTTTGCTAATATTAATTGCTCTGTGTGTGTTATCACATTGACCACAACGTGCTCAGAAAGCACACCAATATGGCAAGATGAAGCCCTCCTTCACTTTGTTATGCTCCGCTACACATTGTAATGTTAACAGCGGGGCCCTGCAGTCTGACTGGGCTAATGGTGTGCCATCCCATCAGGCCATGCGCCCAACCAGAACATGCAGAGAGATTGTTCACATCAAGCCTGTTGGCAAATTAGCCAACACGCATTAAGCTGTGGCATTATGCTAAAGCTGTCTAAATACTACTATATGCTTAGTGACCAGTGAATGATTGCTGCAGTCCAGCCGCTCTTTTGGAAGGAGTGTGTGTCCTCTCAAACTCAAGTGAACGGAGAATTAGCTGTCACACACTCTCTCAGTGTGGAATAAAACAGGTTCAGGAGAGAAATGTGAAGGCCAACAGAGTGACTGCTGTACAACTTGACACTGTTTCCCTTCTTTACTGAATAATAACTTACAGTTATAATGGTAGTTTGGTGAGAAAGTATAGAAACACTATATAGCTGTCAGATATTAAACATTAATATTTTACAGAGTGGCAGCTGGAACATTTAATGACAATCAATAGATCACAGCAGGGGAGTGTATTTCTCACAGCGTGATCACTGATCTGACAGACATTTTTCTTTCACTCTCCTAATTAATTTGGTCCGAGACTTGCAGAGACTTTCCTCGCTGTCGGCTCACTGACCACAGCTCATGAGTCCTTTGTCTGAACTACTGCAGCTTTTCTCACGGACACACTGCTGTACAGCTGCAGGTGTTCGTTTCCTCCCACCTTAATGAAGGTGTTTGTGCAGCTGATGGACACTTCTTACCTTTACTGGTATTACGCTCTCCAAAGGGCTACAGTAGTCTTGTTTGCGTGGGTGTAGACTGCGGACAGTGAGCAGTTCTTAGAAACTTTCCTTCTTCTTACTCTGGTGTCAGAGACCTGGCAGAGTGGGATGTCTAGGTTAAATACACGTTCTGTAAAAACTTTCTTCTCTGCCTCCTTGTAAGCAGAAACCAAGCTGCGTGATGATTGTGAAAAGTTTGAAAAAATCAAAGGTTTTTTGTGGAAAAAGGGAAAGTCAGAAGATTAAAATGCACGATTTTTTTTTCTTTGTCTCCCACTAGAATAACTTCTCTTGCATAAATGCTTTTGGTTTAGAATATATAGAGCTGCTTTGGTTGCCATTTATGGTTTTTGGAATATCATTTTATGTGGCTTCACAGTGCTCCTCCAGGTGTTGAATATCTCTCTTTGTCTTGAGGAAAATTACTGAGACCCCCCACTGTATGCACTTAGAGTTATCATTTATTATGACTAACTTAAAGACTCACAAACATTAATACCCAATGAAAGGCAATCATCTTCTTAGGCCAGGGGTCCTCAATTTTTTTTTTTTTTTTTTTTAATCTGGGGCCACATAACTGTGCCTTTCTCTGACGGGGGACCAATGCTTGTCTACAACAGAAAATAACTTTTTGGAGTGACCACCAGCATTGTTGTGGGTTATATCCCAGGAGATTTTATTATTATTCTATAAAACATTTGTTATGTATACTGATGCTACATTAAGTTCAGGATATTTTTTGTTATGCCTGATGCTAGATAATTTTAGTGTTTAGGAATGCACCTTGGCACACTTACATATTAGCGTTACACCACAAGAGAGAGACGTAGCTTATTTAAGATTATTATTAGTTCCCCAATTACATTTTTTCATACCAGTTTTGCAATTCAAGTCTAAAAACTGAAACTTTTCTTTCCATTAAACAAAAGAAATTTAAAAAAAATTTCCACGGCTGGTTAAAGATCCTGCATTTTCTCTTCCCATACCTGACCAAATGGGGGGAGAGGCTGTAGTTTGGTGACCCCTGACTTTGACCTTCTACACACGTAGTTAGTTACCCCCCCCATTTGTTCTTTGTAAATATTTTCATCCACACCTGATCATTAAAAGAAAAAGAAAAAGTCGTTCACACGTAACAAGGCAAACCCATCGATAAGTGTGGCTCTAAGCATGCCAGACCCATAGGTGTCAGTTTTTTTCAGATGATGTGTTTTTTCAAACTTGCACAACCCAATCAGAATGAATCCCCGTCAGTCTATATATCCTGCAAGATATTTTAACATGGTGCCAGGTTTTTATGTTTGCATCAAAAATGAGGTTTGTTCTCCAACGTACATTGTAAGATGCACTTGAAGAAAAAGGCATGCAAGAAGTGTTTTCATCAGTGTTAAAACTAACAGGCCAGCAACATCAATGCTCACCATAACGTTGCATATATGTGACGTCAGTGGCTTTTTTGTCGCAAGGTGGGATGTTTGAGATCCAAAAACTCAGATCACAAGCGGGTACATGAAACCATGAAACCAGAGTTTTCCAAATCCTTTACTTTGGCTGGAGTTTCAGAAAAGATCGTTTTTAGCAGCATAAAACTGCAGTTTTGTGTGGATGACAGGCATAAATGTATAAAAAAAATATAAATGGTTTTAAAGATTCGCAGCCTCATGTGGATATGGCCTCAGATGTGGGCCAGCTTCCATGGAGGTGAATCCCTGAAAACAAGACCAATCAGCTTCATTCAACAGGTTCAAACAGCAGGATGGATCACAGAGGTTAATGCAGAGGCCTCTTCTAAAGCCTGTAATGTGTATTTCTGCAGAAACCTTGGGTCTAAGATATTTTCCTGCTCTAACTCCTGCCGTCCTTAAAACACGTCCTCCACCTCCTTTCACCCACATCCTCTTGTTTCTTACTTACCTTGCATGAAGGCAATCAAGAAAAGAAAGAACATCACTTTCTAGCAGATATATCATTCACAAAATGATATGTTTGAAGAGAATACACATTCTCTCAGCTTTAAAGTTGCAGACAGCTTCCTGGGGATCCCCGTACAGGTGCACAGGCATCACTGGGCCCCATGTTGAGTACAAGTGCAGAGCGATCCCAGTTGGGTGCTGATTCCTCGACTCACAAAAAGAACTATTGATCTGCGGCAGGATATGAGTCAGTCTCGATAGTTTTCTCTTGACGGTGAACTTCGCTGACTCTGTTCTGTACCTTAGAAAAAGTAGTTCCACTCTGGGATACAGTTAATTTCCTCCATGTGCAGCGTGTTGGATTAAACAGCCTGCAGGTACGTATCAGGTTGAGTCAGAGTAATAACTAAATCACAGCATAAACACAAAGTTTGCCCTATTGATTGTTTCCTCCTGTTGTACTGACACTGTATTTGCATAATGGCTTATTTAATAGAGTTTAGAAAGCAGTGGCTTGTTGCAATATTTTTTGTGTTTCCATAAATCACAAGTTGTTTTTCTATCGTGCTTGCAAATCATTTTAAAAGGATAAAAAATACAATTAATGATGATAAAAAGATACATTTTCACTGAGCGTGTGTTTGTAGAACTTAAATTTCTACATTTGTTTTTGTTATTTTAGATGTATGAGATTCTAAAAAAAGTCTTTTATATGGGCTTTTTGTTTGCTATGGAGCATGTGTTCCCAAGGAGGAGGTTCCATTCGTGGTCTATGTTCCCGCCAATGGGGCAGATCTAAGTGTGGGCAGCTGGACTGATTGGCGAGACGGCCGGCAGAGCGGAGCTGAGCGGAGGAGGATCAGACAGAGAAAGAGGTTCTACTAGATTACACAAGGCTTGTCTGAGCTCAGGATTTCCTCGCCCCTTTTGTTGTAGACCCCGGCTCGTGGAATAGCAGATCAAAGCTGCACTCACACGTCGCATCATTTACACATCTGTGAAAGCCCACAATCATAGAGACGACTATGAAACCTCTCCTGCTGCATTCATTAAAGCACGACTCTGACCGGAGACAAAGGTTAGACGGAGGACAAAAAATACTCCTGCTTTTTTTGCCCTGAGTGTTTGAGCATTCACAACCTTCTCATTAATTCCATTTCTACTTTGAGTATTGGTTATTTGCTTTCTTCTTTTCACTCAGCCGAGCTCTCAATTCATTAGCTGATCCTGCGATGAATGTATTATTCAATGCTAGTTTGGCGTTGTGTGTTTACCATAGCTCATGAAATATGTATCTGATGAATGGACGTCCGTGGAAGCAGCTGCCTGATGTAGTGATGATGATGATGAGGGAGAGTTTTTATGCGGCAGTCACTCAAGGACGAGCCCTTATAGCTGTTTTTTTGGTTGATTGTTGCGTTGATTATCTCACATTAAAGCTGTGGTGTGTGCTCTAGATAACAGATTTACCTCAAGGTATGTTTCTGTACCAATGATAACTTTTTTTCTACATGGCATGCAGGAAGATAAGCAATTTTTCTTCATGTAAAAGCTGCCTAAGCATCTTATTTATGGGCGGAAGAGAGAAATTTTAATACTTATTACACGCAAGCAGCCAGGGACAACAAAAACGACTGCATTTGTAAAGGTAATGGTGGGGCCAGGACATCCACAAAAAGCTGTTTGTTAGATGTCAGCTGCAGTAATTATAACAGAGCTGGCATGGCTGGAACTATATTGAGTGGCCTAATGGTGTCTATGGAGAAAGAGCAGAGTAAGGGGATGCTTTTTTATTTATTTTTTTATTTTGCTCAGATGAAGTGGCTCGCCACAAAGATGAATGATTGCTTTCTGTGTGAACTCCCGGGCTCTCGGGTTGATTTAATTGAGCAGAATTAAACCTAAGCCAGGTAGAAATGGAGACAGAGAGAAAATCTATGCTGTCGATCCATAAAAGCCTTTAGGGCTTCGATCTGGATTACGTAGATTATTTTCCTGTCTGGTCACAGTCACACTTCATTCCTATCCATACAGTATATGTTCCTTACTTACATGTTGCTTCGGTGGAGTCATGAGGGCAAGTACCTTCAGCAGGACTGAACTCATGAGCTTACCCAGGGCACCATGTATTTATATCTATTGTGTTTACAACCATTACTGTAACATTTCTCTGATCTATAACCTTTTTAAAAATGGCTCTCCTGAGGACGTGTGCTGGATCGGGAGCCTTTTGCTTTATTTCACAAAATACTATTCAAATAAAAACTTTAACAACTAGCTATTCGGGATCTAAATATTTTAGGTCTAGATACCAATATCAATACCTGGGCTTTGGTAACACTAGCACTGACTTTATTCGATACCGGGAATTATTTAACATTCTCTATTCCTTGATTCCTGAGAATCATGTTTTGCTAACTTCAGGCTTTTCTAACTTTGTAAACCAAAATAAAACTTTAACTGGATCCATTTATATTTGATAGGATCTGTCAGGGTGAGCAAATGTGTGGTGAGTACATCTCCAAAAGTCAGAAATTTTAATTCAACTGTAAACCTCAGAATAGGACGTGAGGAATCAAACTCACACGTATTCCAAGTTTCCTTCAGAATTGCTGGCGAGATACCTCCAGTACACGTACATGATTGTTGTAAATACATAAAAGAGCATAGAAGTTAGTTGAACATACCTGCCCATTGAGCTGGTCTTTTTTACAGATATCTTTTTTTTACTGGAGCTGAAATGTTTGCTTCATTATGTTGAACTTTTGTTTTTGCTTTAATTTTTGGACTTAAAGATTCTAAAATTGGGATCACATTGCTTAGGCGGCGCAAAAAAGACTAGATTGGACTTATTAATTATTTGGCCAATTAATGGCATTGAGAAATAATTGGCACTGGCTGATGTCAGAGCTAAAAAGTATATCCAATCATGTCTTCAAGAACTGCAAATCTCCACTCACTTGAGAGTTGGTATAGTAGCAGGCTGTGCAAATGGATTGAGTAAAGTTATTACTTTTTCGTATTTTTGTTCACTGAGATAAGCTTTCAGCTTCTTGCTGTGTTCATCAGCAAGCACAAAAATCATAACCTTGGTTCAGTTTTTGAAGAGCGATGAAAAGGTTGTTTTGGGCCCTGTGCTTTGACCAAAACTCAACAACATCCTGTTGAATCCAAATTTGAAATTACCTGCTTGTAATTTTTCTACCTTCATGAACTGATTGAAAAGCTGACAACATGACATTGGCTGATCTGTAATTATCAGAGTCAACATCAGCAGCTGAAAAAACTGACATAAGTCAACCACTAAAAAGTATCATTGACATCATTAAAAATAAAAAGTTATGGTTTCTTGAACTCTCTGGGGGGGTTTTTTCAAGAAAATCCAAGACTTGTATGTACCGTACTCTACATTGATGTATCCATCAGATATTGGTATTGGCTGATATCTCTCCTATTGACAAACATCAGCCCATTAAGACATAATATGTGATTCATTTAAAATAAGTAGTATCATTTATGATCATGTGTTTATGACTTCAACTTAATCCTGGTAGTTTTCCAAGACTTTGATTTGGTAAAAAAAAAAAAAGAAATGCATTAAGCAGAAAAGTTCCCATGCTGCACAAACTCTGATATGTTTTCATGGTTGAAAGTAGAGAAACTTTCAGCAGTCTTTGAGAAAGATCAAGGACAAAGATATTACATCCCTGATCCATTTCTGTTTCAGAGTTCAAAGGTCAGTAAAAATAATTCCTGCTGGTTTTTCATGGAGCTATCTTAACAGTTCTTGTTTACCTCAGATTTAGACATGGAGAGGAAACCATGACATGGTGATATTACCAGGGAGAGGGAAAAAAGCTGGCACTGAGAACACAAGTTGTTTTGTTCTGGCAGACTAGTGGAGACACTCCTGTGGAGCTGCTTCTGCCATACAGTGCATCAACTATAAATATCGCCTGCTGACGGTTAAGTAATTTCATTGACGTAGTTACCTAATATGGGAAATGCATCACTTCCCCTTTACGCTGAGAAGAGCAGCGCCGATCACAAGGGCATACAGAGAATAACAAACTCAGGTGTCTCTTTAAGGCATATTTGATGTTTTTTTACTGATTTTTTTTCTTTTCACTAATAAAGAAGATTTTATGTCAAAAGCAATTTAATCAAAATATGGAGCAATTTTATCAGTTTACTGAAAATCCTGTATTTAATAAGCATTTTAGTTGAAAAGAAAAACATAAACATAAATTCACATTTTAGTTTAAGAAATCCCAAATTGTCGGGTTTTGTCTGGGGGGACAGAACAGTCTCCAAAGCCAGAGCTCTCACTCTGCTTTTCATCTGGGATTGTGCTGTTGTTCTGGGTTTTTTTTTTTAAATTATGTTGCTTGATTTATGTGTTAATTTAAGCAATATTAATGTGTCTTTTCGTTTTGGAATAATTTTTTACACATAAAATTTGATACTATTATGATGTTTATCTACGCACATCTTGGCGTTCATGCAAAAATGTGGATATTGTGGTTGTGTGACACAACTATTTTTATTTTCAAAGTCCTCTATAAAAGAAAAACCTCATGACACATTTAAATGTTACAATGCACTAATAGTTGATAACAGCTTAAAGCAGTTGTGTATCTTAATTAAGTAAAAAAAATAAAGTTGAATCACTGAATTGTTGCAGAACTGTTAAGTTATATTATCTCAGTACAATGTTATTACTTACAGGAAATTATGCAGATGACTTTCGCATAGCATTTACATCACAGTGTTAACTGTTCTTTTCTTCAAGTGAAAGTCACAAAAGTAGATGTTATGATATTTAGTTTGGCTCAATGCCGTTGACAAAATAGGAAGAACTTTTTTTTTTTTTTTTTTTTTGCTTTTGGTTTTGGTACAAAATGATAAAATGTCAGCGGTAGCAGAATTACTTGTTTATCAAGGTAGTTATGGAAAGTTTTATTGAAATACATTAGTACGCTGGCCAAATGTTGAGTCTCAGTGTAGCTCTCACTCGGTTGAATGCTGGTTTTCGTAATGTGCTAATCCTGTGTTACCTGGATGTAAACAAGCACAGCAGTGTTGGCAGTGTTTTCATTCAAAAAACTGGAGGATATTTGCGTAAAAAATAAAGTGGAAAAAAAATCTGGGTTTAAATGGAAAGGCTTAGGGACCAAAGATGCTAAAGCAGGCCTGTTGTTGGTGATATGACTGTGGAGACACACGCCACGTCACCACCACTCGTTCCTCCAAAAATCAGAAGAAGTGTAGACAGCTGCTTTTAAATTAAACGGAAGAGGAAGAAAGAGGAAACAGAACACAATGGATACCAAACGTACTAGCTTTGTCTGGACAGACAATGAAGCAGAGTAACTTGTCCCGTTGACACTTTAAGAAAACGGTTGCCACAGTGAAAGTGCAATGTGCAAAGCAGAGCGTGGTGTCAGGGTTTCCACTGAAAACTCTGGCTTGCTTTTTTAAATGGCAACGGTGGTCGAGGTGTTTTCTTAGGAATTCCATTTGAGAGGCTGTTTTTCAAAAGTTTCTGTTTTAGGCTGGTTTTGTGTGCACCGCAGGCAAAATTGCAACAATATTTTTGTTTTTCATCCCATTGTTGTATAAACCACTCCTTAGACAGATCAGTCGTCAGACAAGGTATTAAAATCAATGATAAGATACAGCAATGTTGCAGCTATAATTTTGGAGTAGTTTGTTCCTGTTATATGTGTTCTAAGTGTCTTATTAAATCATCCAACGTTGCTGAATGGAAGTGTAATAAAAAAAAAAAAAAGACAAGCCATGTGGTTATTCAGCGATCAGCAGATGATGGGGGGCATACGTCTCCGCCTGCCAACAGACACAAGGCCAAACTGCCAAATCACTCTTAAAAGGAGGCCTGTGCAAAGGGGCTTATCTCAATGTGTTGGTCTTTCTCTGCTCCAGCACGTCCGGCCATATGTACACAGAGACCGGGGCACCATCTCATACGTCTTTCTTTGTCTGTATTTGTCTTGCTGTCTTTATTGTGCTCACTCTGCTCTCTCTCTCTCCCTCTTTCTGCCTTTCTGTTCCATCACTGCTCTGGCCCTCTGCTATTCTGTTACCTTACATATCTATTGTGCACCCACAACAGCTCTGTCATCTCCTTAGAAATCACCTCTTGTTCTTGACAATTTCAAGATGACATGTCGATGTTTAAAATGTTACGATTAGCCAACATTGTTTGAGCTTTCCTTTGAGAAAAGCTTCTTAGAGGGGCAGCAGATAACGCCATGCCGAATGTTTATCTGCTACTATTTCAATCCTTCTTTGTGTTGTGACAGAAGAGACGATACCAGGCGAAGAGGGCAAGGTGATCCTATCCTGCTATATTCATTTGAAGTTTTAACTTGTGGTTTTGTTTGTTGACGTGAAATGGAAACGTGCACGGAGCCGAACATACCCTCCCAATTGTACTACAGACCTAGGTTATTTTTTACATTTTCTGTTCAACCAGAGTATTTGTGATTCCCCTTAAATAATGAAATGCATGCTGCTGGGTTCAGTAGTCGTGTCATAGGGAGGGTTCTTGGATAGATCTGGCTGCAAGTTGTGCTTGCATCAGCTTGAAGCACCGTAGCATTAGCATAACCAGAGAAAACAAGAGATCTTTTGAAAAGATATCAAACCTTTGAAAGACTGCAGGCCTGTTTCAGTCCTTGAAGAGTCAATGTGGATCCAAGAAAGAAGGTTCTTTTTAGTCATTGATTCTTTTTAGCTCAATTGATAGTCATTGAGCTAAGCTACTTGTTTACGGGTTTGAAGGAACACCTTGAAAACCCTTATCTTTGTCCTTTCCTTTGGCATGACAGGAACACTGCACCAGGGGTATTTTATCCATCTTACTCCAAAGGGTTGAATAATATGCTGACTGCGTTCTGTTTGAGAACTACAGTTTGCAAAAACACTTTCTCTTGACTGAATCATTAATTTATAAAGCAAACATGAGTGATCGCTGGCTCATTGTGAGTCAGTGTACCTGTATGAAATGATGACAAAACGATAGCTTTCTTCTTCTCATCGTTGGCCTTTCTGTTAAAGATTTATGGTGTGTTTTTTACTAGTTGCTAGTTTGAAGTCTTTTCTATTATAGTGGGGTGACCTTTTTGTTAATGATGCCCTATTTAAAGAACATTCATGGTAAAAAGGACTTGCTCTACCAGCATGTTGAGGTGCAAGTTGGCTCGTTTGTCAAATGTTGGACCAACAAAAATAAAAGATGTTTGCAAACTTGTGAGTTTGCGAGTTCAGCATGGCCAAGAAACTCATACAGGGATGGGTAAATCACCTTTGGTGTCCTCATAGGAATCACTCAGTCTTCATGAAAATATAATGGAATAATTAAACTCTGACTTCTTTTCAGAAGTGGTCAAACACTCATATCAGTACAATGGCAAGACTCTTAGGATTTTTTTTACTTCATTTTATACCATTTTCTTTCATCAGATGTACCTGATTGTGTTATTTTCCACAAACTGCCCCATAATTTTATTGTCTTTAACAAGTTATTAGTTAAAGAGTCATTTTGATTATGTGTATTCCATTTTCATAATCACACTGAACATATCATATGTGCCCCTGAAATTGTTGTCCACCCTGTCATCATTGGGTAACTATACCTTTAAGAAACCCTCAAATGTTTCCAGAGACATGACCAGCAATTTGTCCTTATTCAGTGAAGGTTGAAATGGTGGTTGGTTGCAGTCAGTATTTACTCTTTTGTTTTGTAATTTTCATTATATTATGTGTGTAGTAGGATCTTGTAAAGCTTTTCCTTGTTCACCCCATCATGGTGAAATATTAGTTGATATAAAAACCTTGGAGAAATTCAAAACATATTTGCAAAACAGCATACAATCATCTTGCTAAGTGAATCATGTTGCTAAGTGAAAGTCTTCCATGTGCTTGTTAAATGCCAACATTAGGGAAAAATGTCCATCCAGAAAATCTCAACTTTATTTTTTAGGATTTGGGAAGTCTCAAAGGCACCTTTTGGTGATACTGACCCAAATGCATAAGTTAAACCAGCTTGACAGGTGACCCCAGTCAATTTGGCATAAATTCTCTTAATTTAAGTACCTGGACGAAATCTGTTAAAAAAAACTTCAATGGTTGTCAAATTAGTAGATGTTATGAGTTGCACCAGTAACTCTGCGGATGTTGCCAGCATCACTATTGTAAACCAGCTGAGATCTCCTCTTTTAAATTATTTCTGCCTCCTTGTTTGGCTTCAGGTCAGAGTGTTTGAATGTAAAAACGATCTAGACCAAGGGGAGAAATGCCCTTCTCCAATCCATCCAGCTGTAAAAGCACATTATCATTATTTCATGTGTAATCCTTAGTGAGTTAAAACATGCAATGAACCATGTTTGCAGTTTCTGGCAGAAAAAACATTTGTCAACCATTTTTATCGGCATGTCGTTGATTATTGTACACTTAGGAAACACGACCAAAAGCACGGATAAGAAAAGATATACTCTGATGCATCCACTCGTTTACTTTAAGGACTACACAACAAGAACAGAAAACAGAAATTCCTGCACATCCTGTCCAACTAATGCAGCACCTGTCGCCAAGATGGAAAGTACACACATACTCAGGAGTGTGACAAGAGGAAGAGTGCCTGGCTCTGCACGTTTGGTTCAAAAATAGCTACTCTTAGTCATCTGAGCTCTATTCATTTGTAAATACAAGATGCACACTGGTCTGTCACACTCAGCACATTCTGATGTTGTTGTGTTTTTCCATTATGGCAGCTCTTGTGAGATCTAGTTACCAGCTCTTTTGATGATTTTTCAAAACTCAACTTACTTTAGAGTTACTTAGAAGTTGTGTGGTAATAAGATAAATGAAGAGACTGTTTACTCTCTGTGCTACAACCACTCAAGGAAATGGGTTTTGGTTAATGTTTTTTGAGTGTTTAGCTTATGTGGCAGACACTGCTCTCTGCTTTCTTGCATTTTGTTTTCTCGTGTGAAGTGCTGAGGGGGAAAAAAAAGATATTTGAGCTTGATCTGAAGGTTTTCAAAATGGGGGTGGAGTATCTCTTATGAACATTCTCACTGCAACAACAAAACTTTCAAAGTCATCTGCAGTATCTTAGTATTGACAGAACTGAGTTTGTGAAAGTAGTCTGTGTGAGTCACACAGAGATCTCACAGCTAGCTGGAATTGGGAGGATTCATGAGAGCTGCTAATGAGCCACTTAGCTTTTTAGCTTTTAGCCAAAGTACCCTCTGACACAAGTAGATCAGAGTGTAATGAAAAGAGCACGAAATAATGGAAGGGGTTTAGACCAAGGGGCTTATTTTATCTTTAAAGCTTTGCTACCTGACTCGGTTTCTTTCTCAAACATGAAAAACTACCAACTCTTTTACCACTAATGCAGAAACCACAAGTTATTGGCCCGATGTCAATCTCCATAATGACGCTTTAGCACTGAACCTGTGTGTGCTTTGATGATGACTGGAAGTGTGCAGTGACAAGTGCATGGGTGGGTGAGGGTTGAAGGATGGGAGACACTTTCATGACATCTTCTGTTGTCTGTGTGTATTTGATGGTTGTCATGGATAAGAATTAATACTTATCAGCAAAATATTAAAAGTGATAAAAGCCACTGATGTTAATTGTTAGAAAACTCAAACTTAAAACAGAGGTTACTCTCCAAAATTGCTGCCTGACACAGACAAATGGTCTGCAATAGCCTGAACCATCTTTGTTAGGAGAAATAGACAACAGAAATGGCACATCTTTAAAAATACATGTGGAAGTAAAAAAGCAATACCGGAAAAACACTGGGAACAAGAAAAAAATCTTCCCTCACGCCAAATGTGCTAAAAAAATACACAAATAATTTCCTGCATAAAATGTGTATCATTAAAGTAGATCAACAAAGCTGTGTCACCTGCTGCTCCCGACAGGCCTGGAGCACTTGAGTTTTCTGGTCAAAATTTGAAAACCTTCTCTCTGTTGTGGATCACAGTAAATGTTTTCTTATTCACAGCACATTTCCATTGTTGCATTAGCTTCTAACATTTTTCTAACATATGTTGTAACTTCCAGATAGTCTCATCTAGAGTCACTTTTTGCTTGCTTTGTTGACAATTTGCTTTATGGACCAAACTTGAATCTATTAACATATCATCACATGTATGGAGGCTAACAGCTGTATTCATGACATCACATAGTTTGCAATGGATTATGGGAAGTGCTTCAAAAACATCTAATGTGTCTGTGGGTATGGAAATTAGGCTACAGCAATTGTTCTTTTCTTTTGGAAAACTAAAAACCTAACCCAGCTTGAGCTAAAATGAGGAAAATTGAAAAAATGTCGACTTAAGATGGGAAATCTCAATACTTTGTTTTATCATCAAGAAAAAATGTACAAATACTAAGTCCTTTATCAAGACAAAAGGCAACTCAAATCCCTTTATTGGATAGGAATTGGAATTTATTGATACAGTCTGAATAGAAAATTTGAAAGGGCTTTAAGATAATCTAAATAAGACCAAGTGTTAGTCGAGCTTATATGGATAAGCGTGATCCTAGTCTCTGTAAATGCATGCGAACATGATGAATTTGGCCCTTTGCATGTGGCAGTCTATTCAAGTGTCTTTACTTTGCATGCATGTGCACACGCCTGTGTATTTGTTTGTGTGTTTCCCTGTTTTGCGTGTGTGCATGCTCCCACAGGGGGAAACAGGCTGTGTGGGGTGTTATCTGCTTCTACAGAGGGTGACAGCTAATCACCAACCCTGACAAACACTGGGAGAGAGGCAGGGGAGGGGGGAAGGGAGAGAGTGAGAGAGAGAGGAAGAGATGACAAACTAGGGAGGGGGAGAGAAAAGGGATGGCGCTGGGCAGGGGGATTGGCATTTGAATTCCACGGAGTAACTGCAGAGCGCTCAGGATCCTGTCATCACAACCTCTGTACAGGTTTGGTCCTGAACGGAAGAACCGGGCTGCCTCCCACCTCAGATGCCTAGAACTAATAAACCCTCATCAGTATCAGTACACACCAAGATAGGAGGCCGCTGAGGAAACATTGCGACAATTCTTGATGAGTTGAATAAATCTTTGTGTTTGCAGAATCTGTCAAGAGCAGCTTTGATCTCCTACCTGCAGCTCGTAAACGCCACAGCCTCACTGCAGCAGAATATCTTCACTTGCTGTCTGTATTGCAGAGGAAGACACCTCTCAAGCAGTACCTTGTCAGGTGGAGAGACATCAGCACTAACAGTCTTTGCTAACTCTGCCATTAATCGTGGAAAGTTTATGCTAAATGCATTTCTAGAAGGTTTTGCTTTGCAGATGGGCTGATGCATGCTGAGTTAGCGTGAGCTGCCGGCGTCGCCTGTTGACACAGAGATCAGAGAGCTGTGAGCGATGGAGAGATGCTGTCGTGAGATGGCGACAGGCGGGCTGCAAAGGGAGGGAGGAAGACAGACTAGACAAGATGAGGCCTCACTTTGGCTTTCAAGGAAGAATTTGGGGTTGATGTAATCCTCATAGTGGTTGTCATTTGTAGATATCTCATATAGAGGGTAAGGATGGAGCGGTCCACAAATTCCACGGTTCAGATCTTACCACAGATATTGGTCACAGTTCTTGGATTTGTTCAGAGTACATTGTTGTTGTTTTTAACATATATCCTAAGAAATTGGCCATTAACAATATTTTTCTTTTTTTTTTTTTTAACTCACTTATGTCATGTTAAGTCAGAGTGATATTGGACAACAATCATGTGCCATAACTTTTGAAATTGTGTTATTTTACTCCTCCCTGCATTACCTGTTATTCACATGCATTGGTAATGGGTATCTTCTGTCTGTTTCTTACTCTTCAAAATGCTTAAATGTGTAGGGCATGAATATTTGTAGAAATTTTCACATCTACCAAAATTAATTTCTCAAGCTAATATTATTATTTATTAGTCAAAAACAATATTGCACTGATAATATTATAGACCCCTGCTTTAGTTTATACCTGGCTTGTTATAACAAGTAGAAAGTGAAAGGGCACAAGAAAGCTGCTGCAGTGCTTGCAGCAATGGTCCCTTATAACAAATACACACAACCCGGCTAATTTGTGTCTAATTTCCAAAAAATAATGTCTTTCTAGAACTGATTTATGAGACGTTCAATCAATAAGACCATAAATTTATATTTAGGGATATCAGCAGCCAGAACTAAGACCTGGGTTGCCTATAATGAAGGGGAAAAAATCTGAATAAATAAGATTTTTTTTTTCTTGAAAGAAAAATATTATAAGTTTGGAAACACAAGAGTACATTTTTCTTGTTTATGTTTTCTACTCAATACAAGCAATTCAAACTGGGCCCATCTTGGAATAAGATTTAAGTGGTATCACCAAAATACTTGTGTTTGGCCAACTACTGCTGAAGAATTCACACTTGATGAAACAGTGAGTTGTAGTTGTAATATAATAATATAAAATATATAATATGTGGTTGCTACAGCTCAACGGTTCAATGGTTGTAGGTGAGCACAGGTAAGCAGTCTCAAGCAGACAACATCTTTGCTAACAAGCAAATAGCAGGAGGATGCCATATTCACTAATAACAATAAAGACTAATAGTTGATTATACTGTTTGTTGGGGAAATGAGGGAGTACAATTTTTGTCAAAAGTTGCAATGAATTCAACTAAAATAAAGGAAAAAAAAAATTCAGGAGATTAATCCTTTTTTTTATCAAAAACATTTTTGTTGGCCTTTTGAATTTGAAACTGTGTGTAATACCAGTATGCTTTTGGTGACATTTAAATGGACACGAGTGATGGCTCAGTTTGATTACAGGACTAGGTTACAGATTCTGTCCTGGTGGTCTGTCAGGCTCTGGGCTCCCTGCCTCGGCCAGTGCGGGTGGCAATATTTGGACCAACTGGTGGCTGTCTGGGTAGCAGTGATGGGTGTCACACCAAGGGTGGGCCTCCATATGGGGAGACCCTCATCTGCTCACAGTGTCACACCTCTCACCACTTTGCTCTCACCGCTTTGCTCTCTCTATCTGACCCTGTCACCGCGGCAGAGAGTGACAGATGCAGGCAGAGTAGAAGCTGCGCGAGAGACAGGGAGGGGGCGGCGCATCCTTTTAGATACAGGCATAGCTGAATTCCTTGCTAAATACAATCAAAGATAGCTGTCAGATGCTTTTACCCAGCACACTGCTTCAGAGCACACAAATGGCACTATCAGTGAAAGAGTCAAAGGTCCACAGCGACGCCAGAATCGAGGTTGTCAGTCATGTCTTTAAGCATACAGAAGAAGTGCCTGCAGTCTGTTTAACAGTCATAGCTTACTATCAATACGCAGATCAGACTAGCAATTAGCTGGCTGTATGTTATGACTAATGTATTTTTTCCATGTCGCTTTAATCAGGTCGAATTTTCCCTCAGTTATGTCTTGCAGGGGGTTCTCAGGGAGCAGTGAGTGCAAGCAGAGATCATTGTGTTTATGTATCTTATCCACAGATGGCCCGTGGTGGTCTGGTCCGGTGTGGGTGACCACAGAGCATCTGTGTTTGAGTGTGTGCGAGTCCACATCTGTGTACTTGTGTTGTGTCGGGTGCTAATGACAGTTGGCATTTGGCCACTATCAGTGGATCGTTAATTAGTATTGAGAGGTTTCGGGGAGAAGCACAGATTCCCCTCTATCTCACAAACAGATGTGTGTTTGATCTGCTAACCCAGCACATGCGCACACACACACACACACACACACACACACACACACACACAGCAAAAGCGTACTTATATTGTCCATCCATAGCAGCTCTCTGGCATATGGAAATGTCTATAAGCACTTTGCTCTCAGCATAGTGATATTGACAGCGATGGATTTAACCAGAGAAAAACTTCAGAAACATGGATCACAGTGAAGTCTGTTGAAAGGCTGCCAACGCAGAATCACAAAGACATAAGTGACAATGCCAATATTCAGTGATGATTAGCAGAGAGGCACCATTTGCACCAAAAAAGCTACAATGACACAGCTCAGCCTTTAAACACCATCAACCTCTTGACTAGGTCACCTTTGTAAAAGAGATGTAGATCTTGATAGGTTTCTATCTGGTTAAATAAAGATTTAATAATGAATAAATAAAAAAATCAAACAGAAGATTCATCATTCAAAGGTTTTTAATATTTTGAAACACTATGATTGAAACATGTTGAGCTCCAAATTTATCCATTTCTTTGTCTGCTTACTGTTAAATTACTTATCAACAGTCAGTTTTGCTAGTTCAAATCCCCACAGGGTTCACAAGTCCCTGACTCAAGGCAACTCTGATAGTATAAAACACAACTCATTTTCATGGCCCTTCTTATTACCAGGCTACTAACTAAAGAAAAAGACAAGTTAGCATTAAAATAATGTTTTATAAATGATTTTTCAAAACCAGCCTGAGACTTAAGCTTGTGTTTTTGCTACAGTGCCAACAGGTTCAAGGGAAATTTGGTTCTCAACAGGGGATGCTGTGAATCTTTTGACTTCACCCCTCTCCAAACGGACAACAATCCTCTCACTTATTGTTGATTTTTTTTCCATTTGGAAAGTCTTTTTTCTACCCATGTTATCTGATCACTAAAATCCATGCTGCTCAAAGTTACATTTTTAAGTCGTCCTTTTGTGACTTCATAATTTCAACCCTCTGATTTCCAAGTGCTAATTTTAAATTGTAAATTTTCCCTGCTCATAACTTGCTAATATTCTTGTGAATGAATGAACAGGTGATATAATGATACCAAAGCAGTGTTTGCTTTTGCAGCACCAAATCTATTTACAGCTGGGTGTAAATGAAAAAAAGAATAACTTATACATTTGTTTATGATTCTTCGAAATTTGGGGTTTTTCATTTTCTCATGAACAGAATCAACTGGAAAAAAAAAAGATTTCCAATAAATTCAAAACAATTTCACCGACTTGAAGGGACCACGTATCTCTGAATGCCTCACGTCAGAATGTTTCTGTTTATTTCTTAAAGCCAACCTTTAACAAACCTCAACACACTCACACACGCCCGAGTCAAACATTATTATAGCTCTCACTAATGTCACAGCGTTTGTCTATTCACTTAATTGTAGCATAGTTGTCCTGATGGAATTGCTCCGTGACCTTTAGTATTTTTATTTCTTCAGCCCTTATATTTGCTAAGTGATGGTATTCTGGCTGATTAGTGCACCCCCTGTCCCTGCAGACACACACATACACACACACACACTATTACAAAACTCAATGTATTCACTCCCAGAACCCCCTCTCCCATTGTTCTGCTTTATAACACTGGGAAAGGAGCATCAGTCAAGTATATTAGCTGGATCCTATTACTGTCACCAGATTGCCTCTCTGAGCCATCTTAAAGAGCCCCCAGACAAAACTTCCTGTCATGTTAATCCAAGCTTTAATAAATAGAGGGATGTGTTACCATATTCAAATGGGGGCTCCCGTATTTGTGCTGACAAAGAGAGACGGGCTATCACCGAATGACAGATGAAAGTGTTTTGCATGAAAAGGAGGAGGAAAAAAAAGTTTTTATCTGTGCTCATTCTCTCCCATTCTGCAGAGAAATGTCAAATTATTGAATTGGCCTTTTTAAAAAAAGCTTAAGCCTAATCTAAGTAAAACAGTGCAGGTATTAGGGACGGTGGCTATTGTGAGTAAAATGAATTCTATTCAAGTGAAGCTAGCATCTCATTCCATCCCTCGTGTTCACCTATTGATACCAAAGAATAAAAAACACACTTTGTCTCCTGAGAGAGATTTAGGTTCTTGGACCTGTGAGCACGCTGTGAATAAGACTTTTATTAAATCAGAATTTCTAGATGGTTATTCAGAAGTGTTACCAGCTGTGGTTAGAGCTTAGAAATTTACAAAAGTGCAGCAGGAGCCCTTCGCATCCACAAGTGCTCTCATCCCAAACAAAGAGAGCTGGAAACAACCAGCCGAATTCAAGGCCGTCTGTTCGAGTCTCGTGTGGAAAAGAGCAAAGACAGGGACCGACATGCTCTCTTTCACTCTGGGTTAATATCTAGCGTAGTCGTTCTCTGACTCTGAAGAAATAACCCATGTCTGTATATTTTACCAGGCAGTGCTGAGGCTTCCCATTTCATTAAAGGCTGATTGAATCTGAACATGTTTGTTCGTCCTCGCCGCCACCGTGCCGCCGTGTGACTGAAATGATCTGTGTTTGCTGAGGCAGCATGGGCTTCCCGTTTCTTAGGTTCACTCAGCATTATTAGTAGCTGGCTCTTTAGAATCACTGGATTTGATGGAGGTAACATTTTCGAAACCACATCACCAACATTTTCAAAGATTTGCTGAGCAACAGCATTTGAAACCCCCCAAGTGGGATGAATGGTGTATATTTTAAAATGCAAAATCCCTGATCATTATCAACTATTATTACAGTTTTGTGTATTCCTTGAAAGGTATCATCAAAAATAGTTCCATGTAAACAATAAGAGACAGTGACAAGGCTGATAGCCTCTGTAGTTTTAAACCAGGTTTTTAAAATCAACATTTGTTACTTGTAGATTCAAGCCTCATTTACATTACATTTCACCTTTAAACGCAAAAAAAAAAAAAAATCAAGGGTTTACATGGAAACGCTAAGGGCCTGAAAACACTGGAGTATGCATGTCAGGCTTGGAGTTGGCAATATAACTGCAGGAGCTGTATTATGACAACAGTTAAGAGGTCAAAGAAGAGGTGAACTGATCATCTGGTGTTTATATTGAACATCTTTGATGATTGCAGAAATGGTGCAACAGATACACATTTTGTGAAAAGGCAGTCAGTTGATCAAGCACCACTGGCGTGAAATGGTAGTTCGCCATTGTTGCCATCCTAGTTTGTATATGGCCTTGTCACAATGAAAGTGTAATGTGCACGTGCACTCGCAAAACAGAGCACAAAACTCCAGCTCGGCATCCACACTGCAACAGTGAAACACCGTTTAAAAAAAAAAAAAAAAATCCACTTTGGAGGTGGTTGTAAAATTTTTGCGTTTGAGGTTTGCTAAGATGCTGTTTCCATGTAAATCAAAACGCAACAATACTTTTGTGTTTCACCCTAAAACCGTTGTTGTGTAAACTGGGCCTTAATGTTTAGTGAATATGACACATGGGTGACTGATGTAATACGATGTATATTTAAAGGGCAACACATCTTCAAAAGTAGTGTACATAACCTTATATCAACTCCTTTAGTGTTGTCCTTTTTTGTCCTCTGCAGCCTCTTCAAATGTCTATCCCATTTGCTCATTTAAACAAACCTCCTCCTAGACTTCCCTCACACTCTCTGAATCATGTTTTCACACAGCCTGCCCAAACATTTCATAGTACCCTCTGACCTTTTTCTGTCCTCCAGTCAACGCTGCTCAGAGCTTTATTTACACTAACAAGGAGGAGGAAGAAGGGGCGGATGATGTAAAACCTGTTTCTTGTGTGTATGTGTTTGTGTGTGCGTGCACTGCAAGAGAAATCTGATTGGCTTTCTAGGAGGAAGGACATCATTTTAAATAAGTCCTCAATGTTAAACTGTTTGCTCTAGGGCTTAGGGATTGCTCACCTCTCCAAATACTATTTTAGCTTGAAAGCACAATATTTCCCAGCCTGAGTTCTCACATGGGAAAAGAAGTGAGGGAGGGAGGGCTCTGGTGCAGCAGTTTTCATGGAGGTGGCTTGCAGGCATACTCCATCCTGACAGAATGAGGAGGCACTCTGCACGAGTGTGGCGGAGGGGAAAGGGGGCCTATTAATAAAATGACTCCATAATGGGTAGTTCCCTGCAGCTTGGCAAAGGAAGACAGGCGGATTGATGGACGAGGCTGAGGCCTACTTCCTCAAGCAGACCAAGCTCAACTGTGTGGACATGCTACTGTGGGGCCAATCATGTGGCCTGATCCCATAACACACTGGAGTCAAAATCATACAGGAAGGAAGAGGCTTGTAAACTATTTCCTGTTCGGTGTGAAAGGGTCGAGTGAAACAAGAAATAGCCCACACAGCACCGGGCCTCGTCAACAGCTCTCTTGAGAGGCCATTAAGGCTTAAGGAAATGTTGAGGCTTACATTATAGCAAACCCCAGACTTTATCGATTGACGGCCCATGGGTCAGAGGAGGCTTTTTTAAGACCAAAACCCACTCATTTAATAATTTATGAGCAAGGAGTAAAATAAGATATTGATTCATAAATCTGTTACCATTTATTAGATTATTCTACTGTATTATCTGATTTTAGTATGATTTTAAAGGAAGTTAATTGTCACCAGGGACCTTGTTGTGAAGACTTCATTTTTGATCAATCAATCAAAAAATAATTTTCTACGCCTACTACATCTGGTACCTACACAGTCATCTCATAAAACTACATAAAGAGCAGTTCTGGACAGAAGTATATTTTTTTTTACAGAAACTCATCAATGATCCGGCATGAGGCAGCATTTAGTCACAGCAAAGAGGGAAAAAAGCTCTCTATGACAGACAGAAACCAGGTGGACCTCCATGTAATGCCACTGGCAAACAGACAAATGACTTTGGAAAAAAATAACTAAAAGCAAATTAAAAAAAAACATTGAACAAAATCAACATGGATGTAATTGCAGCAACGTCCTCTTAGATTTATAATAAGAGTTGTGAAATCCAGCAATGCAGTACTCTCAACCGAAATATTGACTCAATCTAACTTTTGTGAGAGATTACAATAGGCATAGCTTATACGAGCCTTCTAGCCTCCTGGGTACCAGCCGAACCACGCCATCATGTCTGATAACACAGAATCTGCACAGAGTTCAATAATAGAAAACTTGGTCTACAAAGAAGACCAATGCAGTTAATTGACAAAAACTGTGAACATGAGTGGTTCTGCTTTTGCATATTAACATTTTTGTTAATGGCCTCTGATGCCAAGTGGACACTGGACAAATTAAAGTATTATATCCGTAGTTGCCATTCGAGAGCTGACACCTCAGTCACAAGCTCACACTCATGGGGTCATTGTTTATGTTGAGATCGCCATTTTATGTATCGAATTCAAATGCCAACTTTGCAGGCCTAAACATGAGAATATAAATGTTTTCTAAGCTCCATCCATCCATCCATCCATCCATCCATCCATCCTGAAGAAGTTCCTGAATAGACTTTTTCTGAACTCTGTAATGCAGACAGTGGATGTGGAGCACGACTCCCAACTTCATCATAATCTCACCTCAGAGTTAAAAAAAAGAAAAAAACATGAGGCAAACAAGCCTCCCTTGGTGACGATATCAGCTTTTTATGAAGCTTAAGTGGCTGCATACTTTCGTGTGGAGCAGACTTATGATAGTGTTATCCAGAGATACAGGTTGTTTAGAGGAAAAGGGTGAATAAATGTGAATATTTTTTAACTGCTGTTGTCTTGTGGCTGAGCTACAGATGTTCTAATAAAATATTGTTTTGCCACAACAATGTTATGCTCTGGCCTAACAATACAGCCTCCTCCTGAAGGCATCACTCCATCATCCTTTCATTACATTCCTTTGTAACAGTACATTGATTAGAGTGGCCTCAGCATGACTGCCTCTTTAATTGTGTATTTGCCGATCCCAGAGCCGCACAGAGCGCGGTGGTGGGATCTGCACTAACCATTTCAACAACGCTCCGAGGCATTTGCTGACACACAAAGTTCATCGTTAGAATATACAACAGCATGTATCGCCATGGCGACCTCCTTGGATGCCGCACAGGGGACCTCATAAATATGTAATCCTGACAGATTTGAGGAATTGTCTTCCTCAAGTGTTACTCTCAAGCCATTTTGTTAATGTCAACATGAAGGAAAGTCGCTGGAATAAGTGTTGACGTTCAGCCCATGGTGTGTATCATTAATAATTACATACACAAGAATTCCTGTCAGATGAGAGCTAGAAAACACTTGAATCTCCTTTTTCTGTCACTCTCATTTTTCAGTAATTAGGTGTAAGAAATAATTGTGTGCGTGAACTCTGATACAGTGGAGGCTCATTTATAGTCTAATCACATACAATGAATGTCATTCCTCAAATATGGGGTTGTCCATTAGTAATTAAAATGTTTCATTGCTGTGGCCCTCTTGTTTCATCTCTAATAGACCACGAACTATTGTAAAAGTGTGTTAATTCTATCAGTAGACAGAAATCAACCCCATTGAGAAATCAAAACTTCCTTCGAAAACATATCAGACTGCATATGATCATATTATAAATAAGCATTGGAAAATAAGAAAAGTGTGTCTGTGTAGTTCAAGAGGCCATTGAGCTAATACAAAAAAAGACTCCAAATTTTTGATCGACCAAAAAACAAAACAAAAAAAAACTAAACTAAACTAAAAATTGCAAGCAAAGTTACAAAGAGATTAAAGTTATGTTAAATGTGATGAGAGTTTTGATTTTGATTTAAGCTTTCAACTTTGAAAGAAAACAGACAGTAGAAAAACACACTTTTCAGTATGAGGGGAATAAAAAAATCAGATCACATATAAGAGAATGGTTATGATTCAGATTAAACATAGCAGGTTTGGCCTTTGAAAAAAAAAAAAAAAGCCCGTCCATCTAGTCCCACATTTAAGAACAGTGTCCCTTTTGCCCTCTCGTGTAATTGCAAGAGCTTATTGGGAGCGAAAATTTTGCCCTCTGCTCCTCGTTAAACCTCCACTTGTAAAAGCGCTCGAGCGTGCATGCAGCACATTGCGGCTCAACGTTCCCAGACAATGATATAGATTTCCTCTACAAAAGAACAATCGAAAGGGTTGTCACAAATTTGTCCATTGTCACTGGGTCGCTATCATTTCTGCGCTAATTGCCATCATTGTAATAGAATATTAGATGCTCTGTATAGCAGAGAGTGTGTTGATGAAGGGGAAGTGCTGGCTGAGTTTTTTTCTTGACCTGTATCTGTCGTAATGGTCGTGATAATGATGATAATGTGATACTTCATTGATCCCTTAAGGGGTTTTCCATACTTCTGTTACCCCTTCCAAAGATAGGCTGCTGTAGAAGTTCTGACACAGACTGCTGCTGCTCCTTGAGGAGGCAGGAAGAAGTCTCTTCCTCAGAGGCTCTTAAGAAAAACTGATGTTTGCTGAGAAGGGGGCTCAAACTGGGTCCTCCAGTCAGGAAGTGGTCTCTCCATTCAGCGTATGAGTTCACTTTGAACCTTCGAGTTTCAAGTTCACTGGGACAAAGAGGTTTGCTTTTATCCACTGGGTCTCTTCAGGGGTTATTATTTTGGTGGAAAATCATACCTGCGACAAGACCATCAACTTGTGTAGCACTAGTAAGTTGTAATGTAGATATCATGGCTTTTGGGTTTTCGTTGTCCTTGTTTTTACATCTGTTCTTTTCCAAATCTGGCAGAGTTTCACACACCAGCCTCTTTCTCAATCCCATTAGTTTACTTTGTGGTGTAGGACTGAGAAATTTGCAAAATTAATGTAACTGAGTATTTTTCCTTATATTGCAGCCGGGATCTTATATATTTTTAAACTAATACATTTTTGAAAATTAATATTGACATTAATTACAGCATGACAACAACCTATGAAATTCTTTTTTTCTATCTGTGACTGCTTTTTGCCCTTTTTAGTCACTTTTGGATCCTTTTCCTACTTTCTGACTATTTCACAAGTTTCCCCCCAATTTTCTTACCAATTTTTCTTGCTTTTGACTATTTTTGCCTCCTTAAATGTAGTTTTAATGTTTCTTCTTGCTGTTTTTGCCACTTTTCACCTCTTAGATTTATGCTTTTGCAAAGGTAGTTTTCATCCATTTGGCTTTTTGGTTGAGTAGGGTTGAGTAACACTGGTGTGGAGCAAAAAAAATCTCCACTGCAAAAATGTCCCTGGTATTCTGACACATTTCAGGTTAAATAAATATTGCACTGTCTGTGATTATTAGAATATTGCAGGAGGTCATACTGCGATTTGATGTACTTTGCGAATAATTGATCAGCCCTAGTGTGGTTTTCTACACCTTCTCGATGTCATGTTGAAGTAATATTTTAAAGGAAGGCACTGTTAAAAGTGTTATAAATGTACGTTTATCAACAGTAAATATTCTGCTCCATCTTAGCTTTAACTACAGTGAGCAGAGATATTTAGTGAAAGATATATATCCCAGTGTAAAAAGGGATTCCGACAGAAAATCTTTGACTAAAGCGACAGCACTGATTTTAACATAGAAATCCTTGGGGCACACACAATGAACCATAGCAGGGGACTGTTAGGCCACATACTTGATGTTTGAGTAATCAATTGGGACTTCAGAAGTTTAACAGGAAAGGTTAAACAGTGTTGTTAGCCAGTCATTGTTGTGTTGTTGCAACAAAAACAAGTAAAGGAATATAAAACAATACTGCTGCCAGCATGTCTTCTTTTGTCAGTTTTCCACTTGGCTCTGGGTATAGTTTTGATTTTGGTACTGGTCATACTCATGAGCTTTTACATATCGTAGATGATATTTCCAGTCTGTCAATGTCATTGGTGATTAGAGGTTTTCTGTCAGAGGCAGTCTGACCAGGAATCAGCCTTGAATTAGGTCATACCCATAAAACACATTGGATGACAAACTGGGCCATCACCTAGCTTTCAACTACTATCAAGGCTCCATTCATTTAAACTAGGCAAACTGAATCAACAAATATTATCAACCACTGAATGTGATCTTTGAAATCCGGTGTTTTCAAGCCAATTTGCCAAGCTGGTGTTAGGAAACTGAGCTGTTTCTTTCAAAGCCGGCAATTTGAGACCTACATTCGCCCGTGGAGAGCTCAACTTAACCAAACTATGCTGATTCACACAGAAGGTTTTCTCAGGTTTACTTCACATCCCTCTAGTCACTCAGTATCAGGTACTTATGAGGATTTGTTTGAGCAGAATTAACCATTTCATGACAAAAAGTCATGTAAGCTTTTCCAGATGATCCCCTCGACAGGTGAAACCCTGCAGAGCGCACAGACTGTTCGATGTTTGCAGTGCCAGTACAAATCCCTGCGATCCTTGACACCCAAACTAATGCAAAAATTGACTTTGAAATCATCTGATAACTACAAGCACACAGAGTGCAATTCTTTCCACTTGGATAAAAGTGATTTGCAGGAAATTTAATGGACTTAAGTAGGAAGGAAACCTCTGTGCAGGCAATACAAGCAAGTACAAAGCCCTGCAGAGTGCAGGATGAAAACATGAGCCCAGAGTCTGAACAAAAGGATGGGGACATTCAGTCCCAGGTCACTTTCTGTGGCTCAGGTCTCTCCTTTGGCATCAGATATGATCTATATCAGTGTCACCCCCAAATTGGTGGAAAGCTCCTCTGGTAGCCTTCAGCCGTGAGCTGAATGTAAATGTGCATTTGACACCTCTAAATCGCTGTCATAATTCATTTCCAGAGCTCTTAAATCTCCCCCTGTCACCTGGCACCTCTGCTGTTTTCCTGTCCAAAAACAGAGCACATTAGCCTTTATTGATGCCTTTGTCCTTTGATACATAATTCATCATTCAGACACTTTTTTCTTTCTTTTTTTTGAATTATCGTGTTTTTTTCTGAGCTTGTTCAAACATATGGATTAATACAGTCAAACAGGTTGCACTTAGTGAAGGGCTAAGTCCCATTTCTTTATGACAGGAAGTGGTTAAGACTCTCTGTCTCAGGACGTGAGCCCAGTCTGATAGAGAGCTTCACCTTTATCTCGCTGTCGAGACTGTCGACCACTTGTAGTGTTCCCCCTGAATCTGTTGACATTATCTTTTAAGGTGTTTTCTAAATGTATAAATGTATACAAAATATGAATAGCTTGTTGATGAAAAACCAGATTTAAAAAGGTGCACTTGTTTTCAATAACCACCTTCTGCACTCTGAACTCACATAAAACTTCAGGTAAGCAAACATATCACACACCTAATAGACTCTTGTTGGTCTGTTGCTGTTTCGAGGAGAAGGTGACTTAGTTCAGATGTGTTTGCCGCCGGTTTAGTTAAAGAGCTGCTCATCCCAACTGTCTCTCAGCAACCTTCTCTTTTTTTAAGTGGTCACGGACTGTTCCAGAGCATACACCACGCAGAAATAGACTTTTGCTCTTTTCTTCATTGTCACAAAAGGCCAGGCACTTCACTGGAGTTCCCATTCCCCTTTTACATAGTGATAAGACAGCCATTATCCTTTGAACCTTTCTTTTCAGCAAGCCAGGAGAAAAGGAAGAGTGAAAGAGGAGGAGGAGGAGGAGGACAGAGAAAGATTTCTTCCCTGAGGTGAGCCCGGCCTCACCTCTGTGTGGCGGGCTTTTTTGTGAGCAGTGAAGAGGTCCTTAACCTTCTATCAGATGGAGGCACACAGTTGTGTTCTGCTTGAATAACTACATTGAAAAGCCCTGAAGCACGGGAGATGGTTCTATAGACTCTGCAAGTGGCAGAGAGAGAGAGACTAAGAGAGAGATAGATAGAGAGAGAGGAGAGAGTGTATTGTATGACCTGCTGGAGTGTGACTCTCACATCATGTGCACATTCTTTTTAAAGTGCCCATCAGTGCTTCACTGTGAATCTGTGTTCTTTGTTGTACAGGTCTCACTGACAGGATGGTCCTCCTCTAATAATGTCACAACAACACAGTTCACACATTCATATAATACACTTCCTCTAATAGGGCTCACTTCGTTTTACACAGTAACAGCCTCTCTGCTTCCAGGCTGTAAATGACTGTACAGCAGCAATGCTATCAATATCACAGCACACATATTTGAATGTCATGTTGCATGAAGAGCTCGTGCTGCTTGATAACTCAGGATACTGCAGGCTGTTATTAGGGTTCAAACCACTTAGATTTTGTGTGGGTTTCATTTGTTTACCAAGATAGCAAAACATATAAGCCCTGTAAAGGAACTGTGGCTGTACGCAACCTGTGTACAGCTTTGGATTAATTGTTTTATTAAAGCTCCTGACTGGCCTTCATATTTGGTTACAAAAAATATAAGGATTTTAATGATAACTGTTGCTTCTTCCTAAACTACCTAAACAAACAAGACGATGGTAAACAATACTTAATTTCTGTAAAATGCTTTTAAAACTTTCCACTTTGACAGGGAAGAGGACCCATTTCAACACTATATATACACAGGGCCTGATCACGCGAAAGCATACTTTTCATTAGACAATACGATAAACTCATGCAAAGGGCAAAGTGCAACAAAGAAAATTTGAGCTATTGCACATTTAACATGGACACCAAAATTTATGAAAATTGAAAGTTTCCCTCTGGAGCTTTAAAGTTGATCAAAATGAACATTATTTTGAGATGTAAAACTGTATTGAGACAGGTTGTTAAATTGTTTTATTCGGCTAAAGAGAGTTACTTGGCTTTTGGGACGAGCACCTAGTGGACAACCATATTACTAGACTATTTCTCTTTTTTTGCACTCTTGTGTCCAATTTTTTCATTTTTTCTTCTTTAAGGCTGATTAAGTGCTTTACTTAAAGGGTAAAGAAAACATGACTTAAGAACATATTGCTTGAGTTACAAAAACAGCAAAGGCAGTAGCAACAATGTTGAAGATGAACAGAACAGGACCTGAATAGAAACACTAAAAAATAAAAGTAAAAAAAAAAGAGTTACTTTGAAATGGTCAACACCAAAGTGTCTTATTAATAAAGATTTCAAGGCAACTACTAACTTTTGCATCACAAATTAGTACGTTTATCACCAGTTGTTTAATATCACTTATGTTTTGGTGAATTTATGAGGAAAAATCTCAAATATTGGCTCGTCCCAGCTCTTTATGCATAAGCTGTTTTAAAAGCTGCCTTAAACTAGTTCTTTCCTGCACATTAGAAGTTTCATGTATCCACTCTGAATAAAGCTACACAACCTTGTACATAATTGAGACTTGAAAAATCCATATCTGAAAACACTTAAATGAGCAAGCATCAGAGCAAGTGTAATGCAGGGTGATTCAGATTGTTTTATAAAATGCTCAGTACCACACCTTTGCTCTTAGATCGCTCTGTTTAAAACAGTGTGGACAAAAAAAGTCTTTTCCAATGATGATTATACTTCTCAAGCTTAGTCTGAAGGTTTCACCTACAAGTGCCAAGGTCATAATAGCTTTATTTTTTCTTTGTTTCTTTTTACAGTTATGGTTTCACCCAGCATCAAGTCAAAGAGCAGACGTTTTATAATAGATATTTTCATCGGTTCCTTTCAAAAGAGGTTTTTCATTGAGCATCCTGGCACAGCTATTAAGCTCATGGCTGACTAATTCACAGGAAAGTAACTCTCTTTGGCAGTTTCTCTGATATTAGTTGATGAGGTCAAATGCTATAAATTCCTGTCCTCCATGTAAATGATCGTAGGATGTCAGCCAAGCGTGTCAAATTAAAAGCTCACTATATTTGGTAAACATCCTTCTCCATCTTTTCTCTGCAGTGAAGCTTTTACACTTGCAGACGTGGAGACATTACAAAATGCATCAAGAAACTTTTCCCTCTCAGAATTATAGTACGTAATAATGTTTGTGTTTTAATAGCGTAACTGTGCTGCATTAAATAAGTTTCTCTGTGTTTTTAAGGTCAATAAAATTGCCACTACACATTAATTATTTGAATTCTTCTCACTTTGTTGTGATTTCTTTTGGATCACCTGACTTTCCAAAGAGGTGGACCTGACAATCTTTTAATAAAACTGATGCTGCAGGTGTAAATGTTTGCTGGTACCTGCTTGTTTGCACATACTTCTTTATATATTGTTCCAGAGCACAATCATCACATATATTTCAGAGCAGAGCAAAAGTTGTGTTGTTGTAATACATCCAATAGGGAAACTGTTGAGAGAGATTGATAACTTTATGAGTTGTGATACAGCAGCTATTGCACTAAAGTTGTTGCACCAGGTAGTGTTTACTTACACCGCTGAACATCAGTCTCAAACCTTACACGGACTGCTTACATCCCCTTTTCCTTTCTGTAAGAATTTCAGCAGCTTATTCATCTACAGTATAAATGAAAACGTTTCTGCAGTGTTAACCAAACAAAGGGTTCCCAGCAAAAGTTACTGCAGCACACCCAGTTTACTCCTTCTGATGGATTCGTCCTCCTGACATAGCAATGCTGCTGCGCACATTTCTACTGCTACTTTAGGAGCAGAGATTTCCCTAAAAGATCAGATACCCACTCACTTTAAGGCGTTTGGTTATGTTCTCATAAAACAATCCAGATGACCTTTGAACTCAAGGCAACAGAAATGAGGCCCCAGTACCCAAAACCCCAATTCCAATCAAGCTGGGACATTGTGTAAAATGGCGAAAACAAAACAAAACAAAAAAGAAGAATCCTGTTTGCAAATCAAAGACAAGATATTTATTGCTCAACCTGATGAACTTTTTTTTCGAATATAATCACTCATTTTGAGTTTGATGCCCGCAACACGTTCCAAAAAAGCTTGGACAGGGTCATGTTTACCATTGTGTCACCTCACCTTTCCTTTGAACAACTAATTGGTAGAGCTATGGTGCTAAAATTCTTTACATTCTGTGTCTCCATTGTTGTGTAATGTTCCACACATTTTCCAGGCAAGCCATCTAGATCCTGCACTCTTTTACGACAAAGCCACACTGTTGTAATACATGCAGAATGTGGCTTGGCATTGTCTTGCTGATATAAGCAGGGACGTCCCTGACAAAGATGTGGCTCAGATGGCATCATATGTTGCTCCAAAACCTGTATGTACCTTTCAGCATTAATGGTGCTTTCACATATGTGACAGTTACCCAATATGCCATGGGCACCAACACACCCCCATACCATCACAGATGCTGCTTTTGAAAAAAAAAAGTTAATCCATTTGGACAGTAGCTATCTTGTCTCTTTAATTTATGCAACTAAATGTAAGTGAAGCAGGGTTTGTAAATCATTGTATTCTGTTTTTATTTATATCAGCGCAGACTGGGGGTTCAAAGTAAACCAAAAATGACTTATTTACAGGAAAATAGTTTGGTTACGCTCGTGGCACTAGTAGTAAGTGTGGAAGGTGAAAGGCCCTCTTCTTGTTAGGTTGACTGAAGTCAGCATTCCCAATATGGCAGCCGTCAGCGACAGGCTTCAAAGCTCGTCTTTAGAAGCAGATGGGGGACATCATGGAGACTTCATCCACGTATTTTACTGTGTGCATCAGGATTTGGTCCATACCTATTTAAGCTAGATCAGAGGGACAACAAACACACAGACAAAGCCAACCCAGGCACTTGGGGGTTAAAATAAACAGACAAATCTTCCGACCACAGTTGGAACAGTTGTTTGAGTTAACAAGTCAAAACAAATGAAGAAAGTATTCAAACTGTGTCTTGGAAACCTTAGATTCTGTTTTCAAAATGAAGAAAACATTTCACAATGGTTTGGAGGAAAGAATATGAGCAAACTAGTTTCACCTCTCTGTGTGTACTTTTGGTGTAATGTGATAGCATTGAATATAGTGCAAAGGTTTGTTTAATGTAGTTGATGACATGAGGCGTCTATTGCTGCCATTTTGGAAAGAGATACTATTAGCTTGATGCTCTCCATTAATGTGATTGTGTATTATCTTGCACAACTTCCCCTAAGTTAAGGAGCTGAGAGGTTTTGTGTCTTTACATTATGCTCTTGCTTTTGATTGATTTCAAATCACAGGGCAGATTGAATTTGCCCCCCTCGCTGTAAATGTATCTTGTCGAATAAACTCGGCACCTGATGATGCAAAAAAAGCAAAGCCAAGCTTTAGTGGCCCCATTCTCTAAAAGTTTAAATTTAGGTCTTTCATTTTCAGTGGTTATTTTATTTTAATAACTGTTTCCACCAGAATTTGGAAGTATTTCAGGGAGGTGCAAATAAAGTGCTGGTAGCCGCATGTGGCCCGTGAGCCGTGCAGTGAGTAACCGGGCCGTACAAGCTGTGCCAACGTCTTGTGTGCCAAATGTGTGGCAAGAGGGTGGCACGAACAGTTTGCCAGAGCTAGTCTGCCTGGCTGCCAGGCTCTTCTCTTTATCCAATCAGACGGTTCGGCTCGAGTGAGACCCCTATTCTTGTCTCATCCTCCATCTCCTCCCCGAGCTTTGTCACCCTCCCCTGAAAGACACAGGCGCACGCTTGTGTGCACATCTTTTCCCCATGAACAGAACCAAACCTCATCGGTACACGGTTACACTCACCTAGAGAGCACAACCGGGGAGGAATGGTGCAGAATGTTCTCTATTTGCTGCTCTCTTCCCCTTTGTTTTTTCTTTTCTTTTATATTCTCTCTCCAGACTAAATGAGCATGCCTCTGTTGGTTTTTTAAGCATTTCTTCAGAGTTATAGAAAGCAGAGTGCGTCTAGAGAGCTGGGTTTTTGGGGCTGTGTGAGGTAAAAACGTTGTCTGCCTGTGTGTGGCTTTATTGGACATGATGAGGGATGATATTATAGTGGATGCTGCTGCCGCTGCGGCTGCGAGATGAAGAAGCATCCCATTTGTCTAGCACTCGCTTAGTGTAATGTGTCTATCTGTCACTCTCCCCAAGACCGGACATAGGTGTTCATCAGAATAAACATATTGTCTGCACGCTTCTTCATTTCTTTCACTGCTTGTCATTGAAGTTAATTTCCCAGCTTGTTCGCTCCCTCTCTTTTTTCACTCTTTCACATCTTTGCAGGAAAATGAGATCCCTTAAATTCCTGTATCATCCAAAAATTACGAGCCGCAGACAGAAAAGGAAATTGTAACCTGACACTAATCCTGTGACCGCACACTGATTATGAAGGAGAGAGGTGCTTAGAAAGAAATAAGTGCAGAATATATATTCTAAGAGTAATTACTGAGAGCAGAATGAGATGTGATTCAATGGGGGAAAGAGGGTGACGTGAGCTACTTGCCGAAGAGATTAAGCTAATGTCGCTACTTTTCTTCTTGTGTCTTCCAGGTTGATGATGCCATGCTTATGTTTGATAAGACTACTAACAGACATAGAGGTAAGTGCACCAAAGCGTCTTCTCTCTTTCCTCACTTTATTTTCTCTCTCAGAAAGGTGAGAAAATAGTAATTTTATGTCCTTTTCCCCATGAGATAACACAGAACAGTTCCAATCTTTCGTGATATTAGGTGTGCCGTCTGTTCAACAATGGGAGCGTGTCAAAGTAATCAATAAGCTGGTACGGTGTTTAGAATGTTTGGATGTGTGTGTGTGTGTGTGTGTGTGTTTGTGTGTGTATTCGGGTGTAGGTGCTTCAGAAGGGGTGCTTAAAGGGTGTAAAGATTGCGAGATGGTGGGTGCTGTGCAGTCAGATAACAGCATCAGATAAGGCCCAGGAGAAGCACTGACTTTTATCGCTATCTCTCATCGGGCTCCTTATCTTTTCGATGAGGGGACGTTTCTCTCTCAAGCAGAGGACTTTCCAAAGACAGGTTTTCCTCTCCTGCACCACAATGCGGCATGTAGGTGTGTTTTAAAGCCAAGATTTAACCAGAAGTAAGCACATATAGGCCTGTCACTTCCCCTGAGCCCTTCACATTGGCTGTTATTGGCTATGAATCCTCACGTAGGTGCGTTAGAGCAACTTTTAGGAGACAGACTGTCCCCGGCTGTGTGCGTGTGTGTATCACTGTGAGGAGTCGACAGGCACTGACAGGTATTTCCGCAAGAAATAGGAGCAGATACCTCTCTGTTTGTCAGCTCGCTTGTAGGCAGAGCTGGCAGCGCAGCATCTCCCTGAACTGGTCTGAGCTGAGCGCTGTTTTGCCATATTGATTTAAACATTTGTTTGCAGTGAGCGACTCCCAACCTGTATAAATCTTTAAGTGCAGTTGCCTTGGATTTGTTTTCTGCAAGAACTTCTCTTTCTTCTTCTTCTACTGTATCTGTGTGTGCATGTATAAGTGTGTGTATAAGCGTGCGTGTGTGTGCAGACGGACTCTTTGAGTCGGGTAAACAGTTTCTAAGTGTGGAACATGTGAACTGTAGTGGAAGTGATCTTTGGCTTTGAGGGGATTTTGATCTGTAGTGACAGAACCCAGTGTGAAGTCTGCTTTGAGACGACAGATTCTTTTCTCTCTCTCTCCTTTACTTCTGGCTGCTCTCTCTCTCTCTCTCTCTCTCTCCCACTCTCTCACTCACTCTCACTCTCCCCTGTCTGCTGCACTGCCAGCCCTCTGTGAAAAGGGGATGGGCGCCACGCTTGGGGAGTGTGTTAGGCGTTTGCCTTTGGGCAGCAAAATGCCCTTCAAATGAAGACAATGATGGAGAAACAGCCTCCTTTGCGTTTTTTTTCCGATGACAGAGGACTTCTTTATATGAAGTGTGACACTGAGGAAGCAGGCAGGTGCTCTCCTTCTTGCATTTTTCTTTTCCTCCTAACTTGCATTTTGATATTTTGTTCCACTTGACGGCAGATGGTTACACCTATCATCTGAGAAACACAGCAGATCTTCCGGATGAGTTGCATGGAGTATTAGAAAGCCATAAGAAAATGTGAATAATTCATCAGAGCCATTGGTGTGATTGTGTAATATTAATGGCTCAGCTGCCCTGTGACCACAAAGAAAAGGACATTGAATAAATTATCAGTGAAACCAGTGCCTGCGCCTGCAGGATCCAGTGATCGGCATCTGGCAGCTAGCCGTCCAAATCAATTTCCCACCTGTGTTCATTTTTATCTTACAGATTGATTCATGAAAAAATAATCTTGCCTCTTCCTGCAGTCGTGCACTGGTAAAAATAACACATTCTTTATTTAGCACTCAAGTGTTACACAATGCAATTTTAACCACTGTGGCTATTCTGTAATTGCAACTCCTGGAAATAACGGTTCTCTTGCTGCCTTAATTCTTTGCAGAGCTCTGTAGGAAAAAGCACATTTTCAACGACTAATGCCATTTTCCCTCTTTGTTCTTGTTAATCTCGAATGCTGTCATACCTCCAGCACACTACTACACACACTCTACTACACAATGCAATGTCTGCTGCTTTGAAACCAAATTTCAAATCTGCACTGACCCAAACCCAAAAGCACAGTGGCAGCTTAAAAGCACCAAGTCTTCTGCAGAAAAGGAGGCCTTAGCAGCTATTTTTGCTGATGCAGATGAGGAAAAATGAAGCAAACGTCCCTGAAGTGGTGCATGTTTATATTAACTGGAGCCTGCGTGAAGTAAAGACAACACTTATATTTGTACAGGCATATTAAATTCACAGTCAGAGAGGAGAATCCATACTTGGAGTGTTTTATGCAGCTGTGTACAAAGTGAAATGATTCCTTTGAATAGGCAACACAGTGTCGCTCTCAGCAGTTAAAGGTGATCTGCTGTTAAACCTCCTGTGGCACATTACACCCTCTCATCAGCTCATTTGAATGTTATCTCACTGCCTTTACATTTCCCATTTCATGCAGAGGCTGTATTGTATATTACTAGACTGCATTGTGTTTACTTTGGAAGAGTATATTGTGTATTAGCTGCATGATCGACACTTGATTGTGAGTGTTTTCTTTGGGGCTGTGGTGAATTGGATAGAGGACAAACGTCACACTCCACTAGAAGCAGCATTGTCCTTCAGACGGTCCCTGCGAGGCGGCCAAACGACAGCCAGAGGAGACATTCTCTACCCTTCTTGTTTTCTCTGTACTTATTTTTTTAACTCTCTATCTATCTCTCCCAGTCATTCAGTCCCATTCTTTCTTCCCTTTTCTTTTTCCACAGCACCACTATTTCTGTCCGCACGCCATCTCCCCACACTGTCTGTCTCCCCATTTCTGTCGTCTTTCCCTCCCTGTCTCTCCTGTTAGAGGACACTGGCTGTAAGCAAAGCTCCTCACAAAGGCGCACGCTGCACACCATCTCCCTGGCATTTAAAGGAGTAGAATACGGCCAATTGTGTTGGAAATTGAACTCTCTAAAGCCTCCCTTTCCTCTGCGGCGGCTCATTGTGGGTGAGTTCAGTGTCTTTGGTGAGCAGCTTGGGCTGTCCAGAGGTTGATGCCAGAGGGCGCCCATTGTTCCATGCTCCACTGCAGTCTACCCCTCCTTCCCACTGCCACCTCCACCTCCACATCCCAGCCTCCTTTCAACCTCCCCTCTACTCCTGACACCTGTCCTGTGACAGAGAAGGGAAATTCAGGATCATGCCTTTTAGTCATATATTTAACACATCTTTGGTGTGCTTTTGCTCTGACCTTTAGATAGCACGAGGTCATCCTTGACTCATCAGTTACATTAGCTTGATCTTTGACCTGAGCTTTTAAATATGACAGTCTTACTATTACTAGAAAATAACTCTATGTATGGTTTGATTGAATTTCACAGTAAAGCGTTCATGTATGGGCCAAGTCAATAAAAAATAAAGTTTTCCCATTTATTAATGGTACTGTGAGGACCTTGTAAGTGAGCTTGAAAAAGTCTCGTAATCCCTAGTTTAAAACAATGTTATCTAGTCGTAATTGTGCAAACAGAAGCTAGACTGTCTGACAGAAAAGGGACAAAAGAGTTGAAGAAAGCTAAAAAAAGACAGTGATAGAGCACGAGCTAAAGGCTAAAACAGGCCAGGTTGTTCATTCCAACTAACATGCAGTGGTTATTCTGCAGTGATCAGTTCAAACTTGAGAGTCTATCAATAAAATGAAGATTGATGTTACGGTTGCCCAGCTTGGTAGATGAGCACTGGTAGGTCATAACAAGGATTCACTAACATTAGAAAATATCGATGCGTCTCAGAGCATGGGGCTGTAAGTAGCGCTGATTGTAGCCAAGTACTAAACTACGGTACAAACTTACAGTTTATTTTTTGTCATGTTTCAAATAGTGCTAAATAATTGTTGTTAAATATATTGCCTTGTCACGTTGTGTCCGGAAAAAATTGTATTGAGGAAAGAAAATTTGATTCAAAACTTTCAGGTCTACTTTCACTTTCACCTTCAAGGCAAATACATCATGACAGTTTGCTCAAGTCCTCAGGCCGGAGGAGTCGCTTTAACATTTCACATGCAATGACTTTGGAAAGTAGAGTTAATGTCATAAATTCTCACAAACATTAACAATTTATTATATAAAGATCTGTAGGTTACTGTTTACTGGATAGTTGTCAGATCTGTTAAATGTGCATATTTTTCACAGTGCAAACGTCATGTCACTTATTGATTTCTAAAGAAGCGTGGTGAAGCTGATGAATGGATAGAATCCAGCTGTGACGCATGCTTGGTCCAGGCTTTGATGTAAGTAGTCCTGGTGTTTATCTTTAATGGTGTGGGGGGACGCTCTGAAGATGGAGCTGAGACCAGCTGCTGGACTTCTGAATTAGCATAAGGACAGTTTTGCTACATAGTGCGCTGCACCCCTTGTGTAAATTTGGCTTAAGACCCACAACCGATGTACGGCATACGAAGAGACAGACCTAGTCTTCTGAATTTTTTTGAATTTAACAAACTAAACTTTCTTTAAAAAAAAGTATATGCCTCCCTGAACGAGGGAATCAAAATCCCTGGAATCCTGAATGAAGGTTCAGTCTTAGTA
This sequence comes from Thalassoma bifasciatum, assembly GCA_008086565.1. Taxonomy (NCBI): domain Eukaryota; kingdom Metazoa; phylum Chordata; class Actinopteri; order Labriformes; family Labridae; genus Thalassoma; species Thalassoma bifasciatum. The sequence goes on from RPOG01000118.1 coordinate 566,174, forward strand.
TGACTCAGCGACTGCTCCTTCCTCCCTCTCAAAGGCAAACTTTAGCACCTTAAATATTGCATCATCTGAGTCCTATTGCACATTTAAATAACAAACCCGAAGGAAGAGTCCAGGTATGACACTAGAGAGCCTGTACTTTGATATTTTTTTTCACATTTGGAAACGGGACAGGCTGCAGTTTTTGACCACTTGGGAGTGAGAACAGGCTGGCAGGGCAGGACGTCCTGGTTACAGAATCTGTGTGTGTGTGTGTGTGTGTGTGTGTGCTCCAAAACCCAAGCTATGCTCTGGGACAAGGGCATGAGCAATGCAGTCACCATCTACACATGCCAGTCGTCATCGTTCCCACCAGCATCGACATAACTTCACATGCCACCCCTGGATGACAGCGCGAGCTGTTCTGGTGGGAAATAAAAGCTTTTGGAATAGCCCTGAGTCAAAATCATTCTGTCATCCTTTGCCTACTCCCTGTCCCGCAGGCTGACATTTTATCTATGATCTAAGATGTGATTTCACTGTCAAACACAATTGGTAGTGCCAAGGAGAGCGTTGCTGAGGTGGGGAAAAAATGGCATCTCTTAGAGAAGGGGATGAAAGAGTGGCAACTGCCGCCATCCACTAAAGGCTTGGGGTTTATAATTTGTGTGTAACAGGTACAGTAGATGATGGATGAATTCTTTCTCCTGCTACTCACACATCCTTTAATAAGATCCACACCATAATTAGCCCTCCTTCCTCGCCACATTACCTTTCTTCTCATCAACATGTCTCTCGCTTGCTTTATTCTGAGCACATAATCCCACAGGACCTTTTCAAAATAAAATACAAAGTTTAGATATACCCTCTGTCTGATTTGATTGTTCACAAGCAGCTTCTCCACATGAATCCCAAAAAAGATAAGTATATACAATGCAAATTAGTGCATTGCAATCTTAATGCTAAATTACACTCTTACAATTAGAAGTTGCTGATTAATTGGGTCAAAACTGCACAGTGATTGTGTGATACATGCTCTGCAAAAAAATATCTGCAAAATCAGAGACAGCCTCGCAATTTTAAGGAAGTTTTCTACAAGTTTTTTTAAAGTTAATTACTGAGCTGAAAATAATGAAAGTGGTACCTATATCTGTTTCAAGTAATATACACGCTCACTCTCACCTTTCTTCTTAATTACACCATTAAGGAACATGATGAAATCCAAGTGTAATTCCCTTCGTATTGTTTTACAACAGTTAGTAACCAGACAGCACCCATTAGTGGAGCTTTATAATGACTGCATGACTGATTGTAAGCCAAATTCCTTCTCTATTTGAATGATGCAAGTAATAGTAATGCGCAACAGCGTTGGGGACCAGGATAAAGAGACGCAGCCTAGATTGTTTCAGTCACAAGGCAGCTTTGTATGAGCGAGGCTCGTATTAGACGCCACGTTCCTGGAGAAGAAGATGAAGAAGGGGATTCTTGTTTTTCAGTGAGGATGGGGCCTGAGCTGAGGCTGTGAATTTGTGTATAGCTTTTTTTTTTTTTTCTCGATGGGCTTAAAAGGCTGGTTTTCTTCTTGGCAGACAAACAGAAGGCTGCATTGTGTGTGTCTGTAATCTCTTTACCTGGATTGGCAGCAAAGCTAGCAAGTGCAGCTCCCAGTGTGGAATTGGCACTGAGGAGTCAATGTCACACTGAGCGAGCTGCCTTCCAAACAACCAAAAAACTGGTTGTGTGTCTGCAGGACTGTGTTTGCTGATGACAGCATGCAGTTGTGGCTTTTTTTCCTTCCTGTTTGTGTTTCTTTGTTCCTTAAATGGGTAAATTTAACAGCTTTTGCATATGCAGAGAATAGCCCAGCCGATGAAAATGTGACACAGTCCAGCATTCTTATATTATCATTTTATTATATTATTATCTGAATGTTTTGATGCATTTTTCTGTGTATTTGTGTGTGTTTGTCACAATTTCCAAACTGTCCTCCAGAGAGCAAAAGTCTCCTCTCCAGGATACACAAGGTCCTTCAGTAACAAAGGCTCCAGTGGTATTAGGTGTCATTATACACCAACTATTTGACATAAATTTGCCTCTGCTGCCTCACTGGGTGAGAGGAAAAAAATAATTGGCCTCATTATCTTTCATCTCTTTGGCATATTACATTCATTATTTTATACAAAGAGTGCCAGTATGAGTCCTGTAACCTGGGAAGCAGCGCTGCGCCTCCACAGGTTAACTGTTGCTCCCTGAAAAAAAGCCCCCGCTATTTGACGTCACCACAATGCCTCATCAGCCACCGGTGCCGGGATTGAACATGGCCGACTGAGCAGAGGATGTCTGTCTGCAAAGTGATTGCTGGCTCATTGACTGAGTAGGAGAGGAGGGGAAGAAGGAGGTGAGGAGAAAGGAAACGAGTACAGTTAGAGGAGAAACGGGGAAAGAAAGGAGGACTGAGTAGAGGAAAAAAGTAGAATGAAGGCATGGTGAGGAAGAGAAAAGGAGGGAAATAAAGAAAAAGGAGAGTGCCTCAGTGGGAAGCCTCCCCCTGCTGGCTCCTCAGGCTGGAAGCTGCTGCCGATGGCTTCAAAAGAGCGCCAGGCAGTCTAGGCCTCCGCTTCTAGCAATTAGAGATCACTCCAGCGGATGCCTCCTGGCCAGCCTGCAAATCCCTCAAAAATACCCTCTGATTACTACTGTAGGACACAGGCTGTTTACCAAATGGATCTAGCACTGCTGAGAGCGAGGTTTGATAATGCCTTTCTTTTGTTCAGGCAAGAGAGAGGGAGCGGGGTCATTTAGTATTTTTTAAAGATGGCGGGACTTCAGAGACCAAGCTCCGGAGGGAGAAGAAAAGTTAACCATTTCTTTAATTTTTCCGCCAAATAGCCTCGCAAGCAAATAGCCGTGGTAGTGCTGTGTGTACAAAAGAACAAAAGCTATTTGGACGGAGCTCAAATACTGTATCTTTCCACCGGCGCTTTTTACAAGACCCAGCTCTTCTTTGATGGTTAATATCCTCCACTGCCAATCCCTTTTTAAACAACCCAATCCCTGCAGGTTCCACAGGAGTTGTAGTGTTTACAGATCCCAGCTCCTCTGTGCTCTGTGGCTGGTGTACAGCAGCACTGATGCAGAGTAAAACAATCAGCTGCTGTGCTTGACTTAACTGATTGACACAGCTTTCGCATCAAGTGGAATCAGATTTTTCTGCACTTTTCCTCCCGCGTGCATCGCTGCAGCCGCCTGACGTATCCCTCCTTGTATTCTCTCACCTTGACAGACCTGATATTAACGTTATTAGTGTGAATGTCATTTAAATGGCAGAGCTAATCATACACTCCGGGTCTACCTGCACCTAAGGGCCCCTTTGCCTTGGTCTAATCACGGTGACAAAGGAAATGATGTGTTTAGCCACTCTTAATAACTGCTGCTGCTCATCAGATCCACAACGAGTTTGGTCGGCTTCTCAGGGGAGGCACCAGGGACAGGGAGCCTGAACTTTAGCCTTTCGTATCTTCCTCTGGATTTTTGTTGTGATCCCCACCCTGACATCAGTGACCCAGGAGACTCTCCTCCAAATCCTCACCAGCTTCGCAGCATGCTCGTACTAGACCTCCTTGACAGGTTGGTGATTAAACCATAGACAATCATCTTCTCCTTGTCACCTGCCTATCCTCCCCGACATCTGCCCCTCTTCAAGTGAGGCTGTACAGTAGTTTTTTCCTTTTTTTTTTTCTTCCTTGGGTTGGGCTCGGGGATCTTAGACCAGATGGGGTTTGGATTTGAATTAGACTCTGCTGTGCCGGCCCTGCATGACCATTGCAAGGGGGGGAAGAGGAGGATGAAGGCAGGAGATTGTGGAAGAAAGCCTGGTGTTTTAATCTCTTCCCCATGTTTATCTCACCACCGGGAGAAAAAACCTTGTGCCATTAAATACATCAGCTTCTCCCACTGGTTGCCTGCACGGGTGCAACTTTGAAGAAATTTGAAGGACGAAATGAAGGGTATGAGAGAATGTGCAACAAGGCACATCTGTCTTTGCATAGACCGGCTGTTTTGTACGATTCTGCATCAAATATCTTGTTGTGTGTACATTATTCTCAGATCTGCATTTTCTGTTATACGCACAGCAAATCCATAATGCGTTTTCCGACGTATACATTCCCCTCGAAAAGGAGGAAAGAACTTATTTGAACAAAAATAAGCAAACATCTTTGGCCCCAGCTGCCACAGGGAATCAGTCTCTTCAGGAAATGAAAATGCCAGCTTGGAATTGTCATCATATTGAGAGTTAGCCGCCCTCTGACCTTGTAATACCCCCACAGCTTCTCTATTTGTGACCCGCTGGATGCTCTTAGAAAGTGAAACCATCGGGGAGGATCTACTGCTCACATCATCATTCTCAGAACACCTAATAGTGGATTTACCAAGGTTAAACCTCCTGTGAGATTGCAGCCAGCGTGACCTGGAATACTGAGTTTACATCCACAAACACTCAGACACAAAATGTAAGGCACACTTGACTCCCTTAAGACTCACACGTATGGGCTGTTTAAAAGTATAAAGCTCATCTAAACCTGCAAAACACAAATATTCAAATGCTTCCCAATCAGGAAAAAGCATCTGATATATTTAGCATCTAGCGTGCAGGATGTTGTTCCAGAGACAGACAGTGGGAGTGGAAGCTTCCCTCTGCATTGTCCTCTGTATTTACAGCCTGATTGGTGCTTACCCAGGCGTCTTACAGCTGAGCGCAGCACATGAGGGAATTAGGTAAGTGTCTGCCATGCAGCGTTGGTAAAATATGTCGCTTCTTGTCTTTGTAGGACTTTTAAAACATGCTGATGGCATGGGCTTGCTGTTGATTGCCTTCAAGGCCACAGATGCGGCACATAAAACATCTGTACTCCTGTTGTCCTATTTTGTGCAGAAAATAGTTTTCAGGTTTTTTTTTTTTAAGAGTGTTTTCTAATGAAGTGAAAGTGTTCCTGATTTGATTTTCATTGGAAATGACATATCAAATTTGATGGCAAAACAAATGTGGTCCCTCTTTGTTGAGGTGATGAGTAAAGTGATGTTTTTATTCCACTGAAAATTCAATAACTGCAATAAAAAGTGATAGATTACAGCTTTTGGATTCAGTTACACCTACATTTAGTTCTCAGCTTCTTAAATTCATCCTCAGCATTGTTAAAGGCGATAGACTGAAATATGATATGCCATTAAATTGTGTCAGTAGTCATATTTGATGGAAAATCTCCGGTTTATATCCTCAAGAGATATGGGAGATAAACTTACATTGCATTTAAAAGCAGTGGCTGGTGATTCAGAAGGTTTTCTTTTTAGAGAAGGGGCTCGAACATGTTTTTTAGTGTGAGGTATCGTGTTCCTATAAAAGAACATAACATCAAAATTTCCATCCACTACTTTGAAGTAAGTGTTATTATATGCCTCCTCAGTGTAATTGTGGTCAGAATACAGCAACCCACACACCTCAAAATCACAATCAGCTGCTGAGCTTCAGCAGTCACTCCTCACAGAAAGATTGTGAGCTGAAAGAGATTACATCACCTCTAGTCCAGCCATCTAATCTTAGATTAAAGGGAGACAGAACAGTATCTTTCTTTCTTTCTCTTGTCCGTTCTTTCATTCTCATGTTTCATTCTTTGTACTTCAGGGGTCAGCCTGCGTGTGTCGCTCTCAGGGATTCACTGAACATGCCAGTCACTTTAACGTTTTCAGTAATGATGATGTTTATTTGACCAACTTTTACTGGGTTCCTTCTGCTGTTGATTGGCCCCCCTCAGCTCTGCTGGTTTACCACTTAAACAGATGTAGGAGCCTCTTTTCAAAGAAGAGCTTTTTTGATACAGAAGCAGCCAAAACAATCAGGACACTGCAGGGAACATCCTTGCACTAACTCGTATGTTTCCAGACAAAATACTCTTTTTTAAAAAAATGTTGCACCTGTAATCAGCAGCAAAAAGAACAATTTTGATCACCATTATGAGCAATAAAGCATCAGAGAAAAACAGCAGCTCTGAGGGGCCACATGTTGTTCACCCAGATGCCCTTAAGCTGCTTCACATGTCTGAAAGAGTTGGAAACCTGACATATTTAAGAGTGACATAAGTTTAATACATGTGTTCACATACAGATGATAGGGATGCATTTAAACATGGCAAGCTTCTTTAAGCTTCAAGCAATGTTTTTATGCTCCTGCCAACATGCGGCAACTGAGATGACCTGTGCTGGTCAATGCGTGTGTGTGTGTGTGTGTGTGTGTGTGTGTGTGTGTGTGTGTGTGTGTGAGTGTGAGTGAGTACGCCTCCACAGTGTAATAAGGGTTGTCTACCCAAGCGTGAGAGTCAGGGTGGAGATGCCTGGCTCATTAGGTACCATGGCAGGATAATGTATGAACAGTGCTGGTGAAGAGAGAGTGAGCAAGCGAGAAAGAGGGAAACAGCCATTGTTCTTTCTCTTCTCTCTCTTCTGTGTCTTCCCTCCGCTGCGTCCTCCTCCTCCTCCTCCTCTTCTTTCCCCGCTGCCAGTTTCTTCTTTGTGTGTGCGGGCGCCTAGGGATATTTAGGCTCCCTGGTCACATTATGCCCTGTTTTTTGATGCAGAGCTGCCACTCCACGGGTTTATACCATTTTATTCATAAATGAATTTATTTATTGGTTTATTAAATTTAATTCATCACGTCTTGCATGATGCTTGTTTTGCGGCTCTGTTGCTCGATTGACAGGTTGCCAGTCATGGTAAGATTCCATATCCCATCGGCGTCATGCAGCAGCACGTTGCTAATTGAGTTGAATGCGTAGCTCGTCTCTCCTCAGTGGATCCATCTGTCGCCGTCTTGTCATCAGTTTGTTCGCACTTGACAGGTTCCAAGTCGCTCTTTGTGTGTTTAACTGTGCGCTCCTGTGTAGGTGTGCGGTGTGTTTTTATTTATGCAAAGGGTTTGTGTGTGTGTGTGTGTGTGTGTGTGTGTGTGTGGGGTGGGGGGGTACAATGCCATTTAAAATGGGTGGCTGCCTAGGGGCTCTCTCTCTGAAATAGGTTCTGCCCCACTGTGGAGTCCCACAGAGAACAAGTCCTCAGCCAGCCACCTTCTTTATACGACACTGTCTGTTACACACATATTTATAAGCTAAAGGCCTCTGGAAATTTGGTGTGGAACAGAATAATACATGTTTGTTACCAAAGATGAGATTCCTCCATTTCCCCCAAAAATGTGACCAATTGAAAAATACAAAACTAAGAGAAATCCTCTATCAAAAATAACCCAACAGATGATCTCTCACAATAATGGAGGCATGGCAGATCATGTGTTGATTGACATGTCTCTGTCTCTGAATACAACAATGGCACATTCAATTATCAACTCAGTGCAGCAACATTTTGAAGTCAACAGATTCAGATAGAGGGGAGCACAAGCTATGCTAATTTTTCACTGGATGATGATGTCCTTTATCACACTTAGCGGTCAGTACTCACATTAAAAGCTAGCTGGGAAAGGTATATATATGTATATATATATTACCTACTAACTGCTGTATGATGTGCCTTGCTAGTCAAAATTTAAAAATGGAGCTACCAAAATTCCTTGCAGTTTAATTGAGTCAAAAGTATAAGAAATTTCAATCCAACTTATTTCGATGAAGCCATTACAGCGCCAAATTTTTAAACTATGCCAAAGTCATGGACACCCAAAATTGAGAAAACTCTTGTTTTTAATTAGCAAGCTGCAAACTAGTGGTGTAGAATAAGTCTGTGAACACAGTTTTAATTGAAATACTGTTTGCAGCTACTAAAGGCATTTTTGAGAAAGATTTTAAGAGACTGAGGGTACATTTTTAAAGCGAAATATTTCAATTGTGTCTCATAATTCCGGAGAGCATGGAGTGATATGTGGGAGTGAGAGCTCATGACTTTCAGCTCACAGGTCAGGACCAAAAGAAAACATTAATGTATCCAGTGACATTGGTTTGCATGTCTTTTGTCTGACTTCTCCAGTAACAATTTTACCTGATCTAACTTTACGAAGCTTTCAAAATAAATATTCAAATTTCAAAACTCATCTCACAAAGCTGAAAAGCCCATTATTTTGGACTGGTTAACAAACTGCTCGTGCTTTTACTACATATTACATACCAAAAAACCTTAATTGCAAAGCTACAAGTTTGTATTGGATTCAAACTTTCAGTGGCTTTAAACAGGCGCACAAACACAAATCTCAGTGGATATGTACAAGTGCAACACAAAATACTCCACAGTAAATCCACATTTGTGAATTTTTAAGGGTCAAAAATGACATCTGACATCATTAGGGGTTATTTTTCTGGCTGTTGCAGCTTAACTTGGCAAAACCCCCTTAGCTGTAAGAGACCCTTGGCACTGAGGCCCATCAATAGTTCATGTGGCTACGCAGAGATGCGTGCGGGGCGATGATATGATTAGTAAGCCTGTTGCTCAGTTAGCTTTGTTTGGGTTTGCCCTCTGTGGAATTGGCAGAGTAATAGGAGAGATATGCAGGGTTACTAAGTGTTTGTATGTTTGTGCGTTCACTCATGTAGGGACCACATGGTTGTGTAAACACGGGCCTTCAGTCCTGATATATATTTGGCTGACACTGACAGAGAGTGAACTTAAAAGACAACATGTCTGTGTGATGTGTTCCCTCCATCTGTAGATAGATGACGTCCACAGTGTATTTTACCACCGCGCCTTCATCACTGTCTTTCATCGCTGCTGCCAGCTCCCTCTTCGCTCTGTTCTCTCAAAGTTGTGTATGTGTGTGGGAAAAAGACAGACATAAAAGCGAAACCAGGCGCATGTGAGGAGGAGAAGGTGTGCGTCTGCGTGTACGTTGATGACACTTCACACAGCAGCGTGTGTCCTGGCTTTGATACTGTACGAGCGTGCTGTAAGACTAGAGTGAACCAAGACGCTGCGCTGCTTGAAAGAGGAGGTTCACCGCGCTCCTCTGTCAGCACGCTTTGGGAGGGGATCCTGTCTTCCAGGAGAGCCTTGGAATATTTTGTAGGGCCTTAAGTGTTTCTCGATACCTCAGGAGGAAGCGTCTGTGTCTGCCTGCTTGTGAGCGATTGTGTCTTTTTGTGTCGATGTACTTTAAACCAACTCTTTGCTCTCTAGAAAATAAGCAGCTGCCTTATCATCAATCCTGCCTTTCACGGTTATGTGAACTTTATTATAACAGATACTTGAATATTGCTTGTGCATAGTCACACACGCACAATCGCACGTACACATCCGTCATTTAGAACTGCCAGTTAAAGAGCAGTTGCATCAAAAGGCGGCTGTCTCTCATCTCACGTTATCTCCATCATCTTTTCCTCGCTTCTCTGTCACTTCACACATATTTTTTTTTCCCCTCCTCTGTGCTCGCTCCCTCGTGCTTCCTCCTCTTTGTTTCCTTCCCAATCTCCTCCTCACCTTTGCCTCTCTCCGCTCTACCTGCCAGGGAGATTCTCCTCCAAAGAGAAGTGATGTGTTTTTTTTTGTTTTACTTCCATCTCCTCCTTTCTAGAGAGTTCACTTTTTTTTTTCTTTCTCAAATGCCGCCTCAAAGGATCCATATCACAGGTTTCTTCTCTGTCCACCCACCTGCAAAACCCCAGTCCCACCCCCCCACCACCCCACCACCCAATCCATCAGACAGCCAGCAGCCAGCCTCACTGACTCCCTGCCTCATTTCTCATAAATTAGTCGTACCTCTCGCACACTTTCTCTTTTGTTTCGTGCTCTTACTCATTCCATTCTCCCCATGCCCTCTCCAGCCTTCCATCTCTCTCTGGTCCTCACATTTCATTTTTCTTCCTACAAATGCCACACAGCAGTCCCTTAAGAAATGTCATTTCTGTCTTCTCCTTTTGTTCTGTAATTTCTCCGTGTCCCTTCTTCTCTCTGGGGAATTCATTTATCGTCAGCTGTTCTTCTGTCCCAGCTCTCTGATCTCTCAGTCTCTGTCTTTCTCCTTGCGTCTGTCTCTCTGTCTCTGTCTCTGACACTCCCCTGTTACATTCCTCTGCCTCTTCCTCTTCTTTGTCTGTGTTACAGTTCATTCAGTGTGACTTTAAAATGCCATATTGGCATAAATGTTAGGTAATAGTATTTGCAATCTCATACGGTTGCTCTTAACAAAAAGAGAAGACATTTGTCTTTTATTACAGCTGGAATTCGTGTCTTATCTCTGTAGTTTTCAGCTCTTCCAGAATCGAACCATCAATAGGGTTTTCATTTTGCCTGAAGAATACCTTCTTTCCCCTGCACATCCATTACAGTTGAATTACTTTCATGAAAATTAAACCCAAGGAAGAATTTTTGTTTCCAACATAAAGCGCGTTGGTTTGTTTACTTTAACACAAAGCTTTATTTGATCGGTCAGACATTAACCAGTTGGGGTGAAATAGTAAACACTGCCCAATGTTGTCGGACAATACTCTGTGAACAGATGCCAACTATTCAGTAATCCTGCTGAAGCTTTCCACAACTTCCTGCCAAGATTTCCTTCTTCAAAGTGTAACATGAATGCCACAATTCTTTGCCCATTAGAATTAAGTCAAAATGCAAATGTTGCCTTAGAAGAAAAGAAAGTTACCTTTTAAAATCTCCTTTGTATCACATTGTAGATTTGTCCCACGAGCTCAGAATTTTTATTTTTAATCCACAACAGATTTTAAGGTGCACTTATGTGGTGAAAACTATTCATAGGCTACTTTTAGCCTTAAGTAAAGGATAGCCTAGTATGTTCCATGCTGTAGGAGTTAAAAAATAAATAAAAGCAATGGCGCTCCTTTTTGTTGTCATTTGGTGAGCGTCTTGTATCATATCTGAAACAACTATGTCTCAAATCACATGCTTCTTTATTTACTTTTACTATTTTGAGAGCAGAAGTGCTTCCACACTTGATAAAGTTGGATGTAGAACACTGGAACTTCTCATACTCCGTGGTCACCATCTAGGCTATGGAGGGGGTAGGGTCCAATGATGGGTGACAGATAATGAATCACAAAACAACAGTTATGAAACGCAATTGTCATTTCTAACAGTGTTTTCTCTCTCTCATACCACCTGCCACTTCGTATCAACTTGTAGTCAAATCCAGGGCTCGCCATATTCATGGTCTGCTTTTTGGACTGAGGAATGGTCAGAGTCCTGAGTTGACCTTGAATGCCATTTCGTGAACCCAAGCACAAAATAAACATATATTAGGTGTGCTGCTACCGTCATGAAAACATTGGCAAAGCAAGATATTGTTTTCAAAGCCCAGAAGAAAGGTTGATGACAGGCACTGCGTGATCCAAGAGCGTTGAAAGAATGGTTATTCTGACAAGTTTTAGGGGAATTACACCCATCATGCAAAGATAAAGGCCCAATTCCAATTCCTTTCTTAACCCTAAATCTTAACCCTCAAGCTCAACCCTCAATCTTAGTAGCCCTCAAAACCAAGTGTTAAGGGCTATCTTGTGACTTAGAAATGGGACACCCCTTAAATGCAAGTGAAATTGTTGCGGACTGTCTGTCAGTTATTCCTTCGGTTAGTGTTATCAAAAAAATATCTGTATAAATAACACAACCACGGACATATTCAGCTGTCACAGCATACCATAGTTTATTGAAAGGTAAACACCAGCTATAACTATCGTTACATAACTCTGCGGCTACAGGAGATGACATTAGCCCGGTCATCTTATACCATTATCAGCACAAGCATGTTGTATAGGCTGTTATCTTGATAAAACAATTACATTACCACGGAGAAAAATGACCGTTTTGTAACGTTAACTAACTTTAACGATAGCAACATGGCTTGTCCGCACCGGACGCTATTGACAAAAGATCGTAAAATAAAAATAAATGTTATACAACAACAAGGTAAATAATCCATAAAATGGGTCTAAACTAAGATAATACAATGGTTTTCGTAATATTTATATCTCCATTAACAAAGAAAATACTATATTTGTAGCTCGCCTTCTCTGCCGCTTTGGACACCATGTTTATTTACCGACAATACGCAATGCATCCTGGGTGTCCCTTAGTCCCAAGGGTGGTGTCGGAAAATCTCAGTATTGAGGGAGATACAGCCCTCAGTCTTGCCCCTCAACCTTAACTTTCTGAGAATCGGGACAGCACTTACACTTCGCGGGAGCGCGCATTTTGAGATTGAGGGTTAAGATTGAGGGTTAAGACAGGAATTGGAATTCACCCAAAGTCTCTGTTTTTGAGGCATATGATCTGATGCAGCATCATTACACCTACATGCAGAGCAGGATGCAAAGTACCAGGGAGACAAACAGACACAACAAGCTGCACAGCCAAAGAAAGAGCTGTACATGAAATGCAAAGTGTTCCTGTGGGCAAGAGAAGATGTAAATCAAAGGATTTAGTGATGTCCATCTTCAGGTGATACGAATGGGTTTCAACCCTGCCTACCTCATGTTGAGAAGTCCAGTTTATTGAACAGCTCAATGTTTATTTCATTTTTGTGGAATAACTGGTGGCCTCCTTGGGATCATTTTGGATGCTTAGTATAGGTAATTGCAGGAAAAGGTCAATGTTTTCAATGCGATGCTCAGCATTTCAACATCCTGCATTTGCTGAAAAGAAATGCAGGCCTCTCTAATTTGAGTTTGAGACCTCTGATGTGAAGATTTGTGCAATTCGCGAGTAAGTACAGTAAAGGCCAAAAGTTTGGACACACCTTCCCATGCAATTTATTTTTACACTCTTGGCATTCTTCAAGAGGCCTGTAATGGTTTTCAGTTCACAGCTGTGCCTTTTCAGGGTTAATTAGTGGAATTTCTTTCTTTATCATGAAGTTGGGACCATCAGTTGTGTTGTGCAGAAGTCAGGTTAATACACAGCCAACAGCCCTATTTGACAACTGTTAAAATTCACATTATGGCAAGAACCAATCAGCTAACTAAAGAAAAATGAGTGACCATCATTACTTTGAGAAATGAAGTCAGTCAGTCCAGTAAATAGTCATGAAAAGAAAGAAAATGCAAATTGAATGAGAAGGTGTGCCTAAACTTTTGGCCTGTACTGTACACTGTGTGAGCAGTGTACGAACAGAAGTATCTGATGACAACAGCTATGTAATCACAAGCTGGTGATGTAAATTTTCACAAGTAACAAATTTAAACATTTAGAGAGACATTATTCACAATTAACACTTAATTTTTGAATAAAATTCCTGAATGGGCTCTGTGTTGTCTGTAAAGCCAGTATGTGACATTTCATCTTTTCCATCCTACTGTTGTCGCTGTAACATTAGTACATTCACTCACTATGCATAGTGTATTCCACAAACCCAGAAAAATGTCCTTTTAACCCTGAGCGATTGTCTGATCTGTTCCCCTCTGGCATGTATGAGATAATCCCTGTCACTGAGAGACGCTGAGATCCAGCGTGGATGCTTTGGAGTAAATAGGTAAGATGTATCACAGAAATTCAATGCTTCAAATTTGATTCTGATTCTTCTGTGCAGGAGAAAGCATCACATGCTGCACACGGGCTCCCAAGTGGACAGAGAACCAATTTGTTAGGCCTCTGACAACAGACGAGGCAGCTTTATGAGAACACACAGATCCTATCTCTGATGTTAAAACACATTTGTCAGAATCCAAATGTGTTTATGTTCAGTTGACCAGCTTTTTTTTCTTCTTTTTTTTTGAAGCATCTGATTTTTGGTGAATCTTTGGTGTCTGATTTGTAGCCACTTGCCTAATACTGATCTATGTGTGCCTTTGGATGCCTTTTAGAGTCCTGAATACGGTTCTAGAAACACACTTTAAACATGTCTGGGCTTTTTTTCCTGTTTCTGGCCTCTTCTTTTTTTTGTGTGTGTGGCGCCAGAAGCGACTCTTCCCCGGCGAATCTCAGCGAATAAAGATCCCACTTGAGGACTCTTCTCTGGCGTGCAGGCATGCAGGCACTTGTGTTCCATCAAAATGCTAATAATATCATCTGCAATATCCAGGGCAATATTATTGTAGTGCTAATTGGTGAAAAAAAATGGTTGATGGGAGCACCTGCCCACCCTTCTACTCAATTATATTTCATTACAATGGCTGAAATAAAAGGGAACAAATTGTGTAATGATCAATGATTGTGCTTCGAGGTGACAGTTGTGCTCTTATTTGCTTTTGCTCCATGGCCACGTTTTAGTGTGTATCTGTGTGTATGCGCGGCTCATTTAGATGTCGGAGAGGTCGTCCCAGTCTGAGTGGAGCGGCACTAAGCGAACGTGGGCCCCTCAGGACAGGAACTTCTCTCCCCTTTGGTTTTCTGCTGCATGATTTATTCATCACACCACATGTCTGTTGAAGTGGTCTTTGCGAGCGTCTCATGTGCTGATATGTTGCCCCACACCTCCTTGTGGTTTCACACTTGAGATGCTGCTTTGTCATACATGTGTGAGGAGATGAGGGCGAGTCGTGCAAAAATAAAAATGAGGTTTCAATGAAGTGCTAAAAATAAACTGCAGAAGGTCCACTGAATCAAGAGGGAAGGAAAATCCCTTTATTTTGAAACAATCCATGCCTTCCAAATTGTCAAATTAACTTTTTCTGCAGCAGTGGCTACTGAGAGGGGGTAATTAATAGCTTCTTTTTTGGGACTTCTTTCCTCGTATATGTCAGTTTTTCTGGCTGCCTTCAAAGTGATAATGCTCCCCGGCTGTTGCCCCCGGGGACTGCTCCATCTTATTAACTTGTCTGTGGAGACAGGGCTGCCATGCTGCCTGCTTTACTGCCTGCAGGGATGGAGAAAGGACCACTAAGTCTTGTGCTGTCTTCTCCCGCCCCAAACATTCACCCGCTCGCTGTATTTCTTTGTATTCACATGTGGATGTTAGCGTGTGAACTCGCATATCAACTGACACAAGGCGGGAATAGCTAAGCAGCAAAGAGATGGTGATTAAATATAATCAGTTAGTCTTTGTGGGGGATCGTATCTGCAGTCAGAGGCTGCGTTCGACTTCACAAAGTTTCTAATGTGGTAAACCAAGTTAATGAAAAGTACGTCGTGAGTCACTCTGCAGCAATCTTACTTTTTCTCCCTGGTAAATTAATCCAATATCTGTCCCTCACTTCTGTACTACTGATCCAGTTTCACTCATTCTGACCTGACTAAATGAATATAAAGGGTTGTGAAAACCCTACATTCTATGATGACAAGAATAAAGAAACAGATTTTATCATGTCATATTTGCTTGGGGTCATTTAAAAAAAAAATTCTTCAGCTAAATTCAGCCAACTCTGAAATAAATCCAACTTTGAAATATGAACTAATATTTAAAAAAACAGTGGGTAAAGTAATAACATCTGATGTTAGTTTTCAACCACTTCTTACCACTACTTATGTATCAAATTTTCTCACACTATTAGACGATAATGTAAGCATTCAGTGGTTTCAGAGCTAACAGTGCCAGGGGCTGAGGCTGAATGTTAACACAGACTGTTGTCACATTCAGCCAATAAGCTGTTGAATGTGTTTCAAACATGACATTTGGCCAGGTTTCTCTACATGTTTTCACATTAACTATTTACAAAAATTTACTTGGGGGAAAATGAGTCTTTTTATTGATAAGAGAGAATGGTATCAAAACCTTGACTCCACCAACTGATCCCCACCTTATGGACTCTCAGAGCGTTCTGAAAAGTGCAAGATGTGAAGCTCAGATAGTTGAATGTTCTAGGTTTGCTCTTGCATGGGTGGCCCAGGTTTAAGTTTGGCGTGTGGCCTGTTTCCAGCATGTCACTCCCCTTGCCCTGTTTCCTGCTCTATCCACTGTCCCTTGCACAAAAGCCCAAAAATTATCTCAAAAAAGGTGTAAGATGTTAGCACTGCCCACAGAGGTATCTAGGATTAATTTTTTCTACTCAAGAGAACCAAACAGAGATGTGTTGCCCATCTATACATGAAGGCAGCGTTTCTCTCTATTAGTTGTTTTTTCATCTTTTTTGATCAATTTGGAAGGTTTTTTTTGTTTTTTTTTATGCACTTTATCTAAATGACTGACCTATTCTACTACCCTGCTATTTTCATGGCAGTATAACTTCACTTAAGCTGCATTACCTGAGCTCAGAGTCTGGGGGGAATAGTTTTATTGCTAGTATTGCTAATGTTATTGCCAATACCGAGTTCTGTTTAAATGGTCATAATCTGCATGGATATGACCTCTAGTGTGACATGCATCAGATGGATAGGACATATTCAGTGTCCATTCAATTT
The DNA here is from genome assembly GCA_008086565.1 of Thalassoma bifasciatum. Lineage (NCBI taxonomy): Eukaryota > Metazoa > Chordata > Actinopteri > Labriformes > Labridae > Thalassoma > Thalassoma bifasciatum. The sequence continues at coordinate 582,419 of RPOG01000118.1, forward strand.
GTAGATGGTATTGATAAAGTTTAATGCACTGACAGAGCAGGTGGGCCTGAAAGTGCAAACAGGGAGAGAAGATTGTAAAGCACGCTCAGACGTTGATTCTAGTGTCTGAACAAACAATGCAAACCAATATTTTTTTTTTTCCCAGAGTAAGGCAGTCAGATGTATCCATAGCTGCAGTCAGCCTCAAATTGTCCTTGGTGCCTCTGGAGCTTGTCTGACCAGCGGATATTACACGTTGCTAGCTCTCGATCACTCTCTCCCTACACTAAGAGGAGGCTTTTCACGCTGCACTTTTTGCTTTCTGTAAGCTGTTGTCACGGCTGTGCTGTTGTATGAACAGGGAATAGGATTGACACGGACAAGCAACGTGACACGGAGAGAGAGAGGGAGAAGTGTCCGAGACACCTGAACAAAAGTGTTTGTTAGGCTAGAAATAACCCGGGAGTGAAGAGACAAACACAAAAGCAGTTTGAATGTGCACACACTCTGCTGCCTATAGGCCTAAATGCCAACATAGCTATTGCCTTCCCTTTTTGAACATGTGGCAGTATTTCATTGTTCTTTATGTGAGCATCTTTCATCGTGCCACTTCATATACAACACAAAATCATCTGGTACTCAGGTTAAAGTAGCATTCTCATGAGCAGGAGGAAGACAAATGGCAGGTGTCTGCAGCGCAGCCTGTTAATGTTCGCACATAAAGCCAGCCTGAAATGACACACTGAATGAAAAGAGAAGTGTCGCACAAGATTGAATTTAAAGTAGTAGAATATAAAAAGCAAACCTCCTCACTGCTGTTTGCTTAATGTTGAGCTGACTCTGTATTTGCTCTGAAAATCAATCTTAAAAAGATTTAGCAAATGTAGACAAATTAGCCAGCATAAATTAGCCCAAGCATATTCATTAGGCCTCTCTCTCTGTGGAATACAGCATACACTGCAGTGTCTTTATCGTTTAACAGTGCTATCATAAATGTAATCATGTATTTTATTTTAAAGTCTCTGATGGTAATGAGCATTGCCTCTCATCTGTTTCAGTCCATACCAGCATGCAAACTTGTGCACACATGAGTGTTAAGAAGTGATAAAAGATTGTCCATTAATTTTAGTTAGCTTAACCTCACTTTGAGCCTCCCTGAGCTCATTTCTCAAACCCCTTCTTCTCATCCTGCTCGTGTTCAGCTCCTGTGTTATTGTCCTGTCTTTCATGCATCGATAGATGGATTATTATACATCCCTGTTTGTAATTGGAGGGCAGGTTAGACAAGGGGATAATTAAAATAGTGTGTGTTGAAACTCCATTTATTTTCTGTTACTGTCTTGATGCGTGCAGCTCGCTGTGTTTCTGTGCCCTCCTCTGTCCTCTAAGTTAATGTTGTTGATGTGGCACTTACCGAGGACACGCAGATCTGCTGACAAACACACGCACACATGCAACACAAACACTCCCACATCTGCACTTATGGAAGAAGTTATTTATCTTGTGGAAGAGATTCAGCAGCAGGATTCTCAGTATAATTTGAATGATTATGCTAAAGAACTTTGATTTTATACTGTTGCATCTTGAGAGGAATCGAATAAAACAGAACTATGTTGTTTATTTGTTACTTTTTGGGTATGGAGCAACGTTGACAAATATGTGTTGATTAAAACCAAGCTACTACCTTCAGTGTTGATACTTAATCTAGTGCAGGGATGCTTAATACTAAATGTCTCAGCTGATAGGACAAACCGTTGGGCGAGTTGTTATGGTTTAAAGGGAGGTTTTACCAATTAAACTCAACCGATTTGCTACTTGGCAGCTGAAATGGAGATACCAAAACATAATTGTCCTTAAGAGAGATTCAAAAAAGGTAATCCTGATTTTCTCTTAAACTTTCTCCTTTTTGACTCCCAAAGTTCGCACTCCCCTTTTGTTTACTTCTAACAAAGTCACGAACACGACATGGCTGCCAGCGTCACTGACAGATTAGTACCGAAGAGGTGCTCAGTGTCTTGACAGTCACCGGCATGGGACTGGTTTAGTTCACTCAACAGAGTTGCACCCTGTCCTGCTTCTCCTTATGCAACAAGAGTAATACTTATTGTGTTGTGGATTCATTAGAAAAGATAATTGTTAATTATAACAAAGCAGACAAAAAAATTGTAACCCCAAAGTAATACATTGAAATTGTTCCCACCAATTGTGTCGTTTCCACTGCAGTGGAGTATTTCAGGGTACATTATGGTTCCTATTTGAGTTTTTTGTTTGTTACTTTTAGTTCCTCTATCTATCATTTTAAGGAACTGTGAGGGCTTTTATGGAAAAGCTAGTGTAAGCACAAGTGGCTAAGACTGTGCTTCCCATAAGGCTTTGCTCCCCACTGTCGTGATGAACCAGGGCATGTGTTAGTTTTGTTTTTGGTTAGCTTTACAAAATGGGAAGGAGAGCAGATCTTTATAACACTACTTTTGTTTCTTCAAGTCATTTTTTTTACCAGATACAAAGGGACAAGGTAATGTATTTATCAACAGTTACATAGGGCTACTGTTTGACATGTGATAACTAGCAAACTTTACAAACTCAGTTTGTACAAGAGTTTAGAAGCCGGCTACATGTAGCGGTACTCACTGTCTGGTGCTTTGAGATGTGTCTGTAAAATTTAATGTTTGTGAATCCTGATTATATCCTACTAGTGCTCATCTACCAAGCAGAGCAAATGTAACCTGGCTCTTCATTTTATTGACAGACTCTCAAGTTTGAACAGATCACTGCAGTATAACTGCTGTGCGTGAGTTGGAATAGAAATTATTGCAAATGACTTAACCACCATTTTAGCCTTTGGCCTGTGATCTATCACTCTTTCTTTTGGCTTTCTTCTGTTCTGTTTCTGTCTGACAGTCCAGCTCCTGTTTCCACCATTGCAACAAAAGAAATCCAAGAAATGGTCAGCCAAGAAAAACACAGATCTTTCTCTTCTCACTGCTAAACTTTGTCAGCAGGTGTGATGTTGTCATAGAGACTTCGGAGTGTCATTAATCAGTCTGGTCCTGCACAACCCAACCAGAAAGCTGAGAATTAGGATTTAGAATTAACCTTTTTTGGTGCTGATAACCTAATTTTAAGTTGTGGATAACAATCACGCATATATCTAGAGATGAGACTTTTTTAAGATCACTTGAAAAGTCCCCACAGTCCCTTCAAAGCAGAAAAAAAAGAAAACTACAAAAATAACTAAATAGAGCATACAAGATTACAATATTTTTAAGCCATATCTTAAGCCCTGGAGACCACATTTCCAATATGTAGGCCTCTAAAGTTTGACCTCAAAACACGTCTTCAGAAATAAATGGGTGTCATTATGGGGACAGTGTCTACAGACAGCGGAGAAAACCCTTAAAACATACATTTTAACCTTACCTAGCTTCATATAGTTTTTTGGAATAGATACTTAAGTGTTCCCTTCATTGTGACAAAATCCCCATTTTTACTTCCAATGATTACTGTCTCTGTGTGTCCCCAGTAAATTAATCAAAAACCTGGACCCTTTTTCTGCCTCACAGAGTCACACTTGCAGTTTTGTGAGCCTGGCAATAACCTTTGGTATCCCAGAATCTATGTTTAAAAGGATTATTCTCCTCCCAGTAAAGTATTCAGTGGTAGAGATAATGTCGGCGCTCAGACAAAGGGCAATATTGCGTGGGCTGACAGGTTGGGTTCCCAGCTGGCACAGGCTGACCAAACCAGGATCGTAGGATCGCCTTAGGCAGCGGGAAAATTGGAATGACTGTGGCAAAGTCATGGATACAGCAACCAAGGCGTGAGCGGGGAGCCATGTGTTTGCTTCTGTGAGTCTGGAGGCCAGTCCTCATTATAGTGGCTGGTAAAATATTACAGTTCAGCTGACACTGTCTAAGTGAATTGTCCAGGGCAGTTTTGACAGCCAGTGGAAGGCAGGCTGAGATTATGATGGATGATGACAACAGGGCTGGTGCAGGAGGAGCATTGATGTGTTTTCTTGCTCATGCAGGAACTAATGTGTACACCTAATGTGGGACGGATTTTGGTGATGGAGATGTGGAGATGCCTGATGGGTATGTGAAAATGTCGTTCAAAATGATGTCGCAATTTTTCATACCTACAGAATTCATTCAGGATCAGTGTTTCATTTTTTTTTCTTGCAGGAGAAAAACACTGTTATTGTTCACAATTCAATCTGCACTCGTGATACTATTCTTGTGTTATTCATGTTTGTTGGCTGGGGTGAGTTTACCCAATCCAAACAATTAACTTTCATTTCTTTCTTGCCTTTCTATCACTACAGACTTGTGAGGTGAACGTAAATACTTTTGTTTGCAAGTAAAAATATATTAATTAGTTTATTGATGGAGGTCTCATTGCAGTGTTTCAAGACTTTTTCAGTCTTAAGGATGCAGTGCCACACAATCACAACTACCATCAACTACGAAATCAGATTTTAAAAGTAACTTATTTGTTTGGTTAAAAACTGAACTGCTACACAAGGCCACATCATGTGAAATTTCTAGGTCCAGAATAAAGTTAAAAATTTGAAGAAGGAGCTGACAGTCTGCGTGCATGTACACTATGTTGGTTAAAGTAGTATTTATAGCCCTTAAGTATGCAACAGTCTTTATGAAAAGCACACTTCGCACTGGATGCTTTGAAGATGAGGATGTTCTAGGGGAGAGAATGAGCCTTTTATCAGAAATGTTCACCCACCATTTCATGGGAATAATGGACCCCAGCATTCAGGTTGCAAAGAACTGAATTTAGATCCTCTCCACTTGATACCTTTCAAGGTTTTACATTTGATGCTAATGTACAGGGTAAAGTGTAACATCTAGATTTGGGCCCATTTCTGATGTATTACATCCAAACACAACAACTGACAAGAGAGAACATGCTTTGATAAAAGTAAAAAGCAGCCTTGGTATGAGCATAATGGAGAAATTTGATTAATTAATGCACTTTACTGAGGGCAAACATGTAAATGTTGATTGTGCCAGCCATATTTACTGTGGAATTTGAATTTGTTGTTGGCTAAACTTGCATATCAGGTGTTAAATTCAGCGTTATTCAAATGTTTATGAGTTATGTTTAATATAAATAATTCAAATACATTGTCTTCCTCCATATATCATATTTCTAGTTCAATGCCTGAACCAGCCTCTCTTGGTACAGTCCCTAAACTTAAGAGTACATCAAGCTGTGCTTTTTACTCGATGGCTGACAGAAACACAACAGTGAGGTCGTATCACACCTGACAAGATTTGATCTCATAATAACAATATTATATGACAAAAATAGTTGATGTGCCAAATGTGAAGCAGGGTTTGTGGCCATGCCTGATTGAAGTGTAGTAGGGGAAATTTGATGTCAGCATCTGAACTGGCCAATCACATCTTTGCTACTCACCGAGAAGGTCAACTATCCACCATGTTGGTTTTGAATGTTCTCACATGACCAGATATTGGTGCTCACATGAGAGGGAACATATGAAAAGGTTGATATTGTGATTTTATGAATTTTTTTCTTGGTCAGTTAAAAAAAATGCTTTGAATCAGAAACTTGGTTCCTTTGGAGCTCAGTGCTAATCCCAGTATTAGAACATTTAAACAAACAGATCCAAAAAACACAGGGTTGTGTTTCCTCCGCCTGTCTTCCAAGCAGATGGGAGAAGGAGGACACTTCATCCTCAGGTTCATCGGTCCTTTGGCTTCTTCCGCCTCGGCCAATCCATCTCCCAGTAGTCACTCTAGCTTCTGGGTTCCTGCCCATCCTCCTTCCCTCTTGTCCTCCCTCCAAACACACTCATTCACTCATTCCCTCCTTCCCTCACTCACCCACTCTCTTCTTCCCAGTTTGGCCACCAGGGAGGTGTGTGGCACTGAAGCAAGCATTATTGATAGAGCATCTGTTTAGACATGGTGCAGGATCTGTGGCATGTGGGCGAGCAGCTGGGGGTTCGAGCAGGGGAGACATTATGTCATATTACATATCTTGATATGTCTCGTTCACTTGTGTGCCTGCCCGTTTCGCAGGCACACACTCCCACAGACACTCAGCAACACAAACACATGCCACCGCCATCCCCGCAACGATTATTGTTGTCTCCATCTTACTTGAGAATGTGAGAAAACCATGCTGCTTCTTTACAAGAGCGGTTTTAATCATTTATGGACTGTGAGCTCAACGTTGTCTAATGTTTCTAGTGTGCGGCAGCAACAGTTACAAAGTCAGCTTTAGAGGCAATTTCGGACCTGAGAGCCCAAGGCGAATATTCTGGCGTCAGGGTTTTATTGGGGCAGCCAGACAGACAGAGTAGCCCTATCCAGATAATCACCACACATCTCTTCTAGATGGCCAAACTTGTCAAAGCTCACACAGCACACTGCCAATAGATTTCCATCCCGGGCAGCTGATGAAACAGTGGATTTTATGGTATGTTACACTGCACAAAGCGTGAACTTTAATGGTCTCACATGGTGGATCTTTGTAGAAATGAAGTGGCATATTTTATCAGCTGTGGACCTTCCTTTTATAACACCAGTTAGACACATATGCTGGCAAAACCTCAAACAGCCACTCAGGCTAATGCCATGTACCCTGGTAAAACAATAGAAATAAAACATTACAACTGGAAAGATCTGAAATGGTTGGACAAAAAAAAAACACAAAAAAGGATGTTGTGTTTTGAATATGTGGCCTGATAGTGAGCAGTATTTGAAATATACAGTATATAGGCTCTAAAACGTACTTAGAAATGTCCTCTTATCTATCCAGGAACCTTAACCATTTCATAATATTTGATATCTTATTTCAGCTTTTCGTGCCCCCTCCTAGTTTTTGATTTTAATTCATTTTATTTGCTTAAAAAATATTTTAAAAAAGCTTGATGCTGATTGGTCTAAACCCCAAACCATCATTGGTTTATTCCCAACAGGAAAATCTTTGCCAGAGACAAAATGATCACAAACATCAGATCAAGACTCCACCGCAGGGAGACCAACAGATTTCACTGTTGCCTATTGACACTGAGGCAAAAACATTTTCTGTTGTCTCAAGCTGGTCTGAAGAGCCAGGAAATAACAACAGTTATCAGGCACAGATGTGAGAGCAGCCTGAGGAGCTGCTGGGCCTTAACCATCTCTGATAGGTTACAGAGGCGCATGAGGCCAGAATTCGCTGGACTCTGACTCAACTCCTTATTTTCAGGATCTGTGATTCGAGTTGAACTTCAGCACCGATGAATCACACTCAGATGTGGACTCAAGAATTATCTGCATTGGAGCCAATGTAGAGAAGTGAGCATACATATTGATAAAGACTGTTTAGTTTGTTGGTCCTGTTGACTTTTGACTTTTTTGTGTGCGTCAAAAGCCCTCATAAATTATTTGGTATTGAGCAGGGGCTGGCATGTGTGTTGTTCAGTTCCTTCCAGGACACCCAGAGGTGCCACAGATCTATTTGTGTGATGGAGCATGAGTCAGGCTCTAATTTTTTCTTTGGTGACTCAGACTTAGACTTGAACACTTGGATCTTTAGACTCAACTTAGACTTTACTTTTGTTGACCTCACTACAACACTTTCTCAACACTTTCCTTGATAGAAAACTTTTATAGCCAACATGTTGATGTCATAGATTTTTTTTAAGGCACGAGGTGAATCTGCTTTACCCTTAACAATCTCTTTCTCTTCTTCAAGCTTTAGTTTTCTGACTAGAGATGGGGATTGAAAGGATTTTATTGATACCAATGCCCTCATCAATTCTGCTTGTCAATCAGATTCTTTATCCATTCCCCTATCAGTTCCCCCTGAAATTCCTGTTGCTGAAAAAAAGCAGCTTTACAAGTTTTGTGTCAACATTTTTCCAGTTTATAAGTCAATAAATATGAAGTTGGTCAATGAATCTGAATATCTCTAAATGTAATTAATCAGAAGTAAGTAAAAATCTTTGCAAGTCGTGAAGGAGGCTTACTAGCATTGCTTTGTGTTGTTTAAACCTTGTGCTTGCCGTAGTTGTGCTGAAGTCAGCCATGAGCCTGCTCGTAACTTTTCTTTTATCCTCCTGTTGGAAAACGTTTGCCTGATAGTATTTTCACATTTAGAGGTTTCAGCATGGTTGACAAGGAGTAATTGTGATATGTTTAAATGTGATAAAAGTTGAAATTTTGTTTTAAAAGCAAAGTTATATCGATGTATGCTAACCGCTAGCATATAAATGTAATTCCCTGTATACATTAGCATCAAGCTAGTGCTGTTTTTTATATTGTCTGTGGTACATTAGGAGGTGTATTACATGTTGAATGTAATGAATATGAATTTCTTGTGAGAGAGTTATGTACATTTCTTTGTGTGTTCAGTTTTACAGCTTCTTAAGTAAAACTTCAAGCGGAAAGTTGCTGGATCAGAGTTTTCTTGGGAAACTGTCACTGTTATCTGCTAAGCTAAACTAGCTGTGTTGATGCTGGGGATTTGTGAAGCAAAATAAATTATGGTGTTAATGGATTGAACCTTTTCTTATCAATTCTTATTAGTTGGAACCGGTTCTTGATTCTCATCTTTAGTTAGGAAAGTTTGAATGACATCCTACAATGCTCTCACACTTGTTGCTGCAGCCCATATTCAAAGACATATTTTTGTCATACACTGAGTTTTTGACCTCCCATAATTCCCTGCCAAGCTTCTCATATCTCCCGCTGTATCAGAGGCCTAATCAGCCAGAATAAGTGGAAACACCTGTTTGAGCGTGCAGTACCTTCAAACACTTACATTGAACTGACATACCAGCACAGGTGTTTTTCATTATTGTGGCTGATTAAGCTCAGTTTGAGAAAAATCTCTTCCAACGTCTGAGCGAACTTTTTTCTATGCTAGCTCACTTGCTTGCACATACTGCCTGTAATCTTTCTTTCTAATCATCTGTCTGACAGAAATGTCTGACCTTTCATAACTTAGAATATCCGTATTAAAGTTTTGTGAGTGACTCAAGTTCTCCCAACACATCTGGAGGTACAGTGATAATAGATACTTGGCTCATGCTGGTATTAATATGTCAGATTGAAATTAATTCTTGTTAATAAATTAGAATGCACTTTTTTATATAAAAGGAGTAGACTTGGAAGTGTTATTCATTTTTTTTTTCTGAATCAATTTCAAAGATGAGAATTTGAAGTGCAGTTACAGAACTCTACAACATTTTTTGGGGGAAAAAGATTTGAATTAATTTCCAATTTTATAAAACATGTACTTGAATTAAACAAAAATAACTATCTGTTAATAATTTGAGATATTTTCTTTTCATCTATTTACCTTTTGGTGAAGCATTGAGAGGTTTCTTTATCCTTTGGTTATTTTTTCTTTCAACCACATGTGAGAGCCTATTTGCTCCATCTTGTTTTTCAAGAGAACCGCTTCCTGGCTTCAGTATGTTAATGTGCACACCTGATCTCTGCCACTCAAAGCTGAGATCAGGTGTGCACAATCATCTCATCAAATTGAAAAGCTGTCATTTTAAGTTAACAAGACTAGAATGAAAAGGTGCAGGTGCAAGTCCACATGAAGAGTCTTTAATCTCCCCTGCAGCTTGCCGTATTTATGCACACTGCCTTAAAAAGACCTTTCTCTAAATATGTTACGAAATACAAAGTATACATGGGCACATATAGTAAACTAAAATACCACTAGAATGCTGTCAAATAGTCCCTGTGAGTCATGGTCACTTTTGTTAATCGCATATTTTTCTTATTGTTTGTTTTTGCTCCAAAATACCAGGAGTGAGAACACAAGAAATAATTTGAATAATCACACTGGATTTTTAAATGTTCAGTGTATTGACAACTACAATATGTGATGATGGCTGATTGATAAAGCCGTCTTTGAATGGCTGATTTGCATCTACTGCTTCTCATTTGAATTTCTTTCAATTTTCGCTCCGAAAGACAGCAGCTGAAAGATCCCTGCAGTCTGTGTGGATGTGTGTGTGTGTGTGTGTGTCTGTGTCTGTGTCTGTCTGTCTATGAGTGCGTGCGTGTTTGTGTCTGTGTAGACAGGGAGAAACTAATATATTTATACAAAGTTCCACTTAAGGTGGGTGGTGGTAATAAAAACCCTGAGTTAGAAAATAGTGACTGGTCTTGCTTTAATTATGGATCATAAATGGTCAAACACTGGCTGATTTAGCTTAACTGCAGAAAGGAAAGGCTATTATTAGACGAGACAAGCCTTTATTTGTAGTTCCCCATTTTTAAGTGCTATTTGTGTGTGTGTGTGTGTGTGTGTGTGTGTGTGTGTGTGAGAGAGTAGTACATACTCTTTTGCTAATCCTGATCCTTCCCTCTGATAAATTCTAGTAGATTTTCTTGCTGCTCATTCCATCTACATTGATAACTGACACTTCATTGAGGGCCTGTTTCCACTCGCAGCATTATCTTCACTGGCAGTGCCAATTACCTCAATTTCCAGTATTTCTCACTGATGCTTACTATTTCTAGGTTTTGAAAGTTATTTTTTGACGCTGACCTCCCTCAGTTGCAATAGTTGTATATGATGGAAATTCCTCTGTCTGCCAAAGATTGTTCTTATCCCATCAAATTTAAAAAATAAAAGAAAAAAAAGAGAGAATAACTGGTATTAATTATGTGTCATGTGAAACATTAGCAAGTGCCCCAAACCTTTAAAAGATGATAACGAAAACGATAAGTGTGTCTGGTCTCAAGAAATGAAGAAGTGCTTCTTTCTGTCACTACTTGAGGCTAATAATAATAGTAATAGCCTTGTAATTACAAACATTTTAAACAACTGCGCTCAAAGAAATTTTTTGGACCTTCAAAATCATTGAAAAAAGAAAAATAAATCAAAAGATATCAACAAATGAATGACGTTCTGAAAGTTGCACTGTAATCAAGTGTGAGTGCTGATGCTGAGGGAGAGAAATGACATAAATGCTGACCTGCGCTGGTTTTGTAAAGTGCCAAGAGACTCAAGTTGGTGGACACAGGCCCTTACTGTAAAGTGGATGCAAACCTGTGTATTTTTTTCACATCACCTGGGTGCAGTGATCTGCTTACTCATTATGTTTGAGTTTATAAAGTTGTCTTCAAAGTGCTACTCTTGCACACTGACGTTACATAGTTTTGTGAGGACTTTTTGTCCGGAGCTATCATGAGGACCAGAATATTGGCACAACAGTAGTTGATGATATCAGACACTGATTGGCATTTATGTTTTCCAGCTTTTTTTTTTTTTTTTTGAAGAACCTCTTTAACGTGTGATTTGTGGATGGAAGTGATCGGTTGTTCAATCAGCTCTGAAGGCCCAGTTTGCATGCCGTCCTGACTGCAGACGCTTGAAGCGGTCAGCTCTGAGTTTACAGCCAGGGACAGAAATGTCTTCCATGCCATTTGCTGTGTCTGACCTTTAAGATGATGAAGCGCAGGGAGGGTGACCCCTGGCAGGATTTGTTCAAAGAGCGGCCTCTCGGTTACAGGGGGTCCAGAGCCTGGCAGCATGCTGGGGGATTGATCAGCCCCTTACTCAAAGGCCAAACACAGAGAGCCCAGCCAGAGGAGAAGGCCATGCAGGACGTGGAGCCTTCCTCTGCTTTGAAGCACTCTCCAATACCTCAGCTGTTTCCCTGCATGAATAAACATGTCGAACTTCTATCTGCAAAACCTGATCCTCTCTCCCTGTATGAGCTAAAAGTTGCACTGCTGCAGAAAGAAACATAGAAACCGAGGTCACAAAACGCTTTCTCTCTTTTCTTCTTTTCTTCCCTCGTCTCCCTCTTCGGTTTTGTTTAGCCTGCTCCCTCTCTCCCTGCCTCAATCATGAATACTTCCTGCGCTGTAGCCTTGTTGCACAGGATTAAATCCACTCATTTAGAGCTTGCATTGCCTCCACAGATGTCAGCTTTGAGATTGAAATGAGCTCCCCTTCTGCAAAGAGGCTGAGTTAAAAGGAAATTTCGGAGAGAGGGGGAAGAGAGAAACTAAACAGAAATGCAAAGTCTTTTCAGATCCATAAGTGTAGCCCGAGTGTGGCTTAATGTATGTAGTGGACCAAGAGCTTGAGGAAGTGTGAAAATGCTGAGAATAATGACAGCCTACACCTACTGTAAATCCTTTGAATGTTTTTTTGTTTTTCTTTTTGTTTTGTTTTATTTTTTTTTTTAATTTTGTTTAGTGTTGATATCAATTAGCTCTACTACAATAAATAATTATTTGAGGACTAGTTTGGAGAAATGACAGCTTCCCTATTGTTTTGTGGCACAGTCAAGTAGATTTAATGAAAGTTGTGTAATGACATATGTATAGATAACCTGCTGTGTGGACTCACATAAAAAACAAAAGGGCAGGTGTGGCTTGCTCTACATGTTAAAAAGGCACCAAAACATGTTGACAGTGTGCCAGCGATTGAAAGCAGATCATGCAGGTTATTAAGAAAAAATCCTTGCTATTTGCAAGCACTAATGACAAGCTAATCCTTTACATTCATTATGAGTCATTTTTGTGACTCGTGTATATTGTATGTCTTGGAATAGATGGAAACCCAAGGAGGAATGTAAAAAAAATAAAAGAAACATAAAAAATGGGGTTCTATTTCTCTTTTCTTTACACTGTACTTTTAAGAAAATCTTGTAATGCCACAGTCATATAAAACGTTAGATTTATAATCCAACTAGTCTAGTTAAGTTGTCTGAACCTGAATCAGAAGTTTTTCAAACAATCTGACCAGGTAGTAATATTTGTTAGACCAGTCAAACTTTTAAAGCTAACACAGTTAAAGGGGTAGTTTCCTTAACAGAAACACTTTGTATGAGTCATTTTGGGTGATGACAGTCAACTCCACCCATTAGTTTAGAGCTGATGAACTGCATTGGAAGCCCAGCCATCAACTTGTGCAGACATATCGTCGCTTTCAAGCAATTTAGGTAGTTTTCTGAAACAAAAAATGTCCACTTTAAAGGGTCTGTGAGGACTTTCTAAGAAATCTTGAAAAAGTCTCATATCTAGATGTATGCCCGATCATAACCCATAATTTGAAACCGGATTATCAGCACTAAGATAAGTTATTTCTGAATGCTAATTTCTAGCTCCCCGATCGAGTCGGACAGGACCAGATTGATTTATGACATGTTGAAATCTCTATGACATCATCACGCTGCCAACAAAGTTTAGCAGTGAGAAGGGAGATCCCTGTTTTTCTGTGCTGAAAATGATTCTTGGATTTATTCAGAAGTAATAGTGGACACTGGAGCTGGACTGACAGAAAAGCAATAGAATAGCAGATGAAAGCTACAGGCTAAAACACAGGCAAACTGTTCGTGATAATGTCTATTCCCACACGTTAACAGTTATTCTGCAGTGATCTGTTCAAACCTGAGATTACCAGTCAAATGAAGAGCCAGGTTATGTTTACTCTGCCTCTTAGATGAGCACTGGCAGGATATAACCAGGTTTCACTAATGTACACATTACAGATCAGTCTCAGAGCAGTAACGCTAAATGCAGCCGTCTTCTAAACTACATTACAAACTTACAAAGTTTGCTTGTTGTCTTGTTCAGAGTGACAGTGCTCTGCAACTTTTGATAAATGCATTACCTTCGCGCATTGTATCCAGTGAAAAGAAAAGTCTTGAACAAAGGAAGTAGTGTTAAAAGAAGATCCAATCTCCATTCATCTTTCAAAACAAACACACAACACTTCTCCTCAGAGCCACTGCGTGCTGACTTTGGACATTTTCAGTTCTGTAATTTGCCATCAAGTCTGTGATGCTGTACATACATGTCCCCCAACCAACAAATGTTTGTACCTTTGCAGAGGTCGATGAGACGTACCTGCTGTGAGCCTTTGCTTCTCTTCTTCCACTGCTTTTTGCACATTTCTTGAGTCCCCTCTGATAAAGGTGAAAAAAGCCCCTAAAATAACCTTGTGCGCAACAAAATGATGAGATCTACCTTTTATAGGGTATCTTTGTCGTCTTGTGTCATGTCTGAATTCTGTAAAGCTCGTCTCAGGCCTGAGCAGTCCTCTCTTATCAATATGTAGAGCATCTCTGCTGCCTCCGAGAGCTCTGAGAGACACTTGATTAGCCATGACTCCTTCAGCTTGGCCTCTGCGTCTTTGTACTTTTAGGCCTTGACCTTTTCTTCAAACCTACCTCGGCTGTGTCTTTGGAAAGCAAACAATGAAAAACAAACACAGATCAATGTGATAAGAAACATTAACAACGACATATATAAGCAGTTGTTGTGGGAGACGGTTGAAGTTTCTCATTAATGCAAATCACAACCAATGAGCCTGGATGAAAGGATTTACTGAGTGTTTCAAGTTTATCATTTGATTATAAACCCTATTATATTGCTGTATGTTGTGTGCAGATTCTGCCTGCAATGGCTGCCACACTCAGAGCATCCTGCTGCTCTAATGTGTGCTAGAGTGTGAGAGTGAGAGCGAGAGAGATTTGATGAAGAGGGGCACTCATGAAGCAGCAGAGCCTGCCTTGATTACAGGGGTCAGTGGTACCAGGATGACATCACCGTGTATTGCTTGATGAGCCTGTGATGTCATGATTTTAGCCTTGATTTTGTGTGTGCAGGGGTTTTGTGAGGGTGTAGTCTTTCTTCGAAAACAGTCCTCCTCTTCGTCGTCCTCCATAGCAGCATCTGTAAAGTAAACACAAGTGGCAGTTCCGCCTCTAAGCAGTTGGCTCACTCAATGAAAGCAATCTCTGCTAAATGGTAATGGGCCTCGGCAAAGTGGCATCATCAGTGTTCTTCATTTCAGATGAACTGCTACTGTGTCACGCCTTTAAATATACCCCACGCTTAAATATTAATACAAATCTGGCCATGCAAAGCAATGAGAGGCCCTAATTCACTTAAATCAATTTTACTTTGCAGCCCCTTTGCACGTTACTCAGTGCTTTAAAGCCTTGTTGTTTGCAGAGGATTATTTTGATTAAAGGCTTTTAGGCCCTGAGTAAATTCCCCAGAAGACACTCTGAAGGGAGGTTTTGGCACCCACAACATCCTGCCAGGTTTTCTTTTCATACACGAAAACTTCAGAGCAATCTGCTCTTCCATCTTTTTCGATATTCACCTGCTCCTTATTATTCCCCCTTTTTCACATTCTCCACTTGTGTAGCGATGAGAAATGCTAATTAAGTGTAATGAAACTGATATCTATATCAATAGGTCAGAAGACACAAAAGGTGCATATCTGTTTCATTCATTCTGACTCCCACGTTGCTTCGAACCTCAAAAGAAATTCATCAGACTGACTCAAAGGCTTTTTGAAAACCTCCTGCCCCCACCTTCCTCCCCCTCTTCCCCCCTCCCCCTCCTCCTCCCCGTCCCTGCACTGGTTGTTACTGTATGTGATAGAAATTGAGACATCTATTAAGCTCGGCCTATTGCTTGGCACAAAAGAGTCTGACATCCTTGAATGAAGAATCCTCCCGTGGTTCAAACCTTTGGATCTCATTACACCCGTACTCCATTTGTACTAAAGAAATGCTATCAGTGTGAGCAATTATGTTCAGGTTTGTGGGGGGGTTATGCACTTTTTTATCACTTATATTTCATCCACACGTCTCACCAACTTGATTTCTTACCCTGAGCAGTGTTTACCTAACTCTGCTTGGATTTGTCTCCGGCCTCTTTATCTGCTGCTGCTTACACCGTGTGCATCCAGCATGCAAGACGTGCTGCTGTCTTCAGTCCACACAGGTACAATATGTCTTCCGGCAAGTACAGTGGCACCATGAAGAGATGGAGGGATAACGGAGGCTAAAGCGAGGAGCTCTGTCACTCTCACAGCAGTTTTGTCTCTGAATGTGTGTGTGTGTGTGTGTGTGTGTGTGTGAGTGGAGAAAGGTGTGTGTTTGTGTTATGGATATTAGCTGACGGAATTGGATTATAAAAAAAGAGAGTATTAATTTTTCCATCACCTTATCATGGATAGAGGTCTCGTCATCGATTAGGTTAGGTTCACAGTTACTCTTTTTTTTCATAACACTGTCAAACTAAATTTCAGTGAGGCCACACAGATAAATTAATCAAAGATGAGAGGATGATATTTCTAATTTGCTCTGAGAACAAAAATCATTTCTAAACATCTAACCCTACCAGCACACTGTGAAGCTGGATCCTTTTTTTCCCTTCATCCTCATTGCATCACACTTTTTCTCTTTCCTGCCTGTGTTGCTGTTCTACCTGCTTTTGGTCAATGTTTAGATCAGTACAAAGAGAACCTTGCAAACTTACCTTGAACAAAATGCATGCAAATGAAAATTACAGGTACTCTAAAACTGTTGCTCTTTACGTTCTATTTTTACAGTTTTATTGTAATCAGTGTTTCAATGGAAACAGCAACCTCTGATCTCTTCTTTCAGCGTTACCGCGTGATAATGCTCATTTAAAGTCGAGGGTGGAACGACTGGGTGGAGCTTACCCAATCAGCTTCCACACGCTTAGCGCTAAGAGAAGGATTGGTGCGAGACACTAAAAATAAAGAGAGGGTCAGGAAAAAGTGGAGGAAAGTATCGGGAATGGAAAGAACAAGAGGAAAAGGGAGCAGTGTTTTTTTTTTTTTCCTTTCCCCAAATGGACCAAGCTTACTGGGAAGCAGCCCAAGTGTTCCCATGACCTGATTGCCACAGAGTGTAGAAATACTCACTGTATTAGTCCTGGAGTGTGTTTCTTAACACGGACAACATTTGTTTCCACACCACCGCCCTCCACAGACTCTACATCTTAGTGAACATGCAGAGCTCCAGTCTCACTGCATCTCCACTCAAGTATTAGTTCACAAATTGGAGATGGTGTCACAAAATGTATTTCAAAATTCAAAACAATTTATCTCATTGAACCATTTTGGAAATGTTTGTGGAACGATTCTATAAATTTAGCAAGTCTCATGAAGATCTTTTCCTATTATTTACTTTTTGGGGTTTTATTGTTTGTTTGTTTTGTTTTGATTGGTAACCAACAATGTGTGAATATGCAGAGGTTTGAAAATCTATGTAAAGGTCCATAGGTTTGATGTGGACGTCCAGCATTGTTACTAAAATCTATGATTACAGCCCAAAGTCCTACTTTAAAAGATACAATTTCTCTGTAGTTAAACACAGGAGTGGTTAACTGTTGCAGCATTTTCATGCATTCATGTGAAGAATGATACCCAGATTAAAAGAAAAAAAAAAAAAACTTGGAGTAGAAGGTCATATCATCAAGGTATTTCTCTTTTCTGTTCTCATACTTTTCTCTTTTTCATCAAGTGCTCTCTTTAGCTCTTTAGAGCGTACTGCTTTCAGCCTGCTGTCTGTGTGCAGGTGAATAAAGGGGTAGTTAGTCACCTTCTCTGCGGATAATTGCTTCCATTCTGTTGTTTCTGGAGCAGCCTTGTGATCATATAGCAGGGGAGAAATTCACACTTATGGGGATATTGTTTGGCACTAATGAGGGTCTTTTCTTGAGTTTGAGAGTGTTGGAAAGTGCACTTAAAAGGTGGATTGAGCTGCATTTATTTCACAGGTTTTACACTTTGTGCTGCTGTTGAGAAGGCTATTACCACTGACC